>OV656808.1:10982500-12232500 GCA_927399485.1 Calamotropha paludella | reverse complement strand
GTCCACTGTAAGTACGTACGAGCAACATTGTAATGATGTCGCGAGGTGCCTTTGAAGTAAGTTCTTTTATAATAGAGTTTATTACTATTTGTGTCCAATACAGCATTCATCGATATTCATCGATATATTTCATCGATAATTTGTACAAAAGGTATTTAACGCAAGTATCAGTCAAAGATCTATATTAGGCGTTGCGATGCGGGTTCGTGGGCGAACTGTCGTCATCGATCGTCAACTTGCACCATTCATTATGTTTGTGTGTCGAATATCACGTTCATGAATTCATGAATAATGTGCAAGGATCACTGTCATTAAATAATGACCAGAGTTCGTGATGGATATAATTATTTTAAAGACAAGAAAGAAAGATTAATATAGCTAAGCTTTTTGTTCAGGGTCAGTCAAAAGTGCATTACTAAAGTCCACACAAAAGAAGTTTTACTAATCCAATATTTTTAGTTAATTTTATTTTATTTGAATAAGATGACTGCACTTAAAGTGATTTATAAATCTCACATTACCTTTGACGTCATGGTAGTAATAGCTACCTAAAAGAATCTTTTTTCAAAATTTCCTATTTTCGTTGTTTAATATTAAACTTTCGATATAATTATGGCATGTTCATCAGTATCGTGGGACTATCCCATTTTCCACATGTACGTATTGTCCATGTAGATGACAGCAAAATAAAAATCAACACCTGTCTGATGCAAAGTTCACTAAGGTTACTAACTATCTATCACTTGGTGTCTTCTATGATGAATATTTCATATGAATCAGCAATCTTTTCTAATTATGTAACATTAGCTTACGCTAGATGGGCATTCTAATTCATGTGCATTTTGTTGATATATTATATCTTCGGATAAATTGCGCTAAACGTAAAGACATTTATAATAGTGCAAATCGAGAAAGCCGAAGAACCAGTTTGCAATATTAGCTGTGTCTATGTAAGTACCTAGTACTTTTGCTATCAGAGGGGTTCATTGTTACGTAGACTTTCGAACTTACATATGGATTAAATGAATGCTTGTTTATTCAACAAACTTCTTTTAAATTTACGTTACGATCTGTGCGGTGTTCATCGTCCAACTAATCTGAATTCCTAATTACAAATTTGACAACGTATTAGACGACATCACACATTGTCCTGAACCCAATCTAAGTAGCTAACCACAATTCCCCATACCTGAGCAATAGGGAAAATTTGCCTTTTCTACTTTGATCCGGCCAAGAATCGAAATCCCTGAACAGCTTCTTGGTGTTACCATAAAAACTAGTGTTATTATGTATTAATATTTATCTGCTTAAACAGTTAATTATGATATAAAGTTGTTAATATCTTTATAAGAAACATGGTCAATAATTCCAGCCGTATTTTAATGAGAATTTATTTTGTATTCTTTGAAAATGGCGGACTGTGGTGGTGTCTGTAAAACAAAAATATTTGTTGCTTTTATTCTAATCTTCATTGCTACAGTTGTATCAAATCAAATTAACATTAGCCATATAACAAACAGACAGACTGACTACGATAATTTCGCGTTTATGATATTAGTTATTCTGTTTTTATTAATATAATAAGTACACTTGCGTACCTTTGTAATATTATTGATCAGAAACTGTTTCAAATTTAACATTTACTGGATTTTTACACTATCCCATTACATATCCTGTAGATGAATGGTAACTCCAAACAATGGAATTCAAAGTATTTAAGCTAAAATCTTATCTGTCTGGTTAATGAGCACTGACTTATGCATTAAAAAATTTAAAGCGTCGAAACCGGAAATGTTCCTGTCCATTTCAATAATACCGAACGGTTACTCGTTCATGTTTGGCTGTAGCAGTATTATCAATTGCACTCACTATGACACAATATCCTGCATTGACTGTACACCAATAGAATTTAGTCTGATATTTTAACGGTACATACTTAGTCAGCAAAGTCCAGTGAAGCAAATATAATTATAACAATAACAATATAACTATTAATTTGGTATCGTTGATAGTTTAAGGTAAGGTGTTTAGGTAAACCTTACCTTAAAGAATCCAATAGCTTAGATAATTTAATCTGTTTAATAAAAAAGTATTTTAATTTTTGTAATAAACATTATCAATGGAATAAGATAACGAAAGCCTAATAAATGAAGATTTTTAACTAAATTCTAATTTAAGATGATACTAAACAACAAATAAGCCCTGATGAATATGAGTTTGAGTAATTTTGATTACTAAACTTCACCAGCCTATTGTCTCGTAAATTGATTTTGTGGCTTTTAACAAACTCCGCCCTTTACTAATTAGAGGAAGTTTAATATTTATATTAGGAACCCGCATGTCCTGAAACATCACAACATGGTGACGTCATCTAGTGACCTTGTGTCAGGGTTAGGCGTTCAATTCCATGTAATCTCTTTCAAAGATCACATCCACATGTTTCGATATTCTAAAGTAAAAACTGTATTACTAAACTGTGATATCGATACGAGTATTTGTCAACAAGAAACATGTTTCTAAGTTTTATTCCTAATTCTCCAACTCGCATCGGAAATTGCATCGCTCTAGTCCTTTACATACCAAAGGTGTCTAGTTTTAAGTATAACATAAAAAGTTAAAATTTTAAAACATGATTTATGTTATCATGGATTGGTCTACCTAAATCTGCCTTAATTTACATACCTCCAAAAGGTAGAGTGCGATCCAATTCAAATTCATGTTTACCGTAGTCGCTCTTCGCGAAATACATTTTGTGTACTTCCAGTCAGTACACATACATACTAAAGGAACATCATAGTCTAGTACACATTCAAAACGCATTTCCTTTTGTTTGCAATTTCGATACGTATAAAAAGTAAAGATACTGCGAAATAACATGATACCTACTGGGGAAGTAAAATTACTGAATTTTACACTGAAATAATATCTTAATGCAACTATATAGGCTGCTAGGAGCCTGTGTTTCCACTCTGGAACCCACCTGAAAACACAATAATAGGAACACTATAGTTTTCCACTAAGAACACTTTTGCACTTTACTCGTTGGTTACATCGCGCGGCGCGGGCGCACCATTCGACTGCGGCGGCTGGTGTGGGAGGCGCTCGGCTCCTGCGATGACCAAACTCAATTACCGGCCATACTGGCACAACTACATTGAATAAACGCTAGGTCAAGCTGCGATGTGCAAATGTTATAAGTATTTAACTCAGAGATACCATAATTGTTTACCTTTCTTATGACCGGGTTATACTTACGTTTACTTTTAATAAATAATAATATAACTGAGCTCTACATTAAGCTCTGTAGTTGATATTGCCGGTGTTGCTGTACTTTTTGCGATCCTTGTTTTAAGTAAAAGTCTCCTACCTTGGAGACTTCTAAATAAAGCATAAAGTTTGTTGTATTATGCGTTTTTATTTGTTAGTTCGGGCTCTGAATTGTTTTTTTAATCGGGTTTTAATAAGAGCTTAAGAAACAGCCTATTCATTACATGGTTTTTGTTTGGTTGTGTTTTAACTTTAACGTAAACTTTCAAATGATCTAATTGCATTTGTCAAAAATTCAAAGCTTTTTAAAATATATCGATAAGAATAATGTTTATACATACATATTATGTATTGTATTAGTTGATCCGTTAATCTACTTTCAAGTGACTCAAAGGTTACAAAGACGTAGCCATATTGTTATATTTATTACTTAGACGCCACTTTTTGCAGTGGGCGGAGCGGTATCCTTACCTGATAATTAGTAGGCGGTCCATTTTACTGCATTACATCACAAGGTTATATTATTACTCATTCACCAAAACCACGCAATCTTGGACTACGATGCTGTGTGGTTTGTATGCTTACGTAGGAGTTACAATTAGGATATCTTTTTAGGTTTTAGCAGTAGAGCCACATATTGTACTTGATAAGAAAAATCTAAAAAATAAAATTATTAATATGCATTATGAAAACCCTATAGTAGGTCAGGGAAGGCCTTTCATTATGTGTATATTTTTTTTGTATTTTTTAATTCTTGAATAAGTTGTTTGGTGTTTTTTCTTCCCGATTAAATTTATTTAATGTATGTATGACATCTACCTATGATGCACCAATACTAAATTTCAGGTGAATAATGTAGACGAAGTTCTCGAGCGACACAACGATTTCCTCGAGTCGTGCCTCGGTGACTGTATGCTGACCAGTCCCCAACTGTTAAAGGCAGTCACTACGCTGTGCATGGTTTGCGTGCAGTTCTGCACCTTCATACAGGTAACTGAACACCACGACGACTCTGCATGTCACGTTTTAAGACAAATTCTTAGTTTTGAAATAGGTATCAGTAGTAATGTAATCCTTTATATATACAGTCGCGTCTTAATTAAAGTTACCATGTTTACCTCAGTACGGATGGTAACACAGAAACATATAATGTTAAACTTGCTCAATAAATATTGTATAAGATGTTGGACTTAAATCTAAAATTAAGATGTAAAAATTTACTTTTTTTATGTATGTTAGGTCTTACTATTAAATGTATGTTAGGTCAAGGAAAACATTTGTGACAACTCCACACAAGACCATAGATAAATAACGTTTCCTAAAATTTATCTATGACAAGATACATTTTACTTCGCTGAAGAAGATCTAAAATTCATCGTTCACAATAAATGTTGAACTGGGTAAAGTGAACCCATATTAAATTGGACTTTAAGTAGATAACCGAAGAGTGAAATTTAACTTGACAGCGTTGCCCTGTTTACTGTACGCCGGTTCTAATGCGATGCATTTAAAAAACTTATTACTGATGTGACTTCCATGTTCTGGTATAATCAGTATTACTATCGCATTCTACGTGTGATATATTGCAGCGTAGGCTTAAGTATCTTAAATATATCAAGAGAGAACTTGCATACAATTCATATACATGAACCAATTCATATATGAACCAATTTGAAGAATTATTAGGGAAATATATTTATAATTTAAAATGAAAATAGATACTAAAATTGTGAAATATACGCGACAAGCACTTAAAAGCCCTTTTAATTTTTTTATTTTGTATTCGCATTTAGCTTAATAGAGTTTATTCTTACAAGAATCAGGATTGATCAGCCATCTTTATGATTGCTGTTAAAAACTGTAGTATAAGTTTATAGTTCTCCATTTTATTGTACTTAGCAATACCTTTTTTAGAAAATATATTTAATTACTAAGAAGTCTCTTACTTACTTTTAATGTAAGTATGATAAATGAGATGGCTGTACTTATAACAACATTTTACAAATCCAGCAGTCTCAACACAAATGTTTTTGTTGGTAAACTTTTTATTGCATACCTATAATTATTACACAATGTTGGCATAAAATTGGCTTAGAAAATACTTAACTAATTTGATTTGACTTGGAACAAATCCATAAAAAACACAAAATTTAGAATGTGTTTCAAATACCGTAGGTATTGAATATTTTATTTTAAGGAATATTCGACATTATTAATCGATACATATTTATGTACATTTAGTAAGTAAAATATAAAATACGTATATAAAAAACGACCACGCCTCCGAGCCCTCAGGTAGGATTCGAACTCACGACCTTTCGCAATCCGGGTGAGTGCTCTCACCGCTCAGCTACCGAGACGCTGGTAGACGCGTCGAAATTTACAAACTTATTTCAACTTCTACTATAAGCTAGTATCGTTCCGCCAATGTTGAACGCTGAATACCTTCAACATCGAAAGTAATAATTTTACAAATATTAAATCGATTAAGATGGAATCAGCTATACTAATGTTTTTAATTTTATTTTTTACATACACAATGGCATATTTCTATTAAATATAAATTACATTTTTACATACTGTCGTCGCAAACTTTAAGACCTCCTATGTGTAAAATTCATGTTTACGAGATAATCGATAAAAAGTGTCTACTGAAAAACATGTGAAGAAACTAACTCCAACAAATTTGTTGGAGGATAGGAGGTCTTAAAGTCGCAACGACGATATGTAGATATAAAATGTGTATACGTATTTTATATCTTATAGAAATACGGCATTGTGAATGCAAAAAATAAAATTAAAAAACATTTAGTAAGTAGTTTTACATTAATAAAACCCTTATAAATTTTGCGGCTTATAGCACAAAAAATATTAGTAACGGTGAATGTGTTACACGATTGTGTGGTAATAATTAGTAAGCTGTATCCCTAAACTTAACCCTTTTTATAATATTGCTTTTGCAGCTTACTATATTGTACTATGGTTTCTAATGTAAATTTATTTCTTTATTTTCTTTTAACGCTACCAAATCACATTAATTGGCAAAGGAGATGCACAAGTACTTCGTGGACGCAGAGCTTAACAGTATGCTTGGATCAACGTATGACAGTTCAGAGTATAATGAGGTATATTCACAAACAGTCAACCATTCGCGCACACTCAATGTATTAATAGAAGCACTAAATCGTCATCAAAGTTACATCAAATATCTAGGCTGTCTAGCCTTACTGTTATAGTGAACTGTCATGCGGTAATTTCATCAAAACAGGAGACGCCGGTAAACAACAATTGATTCATCGATACATGTTTGACAGTTCATTGAAGCAGAGTTCGTTTACATTGTCGCAAATTTAGATATCAACCACAAGTCTCATGTTTCCACTAGTATTTGTGAACCGAATATTATAACAGTTATTTTCACTATCAATTACATGCATTTTCAATTTTCAAATTGTGGAGGTAAGTAAAGTTTTGGTTTCGTAGGTTGACCACGTCTTAGCATTAGCCCATAACTCTACATATAGATATATTATATATTTTTGCATTACAAGTTTTATTAACTTACCAGCATCACAATTTAACGATACATTTATGACTTCGTTACAGTTTTATAGGTGGCCCTATAATTAAGCACGTTTATTTTTATTTTTTGTGGTTCTAAAATACCTATTTTATTTCTTGAGTATTCGTTACATAGCATCTAAACCTAGGTAGTGTTGGTTTAATCACATAATTCATAACGCTGTTGTTAATATAGATTAGTATACTTAGTTTTAATAACAGACACTTTATGCTAGGATACTTTTTGTATAATTTTGGTGCCTTTAATTGCACAAAATTGGTAAAACCGCTTTACGCTATTTTATAAAAATGGAATGAAAAAAACCCAAATACAAATCCTCAGCAATTTCGGGACGCACCATTCGAAGGCATTTGGTGGTAGAGAAGTTATTTAGAAGGATAGCAAGGAAGGTACATATGTTGATATTGCGTCATTTATGAGACAGTGTAATAATCTCTTTTTTTCTGATGATACTTAAATAAACAGGGTGTGATCTAACGGAATGCAGGTTTCAAGATCACAAAAATGACATTTTGTCATGGCGGTGGAAATGTGAAAATCTGTGGATGCTTTTCCCGTCACGTGCGGTCACAAACAATGTTATACTGTGCAGCCTCTCCGGTCATTTGGATTTGGTTCTGTCTATGACAGAAAGCATACTGCGCGCGCATTGAATAATTTCTTGAATCACAATCAGTTTCTATCTTAGATTGGCCAGCTATAACAGCCCGAATTTAAATATAATCAAATATTTTTGGTGTGAAGTTAAGAAAAGAGAATCAATGTATCGCCGGTGAAAGGCAGTAATAAGGAGTTGTAGATGCCACTAAGTATTTGAGACTAGAAACCACTCAGTTTCCTTGTTTAATATTTTTTTTAGCTTTTCTTCATTGACTATTTCATATGAACCATTTATTGATCATTCTTAATTAATTATATATAAAATAAACGTGCTTTATTTAATAAACCCACGTATATTTTATATTTGTATTTATAATATAATTTGCTTTATTCATATGCTTATTTCCTATTATAATAAAATATTTCGGAGAAGAAATACAATAAAGATATGATATGTTGTAGTCGAAAATATTTCTTGGCTTATCAGGCCCCAGGCTTTTTCTATTTATTTATTTTTTAAATTACAACTTAAATTATTTTCGATTTTATATGTTTAATCAATATTTGTTGATAGTGTTCAATCGTTTTGCATCTATTATTTCTTTTGTCTGAATTGATAAGCCCTTAAGTGTGACGTTATACGTATAATCCTGCGCTAGAATAGATCATTTGAGTTCAATAACTCAACGAGACAACATGTTATTTCATTCAAAATTATCCTATATTGAGCTTATTTTCTTCGCAATTCGTGAAAATTTTAAGTTGCAAAAATCGTTCGGTGCAGGATACCGAATGCGGCGGTGGAGTAACCAGCAGCGGATCAGCGGATTCATTCGCACGCTCTGTTTCTCGCTACAATCTTCGATTCACAGCAGCGCTTCTCTCCGTACTCGCCATCATAGAGCGCATGGCGCGCGACAATAACACCAACAAACTCCTCAACATATCCGCCAGGTACGTTTGAAGTAAAACTACCAAAATTATTACATGTATATCATTGCTGCTTCAGACAATATAACAGCGGGCCATTGCGCAGAACATTAAATTAAGCGCCGTCGAGGAGGCGAGTCTGTGACAGGGATTCTATATATATATATATATATATATATATAACAACTTTGAAATTGTTCATAAATAATAATGTATTTGACCACCAATTGTAGTGAATCTACCTAGTGCAGCATAAGTATTTGTTCTCGTGTCATGGTTTTTATATACTTATTTGTCTATTCCGTTATTTAGTATTCATAGTACAAGCTCTGCTTAGTTTTGTACGAAATAATTCGTATGATTTGCCCATAATTTATTTATTTAATGATAGTCTCGTCATGATACTAAATATACTAAATAACCAATATAATGCAAAAATAAGTATGTAAACAACCATGAATCGGAAACAAATGCTTTTGATCATCACACGACCTAGCTTATGTCCTGGATTCGAACTCTGAACCTTTGGGACAGAGGAAGTAACTTGCCGTTTCATCAACCGATCCTTAAAAATAAATATAAAACAATTAGAAAGTGTATACCTGTTTAACTTTATGTACTTACACGTACACTACCCTGTTTCCAACCTTGCCTTTACTCCCTGTATGGCCTAGTTATGTAACTTGTCATCACTGGCGGAAACTAAAAAAAGTTTACATACTCTGCAAGTTGATATTTCATAAGTTCGAGCAACCACTTGTACTTGTTCATTTTACACGAAATTGAAACAACAGCCTCACAGATGACTAGAAAGTGTATAGAAACATAAATCGTTAATTTAGCGTTGTTATAGCGTGTCAATCAAATTAAGGCGTTTGACCAACTCTTGAAAACTATATTTTTATATGTAAAACATCATTTATTTACGAGAAAGCGTAATTTATCATCATCGGTCATTACAAGTGTACTTCTGGACAGAGGCCTCCTCATTAGAGTGTTACAAAGAGGGACTTCACCAGTCCGGTTCCAGTCCAGACCAGTGGAACAGTCCGGTCCACTTAGTAGATGGTATTGCCTACGCTGCGTCATCCAGTTCGTAGTTGCCACTCGTACTTTCGGCCACATTAAAATGAGTTAAGTTGAAACTTAACTCGAAGAGCTATGTCGGTATCGTTCCTAACAGTCACGATATGGAAGCGACATGAACATTTTCATTTTAAGACCCTACCGTTAGGAAACCATTCTAGTATAACTAAATCATCGCCAAAACGAAGGTGAGTGATGTATTTGCTTTTGATGTAACATGCATTCCAATCAAAAAGCTTGAAGACCTCATACAGTAGTAGTAATACGACCCTGGTCTCAGTAGAATTAAAGGCTTTCTCATAATGGACCAATTTCCGATTTCTACAAAGCTGTTAAAGAGGGGCTTGCGAACGAGAAACCTGACATCATCCTGAGATAGCTTACCTCTTTCCTGGTATAAGAGCAAGGTTCTAGATCTTTGCTTAACCCCACTATATCCCACTTTACCTCGATCAATTCTTTCAGTTCTTCAACTTTCTCCATGGCCCTAAGTGTTCGTGTATTATATGTTACCTGTTCCAATCGTCATTGTTGGTAGCTTTACTTTGCCAGAGATTCTTTGCAACCTTTGCTCCACCGTTAATTGGCAGATTATCATTATCTCAATTTGGGAGCCTTCCGGCTATATGCTACACGCGTGGCTTATATGTACGGTGTATATGTAACACACGTGGGGATCGCAGGACGCAAGGTTTAAGCTGCTGCCCGAAAACAGCCTGTGGCATTTTGCTTATTCCGCCATAAGTTGTTCGCCAGAGTCTCGTCAGTTGTTATCTAGGGAGTACCACGTGCAAGGGAGTGGTCACCCCCTTACCCCTAGTTTTTTTTTAGTTGAACCGGTAATGATGCATTACGCCATCGATATCTCCTACCTTTTTTTTACCTCACTTACTTTGGAAAAATTTTTACTCTACTCTTTTGCACTAGTTTTGGCTTTTATACCTCCACTTTGTCTTATTTTTTTTTTTTTTTTTTTTTTTTTTTTATTTAAGGTCTATTTACAATATATAAACTTACACATGCTAAAAAATAATGGTCTATCTAAAATACGTTAGCTTATATACTAATTACAAATAGACACAACTTCGTTTTATGAATTACAATAGGTATTTTTTAGTTTTTACTTCTCCAATTAAATGCAATATTAAAAAAAAATGGTATGATTAATAATAACAGCTCACACAAAAAAAAACTGAGCTAACACCAAAAAGTTAAAAGAGATTTACCTCTATTACACCAAGGTAACGTCATCGTGGACTGCTTTAATCCGAATTTTATGAACGGAGTCATGGAATATGTCAATTTGGTCACTGACTCGGTTAATTATTCTGGATAAACGAGGGATGGAGGAATTATCACCCATAACAGTGGTTCTTAATGGGATACAGAGCGGTGTGATAGGCTTACGCGGTACCTTACGCGGAACTTTAATTTTAAATAGAGATAGCAGTGTTGGACAGTTCATCCTACCCGTAAGCACCTTATGAGTGAATATCAAATCCAAGGTGTCCCGTCTCTTGTCCAGTGATATCATCTCAAAGTATCTGAGCCTATCTCTATATCCTTTAATTTTTTTGGCGATTCCTTGGGAGTACGCAAGGTGCCATAAGAATCTCTTTTGTATTCTTTCAAGGCGAAGAATGTGAGTTGAATAATGTGGCCGCCACACTACACTACCGTACTCCAAAATGCTTCGGACCAATGTGTTGTACAGAAGAATTTTAGTTTCTGCGTTTCTGAACATTTTGACGTTTCTAATAATAAATCCAAGCATCTTAGTTGCCTTTTTGATCACATGATCTAGTTGGGGGATAAAAGTTAGCTTTTGGTCAAAATATACTCCGAGATCCTTGACCAAATCAGAGGTTTGCAATGCAATATTGCCAATGAAATACTGTTTAGTTATAATTTTACTAATCTTTCGTGTAAAATGAACTTGTTGGCATTTTAAGGGATTTAATTGCATTTTATTTTTTGTGCACCAGTCAACTAAACGGTTTAAATCCTCTTGCAACTTCAGAGCATCGTTTTCTGTTCGTATTATCAGTGCTGTTTTTAAATCGTCAGCATAAAGAAATGGAGTTGCGTATTTAAAACAATTTGGTAGATCATTGATGAAAATATTGAATAATATTGGTCCTAAATGCGAACCTTGAGGTACACCAGAGGGGGCTCTACGGAATGTGGAACTATACCCATTTACGACCACGTAAAACTTCCTATTTGCAATCACAGGGAATGTACTACTAGTAAACTAGACAGTGTTGATTAATATTAAATACTTAACCGACAAGGCTATCCTACATTGTTTTATTATTGTATTTCTTCAGGTTGAACTTCAACACCTACTATGAAAAGCAATTGGAGAAGTTCTGTGAGGATGACAAGCTATTGGAGGACAAGAGACAGACGGGCTCCTAGCGCCACGTTGCGCGGGTCACGTCGGTCTGAACAGTGACGCCTCCGCGAACAACACTCCATTACGTTCCTTTTGAATGCCTAAACTCTATATTCGCAACCAATACCATAGATATTAACTACACGTAATTTTGTAGAATCGAGCCGAAGCTTTCGGGAAACTTGCCACATGAGTCACATTCGCCAGTGGCCATTTCCGTTCATGTTATCAAAGTATCCTTATAGTAACATTTTAATTATTCTTGATCAAATTTCTGGTTATTACAAATATAGAAATTGTGTTTAACTCGCTTCATACTTCATTCCCTACCAGTAAGAATTGTTTTGGTGATTTAGTATTTGTTTTTCTGTAACTTAATCGTTAAACTGTATTAATTTAATCAAATCTTGATAAAGACTATATTAATATTAAAGTAATAATTGGAGGTAAATTTGATATTATGAAGTAGATCTCGTTATGTAAAAGAATTTTGATACAACAAAATTGAACAATTGCGAACAAAGTAGAATAGTTAAATTCTTTTTTTTAATCTTTATATTGTTATTATTATAATAAAGTTGTGCTGAATGTTAAAAGAATCGAATATTCTGTAGTTTTATATCTCATTATAAGAATTGATATGAAACTCACTTTTAAAAGGATTTATTTCCTTTACCATCAAAATAATATCAAAGAAATAATTAATAATATGTACACTTAGTTAACACAAATTAAGATATTGCATACTATTAATAATACTAAAGTAGTTTTAGTCACTTAACATTCGCCATAGTTTTTAGAAGTACAAATTAATTCTAGATCATAGAAATCAGAGTTACATAAATAATATTTTAAAAAAAGATTAGTATTGGCAATACATAACACTATATTCTGAATCAGTCCATTAGAATTAACCTTGCCAGCGAATTTAGAATAACAGGATATATTTTAATACTAATTATCTCAACCTGATTCTATTCGCGCCATAGTTTTATTCACAAGAAGAATTTTAATAATACAACCCCATTTACGTTACATAGAAAATGAGTGGATAAGTATTAATAAGCAAAATTAATGTTAGTTAAACAACTAGAATCAAGTTATTAGAAGCTATGTAACTGTGAATGTTATTTGATATTCTCATATTGTCAAATAGAGTAAAATTATTATCGTCCCCACTGATAGAGAAAACACCGTAGGCAGAATGAGCCCATAATCCACTACACGGGACCAGTGCGGATTGTTCAGTGTTAATAAGATAAGCTTTTATTTCCAAGAGTGCGGTAGTAAATATATATAACAAATAATACAAAATCCGGCACATTCTGCCTTTGTTCGGCGTGGAAATCAATAGATTATAAAACGTCAACAAAAAAAACAGATTTTCAACAATTAGTTAATATAATTAATATTAACTTCACTTCATTCATTAACCATAATTATAAATATTTATCCAATGGGGCAATGACTGTACATTAAACTGAGTCTGACCACTAAACAAGGCTCCGAAGCACTAACGCAATAGTGATTTGTATTCCGAATCATCCTATAAAAGGCCTTTTTAAAACCAAAACCTAAGCGCTCTCTTTTATTTCTTTAGCAAAACTTTACATTAACGCAAATCCGCGAGATCCTCTAGTATACTTAGAATTAAATTCGAACGATTATTTGATTAATAAATCTATTAATATTTCTTTAATTGAAATATATGAGTTTGTTCAATCAGGACTACAACCCAGTTGTAATATTACCAGTTTATTGGAAAAGGATTTAAAAACTGTATAAACTATTTCTATTAAAACGCGGTCTCAAATGGATTGTAATCAAAATACTATACTTCCTTTTATTGCCCTTTAAATTGAGTCGCTGCCTTAATTTAGAATTCGTAGTTATAAAGCTGGGCCATAACGACATTAGATTTAGTAATTTAAAATCGATTTCCGATAAACTTTACCGACCCAAACTTTTACCCAAAATAATTATCAATCACTACCAATTATTCGAATAGATTACCATGTTTCTCTAAAGTTTAGTATTCATATATGAACACAGCCTAATTTTCACCCACATCGTTTTAAAGGCAATTTTCAGTAACCTTAATGTGGTCGTATAATGTAAAGAATAATACTCAACAAGAAATGATTGTGAATGGGTAAATAGTACAACATATTATAATCTTACTGAATCTCTTACATTTGGAGCACAGGCGTTCAATATTATAGACCCTACTTAATTAAGTTGATATTGATATTATAGTAGCATTGGCTGTGGGAAATTTGACTAAATAGTTAAGGAACCTATCTTAATTGTTCTCATTAATCTTAACATATTTTGTGCCATGTTGCCGACAACTGTTGTGAGCTGTGTGTGTTCCCCCTATATTGCCATTATTTGGTTGTGTTGTGGTCACATTATTATAAAATGTTGAAATTTAAATAAGAAGAGCAAATTTGTATAAAAATTCCAGTTGAAGTGTGTTGATTTTCATTTTTTTTTTGTATTATGCCTCTGTTGGAATTGTTATTAAATAAAAGGTACACGTGAAATTTTATTTATAATTGCTCGCTTTGATGTGTATATTGATGAAATGAGACGTATGCGTTAAAATTTGCAGTCATTTTATTCATCTTACCACAACAAACATTACACTGATAAAAACAAGTTTTTACCGAGCAATTCTAGGTATTTATAACTGAATCTTCTACTTACATTTTAAAGAAGTGTAATTATAATATGTAAATCTGTTTAAGTTCTAATTGGAAATAAGACAAACCTTCGCAGTCAATGAATATATGCCACTGTAATTTATACAAGCATGTTTTTTGACAAACCACATGTTTACAATTTTTTTAACCATTGTTTAGTCGTCACAGCGATTCTTTACAAGTATTGTGTACACAGCATTGCGTGCACTATCTAATAAAATATATTAATTGTATATACTTACTTGCCAGTAACATAAAATACATGAAGTGTGTGGCCATCAATATTATTTTTATTACAATAAACCCAAGCTAAAACAATAACTGACTAATTATTTTATCTTATTTCATCGCTACCAATTTGGAAACCCACATTTTCAGTGAAATTTGTGACTACTGGACGATATTTATTTTATTGCCTTTTGATTTTGCTCAACTATATTTGAGTATATGGGGTGTATTAATATTTTTATGTTCCTTGCATTATAAGTTAAATGTAGGGTATATTGAAAACATAATCACACCTGTGGATGTAAAACAGTGTAGGTATGAAAAGGCGGTCTGTTTCATAATTGGTATTCTGTACGGTAGTCGAAGAACAAGTGCGTGGTCTTCTGAATGCCAAAGTTCAACCTCGGATGAACTTCAATCAAAAATTTCAATCATTCAAAGAAAGTGAGCAAAATTTACATGTTTCACGGAACTCATTTTTATAGACAAAAAATCGTACCAGTTTCTATTATCTAACCAATAATTTTAAATAATATAAATACCAACTTATAATTTACTAGCGGCACGTCCCGGCTTTGCACGGGTGGACAAAATTCTTTAAATATATAGCCTATGTTACTCAGCGTGCATGCAGCTTTCCAATGGTGAAAGAATTTTTGAAATCGGCTTAGTAGTTTTTGAGTTTATTCATTGCAAACATACAAAAATATAAAAATACAAATCTTTCCTCTTTATAATATTAGTGTAGATTGAAATAGAAATGCACTTAAAATAAGTTTTTTTGGATCAAAATAAGTTCTTTTAAATCGTGTAAAGTTTAAATCGTTATAATGGAAAAATACAAGAAAAAATCGACTCGGGTCACAAGTGAATTTTCAGGCGGGAATCGAACCCGCAACCTTTGGAAATCCGGTCCAATGCTCTCCCGAGCCTTGTGAACACTCGTCGAAATTTTCTAGTACCTTTCTTATTTTACGCTGTAGGCCAGCGTTGTTTCATCAATGAGAGGAACATCCTCTCGTATTCGAAAGAAACATTTATACAAATGTTTGAGCAATCGATTAAGATGTAACAGCCATTTAGTTTTATAACTTTTTTATATATTTTTATGCATGATTTGTGACCCGAGTCGATTTTTTCTAGTTTTTTTCTATTATAATGATTTATCGTATAAGATCGCATTGAAAATGCATAAAAATATATAAAAAAAGTTATAAAACTTCTGAAGTTTGTTTAATACCAGGATGATAGTTTCAGCATGACTTTTAACTGACAAGAAGACATGACTTCGAATTCTCAAAATTCATCAGGTATAACGACAAACTATCATAATTATTCCAGCAAAACAACAGTAAATACAACAGTTTTCTAATCTATGAAGGATCAAATAAATATATCTTATCTTATTATTTTGACTTTTCTATACTACTATATAAATCTGTAGGTTCTGTCTGTACATTAATTATTTTGGACAAATTTTAGGAAAAATAGTCGTTTTATGAAACATTTATACTAATTCTACTGTTTTTAAATTGTTTGTCTGTCTGTCTATATGTCCTTCTATAAGTTAAGAACGGGTTGACCGATTTCAAGGAAATTTGGCATAGATATGGTAAGGACATGTGATTGCGCGAATGAAAGACTGTTTGTTTGTCTATATGTATGTCCTTCTATATGTCAAGAACGGGTTGACGGACCGTTTATGGTAAGAACACATGATTGTGCAATTGATAGGCTATATAACATATCGCTAAAACCTTATGGTCCTAACAAAAATTATAAAAACGAACGAGTCTCTTCGTTTCATATACACAAATAAACTATTCAGTAGATCATCATGAAATTTTGATACACTTTGCCAGGGTACAGAAAAGTACATAGAGTACTTTTTGACAGAAAAAGTACTGTTCCAGAGGGATAGAAATATAACATTTAATCGGTAGTCTCTATATTAACGCGAGCTAAGCCGCAGTAAAAGCTAGTATTATTATATATTTAAACTTGAAGAACCTTAACCATTTATTCAATTATATATCAGTACAAATTATTCATGATAATTACAAAAATATAAAACATTTTACTCAATTTTATTATCATTATTTTTATTCTCAATTCATATTTCAATTTCAATAAATTGAATAATCTAAATTCAATAAATATTGAATTACAACGTTGATTTTTTTTTAATAATAAGCACGTTATGATTAAACGTATGTCCGTTTCAACCGCGCGGCCACCTCATAATATTTGATGAAACTTTGCCAGGAATTAGTGCTAATTTGTTACTTTACACACCTCTTTTCGTAAATTTGTTACAAAAAAAACTAAGACGCTATCACAAAAAATAGGTGGCCGCTAGAACCGCCACTTGCCGTAGTCATCGTCCGTGATTACACAGAAACTATATAATGCAGATAGACGAATGATGCATCAAAAGAAAGGTCTTAATTTGTTCAATTTGTTACAAAAATAAAAAACGTGAAAACGTACATAAACAAAAAGTTATGCAATATTTAGTTTTCAGGTTATGAGTAGGTAGGTATGTCACCATAAATATCAAATTAATAGAGGCTAATGTGTATGGATAATTAGTTACTAATTTGTTACAGCGAATAAACGTAAAAAAATACTAGAAAGTGGGTTCAATAATTTGTTAGAGTCGATTTTAGTTGGCCGCTCGGACGGCAATATGCCTAAAATACAATGGCATTTATCTCGTTATTAAAAGTAGGTTTAAGCTTAGTTAGAGTACTAGTCGACGGGTAACGTAACCTAGTTTAGATAAATATGGCGAATATAACTGCAGCATTCATATTTTAGAAAATATTTGCAAAAAACCGTAATATGAAACCGTATGAGAGTAGGGTGACTATGAATATATTAGTACAAAGGCATGTTTTTAATGTTGTACTCTGTTTGAAGGAATATGCAGTTTTGCAGCCATATTGATGTCTATTGTTCTTAATTCTTTAAAGTATTTACTGATAAGATTTTCGTTTCATTGACATTCCGCAGGTGTTTTATGATGGCCACGATTCCCGAAAAAGGATCTCTTTTGTTTCCAAATTATTGTTAAAAATATTTGTCGGAAGGGGTTTAAAAAGCGATTATTGTCCGTTGTGAATATTGTCTGTCATTATTGTGCTGGATTTTGAAGTGTGTGCTCGTACGTATTTAATTCCCGTGATTTTCATACTACTAAGTTACAATTATCAGTAAATCCAGAAGTGTCTAAAAGTGCTTAGCTATGAGTTGTGCCCACTTATATGATTTGTTAATATAGAAGTCACCACCAAAAAGTGTATTGCAGAGGGATCCAAATTGACTACGGTAAGTTTGATTTTTACAATTTTATGATGACGTGAATAAAGTTATTACTTTATTGCGACAGCTGTTTTCGTGACGTGTAAGTATATGACATTAAGGCCATTTTGTCATACTTACGTCAATTTAAGTGAAGTTGTGGGTTGGATCTTTACCATGTAAATACGTCCAATTATATGTTCTTGTTAACATATTGGTGCCTTAATAAAAGAAAATTTTACAGTAGCCATGCGATCCAAGCCGATGCCGTTGCGCCGCAACTGGCCCGTGCCCCCACGCGCTCTATGTGATTGTGTGTTGAGTTCTATTCCTTTGGATGCAACTAATCGTAATATTTCTCCTTCAATACCAGCCGGCCGTAAACGCCCGCGTTATTTAAACGTTGGTTGCATATACATATTTGTTTTTCTTTCATTATTTTTTTCTATTTTTTATTCCATGACAATTGAAACATGATGGCTGTGTAACTGTTGTCTACATGTTGAGCTATCAAATGACACCTTTTTAATGCTGATTATTTACATGGGTAGTGGTGGTCGAATTATTTTGAGAGCCCAGGTCTTGGTTATCAAGAAAACAAAATGGCGGCCGTCAGAGCCAAAAATGCCAAATATTTCACATCATTAAAGGCTCCGACACTGGTGACGGGACACATTGTATACATAGGATAGATAGATAATAGCTTAATTTCTTACTCCACTCACACTAACATTATTAACAGAAATACTATAAGCATATTTTAAAGCAAATATCAAAAATGGTAATATAAAGTATGTCTTAACTTAAAATGTATTTATATAAGCACTCTCCCTAAAAAAATAAGATATGAATATCGAAAATTCCAATAATCATAGTCACCCTATTCTCATACGGTTTCATATTACCGTTTTTTGCAAATATTTTCTAAAATATGAATGCTGCAGTTATATTCGCCATATTTATCTAAACTAGGTTACGTTGCCCGTCGACTAGTACTCTAACTAAGCTTAAACCTACTTTTAATAACGAGATAAATGCCATTGTATTTTAGGCATATTGCCGTCCGAGCGGCCAACTAAAATCGACTCTAACAAATTATTGAACCCACTTTCTAGTATTTTTTTACGTTTATTCGCTGTAACAAATTAGTAACTAATTATCCATACACATTAGCCTCTATTAATTTGATATTTATGGTGACATACCTACCTACTCATAACCTGAAAACTTAATATTGCATAACTTTTTGTTTATGTACGTTTTCACGTTTTTTATTTTTGTAACAAATTGAACAAATTAAGACCTTTCTTTTGATGCATCATTCGTCTATCTGCATTATATAGTTTCTGTGTAATCACGGACGATGACTACGGCAAGTTGCGGTTCTAGCGGCCACCTATTTTTTGTGATAGCGTCTTAGTTTTTTTTGTAACAAATTCACGAAAAGAGGTGTGAAAAGAAACAAATTAGCACTAATTCCTGGCAAAGTTTCATCAAATATTATGAGGTGGCCGCGCGGTTGAAACGGACATTTAAACGTGACGTTTCCTAACACTTGGGCAACAACTTTTGGGAGCCTTAATGGCTCTTTTACCCAAAAAACCGCCCAACGAACGGTCCGACTCGCAGGATTCGCCCTTTTTAAAGATGTAATTACAAAATAAAGGTTTCAGATTTTTCTCTTTATTTGAGCTACGTGACATTGACGCTTTTTATAAGCTTTACCTTAGAATCATGAAATCTTACTCGTCCGATGGAGTAAGTTGATTCCCTTGCGAGTGTCAAAATATACTTCATAAACGGGGCAATACTTTTGATTGCGTTTACTGCCCCAAGGGATTGCAAAGTTGAGTATTTCATATGGAAAACGAAATGATCTTATAAGGGCTCTGTATTTATTTTGATGTATTGAGGAACCCTAAGCAATGAAGTTTATTACTGGAGCCATCTTTAGAAAAATACAAGATATTTCAAGACTATGTATAGGTAGTTTAAGTTTCTCGTGATAGAGATGGTTTTTGAGGCTACTCCGATCTTAGCTTGTGACGCTGCGATCTATCCCTGATTTATCTTAAAAAAATATCTTTTTTCATAGAAAATAGGCATGCGCTTGACCACTATCTCGCCTGATGGTAAGCGTCGATGCGATCTAGGATGTGACGCGCTTGCCTATTCACTCGTGACTTGAAGACCCCTAAATTGTATTTGTCAGGAAACACAGACTCAGGCAAAGAGTTTCACTCCTTAGCGGTACGTGTCATAAAATTGAAACCAAAACGCTTAGTGCAACTCTGGTATATCCACCATATAACGGTGTCGCCAATTTGTAAGTCTGGTTGTCCGATGAAAAAATGGGGACGGCGGAACAAGGTTGTGCAATTCAGCTGCACACTCTCCGAAATAGGATACATTTAATTAAAAAGGATACATAAAATACGGATAGGCTTGCTACCTTCCGTCTACATGTTAAACACTTGTATAGCTGCACAATTGTTATTGGTTATGATATAGGTATAATTTAAAGAATTTTTTTTTAAGTAGGTATATTAATTAAGTAGTTAATTTTAATAAGAACGTTTCTTTAGAAATCCTGAAATAAGATATTTTTTATACCATCTCCAAATTATAGTAAATGTATCCAAACTTATCCTCGCGCGCTTATTGTGACGAGTATAAATTGTAAATGACGTTAGTTGCCTTTAGAGTATGATGAGTTCATTGAGCTCGTTTTTATTCTTTACCTAATAAAAACTTTTTTGAATTATTAACTTAACTATTTTATGTGCAAAATTTTCCTTATAAAATGTAAAATATATAAAACTATGATATAAGTAAACTGGTTTGAATGTTAATCGAATCAATTAGAAAAATATCTGTTTAATCGGTGTACCTATTAGACATTTGATTTTTGACTTGTTTAGGGAAAAAAAAACTAATTAAGGCGATAAATTCTGTTTAACTCCTATTGAATTTTTAATCCGTGGGTACTATGCTCTGTCTAAGTGTCTCCAGTCTCAACTCCTTGGATTAAGAAACCGTATACCGTGCAGTTTGTGATCGAATGTTGTCCTGGAACAGCTAGGAGCTAGAACAATTGACTTCTGCAATTGCTGACAATACACATCTGCTGGTAATAGTTTGGCGCGATCTTAACCCTAGACACCTAACCTTCCAACACATCCCTTTTAACCTAACCATTCGTCAATTCGATGAACAATTTTTGGCGGCGTTTCATTTTATATAATTATGTATTTGTTAGGCAGTTTTAATAGTATATTAAGTAAAACATACATTATTTTAGTGCAATAATAAAATATTTGTAGTGTGGTAAGAAAATTATTATGTTTTACTAATGTTTACAAAACACTAGACTTTTTGAGATCATTGAAGACACTTACATATAAGATTACAAAACAAAAAAACATAACAAAAATAGCCTTTCCTTCTTTGGCAAACATACATCATAACAGACTTATTATTTTTTAAAACACGAAAAAAAATATTATTTTGAAGCGCATTGTACACAAAAATCAACTTTATGCTCACCACAAATTCCGGTATTGCATTTTGAGCAATAACATTTTGTCATGCCCCTTTTATTGTATGAAAATAGGCCACAAATCTTTCGTTTTCTATTCACAGCCTCGACTGGCTGAAGATCATTGTTAGATGATGGTGTTTGACCTTCACCTTGACCTTGACCTTCCTCGGTGGACACTCCTAATACATGTTTTAGCTTGTCCATCACGTGTTTCAGCATAGTGCGAATTTCCAGACGGATTTTTAGCCAGGGTTCTACCAGTTGCATATGCAGCTTCTTCACGAAATCACGAATCAAGAGAATACCTAAGAAAGCTCTAATCTCTTCTTTGGTTGTATCATTCTGAGTTGACGTATATGAGCAAATTTTCGCTTTTTATTACAATTTCAGCGTTTGTCCATTTTACAATTTCATCTTGTATTTGATTAGTTATAAAATTATCAAATAACAGCAAAGGATCCGCCATACCCCTTAGACCACGAGTACGTCCTCTGGCAACACGCACAATATTTATTGCTGCTGCTCTATTAGAAGTACGATCTTTGCTCGTAGTCCAAACATGACGGGCCCGACTTAGGATATTTCTTTGGGATAAGGTCAAGATACCTGAATTATTACCTGAGCATTCTTCAGACGGAGTCGAAGGTATTTCTGACTCCGGTACATTGTCGTGCAGATCGAGCAAGGAAACATCTTCATGGTCGGAAACCTCATCTTGAGCGTCACTTTCTGCATCATGCACCTCTAAATAATCTTCTGTTTCACTATTCGACGACTCCTCTAATGCGCTGGCATCTTCCTCATCCATTTATAGACGTATTATATTTTCCTCAGTGAGTTTGGAAGCCATGGTAATAGCTGCAAAAAAGGGCAAGTACTTTACACAAACCCTAACCATTCTTTTTTTTTTTTTTTTTTTTTTTTTTATCTTTTTTATTAAAAATTGTGTGACTGATTAACATTATGTTATAAGTTTTTGTCGTAGGGTATTTATTATTGTGCGTACTTGCACCCCAGGGTTGAGGCTAGGGATACCTCTCGCCTAGAGTGCAAGTACAGGAGAAAGAAAAGAGTTTGTAGACAGAGAGAGCCTACAAACTGAAAATAAAGAAAGAGAACAGAAATAGAAATAAATTGTCGCTTCTATTGAAGCTTATGTTGTTAAGGAATTGTTAATTAATTGTTGTTTATGTGGTAGTTGTTATTTATTGATTGGAAAATTTATAGTTTTATCAGATGAATGATTTGCTTTATTTAAAGCCGTAATTAATACGCTCCTCTATTTTAATTAGGTGTCTTTGGCGGATTGGGCATTGATTAGAAGTGGACGAGTGGTTTGTATCTAGTTTTGAATTGGGATATTTAGAATTTGCGTAGACGCAGTTTGTGCATTTGGCTGTATTGGCGGAGTTTTTATTCGGGCATATTTGGTAGTGATGGCCACTGTCAGAGTAGTGACTGCAGGAACTTTGTTCGTTGGTACAATGTTTAACAGTGTGCCCGAATTTCTGGCACTTTAAACATTGGAGAAGTGGTGAATGTTCGGCAATGAAGATCCGGCGGTGATCAAGATTGATGCGGTCAAGACTGATGGCACTTCGCCATACTTCGGGAGTAGCTCTAAAAATGGCGTTATATAGTTTTTCATTACGATTCTTTTTTGCAAGGCAGATCGTAAGCTCTGCGCCAGGTTTTTTGAGTGCATTTTGGATGCTGAGGTTTTGGGTGATTATACATTCTTTAATTTGGTCATATTTGATCTCTTTGGGGACGCCTTTAATGATAAACATTGGTTGTATCATGTGTGCCATTTCAGCCTTAACCTGAGTGTTGGATTTTAAGTTTTTCAGTGTATCTGCGCACTGTTTGTTATTTTGGAATTCTACTTTAACCTTTGTGGAATTTATAGCGTGGAACTTGGTGGGTGCATACGGGACATTGCGAAAAGTATGGTTTTGTTGCCACTTGGAAATGGCTTCCTGACGACTTGTGGAGGAGGGGATGGTGACAATTATAGCCGGTTTCGAGATTTTTTTTGTAGGGTCAGTTATGTTTTCGGGTGCTGATTTGGTGTTAATTTTTGTTACCGTTGCGTAGGATTTTGTATTTGTGGATTTATTGTGTTTTTCTGTGTGAAGCTCTTCATGTATGGTTTCTTTAATTACTTGTTTCAGGTTATCCATATTTAAGTTGCAGCTATGTTGTGGTACGGGTTCTGTGATGAGTTTTTCGTTAGTTACAAAGTTTTCGGGTATAATGGTTGTAAGTCTGGCTAGATAATCATTTATGCTATCGGCTGCATCTCTAATATCTTGAAGCTTTGAATGAATGTCGTCTTTGTGTTGGGAATTAATATAAGAAACTTTAGGTGATATGAGATTTACAGTTGCATGGATGTAGCCGACTTTGGTTTCGATGTAGTAGGCCAGGTTTTCAATGCTTTCCTCCTCTTCTTCCTCAATCTCCTCGTCGTACTCAGAGTCATCCTGGTCGGACGAGCTAGCAGGAGATGGGTCACGCGGAGGTCTTGCATTGGTGGGAATTGGGTTGTTAGTTTGAGGTAACATAGTGGGTTTTTTTATATCAGCAAGATGGGTGCTCAACAGATTGTTGATTTTAGCAGCTCTTTCTAAATCAGGGTTCATATTTTGTGTTATTTGGAGTAAAGGGTATATGAACAGAAATAAACACTAGGTGATGGGGTGAAAACAGTCTTAAAAATACGAAAATATAATACAATTTAGCAAAATAAAACAATGTTATTTATAAGGAAAAATTAAAATTTTAGGTGAAAATTTTTAGAAAACTATAATATTTACAGGAAAAAGTTATTAAAATAAAATGTTGATTAGGCTTAAAACTAACTAAAATAATGTAATAAAGAAGAAACTAACTTATACTTATGATCTAGGTTGAGTTTAAAAGTTATGAAAATTTAAAGCGAAAAAGTGGAATTTTTAATTGTCGATATAAAATCTATTTATTAATGGAACAATTTGGTGCAATAGTATAATGTAGTACTGAAGTGGTATTACAATGTAGTTTAAACAGATTTAAAATATCTTTAGTGGTTGATAAAATATAAGGTTTTTACTATTGTCAAAAATGAAGTGTTATTTTGGTGATATTTAGTGATTATTTTCTTAAAAAGTATTAAAGATATGACAAAACTTTGTCTGAATAAAAGTTAGAGTTTAGCAATTTCTATAAAAATAAGCTTTAAAAAGAAATATTTAACTTAAGTTTGTAATTTAATGTAAGTTTGAAATTTAGAAAATTTTGGGTAAAAAAAGTGAAGATTGATATATCGATAAAAAAGAATTCTATCGATAGATTTCGATGTTGCAACAATATATTGTAGCCCTTATGGAATACTACAATAATGTTTAAACAGAACTGAAATATCTCATACGGAACAGGAAATATAAGGTTTTCTGTTATGTGCAGAAATGGGTGTTTTTTTGGTATATTTTAGGAATTTTTATCTCGAAATATATAAGAGATATAAAGAAAAGTTATCTAAATAAAAGTTAGGAATTAACGAGATCTATAATAAAACACAATCAAATTGAAAATCGGTTAAAATGGAAAAAAGTTGTACATGAAAAAGTGGTGAAATTAAGACAGTTTTTGAGGAAAATTTGGGAAAATGCTTATTTTTCGGAAAATTGTGAATGGATTTTCAATTAAAAATATGGAAAAGATGCCTTAGGGGCCCTGCTAGCTATAGTCGAAAACAAGATCAAAATCGGACAAGAAATGAATTTTTGGCGAATTTTCTAAAAATTTGGGGTCGGCTGATTTCACTCAAAAATCCACCTAGGCTCAGAGGGTCCCATACAAAAGACATCAACGCTCGGTCTGCTGACTCGGCAACATTGACTTTAGTATGGGGAAAAATTTTTGGGAATTTATTTTGGGAGAACTATTGGAGGGATCGATTTGGGGTCAAAGGGGGGTCGATAGAGGAGGTCGAGAGCTATGCTTGGGAATTTTTTCGGAAAAGTTGGGAAGTATTTAGTAGCAATTTAAGGGTCAACCCTAACCATTCGTCAGAACGACGACTATTTTTGTAATATTTCGACATGGGAAGTACTTACCTGCCGAGCGCGGTCGCCACACGAAAGAGCTCGGCGAACACTGAATTGACAAGTGAAGTCGCGGTGACAGGCGCGCGCGCCGTAAAGAAATGGCGATATTAATGTAGGGTACTCGTCGATTCGACGAAGGTTAGGTGTCCAGGGTTAAGAAACTGTACTGGATCTTCATGGGTTGCGAAGGACTAGACTCTTTCAAGACTAGACTTACTTTTTCTAGGTTTAATTCATAAATGAGAACTTGAGTCTTTCTGTAATTAATAGGACATGTAGGTGTGTCGCCAAAATACGACTTCAAAGGGTGATTTTTTAAATGTCCAGAACAAGATAAAAAGAAGAAGATTGTTAGTTGAATCTGAAGTCTTTTAGATGTTTGTTAGATGTGGGCCAAATATGAAAAAAAGACTTTCAAAAGAATCAATCGCAAGGATATGTTTTCAGATAATAAATTGTTACGACGGAGGTCTGTAACGTGTAGCTTGCTATCGTTTGTTGATACTTAATATCTTACGAAAGAGTTGCCGCGGTAAATAAACTGTTTTAAAGAAACCTGCGAAGGTATAAAAAATAGATGCAATACTTAAAAGTAGGTAGGTAAGTAGAATGGCCTGGCTACATTAGCGGGCGAATATTCGTGTCGCGTTGGCGCGCTAAAAACATCGTGTACGGGCATACGCGATATGTTCTTGTCTACATTAGCGGGCGAATATTCGTGACGCGATACATCGTGCCGGGTTGTGTAGTGGTGTGCTGTACGGCTGAGAGGTAATTGTCGATAAATTATTATTTAGGTATTACTACTTTCGAGTATCATTTGCAAAATATTAAAAAAGGAGGAGATGGTTTATGCCTACTATTCATAGAAACCGAACGATGTAAGCATACTGCACCATAATATAATGATAAACCTATTTTCTTAAGAATGTTCATATTTGGACATTCTTCATGCATGCAATGCATGAAGAATTTAATTAAAGTTGATGAAGCAAGAGATATGTAAGAATAGGAGCCGGTGGAATGAACTGATCTCTGCTAAACGAATGCAGATGAATATATGTATATCCGTTATTATATTGTTATATATAATAATAAGACTTTATTTTTCTTATTTTCAGAACAGGAATGGAAAGTAAGTTACCTGAGTTAAACGCCGAGTCTGGCATCGAATTCCCTCGATTTTTACGTATGTCGACGTCTGACTTTGAAATACTGCTACATAAGCTAGCACCATTAACCACTCGACCAAGCGGGCCGTCCGAATGAATGTAAACAAACTGTGCACCGACCAACTGAGCTAGCAGCGGGCGGCACGCTTTGTTTGTGCACTACCTACCCGATACATCAGTATTTTTTCTAATGTTAGGTACCGGCATAATAAAATAAAATAATTTTCTTGTTGGCTTTATTGACAAGTCGTCTTTGTTTTTAGTAACACATCGTCGATAACTTTGCACACTATGCCGCCGTCATAAAAATCAAATATGCATGTGGTCATTTTTTATTAAAACCGATGACGGTGTCAAGGTGGCGATAAACTGTGTCAAGCGAAAGTGAAAACTAAAAAAATAATACTACAAATCTAAGTAGGTACTCATTTGCAGCGCTATCACAAGGAAACATTCGATAGCGATCAATGCTCAACATCGAAGTCCTCTATAACTTTAGCATAAGAGCAAGAAAGTAGATTTTGATTCGTTAAATGTATTTTTCGATCAAAAATGTTTATTAATTATTGTTGCTTCCATTTTAACTTCCATTTTTTTTTAACAAAGTGTTTTTTACTATTCGAACTAAGACTTTTATTTTATTTTAACCTGTTTAAAAATGGATAAATATCGTATGTATCGATACAAACGATTATTTTGGACATCTCTAATCCCTTTGATGCGCGCTACTTTACCGACACTGCCTCGAAGCGCGCCACTTTACCGACAGTGCAGCGAATACATCGTCTTCGCCCGAATACTTCGCGCTAGAACGATCCACCCGGCCACACTTAAAGCGGTAACACTCAGAACAATAACTAAAGCTATAGAAGCCGTGCTAAAATAACAACACAATACGTTAGTTCGTACTCTTTTGACTTATACAGTTGTAAATGTGTAATGCTGCGGCTACATTAGCGGGCTACGGCGAATATTCGTGTTACCGCTTTAAGTGTGGCCGGGTGGATCGTTCTAGCGCGAAGTATTCGGGCGACGACGATGTATTCGCTGCACTGTCGGTAAAGTGGCGCGCTTCGAGGCGGTGTCGGTAAAGTAGCGCGCATCAAAGGGATTAGAGATGTCCAAAGTAATCGTTTGTATCGATACATACGATATTTATCCATTTTTTAAACAGGTTAAAATAAAATACAAGTATTAGTTCGAACAGTAAAAACACTTTGTTTTAAAAAAAAGGGAAGTTTAAATGGAAGGAACAATAATTAATAAACATTTTTTATCGAAAAATAATTTAACGAATCAAAATCTACTTTCTTGCTGTTATGCTAAAGTTATAGAGGACTTCGATGTTGAGCATTGATCGCTGTCTAATGTTTCCTTGTTGTATCGCTGCAAATGAGTACTTATATTTGTAGTTTTATTTTTTAGTTTTCACTTTCACTTGACACAGTTTATCGCCACCTTGACACCGTCATCGGTATTAATAAAAAAATGACCACATACATATTTGATTTTTATGGCGCTGCATAGTGTGCAAAGCTATCGACGATGTGTTACTTAAAACAAAGACGACTTGTCAATAAAGCCAACAAAAAAATGATTTTATTTTATTATGCCGGTACCTAACATTAGAAAAAATACAGATGTATCGGGCAGGTAGTGCACAAACAAAGCGTGCCGCCCGCTGCTAGATCAGTTGGTCGGTGCACAGTTTGTTTACATTTATTCGTACGGCCCGCTTGGTCGAGTGGTCAGTGGTTAATGGTGCTAGCTTTTGTAGTAGTATTTCAAAGTCAGACGTCGACATACGTAAAAATCGAGGGAATTCGATGCCAGACTCGGCGGTTAGCTCAGATAACTTACTTTCCATTCCTGTTCCGAAAATAAGAAAAATAAAGTCAAATTATTATATATAACAATATAATATCGGATATACATATATTCATCTGCATTCGTTTAGCAGTTCTTTCTTTCAGATCAGTTCTTTCCACCGGCTCCTATTCTTACATATCTCTTGCTTCATCAACCTTAATTAAATTCTTCATGCATAAATAGTCCAAATATGAACATTATTAAGAAAATAGGTTTTATCATTATATTATGGTGCAGTATGCTTACTAGTGATGTGTCGGATCGTCAAAAATGTACATCCGCGGATACGGATCTAAATACGGATATTTGGTGTCAAGATCCGCAGATACGGATACGGATCTTAACTTTCTTGCACAATCGGTGTCGGTGCGCGCGATTTTCGATCGAAACTAAAGTACCTATTGGCAAATTAACAGTAAAAAGTTCGGAGGTCTTAGTCACCTTGCTTGTACATATTTATCATCACCTGCAACAAGTATTCCAAGTGAACAATTTTTCAGTGCAGCAGAAATTGTTTATGATCCTCATCGTAACAGACCTTTGGGGGACAAAGCTGCCAAGTTACTCTTTTTGAAATATAATTTACCATACCTAATTTCAATTATTTTTTTTTATTAATGATTTATGACTTATTTTTTTTAAGTTCCTCTTATGATTTTTATCTAACATTAACACTGTATGTATCATGCAGTATTAGTTTACTTGATTAAAAATAATTTAATTCGAATTTTAAATATTACGAAGATCTCAGTTTTGCTTTCTTGATAAAAAGTGATCTTATAACTTTTTATAATATTGATCTCATTAAAAAGCTATTTGGCTTAGCACCTTGGAGTTATATACTATTGGTATGACAACTTACTACGGCAAAGTTTGCAACATAAAGGAGCCAAATATTTGATTATGACAAATAAAAAAATATCTTTATTGAATTTAATAGTTTATTATTGCTACTTAATCACCTATTTAAGGCGAAGAGTAAGGCGCACTAGCGACGCCAATTGCTTTAAATAATTGTGGACCGTCATAAATCTCGGCAATTCGTTTTAAAGAATTTTATCTATAAATTTAAAATTAATGAGGTAAAAAGATCCGTAAAAGATCCGCTAAAAAGTAATGGATACGGACACGGATGCGGATCTTTCTTCTGTCTCGGATATCCACGGATACGGATACGGATATCCGGCACATCGCTAGTCATAAACCATCTCCTCTTTCTTCTCTTTTTTTAATATTTTGCAAATGATACTCGTACTAGTAGTAATACCTAAATAATAATTTATCGACAATTACCTCTCAGCCTTACAGCACATCACTACACAACCCGGCACGATGTGTCGCGTCACCGCCACAGGAATATTCGCCCGCTAATGTAGACAAGAACATCGCGTATGCCCGTACACGATGTTTTTAGCGCGCCAACGCGACACGAATATTCGCCCGCATATGTAGCCAGGCCATAAGAAAGAAATAAGTATACATATTTTGTTTCATAATTTATAAGGTAGTCACTAGATTCCCTTACGTCAGTAATGTAACGGCATTGATATTACTATCGATAAAAATAAAATTAAAAACATGTTAAAAAAATTTTATGTCGTTGGTATGTCAATGACACTAGAACGGACGTTAATGTGTCATAATAAACACGTGTAGAATCTGCAATATGAACATTTTAAATGCAGTATTCATGGGTAGAATTTTGGACCCGAACCATTTTTTTTTATTAGATTTGCTGTTTTCAGAATCTTAAGAAACCAGGTAGGTACAGTTAAAAAATTGCACCTTGTAAAACCTTGTTTTGGTATATCATATAAGGCTACATGTTTCTATTTTAAGTAAGACCTCTAGCAGTACATTAGCGAATACTGCATTCAACATAATATTTTAAGTATAGATTAAAAAAGAGGAAAAATTTTGAAAGAAAATTAATCGCTTATTTAATCTAAATTAACCAACTATTATTTTATACATATTTACTTATTATTTTAATATTTTTATATACTACTCTGTCAGGAAAGTACCGGGAAAAGATCAATAATAGAAAAAAGGTTTGTTATTCATCCAAATTTATTTTATCACCTTCAAAGTATGCTCCTTCAGAAACGATACACTTACGCCAACTTAATCTAATCATCAAAAACATTTTTTAAACGCTGTTTCCGGAATTGAGTTCAGTTCTCGCCGCAAATTTTTGTCATTTTTGTTTACACACTAAAAGTGCTAGGTGTTCGGCTTGAACATATTCTGTTTCACTTTTTCTATCAATATGTTATAGAGTTGAGATTTCTTCGCGTTGTTTCTTAATGTTCTCTTTGTTAAAGTGTTTATTTCGCGAAGACGTCACCTGCTGGTCTTTTTAACCCTTGTTTCTCTTTTTTTAATATTCCAATTTGGTTTTTATAATCTGCTATAATTTGGGGGCGTTTACTTGGTGGTTCCTAATTCCTCCTGAATGCGATAGTGGTTTCTGAAACATAAAAATATTATTGTGAATAAGCTATCATTATTATTTGGGATACACGCTGCCAAAATGTTAATTAACAATCTGAATATTTATTGGTAGGATCGAAATAACTATATGACAAAGCAAGACTAAGATAATGTTTGGAATAAAAAATAAGCAATTTCATGTTCTGTAAATGTAATGTGGGTATAGAATTTGCTTTCAGCCGCCGAAATTTAATGTTTTCATGTGACAAATGACTGCAGTCTAAAATGTTTCGAACAAATGTGACTGTGCGCTTTCGGTGTCCAATTGTTCCTTCATATTACGGCGTATCCATTCAGTTCTAATAGCTTCATCTTTGGGAAAACTAAAGCAAAAAGTAAAAACCAAAAATGTTGACATCGATAACAAAAAACACATCACTATCATATACAAAATAAAAGGCATGAAAATAAGACAATTTAACCAAAACTCATGGAGAAATCTATTTGTAATATTAATTTACTACAGTTATCTGAAAATACCGTTGTTATATTGTCAAAATATGAGAATTTAGAAACAAAACTCACCGATGAAATGATAACACCTCATCCGTATTTTCCTTTCGTGATATATGAGACTTGCAGTCTGGAACAACACAAGCCATCCTGGAGGCGGACTCTAAGATGTCTGAAGCTTCTATATGCACACTTTCCTTTTATTTTATCACGAACTTCCTTGTAAAATAATATAATTTCACGCTAGCCGCTCACAAAGCTGTTCGGCCACTGTAATACGACCGCATTGAATTTGGTCTTACTTCAGAAACAACGTTCATCAAAGACGTACTTTTAATTTGGTAGTATATATTACAACCAAATTACAACCATTTGACATTTGTACTTTGAGAGTTTGTGACAATGACGTGAAAATAAAACCTTACAATTGTTGTCTATTTCGCTCTTACCCATGTATGTTAGATTACTTTAAGTGAATACGAGAGCTGTTATACAGTTTTTATTTTAGCGCGGCTTCTATAGCTTTAGTTATTGTTCTGAGCGGTAACACGAATATTCGCCGTAGTCAAGTTTCAGTAGCGGAGCGGAATTAAAAATATATTTATTAATTATATATATTTTACTTTATGGTCATTACAAATATATCTTATATATATATATATTATAGTCTACGATAGACCAAGTGAACCTTCGCTCGAAGCAGGAGGCGAAAGAGTTGTGGGATCACAGTCTCTTGGCTATTTATAGAACCAGGTTTAGTGACGTCACTCCCGGAGGGGGCTTCATTACTGGGAATATTATTTGAAGTGCATTGATTTATTGTGTGAAATGCATTGATTTATTGTGTGAAATGCTTTGGTTGCTTATAAGATCAAGTGGCACTAGTCAAAGACGATGATTGTTATTTAAAGTACTCAATCTGTAATTTATTGCCTTAAGGGCACTGTGTTAATTGCGATCCCATAATGGTGACGAAATAATACTGTTATTGAAATATGGGTACTTTAAATAACTTTAAGGCGTGGATTGATCACACATAACACTTCCCTCCTTAAGTTCGAAATTGTCGGAAGTAATTGGCTTTTGACAATTTCGAGCACTATTACCCTTTTAACATAAAATACATTTCTTATTTTTAATGAATACAAAGATCGCAATACAAATAATAAGCAAAGTTACAATCAAGTACAAAAAGAGGGTCCAAACGCTAACACTGTTCACCGTTACCCTTTCAGGACTAAACACTTCACTTTCACTATTTTTCCTTAACGCATATGACAATAGTTGCAGGTCTTCTATGTCGATGTTGTCTAGATTCACGGGTTTGTCATCCGGGGGAACTAATTGTGATAATTCAGGTAAAGTAAGTTTAGTAAGATTTATGAAATCTTAATTCCTGTGCATCAGTGTGCCATTTCCTTAGCTGGACATCTTGAACTGTGACTTGGCAGTTTTATCGATTTCCAACAGGTAAGTACTACACAGGTGTTCATGTATTGTTTCCTCGTAGCAGGTTTCTTTTAAGATAACTGGCTTATTGGAGTAAATTATCCAACGGTTTTCATAGATGGGTCTCAATTGCAATGTGTTGATTTCCACCGGAACTGGATGGCAGGTACTCGAGTTTGTTTCAAACTTTATTTTACTTTACACATTGGTGACGCAGGTGTCTTTGATATGTATAGTAATATCGTCCTCGTAGCAAAGATATAGGTTTTGATCTATTTCTTGACAAGGGCTAGTGAGCGACTGAGTTTTAACCTCTTTCACAAGTAGATGGGGATATTTAGGTGGGATAAGGGTAGTGATCTTATAAGGGTTAACTTAACACAGGTAAGGGTAAAACCTTATAAAAATATCGGGAGTAATTAAAGGATACGCATTACGAACGTTATTTGATGGTCCTTATAGTAAGCCTGTAATTCTATTGTAGGTTCTATTTTAACAATATTTCTAAGTTTTGCAGGGAATACAAGTTTATCGGTTTTTTTATTTCCTTGAGTATTGCTAACTATTCTTTATTATCTATTATAGACTGATGTAACACTTTTACACGGTTAAATGCTAAAGCTGTTTCAATCTCATCCAATTCTATGAACATTGATACAAAATTATTAAAAATATAGTAAGTATTTTTATGATTTTACTTTCTAATTTATATCGGTTTATCTCCTTCAGCTCGTTTTTATTTTTTCTTATTCCGTTATTTAATTGGATGAAATTGTATACTTGTATACGTTGCGTACTTTTTGTAAAGTAAGCTAATATACCCGCCATTTCGGAGAATATGGTAACTCCTTTTTTTTTAAAGTAAATCTTGCTTATTTTTTTTTATTATTTTATCATTTGTTCGTATCGTAATGCATCATCGTTATCTAAATTGCCTGTTATTAATTTTACAAGAGAGCCTAACGGATTTATTAAGCCACGCTTAACTCTATTTACTCCAGTTGGTAGTAATCCGGAATTCTTTTCAATTTTCACGAGTTGAAGGCCCTGGACGCGGGTCATCGGGATCAGGATCAGAAGGGAGATGTACCTTTGGAGGGCGTCGTATATCTTTAATTGCTACTTTGGTCGATCTCCCTTTTGATTTAATTGGGATAATATTGTGATTACTTTCGCCCGATACTTCGGCCTTTTGGTAACGTGGTTTATCTTTACCGCGACGGGTGTTGACACCTTTTATAAATATATCGTCTCCTATTTCGATGTTAAATTTCCGTTCTCCGCCACGTTTGGTTTTTATTACTTCTTTTTGTGTAATAATTTTGTCGGTTAGGTATTTATATAAGTATTTTGTGCGTTTGACATGTTCTTGGACTAATTGTTGTGTATAATGTTTACTGAAATCTACATCAAATGTACTAGAAGCTTCCGTGTGACCGAAAACTACTTCGTATGGGGTAAGCCCAGTTGTACTATGAATGGTCTCATTATATGCCATTATTACGTAAGTCATTATGGATGCGGCATCAGAAAATTTTTGTTCGTACTTGGCCAACCTGTAAAGTTCTGTAATTGTGGAATGGAATCTTTCCACTATTCCCATGGAATTCGGTTTATGAGGAGTGCCGATGTGTAAATCTATTTTATAAAATGATAACATTTCCTTAAGTAGGGCATTATTAAATTCAGATCCCGGGTCTGAACTTATTCGAGTAGGAACGCCGTAATGTGAAAAATAATCTATTAGGGCTTTAACGACTTCAGGAGTAGATCTATTGGGGATTTACTTCGCCCTACCTAATTTGCTAAAGGCATCTACAATTGTTAAATAATATTTTCCGTCGATTGTAAAAATGTCTATGAATAGCTCTTGAAATGGTTTTGTTTGTGTCTGTGTTAGTTGTAATTCGGGTTTCAAGGGTTTCCTATCGTATTTCATTTTTTTACATACTTCTCATGAATTTATAACACTAGCTACGGTCTGTTCTAAGTTATTCCAAAAATATGTGCGTTTTAATTTTAAAGTTGTTTCACGAATTCCTCTATGGCAAGTTTTTCCTTTATGATATTTAATAATAATGGCACGTTGTTCTGTTTCGTCTTCTACATATATAACTCGCTGAGTGCATTCAAAAAATTGAACTGTACCCCTTTTAAATAGGGTTATGACAGCATTTATGAACTGAATCCTATGTGCGTCGTGTTCAAAGTAAACCAAATGTTTTACTTTCGGTTTGGTGTATTCTTTTAAAAATGACTTTACTAAATCAGGTCTATTAGTAGGCAAGTGTACTTCTAATATTCGTTGTTTAGGTCTAGATAAATGTTTAACTGATATTTCATTTTTACTCCAAGTAAATACAAGAATCTGGTTCGATTTTGTATATAGATACAAATATGGGTATTCTTATGCTTCATTTAATATGGGTATGCCATCTGTTTCAATGTCTTGAGCGGAATGTATTGTGTCTGAATGAGGGTTTCTAGGAGTTTCAGGGGCTGAAATAGTAGTACCTGTACTAGAAGTAGGGATCGAATAGGGCGATTTCCTACCAGATCGTTTGTTTATCTTATTAGACTCTGATAATAAACTTATTGGCTTTTCCGTATCTGAGGAACTTGAATGTGAGCTTAGTGAACGTTTGGAACTATTAGCATTACCTATTATGGACATATTTTCTAAAGCATTTATTTTAATTCTTGATAAGCATCTGCTACGATATTTTGTTTCCCATTTTTATAATAAATATCGTAGTCAAATTCCGATAACCGTAATTTCCATCTTGTCAGTTTACTATTAGGTTCATTAATTGACTTTAACCAGGCGAGGGGTCTATGATCCGTGTAAATTGTAAATTTTCTACCATATAAATATGGTCTAAAATGTTTAACAGCCCATACTATGGCTAAAAGCTCCTTTTCGATAGTACTATATCTAGTTTCAGCGTTATTTAGGGTTCTGCTTGCAAAAGCGATAGGCTTATCGCTACCTACTGAGCCTTGTGATAATACGGCGCCAATTGCATAATTAGAGGCGTCTGTGGTCAGAATAAAAGGTTTATCGAAATCTGGGAATTGTAATAACGGTGCATTAGTTAATATTTCTTTACATTTGTTAAATGCTTCTTTATATTTTTCGTCAATGATGATTTTATTGCGTTTTTTAAACAATTTGTAAGGGGTTGCGTTAATTTCGCAAAGTCCTTGATAAATTTTCGGTAATATCCGATCATTCCTAAAAAGCTTTTAATCTCGGTAGTTGTTTTAGGCATAGGAAAATCTAAAATAGACTTTATTTTATCATTATTAGGTCGTAATCCTTCCTGTGTTATAGTATGGCCTAAATATAAAACTTCGTTTCGTAAAAACTCTGATTTGTCTAATTGGATTTTTAAGTTAGTTTTGCGTAATCTGTCAAATATATTTCTTAATTTTTGTATGTGTTCGTTTAAACTACAGCTGAAAACTATTATGTCATCTAAGTATACTAAACAATGTATGCCTTGTAGACCGCGCAAAATGCTATCCATTGCTCTCTGAAAAGTAGCAGGCGCTGTCTTCAATCCGAAGGGCATTCTAAGAAATTCAAAATGGCCAGCCTGTGTACTAAAAGCTGTTTTGGGTTGATCAGACTTTTCTATTTCCAATTGATGATAGCCACTAGCAAGGTCTAAGGTTGTAAAATAACTAGATTTTCCTAACTTGTCAAAAAGGTCTGTTATGTTGGGCAAGGGATATTTATCATCTATTGTTATCTCATTAAGGCGACGATAGTCGATTACCATGCGGTACTTTTGTTCAACTGCGGCATCTAATTTTTTTTGAACTAGATGTACCGGGGCATTCCAAGGGGAATGTGATTCTTTAATTACATTTTCGGTAAGTAATTTTTCGACTTGTCTATTTATTTCTTCGTTTTGCATGTGCGGTAATCTGTATGGTTTAACGTAAATCGGGTCCTCATTTTTTGTGCGAATTGTATGTTTTACTTCGTTAGTAAATGTTAACGGTAATTTATCGCAATAAAATATATCTTTATATTCTAAACAAAGCTGCGTTATAGCACTCCGCTCTTCGTTATTGGTGTGCTCTAACCTTAACTTATTCAAATTCTGACGTAATAACTCATCTATTTCTAAATTATTTTTTTGTAAACTAACACGATGGACAGGTATAGAGGTTGGAGTGTTTTTTTCTACAATAAATGGTTTATTTATAGAAATAATTATATGTTCGTTAGAAGTATTTTGAAAGATAGTTTCCGCAAAACCTTCCTTGCAGGTAATCAAGGCACTAGGCATGCGTACGCCTTTACCGAAGTCCTTAAAGTTTAAAAGCGCGTCACCATCCGTCTGATTGGTCGGTATTTTCACTCGAGTTTCAGATCGAGGCGACAAATGAATCTCGTGTGGTGGTTGGTATAAAATAGGAATTTCCGCATTTAGAGTTTTTAATAATTTGTTTTTCATGTCTATATTGGCATTTAGTTGAATTAGCAGGTCACTGCCAATTAAACCGTCATATTTGTTATCTACCGTATAGACGTAAAACTTGTGCTTTCCGGGGCTTTTAAATGTTTTTAACATAGGGATTTCGATAACTTCATTATGTGTACTACGAGCGTGAGTACTTATAACTTCAAAAGGCTCTTGAAATTTGTAATTTAAAAAGTATTTATTTACTAGTTCGGGATTAACAAAAGATCGAGTACTACCGGTATCAATAAAAAAATTTGCATTTATTTCAGGTAAGTCTATGTGTGGTAAACGCATAGTTGAATTATAATTTATTTTTACTATTTCACACTCTCTGTGTCGGAGGCTATTATTGGAAAATTTTTGTCTTCGTATTGGAATTGGGGAAAATCTGAATTATACTGTAAATAGTTCATTTCGTAAGGAATTTCATGGAAAAACTCTTCATTTCCTTGATTATCTGTGTCATAAAAAGGTGACGGAGACTCGTCTAAATATTCACTTGTTTCTTGTGAATCATTCAGCATGTTTTGTCTTATAGGCGCCACGGTGCGCATTGAAACATCCGTATTTTGTTGTGGACGCGGTGCTTGTGCATTATTTGGGATTCCAAACTTAAACTGATTATTTACCTGGTTCTTAAAAGAAGGAAAAGGTCTATTTTGCATATTAGAATAGTTAAAGTTATGGTTTGTTGGTCTATTAAATTGTTGATTCGGATTTTGATTTGGAATTCCGAATTTAAAATTACTTTGTAGTGGTTTTTGCGTGTTATAGGGGATTCCGAATTTAAAGTTTTGTTTAGGGTTATGCAATGGTTTAAAATTATTGAACTTGAAATTATTGTTCATATTAGGTAAAAGATGAGGAGTGAAATTCGGTTTCAACGGTTGAACGCTTGGTAACGGTTTAGGTGCAATATTTTTCGATTTATTTATTAAATTATATTGTAATTTAAAGTTTTCCTCCTCTGTGACGACAGCTAAGGCATCCTCTAAGGTAAGGCATCCTTTCAATCGGATAATGCGTATCATATCTTCGGGAAGATTATAGAGAAAAGTATTTAACGCTGAATTGTTATAAATAATCATTTTTGCCGCCTTTATACCTTGGTCTTCTATTAAATTTACTTTTGAAAACAATGCACTACGAACGTTCTGTATTCGATGACAAAACTCGATAAAAGTTTCGTTAGGTTTTAACTTTAGCGTATCTAATTCGATCGCGATACAATGTTCAGACCGCGGATCTCCAAAATGCTGAGTTAATACTTTCACGTTCACTTAACAAAGCTGCTGCGCGGCCTGTAAGTCTGCTAGTTATGCTATGGAATAAATACAACTCTTGAGCCGGGCTAACTTGCGTGTTCCGAAAACAGTTCAAAATATATTCACATTTTTTAATGAATAAATTCAAAACTTTCCCATCGCCTTCAAATTTGGGAATAATGGCAATTATATCTGAGGAAATTACTCGTATTTGTTCCATATTGAAATTAACACACAAAATTATAAATAAAAACAATATTATAACTAAAGTAAAAGTTACTAAATCTAAAACGAGTTTTAAATTCTCTAGAACAAACTATTATTTATATATTTTTTTTTACATTAAAAGTTACTAACTTAACACAATTATAATTTCACTTATTTAGTAGCCAGCGTAATCTTAATTTTTAAAGAACTACGGACCGCGAAAAATAACGTTCTTGCGATTTGGACAAGGAAAATGTTACAAATGGACGTGGGAATAGGATACGGATGACAGTGAAGAGGTTTACTCACCAGTTGCTCCAGCCAATTCTCCCACGATGTTTAGTGCACTTGTACTGATCTAGACTAATTTATTTGTTCGGATCGTGATTCCACCGTTGTAGTGTTAATACACCAGCCGCGAAGTTTACGCGAACTATGTTTGTTTCGAGGTTTTATTCGCGACGTGGAATCCTACCGGCTGCGCCAGTCAAGTTGCAGTAGCGGTGCGGAATTAAAAATATATTTATTAATTATATATATTTTACTTTATGGACATTACAAATATATCTTATTTATATATACAAGGTCATTATATAAACACCATCCAAATTTATAAATGATATTCTTTGAAGAGAGTTACGAAACAAGATTTTTTTCTTTTAATATCACTCAGTACTAAAATATTAAGTTAAGGCTATACAAAGTTATCCGAGGAAAACTACCGATTTACTGTCACAATCACGCTACGCACGGTGTTGGAGCAGATGATTACACAACCCCCGCCCCTCCCCCCGTATTTCATTGATACATTACGCTGCGCACGGTGTTGTAGCAGATGACTACATGACCTCCCCCACCCCCCCGCCGCCGCCGCCGCTCCCGCTCCCCGCTCTCGCATATTTCATTAATACATAACAATAATTGTCATAAGTTCCAAATTTTTCCTTCATACTTGATCGGGCTTAGGACCGTCAAATTGCAGAAGGTATGAGTTGTTTTCTAATAACAGATAAAAACTTTGAACATAAAAGTAAACCATACTTTTTGCAATAAGGCGTATTTAAAAAATCTGGAACAACTTAGGTACAAAAATTGGTTGGAGTATAGCAATGGCTGTGCAAGGCGTCTAGAACTTAAGATTTTTTTTGTCTCACTGAAACATACAAAACTAAGAGAACTATTAACAACAGAAACTAAAAAAAACACAGGAATCGCATACGCAATACGAAAATCGGTATTAAAAAGCAATAAATTCACTGATAACACATTTCAATACTTTTCCTAGTCCTAAACATTAACATCGCTCATTTAATACTAATCCGAAGCCGGATGAAAAATAGAAAGAGTAAAATTATTATTAGATTTTATAATTTTTATGACTCACCCGGATTGCGAAAGGTCGTGGGTTCAAATCCCACCTTAGGGCTCGGAGACGTAGTTGTTTTTTCATACGTATTTTATATCTTATAGAAATATTGCATCATGAATGCAAAAAATTAAATAAAAAGCACATAATTATAGCTGGTTCCATCTTAATCGATTGTTTAATATTTGTAAAAATATTACTTTCGATGTTGAACTCATAATAGAAGTTGAAATACGTTTGTAAAATTCGACACGTTTGCCAGCGTCTCGGTAGCTCAGTGGTCAGAGCACTTGCCCGGATTGCGAAAGGTCGTGGGTTCGAATCCTACCTGAGGGCTCGGAGGCGTAGTTGTTTTTTACACACGTATTTTATATCTCATAGAAAATATTGCATTGCGAATGCAAAATAATTAAATTAAAAACATATTTTTTGAAGCCTAAACGCCCTGCACACCTTTGCTATACTCAAACCCAATAATAAATAAAAGAACCAATCATAATACACTTACATAAAGTTTGAAAACAATCGTTTTAAGAGTACTTCATTAACTGTTCAAAATGTAGACCATTTCTCTCCAAACAGAGTCTTGCACGTTTACGAACATTGTCTTTAATTTTATTAAGCACTACAGTGTCATTTTTCACTTCGTCAAATGCACGGATTATTTTTATTTTTAAGTCCTCGAGGCTTTGGGCCTCCTCCACATAAACCCGCCGTTTAATTTCGCCCCACAAAAAAAAGTCACAAGGCGTGAGGTCTGGTGATAGGGGCGGCCATGGGACGGGGCCTCCACGACCGATCCAGCGATCACCATGTTCGGTGTTTAAATAATCGCGAACTGCGGCCGCATAATGAGGTGGTGCTCCGTCTTGTTGGAAATAAAACACGCGATTTTGAATAAGCGCGACTGGTACTTCGTCCATAAAGTCGGATATTACAGTGCGTAACATATCAAGATACGTGCTTCCGGTCAACCGCCCTTCAATAAAGAACGGCCCCAGTACTTGGTTACCGATAATACTCGCCCACACATTTGCACTAAAACGCACCAAAGAGTATGTAATCACTACGTTTTAAGAGACGGCACTCTAGTACTTCAGGTTGAGCTCACTCGAACTGTACCGGAACTAATACCAATATCATAACATTAACTTGCCAGCCTCTGAGCCAGTTTGGCCAACTTGACTATTTGGCACCTTAGTGATGGCAGACTTATCGACTAATTATCGAAAATAGTGTTGTAGCTCCATATCGATAACCTCCATTTCGTGGATCGGCTTTAGAAAATAATTTCATATAAGAGGTAAGGTAAGAACATGGAAGACAGAAAGATACGAATAAGGATATTGTACACAATATAATTATTCTAAAACCTATGATCGATCTTCCGTCTGCCATATTGTGTACAAAAATTAATACTATGTATAATATAATTACTTTTATTTATTTTGTTGTTGTGCTTTTTTAATTTTGTCTGTAGTATCGCTCTCAGATTTAACACAGTCATCATTGATAACTTTACATGATTTTCTAATGAACAATTTACTTAAAAAGTTAAATAAATATTCATTTACTAATTTCGAATGAATATCGCATTTAAACCACTTCATATTGCAGAAGATGCTTAGTTGCAAGGTACAATATTGAGCAATATGCTGTTGGTGTAAATCAGGCAAAATTTTAGTTTCGCACATCTGCTTTGCTTCATTAACTACAATACACAATTCTTTCTTGGGATAAGTTAATGATATCTTATCTTGCCACCATTCTTTAAGAGAAATAAATTTATATAATGGATCATCTAGATTTGGATTTTCTTCTTTTAAAGAAAGCTTACAATCTTCACAGTTAAAGGAGATGTTCCAAATCTGGCCTGCACCTTGTACATATATTCAAAAAACGTGAAAAAATCATGAGATCAATAATAAAATACCTAAACTATAATCTTTTCAGTATTTTACTTGCGATTTTATTTTAAAGTGATTTTTTTATAATAACAGGCAACAATTATGACACAATGAATCCGTTCCTAAACCATAATAACCATAATTCAAAGTGTACGGTTAAATGTCAACTCCAAATGAAATTAATTTTTATAATGTAATTAAAAGATATGCTGTTAGAAATTAATGACTGATTAATTCATGATTTGGTTATAACCAAAGAAAATACACTTAATCATAATAAAAATCACAGTTTCCTGGATATATTTTTTCATGTTTACTACTACTAATTCGGTTGTGATTTCTGAACGGACACTCATTGAAACGTCAAACTACCAAAATGACCACGGAAAGAATGTTTTCATCATGCCGTGTTTTACATGCGACGAATGCTTCAGACAACGACAACCACAGTGGACTCTGTTTTTTTTGACTCGGCTAGTTATTTTTTGGAACTTTCTTTCTTCTATACTTGTTGGACTTGGCTGTGTGATTTGGACCCTGATATTTGCTACTGTTATTTGGATTTCGTCGTTTGGAATATTCTTCAATTTCTCTTCTCCGGTATGTAAAATATAATAATTACAATAATACAAAAACATAATAGTACGGTGCACCGCTTAGTTTAAGTGTGGGTCCCATTCTCATTGTATTAATTTTTTCAGACATGGCGCATTGTTTGCTATGCTTGTCTGCAATGATTGAGGATGAGCAGTATTACATGATATGTAATATTGGCCCAGAAATAAATACTATCATTGAACAGAAACTTCAACATGAGGTAATTATATATTATAGAACATTATTTTCGGTAATATGAATTCACTAGATTTTTTTTAATTATGTACATCATAGAATACATTTTTTACCCTTTTAATTTTTGATATCACCCATGATCAATCAATAAATTACTCAATAATATCACTCATCCAACTAAGAAGGCAGTTTAAGGATTTTTGTTTAGATTACAGAAGATGGACTGATATGTGCTCAATGTTTTGAAAATCTATGTAATATTGGCCCAGAAATAAATACTATCATTGAACAGAAACTTCAACATGAGGTAATTATATATTATAGAACATTATTTTCGGTAATATGAATTCACTAGATTTTTTTTAATTATGTACATCATAGAATACATTTTTTACCCTTTTAATTTTTGATATCACCCATGATCAATCAATAAATTACTCAATAATATCACTCATCCAACTAAGAAGGCAGTTTAAGGATTTTTGTTTAGATTACAGAAGATGGACTGATATGTGCTCAATGTTTTGAAAATCTTTGAACACAATGTTAACTTCTAAAACTACAACATTATACATTCCACTTGAAATCTATAGTAGTTTTGGACTAAAGTCCAAATAAGATAATGAGCTTTTATTACACAGTCACACATTCAAATTCTCTATATGTCCTAACTGTCTACAAAGCCTATGGTTGATAATGGTGGTAAATATCTAGTAGCAATTGTTTGAAGACAATTTGTCTTTGAAATCAAACAAAATAATATTTTCATGAGAAGGTATATGATAATATAATTATTTTTTTAACAGATTCCACTTGGAGGGCTAGTATGTTATGCCTGTTGGGTTGCAGCTTGTAGAAATGTGCAACATGCCATTAACAGCAATATAAATGTTGAAGAATTACAAGAGCCAGGCTTATCTCAGCCACTATAGAGATTTCTGTGTGTGGTGTGGTATATCATTGTTCCGAAGAAACACCCATGTTTTGTCAGGGCCAGAGAGAGACGAAGTTGTTGCTAGGATTTATCCCAGTGAGGTAATTGTTGAGTTTTTGTATATCTAAATAAAAGACCACTTTTTAAATTGCTTCAATAGTTTTTGAGTTTATTCTTTACCAAACTACTAACCTTTATAATATTAGAACAGATGCACAGATACAGGTTAGTATGGAAGTATTGATATGAAGTACGAGGTTCATTCTTTGTTTACTTAGAATTTTATATTCTGGTTTTAATTTTTTTCTCAAAAATACAAAGCTTAAAAAATGTCATTGTTTCAGATGCCGCAGCATGCCGTTGTTTGTTCCAACTGTTTATCTTGATCAAGAGAAAATATTCGGATTGTGGGAGGCCATGTTACAGAGACAGAAACATGCTGGACTCCTTACTGTAGGTTGCTGTGCTCATGTGATGACCATTGTGTGGTATTTAGGTTGGGCTATATACCAAGATAATATAGAAGCACCGGTGTCATTTCTTGATGGAATTCTGGTCAGGCAGGATATCGAAAATGAATCATAATAAAACATTTTAAAAGATGTTGTTTTTATTTTATAAACTGTAATTCCTTCCATTTGTTTGTTTATTACAACCTCAGTAATGAGTTCATTTTATTTACAACCTGGTGAAACTTATGGATATACCTAGTGAGTGTATGAATTCTCTATCGATGTAGAGGTGACCGTGGGCATATATAACAATCTCTGATCACGATACAAGCAGAAGACGTGGGAGATCGTAGTTTTTCTTCTTATCCAGTAGTTCCTTAATACCGCCTGAATGAGGGTGACGCGGCTAAATTAGGGAAGAAAAGCCTTTTCTCTTTTATCCATTTTAAGCGCTCCAATAAGGCCTTAATCCTTAGATAGATTTAGACATAGTTCAACACACGACACATCACCATACGATACGATTTAAATATTTGCCGTACCATACATCACATAGATTGGTGATCAGTTATTTATTTACTATTTCATCTTCTTTTATTGGATTTCCCAATTTATAGATTTCGCCAATGTCAAATGTAAAAGTAATATAAATAATTAGTTACAATTAACCAGAAATAAATGAGCTTGGTTAGTTGAATGCACAGATGAGTAAGATTATGTCTAAATGTCAAACCAAACAAATGTCAGTGAAAACAAATATGGGGCGTGTTGCCTGTAATAATTGTAGTAAATGATTTACTGCGGCATATTTAAGTCAAAATGAGCCAAATAGTTAATGAAAACACACTTATTTATTAATGTCCTTTCTTAATTATATGTGTACAAGGTGCAGGCCGGGGCTCCATACATTCGTGGAACATCTCCTTTATCAAGAACTCTTGCAGCTAAATATCCACTAACATATACAATTGGTTGTTGTTCAAAGTTACAAAAAGAACTATCAATATATTCAATTTACGATTCGTCAGGCAAAGACAGCACAGGGTAACAAACATCAGTGTCAATGTTGGAATTCTGTTTCTGTTGTATAGCATTCTGGTCAGATGTCAGGTCAGATATAATTCTTGATGACTTATGAGCAACTTATTATAATCAGTTTCACATTTCGAGCCACGGATGTGTGGGTCTGTTAAACCAGATATTATACTAGATTTTAAAGCTGTATTAAAATGAGTACATGTTGGATTTCTGTTTGTTGCGCTGTGCTGTCTAATGTTCCCGAATAGATTTTCTAAGGAATCTTGGTTAAGTTGGCATAAATTCAAATATTTAAAATTTGCTTTTTCATTCAAAAGATTCCAAATACTTTTTAATGATTTCAAAGATATTTCCATACCCTTAATGCAACATACATTTTTTAAACGTAATTGGGAATCTGACTTCAAAAATTTTATTATGGGAATATACTTTGAATAATAATTCCAAGATTCCTCATGTTTAGTCTTTTTTGATACATTTTCTCGGATTCCTTTTTTTACATCTTTTGGTGACGCTGGTCCATTAGTGCAGTCGAAAAGTTTGTCCATTTCTTCAACAACAAAAGCAGTTTCCATGATTTCTTCTGAATGAGAATTGTTCCACTCCATCATCTTCAAGACTGCAGCCTTAATGCGTGAGCTGCAAATTTAACACGCATTTTAGTTTTGTATGTTGGGTTGACAACTGTTTGATTGATTTTCTTAAAGTTTAAAAAGTTCCTATTTCTCTCTTCCGCTTCTTTTAAATATTGCCATTTGGCCTTTTTCCCTTTATATTCCATAACCCCAGCTTGAAAAAAATGATTTCGGACTGATTTAACAAGATGAGGAATATCAAACATTATTAAAATTTTTTTGCATGTATTAATGAAATTTCCTAAGCATAGTTTCAGTTGCAAGCGCTTCAAGTTAAAAAATAAATAAACAAATTTTTAAACAATTTTTAACTTGTCAAGAAATTAAACATTTTATTTAGCTTGTGTATTATTTTGAATTTAGCAATTAGGAGTTATTGGTACTTCGCCGTCGATATATGGGCTATCATTTGCACAATCACATGATCTTACAATATACCAAATTTCATTAATTGCAATCGATGAACCCGTTCTTAACTTATAGAAGGACATACAGATTTGAAATAATTATTTATATATACCTTGTAACGTTTTATCCTTTTCTTCATTTTCTGCAGTGATAGTTTTAACTGCCAACTTGGAACTACCAATTAGTTCACCTGAAAAATTAAATTTAGAATAATTTTTTTAGATACTATTATGCTAGCACACCTACTAAATATGGATAACAATAACTTATTATTAATAACTCTAATAACAGTTATTACATTCACATTACATTTTATATAAAAAATGTGAAGACAATGGGGATAATCTTAAAAATGATTATTTAGTTTTTGGAGTGGAACTTCTTTAGCACCATTGTGATTTATAATGATCAGATTTCTGTGATTTTTCTATGTCATATACTGTATATGTACCTACACATGTAAAAAAAAATGTGTTATATATATATATATTATATATATATATATTATATATATATATATACTGAATTTTTCAATTGTTACTAACCTGACTTCTTTTCATAATATGTTTTACATGCAAAGGAAACTCGGTTAAAAAGTCATCAGATAAATATGGTCTAGTAAGTTTTTCAGTTGGCACAGCAGAGTTAAGCAACCGATTTCCTTTTTGTTGAAGCATTCACTGGCAAAAAGAGTACCACAAATAAACTTATTTTGGTGTAATTTCTCAATTGGCACATAAGCAAAGTCTTCAATGCCTGATGCCTTAACCCACAATCGGCATCTGAAAAAAAGTTCGTCCATTTCTATTACGTTCTTTCTATAAAGAATATGACTTAGACAATGAAAATAATTGTTCTTTATTTACATGAAAGTTAGAATGACAATAATATTAGACAAATATAAAGCTTGCTTTTGTCAATCATGTGGGTTGAATGGGTAACTTGTTACTAAAAATATATATGATATGACTGAACTACAGTAATTTAAGAAAGTTTAGATAGATAGTTACTACCCTGTTTAGACTTACCGATCAGGGTCGAGAGGAAAACTTGCAAAAAGTATGCCCGACTTGGGTAACTGTTGCATACCACAAATCGTACACTTTCTGTATCGCTTAACTTCCATGTTACCTTCAGTTTCTCACTAATTTACACGCAAGAAAAGCGAGATTACCGGTATGATATTAGGTTATTAACAGATACAGAGAAAATAATATTTACACAACAATCTCTGCACAACACATGACAATGTAACAGGAAAAGCACAAAATAAAATAGGTGCAATGGTCTCCAAATCACACATAAAGTGAAATAGCGAATATTCATCAGTTTGAACTTTTGAATAAGTTATCTCAAAACCAAACGTCAGATACCTAATGAGATATCGGCCATTTTTTCCAGTACCGCCATCATTAAGATGTTAGAATGTTCGTTATTTTAGATTGGTATTAATCATGTTTCAGGTCTTGACGAAACCTCTTCAATGAAATAGAGACCTTAACTACAAACAATAAGAAAGTATTTTAAATAAACTAATTTCCCGAGGATTCGTTTCAAGGCAGTGTCGACCCACTGAAACGCACTTGATGATGGTTCTCCCTTATCACGTGCGGGTTCCGGAACGACCACCAATGCTCGTTGTGTTGGTTATACAGTCCCACGCGAGTGAATAAAGATTCATCAGTCCATAAAATAACAGCACCAGGATGTTCAATCAGCCACTCACAAAAGGCACGGCGAGGCACGGCATCTGCTTCACCTAAAGACTGCACTTTCTGATAGTGATAAGGATGCATGGTTGCGGCGTTAAGTAATTTCCACAGCGCGGGTTGACTTACGCCGAACCGTCTTGCTGCGTCATTCGTACTTGCTCTGGGATTTCGATCAAAGAAATCAAAGATTTCGTCTTCGATTTCAATTGCAAGTCTCCTTCTACCACCTCCTCGAGCGTGTGATGGCGTCGTAAATTGTCCGTGGTCAAGTAAGCGTTGATTCGCAGCTAAAATGGTTTGACGATTCGGTGTTGTAGCATTTACGAAACCACTATTTCGAAGACGAGGAAGACTTTCAGCTTCGTACAGTGCACAGGCACCGTTTAAGCTTTCTCCACTTAAAATATAGCACCGTACCATCTCGTAATACTCGCGATTTGAATACATTTTGTTAGGTAGGTATTTATGTGATGTAAGCTCGCGGGAGCACAAGACGTACGTCGCGGGAGGTTCCCGCGTGACTGATTTCATTGCACAGGTGTCGCCACAACTAGGGTTGCCACCCGTACGAAAATACTTTATTTCGAATGATTTGATTTTTTTGGGATTTTGAAAATTTTAGTAGTACAGCTCGACAATAAAGAGTTGACAAAAAATATTCCGCAACTAATGTACACTTTTTGTTGGCAACACTTCCTTATCTGTCAAAACTGTCAAGAGGTTGACTAATTTTTTGCTTAGTTAAGAAGTCAATTGTTATTCTAGTGTGTTTTACGTGATATTTCTTTATCCTGGGTTTCATCATGAACAAAACCTACCGTATCGGTTCTCGCACAGAACAGAACTCTCTCTCGGAACAGATAGTGAATATGTTACACCGAAAAAATGTTTAAAAGAAATGATAGGTCAAAAAGAAAAATAAACGATTGCAGTAAAGTATAAAAGTACGTGGGAAAACGGACATGGTGATTGGTTAATTTATGATCCACAGAACGAATATAATGGAAAATGCAAATTGTGTGGAATTACATTTACAATTGCTTCAGTATAGGAGTAGGACAAGTAAGAAGACAAATTTTCTTTTTCTGTGTGTGTGTGTGTGAATTGATATGGTTGCATTAAATATCCAAACTAAACTATGCTATGCTAGACTGTAAAGATGCTGTGTTTGCAATTGTTTAATAGAAATACTAATTTGATACAAACTGCAAAAAGCAATAAAAAATATGCTTTTAAACATAATGATAAAGGAAAATAAATTGTACTTTATTTTCATACTATGTACTTTTTTTTCTTACCTATAATAACCAGTGTACTTTAACTACAAAAATAAAAGGTGGCAACCCTAGCCACAACCTGCGCGCGCAGCCACGATCGCGGCTCGCCGCATGCGCTTCGAGTATTTAAATTGAGTAAGTCATTGTTCTAACTTTTTGCAAGTTATAAAAACATCGACTTCAAAGTTATTACGGTTTTCGGCAAAAACAAACAATATTTTATTTCCCTTCATTGTTCTAATAGAAATAGTAGTATTTATAAGGCTATTGAATTATTGATTTTTATTTTTTTCTTTTATGAAATAATCAAAATTTACTATTTCAACGTAACATAACAAATTTACGGTAAACATTATTATTTTAATTTTATACAACTGTCCGTTTTGCAATAAATGGAAAAAAAATATTTATTATTTTTCCTCTTTTAAACAAACAGGCAACAGTATTTTTTTAATTATTTAGCAAGAAATGGTTTAATGCGAAACAAATTCAAATAATTAACAAATTTAAATTGTTAGAATGACATTAATTAATACAAATAAATGAATCGTGGTCAAAAAGTGCACTACACATGTGGACTTATACTGCAGGCAACCGTATTATTGGACTTTTCATTCTTTTTCGAGGTCCAGCTTCAAAACGGTAAGTTGTATAAAAAAATTGTTCAAACAAAAGTCGTTGACAAAATCCTAAGGAACAACTTTTACATTTACATTTTTGCAATAAAAATGTATTTTCAAGGTGAAAAATAAAAAAACACCGTTTGAAGACTTTGGCGCCACCTACTGTGTGCATTTGTTGGTGTACGGGATTGCAGCAATGACATTTTTTGTAGATTTTGACGTCCTCTACATTTTATAATCAATCGATTTTTCTGTGAAATGCATACATTCCGAGAAAAATGCATTTCAAATTTTTTTGGCTCGTTTTTGGAGTTTGCAAAAAGACGCACCAAGATGGCGCGTGGCCACCTTCAAGGTAGATAACTAACACCATTTTACAGCAAATAAAACAACTTTCACCCATTCGGCAATTTTCTCACTCAAACGATTTTTTCTTCGACAGATTGACTTTCTAACAACTCAATTTTGGAAAAAGAAAGTTACGTCGTTCTTTCTTACTGTACCTCGGCATCAACACCCCGCGACCCCACCCCGCTGTTTCATTCAAAACATTTCGGCCGTGTTTGACCTTTCGGGCGACCTTTCTTTTGACCAGTAACCAGCTGTTGTAATAATTCGCTCGGACAAAATAATATTTTTGCGGAAATTTTACCTACCAATTTTTTTTCATAAATGAAGTGTTTGAATGATATCTAATGCCTAGAAAAAATTTGGATGGTGTTTATAAAATAACCTTGTATATTATAGTCTACGATAGACCAAGTGAACCTTCGCTCGAAGCGGGAGGCGAAAGAGTTGTGGGATCACAGTCTCTTGGCTATTTATAGAACCAGGTTTAGTGACGTCACTCCCGGAGGGGGCTTCATTACTGGGAATATTATTTGAAGTGCATTAATTTATTGTGTGAAATGCATTGATTTATTGGATTTATTGTGTGAAATGCTTTGGTTGCTTATAAGATCAAGTGGCACTAGTCAAAGACGATGATTGTTATTTAAAGTACTCAATCTGTAATTTATTGCCTTAAGGGCACTGTGTTAATTGCGATCCCATAATGGTGACGAAATAATACTGTTATTGAAATATGGGTACTTTAAATAACTTTAAGGCGTGGATTGATCACACATAACACCGTAGCCCGCTAATGTAGCCACAGCACAAGAAAGATTTAGTGAGCGCGCGCGATAACGCGCAGGCGAGTGAGAAAGAGGGCTCGTGAACGTGGACCGATATTTATGTCGAATCGACGATGTGGTGCTTCTGGAACGAGCACTGATTTTGAGAATTATTGAAGCGATTTGGAAGCTTCTTCGGAGAGAATTAAAGAGTGATTTTATAAACGACCTCAGCGAATTATTGAAATATTGTGTGTGACCGTGGTTTATGCACGCGATTTGGATATTCTGCGACGGAATTAAGTAAGGAGGAAGGCGAAAACATATATGAATGCAGTAATGGAAAAACGATACCAGGGATACTTGGTCAAGATCTAAAAATAGCTTTCATTCAAGAAATTCATATAAAACATTTAATAATTTCAAAATAAAAACATATAAAACATTGGATAAAATTGATATTTTTAACAGTTAGTTTTCTAATGATTTCCTTCCATATTTTTCAGAAAGCTCATTATTTCTTCTAATTTATTTTCCAAGTGTTTAAAACTATTTTTTATCTCATAAAGTTCTGAAACTTGTTCTTTTTTGTTAATGATATTATTAAGCTGTTTTACTATTTTCCTATCCAAAGTATATGTCTTTTGACAGTGTGCAAAATCACATCCACTTATTTCTATATCATCATATTCAAAACACAGATTCTCGTCACTGAGTATTTTAACTTGATTGTTGCTGTTCGGTTTTACCACAACTTCATAATTTGGTAAATTATATGGAAAAAGACTTACTCGTCGCGCGAGGCGCTTACTGTGTAAGAGTTTTTGCCTAAAATTTTGTATGTTTCTCATTAACTTATTGGCCTTCGGCCAACACACCAACTTTTCACTTGACCTCATTTTACCAATAACAATTTTTTCTAAATACCATATTTTTTTTATCAACGAAATGTAGCCAACGAGTTCGGCGTTAGATCTTATTTTTTGTATGTCGCTCACTGCTAATCCATTAAGTAAATTGAAAAGCACTATAGGTATCACAAGGATGAATATGACAAAGATAACATGACTAATAACTGGAAATTTGTTAAATTTGATTGAACCAATATCAAATTCTCCAGTCAACATTACAAAGGTTTTGAAAATTGAGATCCATGGATTCCCAAAAAAGACCTCCTCCTCGTTGCCTTCTTTAATCTCTTGGTTAAACAAAGTATAAAAACTTAATGCAAATGCTATTATTAGTAAGCAATACCATAACATAAGCCTCAAAAAATTCCATGAAACTGTCTTTAACATTACTATATATATTGACATTTTAGGGAATTGACCGATTAGAAGAATCAATTCTGCTACTGTTAACAAAATTGCTATTGCTGACAGTGGCCGCATATATACCCGTGTATATGCATGTATATGTAGAATCAAAACATAAAAGCCATGTCGTTACAAATATTAATCCAATTTCCATACAATTTTTAGTACTTTTGATGTAACTCGTAGGTGAAAATAGAAATTGAAACATCTCCCTCATAATAAAAACTATTAAACCTAATATAGCACCTATGTGAGCAACTACTTTAGAAACTTTGATCTCATAAGATTGCTTTTGTTCGATATTACATTCCAGTAAAATGTAAAGCACTAAACATACAGAAAAATTAGCATTAAATATTATATTGGCAGAAAAAAGACAATATATCCTTTGCCATTTTAAATCTAAAAAGCTGGTTATGACGGGATGTTTTAGTAGTTGACACAATTCTTCATTTTCTGCCATGTACATAAGGGCATCAGCTTCAGGGGTTATTATTCGATCAAATTCTTTCATGCTGTTGTTTGTATTGTCCATCAAAGGGACTGTGCATGGTTCATCTTTAAGTACTTTTTTCGGGTAAATTAGGAAGTTGTACGACATGTGTATTTCATAATCTTCGTTATTCGATGGTTTGTCGGTCGTTGCTGTTATACATTCGTCCAAATAAATTTCCAATGTTTTTGCTTTAATATACGCCAATGGCATTTCATTCTGTTTGTTTCGAAATCCTAGACATGCACCTTTTCTTAATAATTCTAAGACTACGTCGTTATATCCGCTCTTTGCAGCATAATACAGAGCAGTATTATCCATTTGGTCTCGGTGGTTTACATATTTCTTAAATTTAGGATGTGTTAATAACACTTCTAGGCACCCCATGTGGTCACTGCATTGATGTTTTGAATGCGACCTCATTCCTATTATTGTAATTTGTAATAAAGTCTTACATTCTAGAGAATCAAATGAAATTGAGTTATGATAGACATACTTCTTTAGGAGTCCAAGAAATCCATTTTGGCAAGCAATGGCTATAGGTGGATATCTATTTTCTGAACACGTTGCATTAGGATCTGCACCATTTGTGAGTAAAATATTCACAGCTTTCTGAAGACATCTCTCGGTCGCTAATTGTAGCATCGTATTAAAACCGTCATTGCCAGTAATTGCCGATATATGTTCATTTTGACTGACAAGCTTGGTGAAATTGCATATAAAACTGTCTTCTTCATCGCGATTTAAATAAGAATATAATAAACATTCCATAGATGCCTTGAAAGAATTCAATTGGGCCAGAATATGCGGAAAATTTCTTGTTAAAAAATAACGAGCAGTTTTACCCTCTCTATCTCTATATCCGTCCAAATCCAAAAAATCTTTAGAGTAATACAGATTAGAACTTATAATATTTTCCAGGCCAAGTTTAGATGCCAAATAAATGGGTGTTATATTTGCTGAATCTGGTGTGCTAGAGTTACATCCAGATTTCAAAAGTAGTTCTATCATATCCTCATACAAGACAGATTCATGTTTCCGATCATCACTTAATTCGTGAATTTTCTTTAATGCTAATAGCAGAGCTGTATTACCTTTACTTTTTATGTTAACATCAAGGCTTTTTACATCCAACAATGACTTTAAACCTTCTAAATTCCCATTGTTCACTGCGAAATGAATTGGTGCAGCGCCATGTTTTTTGTTGAAAGTGTTAACATTTACCTCATGTTGAAGTAGGAGTTTCACATATTGTACCTTAGAAGGGTCTGAAACTGCTAAATCTAGGCAAGATTTGTAATCTGGATATTGGTAAACGTATTCAATGTCGACAGCACCATAACTGATTACTTTTTTGAAAGTCGCGTAATCGTTGTTGCGTAAAGCTGATCTCAACTGCGCTTGGCGGCCAGCACTATAAAGCAATTTGCCACGTGGAAACTGCTGGTTAGTGCTCATCTCCTGATTGGCACACTGGCGTCTGGGAACAAAATAAGAATATATGTAACTTGTCTTTGTATACATTATAATGTACCAATGTGTGGTACTATAGTACCACACATTGAGATAGTCATGTTCATACTCATCATCGATAGTTCAATTTAGTTGTCGATGGAATGCCTTCTTGACACACCAAGACAAATATTGTTAAAAATACCTTAACGTGACCATTTTAATTAATCAAACTCCGATTAGCTTAAGTAGGTGCCGTTTTCGTGGTTGGCGTAGCCAGGCTTTCAGATAAGGCCGGACAGGGTAAGGCTTGTTAGATTTAATAGGTACCTAATATCTAAAGCGGTCTTCAATAATTTATCTAAGTATGTTCGCCTTTTTACCCAAAATTTCGAATAACTAACTGGTTTTCCAGTTATTTGGTTTTATGATCTAGTAACGATATTCGTAGTCATCTACGCCTTTTATGTAGCATAATTAACATCTTGCATCCATGTATATCATTTACATATATTCAGTCACCGAACATTGAGAATCCCGCCTGACAATTCACTTGTGTCCCGAGTCGTTTTTTTCTAGTATTTTTTTGTTATAATAATTATGGATGGATTTATAGTTTATTACCTTGATTAACGCCTAGAATATTTAGTATCACGGAAAAAAGTGCCGGTAGATGAACGCATCCCAATAGATTAATACCCGTTTTATTTAAATAATTAACAGATTATGTTAACAGAAAATTTTAAAGTAAAACATTCTCATCATATACCTATAGCAGCAATATTTTTTCTTGTATAGTGACATCTACTTCTTTGGGTTTAGTAACTCGGAGCTAGACTTAGACCATAGGTGCTCGGAGCTAGACTTTTGGTGAGTGACTTCAGACAAAATCTATTTTGTATGGAAACCTACTTATGATTCCAAATTTATGCATTTTTGCAGCTTATAATTGATTTTACTGTGAAATGCAGTGGTTTTGGTTCGAATTAAATCTTAACAGAAATAGGTATTTGGCCTTAACTATAACACACATAGTGGTTTTGGCAAGGACCGACTGAATTAAAATATTAAATCAATATATATTGAATCAATAATATTTTACTTAATAGGTTTAACAACCAAAAGCTAATAAGCATGCTAATAAGCATATTCCTTAGTTGTGTTGTAAGTTGAAAGGTGACGAGTTTTTATTAGTTCCTCCTCCGTTAGTTTAATATCTTGTTATTACTGTGATTTTGTAGTCAATAATTTAAAAGCATTTATTGATATTATTTGCTTTATTTCAACCCGTATGTAGATAAACACCGTGTTTAAAAAAATACTTATCATAAGACGCGCCCGGATACAGACAAGTTGATTCATTTCTAGTCAAAATTTCTTTGGGTATTAACATCAAGGGCGGATCCAGGGGGAGGGTCATGGGGGTCATGACCCCCCCCCCCCCTGGGCTGGATCCAGGACCTAGGTAGACCACTAATTAAAATTGTTAAACAATGTTTTTATATGTTTTTTGTCACAAGTTAGGTAGGTCTTGCTATAATTAAGTCTCAGACTAAGTATACCAATGGACTCGCAATGTATTAACTATGGCACAAATAAATTTGTGTCCATTCTGCCATTACAAAGCACCGTGTGATCGCGCTAAAATATTAGTCAGTGAGCATTATTTGTGAATACATTTTACAGTTCTATGTTTTTCATTGAATTTTTTAACGAATTGTATAAAAAAACATAGGAAGTGTGGAATCTTGGATGCGGTGTCCCTAGTTTTTGCCGCTATCTTAGAGCACCAACACATAGGCCATAGCAGGATAAGAACAGGTAAAGTGCCCCCGCGTAAAGTATCTCCGTATCTTTTTTTTCTATAATTGCTACCCACTTCAGGAGTAATTCCACAAATTTTCAGCCTTAAAAATCAACCCTTTTCAGAAGAGAATTTAAAAAAAAAAAAAAAATATAACTCTCGACCGGGTGAACCGATTTGATTGAAATTTAATCACGTTTCAGATTTCATCCAGACACTTGACTAGAAAAATTTTTGAAATGGAAAACTAAACATAACCCTTAAAAAATTGTTCTAAAAATTAATTGTTAAAAAAATTTTTTTTTCAACAAATTTCAATACCCTCGAATCTGTTTCACCGATCGTGTGCATACAACGCATATTTCGGATGGCAAATCTGAGTCCGCCATTTAAAAAATAATTATGAAACTATAAAACGTTAATAATTATATAAAAATAAAAATTTACATTTTAATTGTTTTTCATGAGAGAGGCCATGGTTGAGCGAATAAACCAGAGGCTAAACTACGTTTCCCAGTGGGGCGATAGTAACCTCGTTAATTTCAACGCCTCCAAAACACAAGCGTGTCTTTTCACGGCAAAAAAGGAGTTCCTTCCACCTCACTCCTACTTTCCGAGGTACATCTGTACCTATGACCGACAGCTTCGAGCTTCTTGGCATGGAGTTGTCTTCAGACCTTAACTTCGGCGCCAACATCGAATCCAAAGCTCAAATTGCAGCCAGAATGCTGGGCGTCCTAAATAAGGTCAAGCGATATTTCACGCCAGGACAGCTTTTAACACTCTATAAAGCTCAAGTCCGATCTTGCATGGAATATTGCTGCCACCTTTGGGATGGCTCAGCAAAATACCAACTTGCTGCACTGGACACGATTCAGCGCAGAGCTGAGAGGCTCATCGGGAACAACAAATTGGTGAAGAGCAAGCTTCACACCTTAGCTCATCGCCGCAAAGTTGCCTGTCTGGCGGTCTTCTACAGACTGTACTTTGGAGAGTGTGCTCAAGAGCTGCATCTGCTCATACCGCCATCTCCTTTTTTCCATCGGACATCCAGACGTACTGCAGGCTACCACCCTTTCTTGGTTGATATTCCTACATGTCGCACCAAGCGCTTTTCAACATCCTTCATAACGCGCACAGCAAAGGAGTGGAACTCCCTCCCTGCGTCTGTATTTCCGAGAACTTATAACCCGTCTATTTTCAAAGCCAGGGTGAATAGGCACCTTCTGGGTTAGCTCGTTCCATCGTGGATTCTGTCATGGCTTGATTGGGATCAAGAGCAAACCCATCCTAAATAAAAATAAAAACATATGACGTCGGTGAACAAAAAATTTGGCGAAAATATGTTTTGTTCTTAACCATGCCAGAAAATCTACTTTTTATTTTTTTACATATGTCGTCGGAGAGAAAAAAAAAAATTTTTAATTATTTATATTGATGAGAAAAAAAATTTTAAACAAAGAACAATTTTTTTTAGAGTTTATGTTTAGTTTTTCATTTCAACAATTTTTTTAGTGAAGTGTCTAGATGAAATCTGAAACGTGATGAAATTTCAATCAAATCGGTTCACCCGTTCGGGAGTTATAAATTTTTTTCATTTTTTTTTAATTCTCTTCTGGAAAGGGTTGATTTTAGGGGCTGAAAATTTGAGGAATTACTCCTGAATTGGGTAGCAATTATAGAAAAAAAATACGGAGATAATTCGCGCGCGCTAACCTCTACGAACTCCTCTTAGCTAATCCTAACGTTTGTAGTAATCGTATTCATCTTCAAACAGACTTTATCCAGTAAATATTGCTCTAAAACAAGTTTGATTCAACTAAAGTGCCCGTAGTAATTTTTTTTCTTTACCACTATCAAAAAATCTTTCACTACTAACGTCTACGAACCTCCCCCTGTCATGTTTACTGTTAGTAGTAATTGTATAAGCCTTGAAACGGTATTAACGTTATAAAATCGTTTTTAAAAAATACTCCGAAACATTTTTATTTTTTTTATTTTTCTATTTTACTACTAACGAATAAAATTGCACTACAATCCACAGCTAACGTTTATCTATGAGAAACAACCGGAAAATACAGATTTTTCTAATTTCGGGGATGACTTTTTCTACATTTTTTTTTTTTGGCATTACTACTAACAAAAATAACTTCACTACTATCCACTACTAATCAAAATCTTTCGAAAAAAAATAAAAAAAAAACAAATTTTCCAAAGTCGGGTGCCAAGTTCACACAGGTTTAAAATTCTAATATAAGGAATAGTGTTCTAAAAATTTAGGTAGGTAGGTACAGTACTTACATACATTAATAAAATACCTACTTTTTACCTGTATCAATTATTATCAAAATTTAATTATTACTTCTTGTGACTTGACCACGACTATTTGACCCCCCCCTGGCGCCAAAGCTGGATCCGCCCTTGATTAACATCAAAAAAATATAATTAGAAGTGCATCAATGTAGCTTTTGTTTAAATCATTATTAATAATTATTTTCAATTGTTATTAAACGCATTAATAAAATAAATTCGGTATCGCAATGTAGCTTTCGCTCCGTAGTTTTCCAACCCACACGTAAATCCTAAATAAAAATGTACATACAATAGGCAATTGAGACTCAAAAAATTAATATAAGATTCTTTATTAGCGTATTAATTGCAGGTTCTCGATACAGGGACAGGTCTTCCTTTGGATAAAACAAAAACATAGGGGGAATTGCCACGCTTGTATTGGTGTGTAAAAAAAGGCTTTTAATTTTTGATTATATTTTGCAATTATTATAAATTGCATTATTACTACCAAATCATGGCAGATCTCAGTTTCATTTTTTGTAAGTTCAATCTACGTGTGCTTAAGTAGGTACCTATAGCACTAACTGCATAACATTATCCCGGAGTGCCCCGTTTTCCAGATAAATGAAGCTGAACTTAGGTACTTTTGGCAATATATCCTGCTACTATATCGGTCTAAAAACGTTATAATTAATTAATAACAAATGAAGCAAACGCATTATACTGAAATATTTTAATGTTAAAATTATGTTTATCAAATTCGGGCTGATTGAGCCTTAGTTTAAGACAAGTTTTAGACAAGTGCAGTGCTCGGTATTTCACGGTCTAACAGTTCCTGTTGGGGGCCATTCATTTAATACGTAAGACGATTTAGGGGGGGAGAGGGGTCAACCATGTCTTATTTTTCTTACAAGGGGGTGAGAGGGAGTCTCGATAGTTCTTACGTAAGATCACAAAAATGCGCAAAGTTATAATTATACTTAAAAAGCGCGGGCAACCGCGCGAGTGCCGAGGTTCGCGCGGATGCGTATAGGTAAATGATTTCCATTTCCGTGGCAACGGACCCGCGCCACCCACGGTTATTTATTTTTGCCTTTAGATTCTTACGTAATAAATATTAAACAGGGGGGGAGGGGTTGGCCTATTCTTATTTTTTCTTATAATAGGGGGGGAGGGGGTCAAAAGCAGGCGAAAATAGTCTTACGTAATAAATGAATAGCGCCTTGATGCTCCGTGTGGGGGCGAAACACGTATAGAGTTGGTAGTTGGTAAAGGTGTCTGTATCTGCTGTTTCTGCATTTATTTGAGGGTGGGCGCGCGTTTCACTTTGCTTAGATTTTATGGGAATAATCTACATATTTTTGTTTTACTAATGAATATGTATTTCTGCCTAGTAACGCCCGATTCTATCAAATACTAACTATATAATCATATTCAATCTGATATGCAGATTGTGACCAACCTGCAGGCTTGCAACAAATCAAAAACTCAAAAAAATGGTAAGACCTAATGCCTTTTAATTAATCCTAATGTTAAGTGATCGTAAAAGTTAAAACAATATACCTACCTATATTTTATGGTATTATTAAAGTACTTTATAAATGTAAACGTACTGTTCTTAAACAGATATTTTAATATTATTAATTGGTGCATAAGTACTTACTAACTGATAAACCGTCCTATATTTAAAACTGAAATACTTATACTTACAAAAAATGAATCAATTTTAAACGGTCACACTGGTCACAATATCGTGAAATATTGTTCATTTTCCTCATTCGACGCCTACAGTACAATCATCTACAAAACAGCAGACGTATTTGGGTCATTCTACTTTTTTCCGACAATGGTCTGTCCTTCGTTATGTCGATTATCGAGACGACATACATCTCGTTGGAGTATTGATATTTACGGTTTTTAATTCGGTTCGAATAAGCGTCCATATTTTTCTTATCTATTAATATTATGTAATATTTCATTTTTTCCAACCAACATTATTTTTCGTTTGTTTTCCGTAGAGTGCCGTGACAGAGTGGTAAACTGAAATGTGGTCTCCACAGAAAAAGGCCACTATGTCACATATTTTTTTAAAAACCAACATTAAAAAAGAATTAATATTTGCCGCAAAGGAAACTTTAATTAGTCCTAATGACAACACAGATGCAATTTCTTTTAAATTCCACACAGAAACCACAATTTTGGATAGTTCAAAAACCAAAAAAACAGAAAAACGTCGCTTCACTGTCGGTAAAAAAGAAGAACGACCCATTTACTTTATCAAGTTTTAGGAAGTTCGTAACTTACGGAGCTATTATAAAAAAGGCTTTGTCTTTAATATTTCTTATTTTAATAATGATTTGAACCCACCTGTCAGCATAATGTCAGGTGCGTGTAAATAGAAATGCACTTATACACTTTCACTAATTAGTTAACAAGTTTCATCACGTCACATCACGCCGTACTTGGGCGCCTGCCGACTTAGCCCGTAGGACAGCGACCGAATGGTAATAAATCCAAAGTGATAGGCATCCACGTTAAGAAATTCATAAGGAAATTAAAAACCGGTTCACTAAAATATTATGTTTAAAACGGAGTTACTGACGTCTACGTCACGTATATCTACGTCAGAGCGTTTCTATTCTAGTGACATTGAGGTTGGCGTAGCCATTAGTTACTCTTGAAACCTACGACAGTGGCACATAAATAAATAAACTGACCATAATGATAACGCTAACGCGATAACGAAGCGCTTCGGAACAGAGTTGAAAATTCCTATGGACCAAGAGCCAGTGACCAATAGGCTAGATGACAAAAAAATTTTTTTGCTTTAATAGAAGCTCATTTCTATAATAAAAAGACAGAAAAAATCGGTTTTCGAATAACTTAAAAAACAAGCAACATATAAGGTTTTGAATATTTGCTCCATCTCTCTCTAGCAAAACGGAAATTTACATGGAGTTTATATGGCTGTACTAAACAGTGACGTCACTGTTGATGTCGGATCTCTCTGTCTAATCGCTTCCAAATGAACAACTTCAAATGCTTGTATCTAATGTGTTTCTAAGCCGATTTTAATTCTGATTTCATTGGATTGTATCTTTTTCTACGGTATTTTAATATATTATGACGAGACGTGAAAATTAAAATTCAGTCATCATCCCAATTCTAGGTGGTCATTTCAAAAGTCACAATACTTTTTACAGTTAATCCTCCATACCTACTAAAAATGAAAAGCCACTTCTGGCAGCCGTGTGTGGCCGGGGTAGACTACCCTAAAATTTGAAGGAGGGTAAGAAATAAGTTTTATTTTAGTTAAAGTATTAGTCATAAAATTTTAGGAAATTACTTTCGACAGTATTTTGTCTTCATGGATTTTTTGCCAGAGCATTTACATCTCTCCTAATTGTTGACAGAACGCTATAATTATTTATAAAATAAAAATCCATTTTTGTCATTTCATTAGTCTTCAAATTTTAACAGAATAAATAAAATAAATACAGTTAATAATATACAATGCCAGAACGAAATTCCATCACCAACAGTCTGCCAGAGCGAATAACACGTGAGTGCTAGTAAGGGAGAGTTGGATAATACCGAGCCCCTAAGAACTTGGGTCCATAGTTAGGAAAATGTTTGATATTAAAAGAAACAAAATGCAGTAATTACTTAGTAGGACATTTATTCAGGTACATATACCGTATAACAAAAAAATCGAAAATTGAAAAGGGAAGTAATTATTTTAAAATTTCAAAAAACGTTAAAAGCGTGGTATTGTCAAACCGGTCTGATAATATCGTGCCTAGGTTTGATAAATTCGTGCCCACATTAATTGCACACAGGGTAATGGGGGGTCATAATTTTCTCCCAATTTAAATCGATCTCTAATTTTTGATTCAGGGATACTGAAGTTTCTAGCAGCTGTCTTTATTTTACTTCCGTTTCGTATAGCAGCAAGTGCAGCATTCATATTTTCTGGATCCCATGACTTCATCTTTTTCCTTGACACAGATTCATCCATCTAAATCGAATATAAAACAATGACACGGACAGACAAACGGAAGCACAGACAGACACATCATACATAACTTTTTTGTCGGGGGTAAAATCAAGTTAATGTAAATAATACATTATTTTCATAGTTTACAATTTCGCGCCCTCGTTTGATAATACCTATAGCACCCCGGGTGCGAAATTGTCAAACTTACCCATTTAAATTTTTAACCTTCAAATAATATGGAAAAGTTTATAGATTGTAAAAACGTATTTTAACATTAATTCTACAGTATACTTGCATTAAAAATGTATGGTATCAAAGTATTATAATACTACAGTATCGCTTACCTCTTATCGAAAGTATGTACGAGATTTTATAAGGAGTGACGAAAAAAACTTCTACAAAATGTACTGTCTCCGTCGTCGCGCGGAACGTAGTAGCGACGCGCGGGGAAGGGTGTAGGCATGTCGAACTTTGATGTTTACGCACTGTATCGCAAAACCAGTGGATGGTTTTTGAAATATGCTGATGCGCGGAATTATCAACCGCGCGGTAATATCCAACTCTCCCCTAAGACATTAATATGGAAACCTGCGGATTAGAGTGAGAGCGCTTATTGGGCATCTGTGGATTTCATTAGACGTAGATTTAAAATGATACGTAATGTAATACATTTTTCTTAATTTGTTGAAACATCACTTTAGAAAGATTTTTCTGTACCTTTGACGCAGATATTTTCTAGGTCAAGGATACTGTGGGAAAATATTAACACGCGTTATATATTCTAGGTATTCTTTTTTTTAGGAGTGACAATTCGTAGAAGGTCTTTTGCTTTTACCTGTACCTGTGACGTACTTTTATATTCATTTCTTTACATTTCGAAGGTCCTAACTAATCTATACATATAAATAAAATTGGAGTGTCTGTTTTTAATATTGAAATAACCGTTTTTTACTACATGCATATGAATATTTATACGGTACATACAATAAAATTACTTTTGACGTGACAACGTCTTATAAATTGGTTGCGGCTGGGAGTCACTTATGAAAAAGTGTAACGCTCGGTAACGTTACGATGAGTCACCGAACGAGAGAGAGGCCCGCCGAATGTTTTCTCAATATTTAAAAGTTTATTGATTTTTAATATTATAAGTATATATATGAAATTGTAAACTCTTTATGATATATATAATACAAAAAAATTGTTTATATCGATAAATTTTGATAACCATCCAAGATTGTTCCATTTAAATCATTAATGTATAAATCACTTATAATATAAATATTTAATAGTAGTAGATATATTTCCTATATAACCCAAATTATTCATTTATTAATTTTCGAAATATATTACAGGCATTTATATTTAAACATCCTGTTACATAATGATTTATAGTTTTTTTTATCCTCAACAAAATCACTCAAATAGGAATTAGTTAAGTTTAAGTTTACATGTACAATGTTTTAGTAAACAAAATATATTTCTATAGTTAAAATTTGTGCAATTCTTATTTTCATTCAATTCCTTGTTCCTATTGTGCAATTTAATTATATTCATATCAATAAATATTCTACCGAGAAAAAGACGTTGTCACGTAAAATCTTCGCCCGTAAAACCGACTTTACAGGCAACCTTTTTTTTTTTACAATTTTTGTCTGTCTGTCTGTTTGTTCCGGCTAATCTCTGAAATGGCTGGACCGATTTTGACGGGACTTTTATTGGCAGGTAGCTGATGTAATAAGGAGTAACTTAGGCTACTTTATTTTAGAAAAAATCTTTAAAATTACTGTGCCACAGCAACGCGTGGCTGTGTCAGCTAGTACAGGTATAAACAAAAAGTAGGGATCCCCTAACGGTTTACGGTTTGGGGTGTTACATACGATTCAACCAAGGTTCCCAACTGAGGAGTTTTCCCCCTAAATTTAGGGGGTAAATAAGTGAGATGGGATTCTTTAGGGGTTTTATATGTGTAGGGATATTGTAAGGGTTTTCGTAACCCTATAATTTTTTTGGTCAGACCGACCTACAATGAGTGATGCTATCGCTACATTGATATCGAAGTAGATGACGCCAATATTGATGGTAAGTGTATTTTTATATACATATGTATATATATCAAGTCGTAAAATATTATTATTAATGTTGTTCACAGATGATGGGATATTAGAGCCTCAAAATCAGTTAATAGAAGATTCAAATGATTCTTTATTCATTGAGGATCACGGCGACAAATATGATAGTGCACACGAGGATGAAGATTATTTAACAACTTAATTTTATTTTGAATTTATTTTATTTAGGATAATTAACAATAGTACAATACTTATTACAAATTACAATGATTAAAATTAATGTTACTTATTGTACCACCAGCACCATTATCCCCATTTTAACTATATAAAAATAAAGCCTCTAATTTTCATACTTCTGATAATAGTATAGGTGTCGATGAAAAAGATCGGAACAATCTAAATAGTATTCATGAATAATAAACAATGTTAGCTTTAGCGTAATTACACAATTTTGCAAGATATAATCAAAGTAAGGTAGGTGTGAAGACTTAAGTTAGACAATTAGGTTGTGTTTTGATTTCATCCAATTTTTGTTTTATTTCTTTTTTGAATGTTCTTGATGAAAGTTGAAACAGATCAACATCTGAGGAATGTGTATTATTAGAGTCCGTGATACGATGGAGTGGAGCACATTTGCCGGCGTTCTACATGGTTTAGTTAAAAACAAGGAGGAGGCATGACTTTCCCGTATACGTTGAGATCGGCTAGGAACACGATAGCACATTTGATTTAAAAGATCGTTGCAATCAAATCTACTCTTACAAATATTATGCAGTATCCCCTGATCAAGAAAGAGTCTCCTAGCCTCGAGCGACATGAGTTCAAACTTCTCCAATAAGGCACAATAGGAGGACCTGGAGTGAAAACATTTGTAATTGATAGTTTTGAGATATTTACGTTGCACTCGTTCCAGTTGGTAGTTATACTTGCCATAGTAAGGGTTCCAAACAGTGCTCGCATATTCAAGCTGCGACTTAATCAATGCATTATATTAAAGAAGGAAAGTAGATGCTTTTTTGAAGTTATCGCTAGCTCGAATTACAAAGCCGAACACTGGAAGCTTTAATAATTCCACAAACATAAATTTTGTATTTTTTAATTAGTATAATATTATTTTTCTTGAATTGTAAAATATATTCAACTTCTATATATTTTACTCTCCAATAAGCACTCTCACTCTAACCCGCAGGTTTTCATATTACTGTCTTACTTGCACTCACACGTTTTTCTTTCTGGCAGACTGTTGGTGATGGAATTACGTTCTGGCATTGTATATTATTGTTTATTTTATTTATTCTGTTGAAATTTGAAGACTAATGAAATGACAAAAATGAATTTTTATTTTATAAATAATTATAGCGTTCTGTTAACAATTAGGAGAGATGTAAATGCTCTGGCAAAAATTCCATGAAGACAAAATACTGTCGAAAGTAATTTCCTAAAATTTTATGACTGATACTTTAACTAAAATAAAACTTATTTCTTACCCTCCTTCAAATTTTAGGGTAGTCTACCCCGGCCACACAGGGATGCCAGAAGTGGCTTTTCATTTTTAGTAGGTATGGAGGATTAACTGTAGAAAGTTTCGTGACTTTTGAAATGACCACCTAAAATTGATCACTGGCTCTTCCTCTACAACCTTTAATGCATAGCATTCGGTTATCGAAATTAAAAAACCGGCAACTGCGAGTCTAAAAACGTATCGTTTTCGACACGTATATAAGGTGTGTTAGGGTAAGATCGGCACTGGGAACAACGTAGGAGTTAAATATCTTACAAAGTAAACTATATTTTTAATGTGCACGTCGTTATCTTGTTTTGTCCCAACTGTCATTAACACACACCATTTACCTATTACCTAGGAAGCTCATTTTGAAACTCAAGGAAACACCATATAATAGTACACAAATTTCGCTTGCCCCAAGAACTCCGAAAACTACACCTTCCACCTTTTGCTCCAGGGTTCTGCCCCTCTTACTTTTAGAGAAAAACAACTGAAGAGAGAATTAGAGAAAATTTGAAATTTTCCAAAGTCCAAAAAACTAACTCGGAAACTAGTGGGTGCGCGTTGAAGTTTTTTGTATGCGAGCTTTGTCACACCCCAACTTTCTAAAGAATTCACAATTCTGTCAACTCTTATCCGATTTTCTTTTTGTAACACATTTAAGATAGCAGAGCCCCTAAGGCATCTTTAAAGTATTTTTATTCAATAATCCATTTAGTAGTTTTCGTAGCTTTTGTTGGAGTGCTTTAAATGCCAAAAATTTGATCACATAGGAAAGCACTGCAACAATAAAGAAACATATTGTAGCCCCTGTGCAGACAGTGGCCACATCTACCATAACTGCCCCAACAAAAGTAATCCAGAAGAAGCCAAATGCTCCAATTGTACACATTTCAATAAAAATAAAGACAACAAATCTAACACAAACCACTCCGCCACCTCCAACTTTTGCCCAATTCGCAACAACTACCTGTCAAAACTGGAAGGCCGGATTGACTACGGTACAAAGTAACGAAATAACTTTTATTATCGCAATTAAAACAATTAAACAGTAAAAACACAACCATGAACAATAAAAACAAAACCATTAAAAATAACACCCAAAAACAAATCACAACCATCTGAAAAATTATGCATCAAATATGCAACAATCTAAATATAATAAAACCAATGATAACAACTTAACCAAATACGGAGGTGCTCGCTTGTACACCATTAGCAAGGGGCTCATCTGTTACCTAAACGGATTAAAAAAAAAATGATTACCTAGGTAAGCACATATTTTGGTTGAACTGATGTATATACAGAATGGGCAAAAATTTTTGCAAATAGCAACACCAAATTTCTCGAAAACCGTGGGGGAGAGGGGCACGCGGGTGGCGGGAAACTATGCTTCGCTTCATACAATTTTAGTCATGATGGCGCGCTTTACGGGACAACAGCGTGCTTTTTGAGTATTTTTTTTTTTAAACAACGGTTCCTACGTTACTGCACGACACCTGTTTAGACTTGAATACGGATTACGCTGCGTAAGTTCACAAAGTTTGCATCGCCTTTTAGATTGCTGAAAAATAAACACAAGGTTTTGATTCTGAATCTCCACGCCAGGGTGCCATCCCTCCAAGAAATTTGTCGTCCTGCATTTTATCCCAAATGGGCACCATGACGGCATGTAATTTGGTTTCATCCACTATTTTTTCATATCAAATTGAAATTTGACCACATTAAGAGATATGCTGCAGTTAGCTTGTAGTAAGATTGTTTGATCGTTTATATAAGACCATCCTTCAGGATTCATACCAAAATATAAAAAAAAATCCAATCATAAGATAAGATAGAAGTAAGACGTCAGTTCATCATAAGTAAGACGTGAACTGGTTATAGGATGTAACGAATATCGCCTTCGGCGGGATTGATATTATGGCGTTATGTACAAAGCAAGCATAAATGCAGCTCTGGTAGAATCTACGGTGTCTTTAGGTTCGTCAAAATCGAATGCAACATTGTATCGTTTATTTTTCATTGAATTTACTTAATCAGCACTTCTACTCTTTTCTGTTCAGTGTCCTGACCGATCGTTTCGTTTTACTTATTTGTCTATAAATAAATACTTCAATGAAACGACTTTAAAATGACAATATACTTTAATACAGTCGAACCTCTATAAGTCGAACATCAAGGGAGACGCCAAAAATTTCGAGTTATAGAGTTTTCAACTTATGGAGGATTTCGACTTAAGCGGATTTTGATACGACATAAAGAGTTTGAGGTTTATTCTTATAAATTTTGAGTTAGAGAGGTAAAATAAATAAAAATTCAACTTGCAGAGGTGACAAACATACATATTTTTATTTATTATTTTACTCGGACTTTCTCGTACTTAGATTGAAAGCATTAAGGAATTGAGCTTTAAGACAAGGCATTAATAGACATTTTGGTATACATATTTGTTAACGCCATTTTGACACTGCTTTCTTTCATTGGCAAAAGTACATACCTACTAAATGAATAATGTAAACAAACGGTTCGCGACAAAATTGTAATATTTGTTTGCTGAGCGTTTTGATTTTGTTTTGTTTTAAGAATAGTTTATTGAGATAATCAAAATTGAACACCTGACACCAAGCAAGCAAACACGTGTGCGTGAGTCATAAATTTATTATCGTATACTCCTAAAATGTTTTCAAGTGTACACAATAGTGTACACTCACATTGTCGGCAAGTTCTTAAAGTCGGTAACTTATTTTTGTTCGAACAATAGAGGTAATAAATTCCAAATGATCAAGTTGTAAAGGTTGTAAAATAAAACGTTGCTATGTTCGAGATACAGAGGTCAAATTTAATTTTTCGAGTTATAGAGTGAAAATATGTACCAAAATGGCTTGGAGGGACTCGGTGATTATTTCGACTAACAAAGGGTCAAGATTTCAAGTAATGGAGGTTTTGGTGTTTGAAGGGAAGGGAACAAAACATTTTTTCGAGATTTGGAGGTTTTTGACTTATCGAGGTTCGACTTATAGAGGTTCGACTGTAATTAACAGACTTTTAAATACAATCTTACCTAATGTAACATTCAATTGGTTTCGATCGATACATTAAGAAAATCACACCTTGGACTAACGATAAATATATCGTAACATTGGAATACTTGCTACTTTAACTAAACTGATGTTTCGAAATACATCATTACTTACAGTGCGAACAATGACACAAAATGACTCAAAATTATGAAAATTTATAAAAGCGCAATGACTTGTAAATAAATCATTCAAGGAACTTTATTAAAATAATACATACCGCATGGTCATATTCATCTTATGTACCTTTTATGCTCGTATTAGCACAAATATATTTAAATTAGCTAACCCTGTTTTCAAAGCAACTTGAATTAAAATTATAAATATTGTTTTAAGAAGTCGGTTTGTTTATGGTTTGCAGTTTATGAAATAAAGGTCAAATAGTGTTCATTACTCTAAGTACAATAAATCAACGCTTACAGTCGTATAACTAATAAACCACAGATAAACCGCCATCGTGAATTAAAATACCTGTAAAGCTCGTAGAGAAATTTATTATACATTACACGACAATGTCTAATATCGATACAGTGAGGTTACAATGAATATCACTGGATTAAACTACTAGGAAAGTTGAGTACACTTCAAAGTTAACCTACCTTATGCGCATATCTATATATTGGCGAAATGGTAACAAAGTCTAACAGCGTCATTTGTGCAAAAACTCAAACACGAGATAACTTAATCGTTGGCACAAAATGTTAGAACTGAAGATAAACTTTGCAAATAAGTATTCTAAATGCCTACAAATTAAAAACATCGCTTCATTAAGTTTTGACTCAAACATGCAGCGCACCATTAAAAAACACCGATTAAATTATTACTCTTCAATATTTTCTGCTCCAATTAGATTTTTTTTGGTATAAATTAATACATTCAATTTCTAAATCTGACATGATCAGATATCGTCGAATTGCTAAATAACTTAAATACACAAGAGAGCTGCAGAAAACATGAGAACCAAAGCTTGTACCGATGTGTAGTTTTGTAAGTAAAAAGCCCACTGCACATAATTTGCCTTACGTAAAGGAGTATGTACAGAGCCCGTGGCTCGAATTCACTAATTTACAGACTAGAGTCTCTACGCTCGGGAAGCCATCACCACATATGCGTCTCGCGGATTTCGCTTATTATTTGTCCAGCGCGTTGTAAAGCCTGTAAACAAAGTAAAAAAAAAGTTAAAAAAAAAATCGTACTCTTATACTACTTACACTCATACCTTGATACAACTAAAAATCTTTAATAATACGATACAACAATAATACGATAATTAACATGAAAATTATCTATATTTTAATGTAGCGTTATTACCGAAATAAAAAGCGTTACCATCCAACCATTCTATTGAAAATAAGCTTATGTTTGAATTCATGAAATACTAGTGATTAGACTGATAACGATTAATTTTTAATCACAGCTTTCGTACTGAGTGGTAGTTCTTTTTCTATGGGGTTAGATAGCTTTTTTATATTTCTGACCTTCGTGACATCTGTCCATCCCATAATTCTGTTGTGAACACAGTAATTTGCGTGATGTTTCCTAGGATTTGTTAAGAAATTGGTGGATAAGTACTGTGTACATCAAACCTTAAGCATATCAGCGGCCTCCTTTCTTCTCTGAGCGATGTGTTCGGACTCATTCAATAAGCTCTCTGCTTGGTCCGACTTATACAGATGTGTCACCAATTCCGACTGCAAATTGTCCTTCACGTAGTTCACAAGGAAGTGCATTACAGCTTTAGGCACAGAGTCTTGTATAGACTTGCGCACGATGTAGAAGTAGGATTTGATCAGCCGCTCTGTTGGATGGATTATTGTTTGTAAGACTTATATTACTCATAAAGTAATGCGGAGAGTCATGTCTATATTAATTATAGAATATTATATTACTAGTTCTAAATATTCGCTTTGACTGGCAAAATTTTCATTTTTTATTTTAGATAATATATAATCATTGAAACTACAATTGGATTTATTATTTTCAGTTTAAAATATTTTTTTTATCAAACCCTGCGTTGCGATTATGGACAAACAAGGAACATCAGTATACTTAAGAAAAGATTTTAAATATAGAGGAATATTTAAACTTAAACTTTTTGCGCTCATCTCACGCCGTTTAATCAGACCGCGCCAGGCGTCGTTATTACTTTAATACGTTTTAGTCAACTTGTTATATAATAATGAACTATGACATAGCAGTCGATTTGAAAACTTTTATTCTGAAAAGCCAAAGAAGTTAAGTCATACTTTTTTATTATATAACACAACGAAATGCCTATATCTAATAAGGTATCAAAAATTTAGGCAAAATATAAGAACATACTGTGATAGGATTGACCCACATCTGTCAGCACGGAATCGCTTTTTTAATGCTCCGTACCTCCCTGAAGCTTAGAAACGTCATTTACTAGAGCGAGACAGATACGGCAGATAAGGAATCGGTTTGTCACTGTTGTCCATTGCGCGTATTATTATGAATAAAGGTACGAAATATACTAGACCGCTTTAAATTAACCTATCAAAATAGTATAATCGGTTTGAACTATTGAATTAACAGTTTATATCGTTAGTCGAAACCAGTAGTGAAACATTTCCAAATAACTTGTTTCGATAATGAACCTAAAACGACGATGAAATTGTATTACACATAAAAAATTAAAAAAAGTAAAATAGAGCGATGTTCCACTTCTGTTTCCGACCGACGATATTTACTGTCGAGTGTAGGACCTGTGCCTTCATTAAAATCTCTTCTATATTTAAACAATCACATACATATCTTTACGTTGCCCAGTATATAGTATATGCACTAGGTATTCCATAATTAAATAAGCGCAAAAGCGATAATTCTAAATTATCGCTTTTGCGCTAATTTATTTATTGCGGGACAATAAATACAGACGACATTCATACCGGAACATTAAGCTTAAATAATATACTTAACAAAAAAGTTAGTCACAATGTGTCATAATCATAAGTAATGTTTCTACATGTAAATCACAAAAATGCCGGATCGCCCGCAGGCAAGAGGTAGTGTGAGAGGGAAAGAGTTTTTTAGGAACGAACCGTGCGTAACGGGCTAATTTGTTACGGACGGAACAAAACGCACGCAAGATTAACATGGCTGAGATCATTCTCGAGGTGGTCCTTGAAGGTTGCCGCCGTATGATTTTTGCCAAGAAAATTTATTACAAAGACAAAAAAAAATGTTTTGGGTATAATTAATTATTCTTTTTTCATATTTATGCATATAATAAATGAATAAACAAAAAAAATTAAAAAAGGGAATTTTATCTCGAAATTTATCTTGGAACAATTAACTACGTGTAAGTTGGTGCTGCCCCGATTTACATTTTTTAAAGCGGGCGAACCGCCAATTGTGTGGTTTTATCTACAGCGCCATGAGTTACTTGCATAATTTGAAATTTGATCATTACTCAACACTTAAAACATAAGGGTAATAATAAGCCATAATAATAAGTCAAATAAAACAAGAAATATTATTACACCTATATATCTTTTTCTTTCAAATACAAGACTAACGTATTTGTCAAAAAAATATCTATTGATAAAAAAATCAAGTTTATAAGCAAATGATTCTTTGTTCCCAATCAGTCACACCCTCAGTCGAACTCCGTGGAAATTGTTTCCCCAAATAGTATTACAATATGGGATTTACTTTTATTCTTATTCTCAGCCATACCCTAAACATAGTAAAATATAGCTAAAGCAGTAATACCTACAATCGATTGAAACAAAAGCAGTCAAACAGACGCACGCCTCGACAAGACCCCTAAGCTTACGTCATCGCAGTGCTGTCAGTCGCGGATTCCACCGCGTCGAAATAAGTGGTCGGGTTTGTTTATCTTTGTTGCTATTCATTAGAATCAGGATTTTTTACACTATTAAATTCAATAATGAAGCATTCCGTATTCGTAGCACTGTTATTTTTGGTGACGTACTATTTTTCAGTGACCAATTTGTAATAACGGAGTTTAATAATTAATTTCATTTGTAAACTTGTGGATTTATCCGATTATTTGATAATTACAGAAATCGAATATTTATTTTAATAATAGCTTTAAAATTTTACAATATTTTAAAGTGTCACTCCTATCACGCTAATAGAACGTATGTAAATTAGTTTATCTCAAAAAATAGGCTTAGTTACGGTACTACTTGAGCTATATACTGTGCCTCATAGGTAGGAGTGTGAAAATAGTTAAAAATACTTCCCAACCAGTAACACTTTATTCTTACGCTACTATTTTGTATTAATATAATATGTAAGACATGAATATATTTTGAATTTTTTCCCAACGAGAGTGTTACTGATAGTGTGAATGGATAGGAACAAAAGTAAATGAGTGTTTTCGGGTACATGAAGCTCTATCGTATCTTCACTTTAAATATCACATGATCAGAAACACAAAAAACTTGCAAGTTCTCCAACGACCAACTCCGTACGATGCGCAATGCGATTTCGTCACGCACTTTCTAATATCGTCATATATAATTCATTGCAGAATTAGAATCACCCTACCAACTGATTTTTAACTTATACGAGTTAAGTATCATTTGAAAAAGTTTTAGATTCTGTGCCAGGTTATTGTAGTTTTGTCCGTATTATATGTTGTGGCCAAATCTTAAAATTGATCAGAAGTGATCAATTTTAAGACGCATGAAGATGCTACAGACCATTTCATAAAACGGTCGTTCATGATATAAAACAATACCCGCTGGCGTCATCAAAATGTTATCTAATCAGATCATTGAAAACTCAGCGTTTAATTATATGAACAGCTAAATAAAGACCACATCATGATCCGGTCATTGTTAAATATTTTTGCAAATATGCAAACGAAACTAATGCGGTGTCTTTATTTGTTAATACTAATTTAAAATTTTAAGTCATTGGAGAACTTTCTGTGAAACACTGAAGAAGTCATATTATTAAAACAAATAGTATATATAAAGCTGCTTGCGATATTTCCAACTAAAGAGAATGAATGAAAACAACTCCATTAGGCAAAAATAATAGAATAGAGCTTCTCTCGCCTAAATGTCATTTATACCAATATTTTTATAACTCCAATCACCATTTTAAGCCTGTCCTCGATTATGTAATAACTTAATGCACAGATATTATAAAAATATATTGTTTCAGTTTTACTGTTATCAAAATCCAACGCTTGTTAGAGTAATTTTAAGGGGAGAGATTTTGATTATAATAGGTTTCTTGCATGTAATTAAAAAAAATGTAATATGTTTTTAAATATTCTTCAAATATGTAATAAACTGACGGCATTCGTATAATCGATAATTTCTATAATTTTTTATAAATATATTTTTTTTCGGTTAAAAATTATGCATAAACGAAAGTTAATGTCAAAACAAACTGAGCGCCTTCCCATTGGTTGTGACGTCACTTGACATGACGCCATGCGTTTGCCGGCAACATATATCATTACAATGTATGTAGATTCACCCATAGTAACGTGGCGAGTCATGTCATGTGACGTCATTCAAAGCATATGGAAATGGCGACTGTTTAAATTACGATTAATGCACTGACCCAAGAAAATAGATTTTTTACAAAAATTAATTCTACAAAAAAAAATAAGGTATTTTTCTATAAAAAATGACAAAAATCATGGAAGAAACCTATTGTTACACTTTTGGTGTGTTTATATTAATTAATTCGCGCTTGTGGGTTAGTAATACGGAAGCCGGACACGTGTGCTAGTTTGCAAGAAAAGCCCTATAATAAAGCAAACAGCGCAGAACAATGATAGGTGGTCGGAAAGTGAGTAAATGAGCAAAGCGTTCTTCTGACATCGCCACTATGTTCCTCACCGACTAAGTCACCCATTCGGTTCAAGTGCATCATCGAGATGCCTTCAACAGTCTTTCCATTAACGTTACAATACGCTGGTTGGTCGCTCCGTCCACCTAGCATCATAACAGACAATCTTCAGAAATTTTATTAAGTATAAGATACAATATATTAGTTCGGTTTGATGAGATATATTTGGGCTATCTAAACAAACGGCATATGTAGAAAAAAATGATCTTATTAGAAAATTATGTTATTAGATTAATATTTTTTTAACAATACATTTTGTTTTATACTAATTCTCTAGAGTATAAATAATGACATCATGAACTTATGTATAAATTATGGGTAATGTAAATCTTACCGATGACATCACAATCGTGTTGTTCTCTATCGGATAGTTTGCGGGAGGTGTGGCTTGGCACTTCGGGCAGCAGGTTGACTGGCTTCTGCGGTGTGAGCACTTTATTGTCGGGGGTACCATTCACCTAGAACGTGTTGCAGGTGACTATAGCTAATAAGCCGTTATTAGTCAATGAACTGGTTGTATATGGTTTTTTTAGTATCCTGATGTGACGTCATTAAATGTACCATCGCTCTTAGAGAATGAAGACGGAATCGATTATTATAGAAGCGATTTTATTTAGAGACATTGTAACGGGCGAGAAATTCGTAATTAATTCTTATACTATTGTCATTTTTGCAGTGATAAACGGAGGTTATGTTTCACGCCAACTCAATTGTTTTGTATTTACGAAGACAATGCGATAACAGAATACTCTGTGTCCATGTTTCAAAGCAATTTCGCTAATGATGTATTTTGTCTCGTTCGTAACTTCAATCACATTTTAAGCGCCTCTTTTAAGGAACACCAGCATTTTGTTCTAAATATGTATATTTTTATTTATATATTCATATACAATTAAGTCTGGCAATTTCAACATTTTAATATCTATCAACATATGGATTCACTTCCCGAAAAAGGCAAATTACAGTGTATGTGTCAGATTGACTTTTTAAAACATGTCACTTATTTTGTGAGTTAGCGAGTTTTGCGCAACGCAACGTTTTTGTAGACAATAGTATCAAAACAAGATCTTTAATATTACGGTTAAAAATATATTCTCAAATCAATTTACCATTCACTTAATACTAAAAATTAAATAATTCTAATCTAAAAATTTAGAATGTTTAACCGATTCGTTACATACCTACAATTACGGAAACGAAGGCTACGAGCTTGATTTACGTGAAAAATGAAGATAGGAAGATTTTATTCTGGGTTGATTTCCCTAAAACTTCATTTTAAAGGAGTTATCATCGATTTAAAAATGACACGGTTTCAGTGGCTAACGCCACACACAAAAAATAGTGTTGACACGACAGGCGTGCCATCAGCAACGAATCGGTTAAATGAAATGTGCCGGTAATTCTTTCCTTTCATTCTAGTTCTGTTATATTTTCTTAAATTTTTCGTGTAAGAATTAATTTCCCATTATCAAGCGTTTCAAATTTTGAAGTCCGAATAAACTGAAGCAATGAGTAGCCTTGGACCCGATGGTGCAACAACAGCGGTCCTGCCCACTGCATTACCGGTCCTGGGTTGGAATTCTAGTATGGGCCGAATTATGATTGTTATATACTTATTTTTGTATTCTATCGTGATTGTGTATCCAAAGATCTAGCTCTACTTAGTTTAATTTGTGTTGAAGTGAAGTGAGTTGTCTTCAATTTGTTTATGTATTTATAATTCTTTGCGTATAATATCTCTGTTCTAATCTCTCATGCAGGCATCCTTCATTGCGAATGAGACAGAGTTAAATACTAGGGCTTTTAATTAACAATACGCTTACATAACAGATTTGAGCCACTTTGTAAGTCTTTCTTTATTGACGAAAAATATCGTTATAATTTACCAAAAGTACTTTGTTTTATAGACATGAAAACATGTCCTATAATGAAAATAACAAATATATAGAATAAAGCTCACAATAAACTATTTCAAGTCGTACCTGTGGCGTAGCCGGAGACTCGAGGATGGAGTTTTGTGTCGGCGATTTGTTCTCCGAGCCATCAGTGATCGCCGCTACGTGCTATAAAACGACATACACAATCACAACATGTACAGCGAATTAGTGTTAAATTTTAGCCACAACATGCGCAAGAGTGCGACGATATTAAAAACATATATAATAACAATCTTTAGCAAGAGTGAAAGAGAGTCCAGTTCATATGTACAAAAGCTATGAAGTGCTAAATGTTTGAGACTACAAATTTACAACAGTGGGATGTTTAGAGCAAGGTTGGTTTCTTTACGTGATTTTCAACCGAGCATTCCCGCGAGCTACAAGTGAAATGTTTTGAACGTATTGCATTTTATCACACATTTATGAAACAGAGATGATACGCATTGATTTTACATCCCTGGAAAAAAAACAAAACATTTGCCACGAATTGAATGCTGCATCAAGGAATTACGTAGGTACACTATTGAGTGACCAGACTTTAAAATTACGCGTGCGCGGAACGATCGCAAAGTTGTATTTCCACCAGAGATATACGAGGCAAATAAATGGAAAGCGAGAAAAAATCGACCAAAAGAATTGCTTCATTTTCCTTACGTCACGCTATTCGTTGATATTTTCTTTGCACACTGCTTAGTCACCTGGCATAGCTCTATTAAAAAAGCTCCTTTATACTTTTACCCGCCGCGTAATTTTCTTATAAACAACTCATTTGAGCAAACTCACCTCTTGAGAAATAAAAAAAATTGAGAAACCAATAAACCATCAATGTATCAAAATGATCCTCACAATAAACTGAAGATTTGGGTAATACACTAATCGGATCACGTCCTGCTAACTGCAGCTACTTCATATAAAGATTTTACAATTGTGACACATGGATATAGAATTTAGAAGTATTTTTGATATTTGTATTTTTACACAAAGGAATGGCACATATTCTTTAGGACTTTGAAGTCACAAGCTTAATAATTGTCAAGTGTATCTTTAGTAACTTCAGAACATTTTGAAATACTTTATAAAAATCAGTCAAATACCCTATTTAAATCTCTAAAATATGTAATTTTTTGTAATAATTATAATCGGACAGAGCCTCATACATAAAAACTGGCCCAGTACATTTGAGTCTTGCTTATACATATACTATGGACAAACCCACCAACCGCCCATGGCCTGACGAACCGTCTTGGTTATGCAGGCCAAAACTGCGGGGGATGCGCGCGGAATGGCCTCCACCGCGCGCACTTTCTTGACTCCCTACAAATTGTTCTTTATCTGTCTCCTTGTCCCTATGGTTCCTCTCCCCTTTCTGGGGCGGAAAACACAGAAACGCCTTCGGTGCCCTCCAGGTCGTCTCGTGCACACATAGTGCTACCACTGGCTTCCGTACAAGCATCTCATTGCCTCAGGTAATCACCTAACCTAACTCTTCACCTCTTTCGAGTCCACCCCGAATCTTGTGCCATCTACGCGCGAAGTCCCGTAGCCATAGACTATGGACAATAAATACGTCTTTCATATGTCTTAGATCGGCATTTTTAAAAGCGACTTGCAACGGCCGCTCAAAAGGCTGTACCTTTGCAACCAACCAAACAACGCGGCATGCAAGCTCAATACAACGCCCCACTGTATTAACTTAGCAGATATATATTATTTAGAAAATGTAACTAACATGAGTACAGACTCAGCGTTAGTCCACACTGTTGGGTTTGCTACACGTTACCTGGTTGTACGCTTGCCATATCTGTCCCAAGTATACGAGGGTGGACCCTCTTTCACCCATTTGACGTAGAAACAGCTATAAAGAATACGATCACATTACTCCATACAGAGAGAGTTCATTATAAAACTATTATTATGAATTATAAATAGACTTAAACAACGACACACCATAATGGCTAAGAAAAATATTAAAATACAAATAATATAAGTTAAAAGAATATAAATAAGATGTAAGATAAAGGTTATGTGTAATGAAACTGCCTATCCTAATCATTTATCCCATACTATATCTAAATCTACTATTTAGTGACAATGGTTTGTTAAATGTTTCATTTAATACACCACATAAAATAGTGTAATTCATGATTACCTCCACTTTATCTCAAAGAATCAGTAAACACTGATTAGATTCCTTTAAAGCCAATGTACTGTCCATTGGATTTATTTCATAGTGGAACCGATTTCTTAGAAAATAGATTAGGTTTCTGGTGAAAGACACAGAAGATGTAGCCAAATGACCAATCATGTAATGAGCTTACCTTTACCAGTTAGTGAGTTAGCTCCCAACATGCAACGGGCTAAGAAAACAAGCTAATATATACTTTGAACATTGTGGATACCGGCGAAGGTGTAGCTCGTGGCGTCTTTTGCCGATAGATGGGGCTCTCCTCCAAACCGTCGGTGCTCTTGAGTAAGCCCGACACTAGCGCCGCCTCGCGGTGAAAATCTGGGTGCTTCGTGTTTATGTACGCGAGCTCGATGGCCACTAGATTTTCCACCTGTAGACATCACTTAATAAGCTAATCATATGCGTTGTGAATTGCAATTGATTGATCTAGAGATGCAGAGAATGTCAATGTTTTGACGACTGGTTGGTGGAACGGTGGCGATTTCGTCTACTGCACCAACGATCTCAGGTTCCGATCCTCGTTCCCATACACCATATTTGCATGTTGAGCACAAACATTTGTTCCTGAGTCACGGTTCTTATTTATGTATATATCCGTTATTTACAATCCATAGCAAAACTTTGCTTCTTTTGGAACTAAATAATTGATCTGAGTTGATTTCAGTAATTTATTTATAATAATTATCTGATGTGAGAAAGTTGGGTTATAAATTAAGCACTCTTATTGGAATATGGGCCGGTACCCCAATCCGGCCGGTCACCGTGGGGGAAGAAGACTACTACCCTCCAACTACCTTTATAAATAATCAACCACATACCCTTTCTAAGAAAACCAGTCAAAACGAAAATATTATACACATTGCAACATATAATACGCTCTCTTTAAAAACAAGGGAAAGTCTAGCGGAATTAATTCTAGCTCTAGAAAACATACATTGGTCAATAGTAGGACTTAGTGAAGTACGACGTCTAGGTGAGAACATAGAGGACCATGGAGACTTTATGTTATACTACAAAGGAGAAACGCCGGGCCAATACGGAACAGGATTTTTGATAAAGAAAGAATTAAAACCACATATTGATGAATTTATTGGCATCTCGGAACGTATTGTAATTCTTAATCTAAAACTACCACCTAAAAATGAAAAATGGTCAATTGTTCAAGTTTACTCTCCAACTGAAAAATCTAGTAAATCCGAAATCGAGTCCTTTTACTCTACACTATCAGATGCAATAAAAACCCACTCGCACAAAAACTTGATAGTAATGGGGGATTTCAATGCCAGAACGGGCGAAAGAAGAGACGGAGAGGAAATTATACTCGGCCCTTATTCTTCGGGAATCAGAACAAGGAATGGTGAAATGATGATACAATTGGCCTACGAAAACAACTTAAAAATACTTAACAGTTTGTACAAAATGCGTGTGAACAATAGATGGACATGGATACATCCGGATGGCCACCATAAAAACGAGATAGATTACATCTTAACGAACAAAAGTAACATGTTCCAAGATTGTAGAGTTATAAACAATATGAATTTCAACAGCAACCACAGAATGGTTAGAGCTAAATTACAACTACACACAATAAAGAAAAACCGACCTTTTAAGATGAAGGAAACCAATAACGTCGCGTTGGAAAGTACTGAAATATTAAGAGAAAAACTAGAACATTTCATAGAAAACACAATAGATTACGATATACAAAATAAATACAACAAATTTCAAGAACTACTCTACACAAATAAAAGAAACAAAAATAAAGATGAAAGTAAGACAATAAAATGGATAGGAAATCAAACTAAAGAACTTTTACATTTCAGAGCAGCATTAATATCAAACCCTAAGAAGTCAAAAGCTATAAGAAGAGATATAGCCCGAATAAGCAACAAAATTAAAACGCAAATGAGAAAGGACCGCCAAATATACAGATTGGAAATACTTGAAGAATGCATACAAAGAACAGGAGGCATTAAAAAGGCAACCAAACAATTATTAGAGAAACATAACTGGATACCAAATTTAATAAATAAAAACCACAAACAGGAAAAGCGTCGCACAGAAATTATGTCTATAGCTACTAGCTTCTTCACAGAACTGTATAAAAGGAAAGGTACTACAAAAGCAACAAGCATAACGGGAGGAAGCGAAGTGCCGGACATAATCTCCGCAGAAATAAATAAAGCTGTGAAGTCTCTAAGGAAAGATAAAGCTCCAGGATCAGACGGCATTACCAACGAGTTCCTCATACGAAATAAAGATCACCTAATACCAATCCTCAAGCACCTTTTTAATGAAGTAATTCATAGTGAAATTATACCCAACCAATGGACAAAGTCGACTATAGTATTTTTGCACAAAAAAGGGGATAAAAATAACATAAATAACTATAGACCTATCAGCCTATCGTCGAACATTTATAAAGTCTTCGCTAAAGTAATACTAGGCAGAATAACTAGGACATTAGACGAAAGTCAGCCAAGAGAACAGGCAGGATTCAGAAGCGGATACTCAACTTTGGACCATATATACGTCATCAAACAATTATTCGAAAAAAGTAAGGAGTTCAAACTCACCTTCTATTGCTGTTTCGTGGACTACAATAAGGCTTTTGACACTATAGAGCATGAAAAGATCTGGCAAGCACTTAAGAACCAAGGTGTCGAAAACAAATACATTAGAATTCTTAAAAACATATATGATAACAGCAAAGCTAAAATTAAACTAGAGGAAGAAGGAAAGGAATTCAAAATAGAAAGAGGTGTACGTCAGGGCGACCCCCTCTCACCAAAACTTTTTACGGCAGTTCTAGAGGAGGTCTTTCGCCAATTAGATTGGGAAACATGTGGGCTGTCCATTAACGGTGAAAACCTGTCACATTTAAGATTCGCGGATGATTTGATAATCCTCTCGTCGACGAGTGAGGGCTTGCAGAGGATGTTAAATGAACTAGATAAAGAGAGCCAAAAGGTGGGATTAGTCATGAACACACAAAAAACCAAAGCTATGACAAATGGGAGGAAAGAACCTATCAGGATCAATAACAATCTGATTGACTATGTGGATGAGTATTTATACCTAGGTCAAATAATTTCCCCTTTAGATCTAACCACAAAAGAAATCGATAGACGTATTGGAAATGCTTGGAAACAATATTGGGGTCTGAAAGAAATTATGAAAAACAGTGAAACTAGGATAAATATCAAACGAAAATTATTTGATACCTGCATCCTTCCTGTCCTTACTTATGGTTGCCAAACCTGGGCACTCACAAAAACCCATAATAAGAAGCTCGAAATATGCCAAAACTCCATGGAAAGAAGTATACTAGGAAAAAGGCTATCCGATAGAATCAGAATTGACAACATCAAGAAACAAACAAGAACAAAAAATGTTATAAAAACAATAAAAAAGCTTAAGTGGAGGTGGGCAGGCCATACAATCAGAGGAAGTGAAAAATGGACAAAACTAATAATTAATTGGTTTACAAGTGACTTAAAAAGAAAGCGGGGTAGACCTTTTCGACGATGGGTTGATGATGTTAAGGCCGTGGCTGGGGGTGTGTGGACAAGAGTGGCTAGAGATAGAGAGAAGTGGCGGGAGTTGGAGGAGGCCTTTGTCAATTAAGTGACATACAGACAGGGAGTGGATGCATCACCGCAATACTTATTAAAATAGATTGTTAAAATTGTAAAATGTCTGATTAAAGGCTATAATAATAATAATAATAATAATAATTGGAATATGGGAGACTCTGTACCAGGGTCGTCTGCTTAGGTACCTCCGTCTTACCTATTTCTGCCGCAAAGCAGCAGTGCTTGCATTGCTGTGTTCCGGTTTGAAGGGTAAGATATGGCAGTGAAATTACTGGGTACAGTGACTTTACATCTTGTATCACAAGGTGGCAACGTACACTGTGGTTCTTGTGGGGGTTGCAGTTTTGCTGCGAATCTAACAAGAGCCACATGTATTATAGGTGACTGTTACCACTTACCATCAGGTGGGCAGTTTGCTTGTTTGCCAACTTTCAGCAATAAAAAAAAAAAAAAAAAAATCATACGAGGATAAAATACAGACACCAATGTCTATGGACAATACATATCGCCTGAATTAAAAGTTTTACGTGGTAGGTAGTTTATTTATACAAGTTTACACACCATAGAGTTGGTGGCAGGCAAGCGCGTGCGCAGCAGCTGCGTGACCACGTCCACTATGCGCTGGTGCAGGCGCGGGAACCGGAGCATCTCCTGCTGCACTTCAGTGCCGCAGTGCTGCACGATGCGCTGCATCTCTTCGTGCACCTATAATGTCATTTGTTTTATTTCATAAAAAATGGCATGCATGATAGGCAAAATATGATAAACAGTTTTATGATTTTTAGATTTTTTCGAATTTTTCAATGCTTTCATATATGATAAATATGTTAATTAAAAATTACTAAATGAAATCGACTTGACTCGACCTTTTCAAGCTTTTTTCTATGAAGTTACTTTTACAATAGTGACTCCCGAATCCTTCACCATAATGCAGGCGACAATATAGGTAGTACTTACCAATTCTACACATCGAAGCGATGGATCCTCTAATCGTCTAATTTGCCTTTTGACTAGCAGTTCAAATGAGACCTCGGGAACAAAGAGGGCAGGCCGAGGCCCAGTTGCGTTACGTATGGCAGTTAATATGTCCATACGAGTTAATCCTAAAAAAATAGGAATCAATAGCTTGATAAAGATTATCATAACAAAAAAAACTGGACAAGTATGACTCGTGCAATGAGGGTAGCAACTTGGATGAAGACAGTAAGACCTCCAACATGAAACAGATATTGTCCTATGTTCGTTCCAAGTATATTACAAGTCTTTTTAGAAATCAATCCCCACAACATAGAATTGTTAATTCTCTTAAGCAAAATGAGCGGAAATTTACAGGATCAATTGATTTGTTAACATTACGTCCATACACTGTAGAAAACTGCACATAGCTGTAACGGAAATCTAAGTAGGAATCAAATTCAAACTTCGATGTTGAAAAAAATTGATCCTGTGTCATGACATATTGCTGAACAGTCACAGAAGAGAGGGTAAAATTTTTAATTGCCTTTCCATTAAAGTTTTAAACAGATACGACGAAAAAGAAACAGAGAGAATATATATATATAAAGACTACTTAATTTTAATAAAAAGTTATAATGTCAGCTATTGCACTTCTCGCACCACAACATTAGACTTCCAAAAAACTATGTCATTAGAATGCAATATTTTTATTCTGGTGTTTTAATATTATTACTTATTAAATCTCTCTCAATTTATTATCACAAGTTTACTATACGGCCAGTTAAAAAAAACTCTTCCAAGATGACACGGTAGTTTGGTCGGATACAATTTTTTATACATACCAACTAATGGATGAATAGAGTCGAGTGTTCTGCCAAAGGTTTCATGGAAAATATAACAAATTCTAGCGCCGCCGCAGAGTTCGGTCGTTTCTATATTTCTTGCAGTCCCTTCAATAGTGGAGCAGTAAGCACTTGCAAACTTTGTGATGATTTGTAAGAGTGTTTGTGACTTATCGGACACATCTTCACCATAAGAATTAAGTAGAGATTGGAATTGCGATATCATTACATTGACGCGGACCTAGAAAATTAATGACAGCTTAATATTTCTACACATCTTATAATCAAAAGAAAACGTGAAGCTTAACAATAAATATATTCAAATAAATATAAAGTAAAAAATAATATAAGAATACTACAATACAGAAGAATATACCTTTAATTCAGGCAAACAATCCCGAATATGGTGCATCAAAAGTCTGTTAAGCGTTTTGGCTAAATAAGGTGTACCATTTCTGGTAGCTATAGTAGGATATTTTCTTTGGAGATAGGTAGCCTCGTCTTTTAATGCATCCTGTAATGAGAAATACGTTATAAAACGCAATCTTAAATGAAATCCTACTAACATTATAAATGTGAAAGTTTGTAAGTATGTTGGCTACTCAATAACGCAAAATCGACTCAACTAGATGAAATTTAGCACAGAAATAGTTTATAACTCAGAATAACACCAAAAATACTTTTTATCTCACACAATTGAAATGTAGCCTAGATATGCGTGATAGAGATTGTGAGAAGCCGCAAACCAGGCGGGTGAAAACGCGGACGCCGTTTTCATTTTATATATTAGTAAAGTTTTTTTTATAAATAATATTAACAATGCGTTCGATACATTATTAATATTCCCATTTAACCCACGTGATAATGTAAGCGCTAGTGTTACGATTACACGTCCGTAGTTGATCGACTATGATCGAACTCCGCCTGCTTGGGTAAAAGCATAGGCTACAGCCTTTATAGACCTTAAATTATTATTATTATTACGAAAATTTCAAGGGCAGTTGTATGCAAATTTATCTTATTACTTTTTTGTACAAAGTCAACAGAACTACAAAAGCGTACATAGGATATGAGGCATTAGACTTACCGAAATAGATTTCTTATCAATAATGTCTTGTTGTGATCTGTTTACCACACCTATAATTCCAAGTTTAACAGGAATAACTCTTCCACATAAGATGTCAATGGCGTCAGTACCTTAACAATAATAAGCATTTTAATATAAAACATAGGAGTAAAAGTTTACCAAACTCATGACCCGTTTATTTTTGTTGTTGTATATTTAATCCTGACTTTTGTACTCCTTTACAAAAGCCGTGATCACAGAATGCATAAGTAATTAGATGGTAAGGTCTATCTGAATATGCTTTAGGAACTACCTAATTAAATTAATAAATACATATTAGAAAACATCACATAATATTGTTCCGAACTATGGTGTGTGGTGTTAGTGTCAAATGACATATTATTTCTAATAAAAAGAAAAGTAGGACAGTCAAAAGTATTGAAAATAAAAATGAGGTAAACCAAAGTTATTAGGTTTTTAACCGGTTAACCGGGCGGGACGCATAAATGCGTCAGGCGTAAACAATATCGGGTACGGTTTGGACATATGAATACGTACTCGAAAATGTATGTTGAGCCCTGGGTACGGGCGGAAATAAAAATATAGTAATATGAAATGACGGTCTCCGGGCGTGACGTATTGATATTTCCTAGTGAAAGAGTACGCACCCGTCACATGTTGCATATTTAGAAAATTAACTCCTTAGTTAACAGGTTAATAAGATTTCTTAAATACCAATAATATTATTAAAATTGGCAGCCGTGACATTATTGGTCGATATTAGGATGCCAGTTTAGAATAAGTCTTGGGGTTAAACCATCTCCAAGGTGATATTTCTCTATACTTTTTATCTTATTCAATATTTACCAGCATCCATGAGATCAAGTTTTGTGACCACAGCCAAAGTCCTTCTTCCATCAGTGTCCACTTCTTTAGCCATTTTGATAGCTTCACTAGTCGCCATATCTGTGTTGGCGGCAGTCACAGCCAAGATGATAGAATTTGGGTTTGCAATATATTTGATTATCAGATTTCTTATTTGGTTTTCAATATCTTCTGGTTGGTCACCAATTGGAATCTGTTAAAAAAGATGATTTCAAATAAGCTCTATAGCTGAAAAATAAAAGAATGTTGAAAAAAAAACAGGAACCTAAGAAATCTAATCAACGGGACATTGATTTATCATTGATTATGAATTAATTTATCAGGAAACTAAATTCATAAAAGGACATAGTAAACCCAGAAAATGGAAAGAAGTTAAAAGTAGTCAATTGCTGATTTTTTTAAGTAGTATTCGTTACTACACTTAACCAGATCTCCAATCCAATAACGTAAGTACTCATTGATTAATTGACTGCTTGATATCGCAATTTGTTAATACCAGACGAAAAGATTTTGTATTCTAATTGTGATTTGATTTTTTAATATGTGTAGCCAAGTAGAGCATTGCTTTTGTTGCTAAGGAAATCACACGCTCAATCATACATTATTACTCACAATACAATATTAATCAAATATTTATGGGTATGCTAAGCCTATTATGGGGCTGAGCCTACAATAGGCTACTTATACTTATCGGAAAATGGTAATACTAAATATTAGATAATACCACATACATTGTTCTGAATTCAAGTTAAGTACCTAAAGCACTTTGGTTATGGAATTCAGAAACAACGAACACAGGCCTAACCCAATATAGAAAACTTTGTTTTCTACATTAAACCAACTGGACCTCGAAGTGGCCTTTCCATGAGAACCAGTATGCGAGCCACTCGACCATGCATTTTAAGGATGTTATGAAAAAAAAATTGTTTTTAAGAAAGATTTTTAAATCACATTAAAACTATTCATGGACTATGAAATTTACTGTATAGGTATGGGATGGTATTTTTATTTTTATTTACTGCTCAGTTACTGCATTACCTTAGAAATATTAGCATACAAGATAATCATGTCTATAGGCCACACAATGGCTTGTTGTTATGTACAGACAACCACACCTCAAGTTATGTTTTTTGATATTTGGACCTATCTTAAGACATTGTAATAGAGATAATTTTATTTTGAGTTAGATGTGTTGTTGACTTTGCTAATGTGTATACTTTAACCAAACTTTGAGTTCCAATATTACTGTCATCATACAGTCAATTGGAAGAAACTAACAAATATTTAATAAATCAATACCTTGGTTATGCCAGGAAGATCTACAAGTGTGAGGTTTACAACCCTTGTGGAGTAGATTTTCAAGTTGATAGGCTCAGGACAGATGCCTTTGTTGCTTCCAGCCATGCGATCCGTTTCCCTTTCAATCTCTTGTCTTATTTGATCGAAATCTGAGTAAATTCTGTCTTTAGTGTGAAGGAATTTACCCCATTCTTCTAAATTAATAGTACCTAAGAGAAATAATATTTTTAAATGTTTATTGTAAAACTACTCTTCGGATTTATATAATAAAAATTAGTAACATACAAGAAATGGCTGTTTACATTGTTTTTAGATGTGATAAAAAATTATACTATTTATTTAGTGTAATAGAATACAATTTATAAAGTAATTTAGTGTTAATAACACTAAATAACTTGTAAAATTAAAAGATATCTTTTTATATAAACATTACAATATTGTTTAATTAAGTTTTAAAACATAAATTACAGGTCAGTTAATTAAAGCTGGCACGATCAACACATTTACACATTGCGCTTGTGTAGCGTCTGTGAATAAGCGTGCGGCGTGACGTCGTACTGCATAGGCATCATGAAAAGTATGCCCGTCTCTTTCGCGCGCGGTCTATCTTATGAGCGTGAAGGGGACAGTTATTGTTTTTGGTTTTCTACTGTTTATAAATACAGCGTGATGTTAGCGCGTTAGTCACGTGTGATCGGTGCGCGGCGTGTGTGTTTATTTACCTATTTAGAGGTTAGAATAAAATGTCTTCGGAAAGAATTGGTTCCGGAAAAACTCTGAAGGGACAATCTCGTGAAATCGTGTACAATGTTTTTAACTATTTCATGCATCACAATAAAAACAGTGATGGTGGATATCTTCCAATGAAAACTTTGTACGATTTGACGTCGGAGGCGACTGGTGTTTCTCAGAGAAGTGTTCAACGAATTGTTTGTGAAGTACGCAATCAAGTAACAGCGGCTGTGAAAGCTGATGCAACATCTCAACCATCTACCTCAAAAGAAGGAGAACCGCAAGCACCGAAAAGATTGGCGCATCAAGTTACTTTCAGAACACCGGGTAAAAAGCGACCAAGGTTAGCAAAAAAATCTACAGTAGATAGTTTTGATCAAGAAGTCATAAGGCGAACTATCTATAACTTCCATCTGGTTCAGCATACATTTCCCACATTGAAAAAATTATTAGAAGTGTTGAAAGAAAGTATCAACTTTGAGGGTGGTGTTTCTTCACTAAGGAAGATCGTTCGGAGGCTAGGTTTCAGATGGAGAAAGACACAAAATAATAAAAAAATACTCATTGAAAAAAGTCACATCAGACTCAAAAGAACATTATATCTTTCGAAACTGCAAGAATATAGATCACAAGGCCGACCTGTAATATATACGGATGAAACTTATATACACAGCTCGCATACATTGCCACGAGCATGGGCCGACGAAACGAGCAAAGGTTGTAAAGTACCTATTTCCAAAGGCGATATGCTAGTGATAGTTCATGCCTGCTCGGAACATGGATTCGTTCCAAGAGCTTTGCTTATCTATCCAGCAAAAAAGCAAACGGGAGATTATCACAGTAATATGAATGCTGGTAACTATCAGAAATGGATTACAGAAAAACTTCTTCCAAATTTACCGCCTCAGTCAGTTTTAGTAGTCGATAATGCATCGTATCACAACGTCGTATCGGATCGAGTGCCCACCTCGAATTCAAAAAAAAGTGACATGTTAGCTTGGTTGGATAAATATAACATATCATACCCAGAAATAAACACAAAACCTATAATATATGATATTATTAAAAGAAATAAGCCAAGCCATGTACAATTTGTACTTGATAAAATACTCGAAGATCACGGACACAGTGTATTACGCCTACCACCCTACCACCCAGAACTGAATCCCATAGAGTTACTGTGGGGTATTATTAAAGGGAAAGTTGCATCACAAAATGTTAAGTTTAACTTGACAACTGTGGAGGAATTGTTTAGAAAAGAAGCCGATTCTATTACTATGGATATGTTTAGTGACATTTGGAGAAAGACGCGAGTACATGAGGAACGATATATTGAACTGGAACCAAAAGTGGATAATTTCACTGACTCATTTATAATAACAGTAGGCAATTCCGACGGCGAAACATCAAGTTCTTCGAGCGATGACAGTTTGAGTGGGGTTGAAGATTTAATTTACGATTCTGATTAAAAGCAATAATGTAATAATCATAATATAAACAAGTAACACGAATATTTGTATTAATTTATTTACAACCCACCCATTTTACTAAAAAACGAGCTCTAATTTACCTACATTTATGAATCAAAATCATTTATTTTTAAACATACTGTATAGTGTAATTGCATAAGTGTGAGTACTGTGAACGTGCCAGCTTTAGTTAACTGACCTGTACCTACAAATTTATCTCTTTAATAACACAACAATGATGATCATTGCCTTATTGTTAAGTTAGCCTTGACAATAGATAAAAGAAGCTGCTTCATAAAGACTTGTTTATAGTTAAAATTCTGTTGCTTTTTAATAATTAAACCCTACATAGCTACAGACAGTGAAATATGATGATAATGCTATATTTTGTTATTAATCATACATATAGTGTATTTCATAGTGTAATAAACTAAGGGTGAGTTATACCTCCACCTCTATATAACTCTCATACTCTATCTCTACACAAAATAAACTCTACATAAGTATTGACTTCCACACTAGGTTGTGATCACCATTACATAATTTTAATATGCAACATGAGATAAATATTTGGACCATCAACCAAAGGGAGTATATTGTGATAAAAATTAACAATTAATCAAACCTTCTTCAGCAGATCGATGTTCCTTGCTCTCTTTAGGGCTGTACACCAGTTGCAGTATAAGAGGACGTCTAGTAACAATTCCAGGTCCACGAGGTAGAAATGACCTTCCCACCAGGCTCTCAATCACAGAACTCTTGCCAGAGCTCTGAAGGTATAATGAAAGCACTGAATTAAGATATCAATCGCAATATTTTTTTTTAAGTTAAAAGTTTCGGGCATTCAGAACAATATTGTAAGTTCATGTTTAAAAGAAAAACATGCACAGTCATAATTTTTATATAAACCCTAAAAATTTTTATGACCAAAATGTACATAGAAAAATTATCATGTAAGTAATACACGATTTTAATTAATTAGGTACAAAATATAAATTAAAAACGAAGGAAATTATTATGACCATGGCTAATCATGACAGTAAAGCAAATTTACTGGATTGGGGACAAAGAACTTTGGTGACATAGTTTACATAACCATTTTAGATACAGGAAGAACCCAGTTCTTTTTTACAATAATAAAATATGTCATAACATTTTATTGATTGGATAAAATAAAACTACTTACCTGAGTTCCAAGAACTATAATTTGTGGTAACTGGATTGCATCCGCTCCAACCGTGTTGAAAACATCTTGCAACTTATTTATAACTGGAATAAGGGCTTCCATAATAATTTTACTAAAGAATAAACTCTGAAAACTCTATAAGTGTAAGCACGTTCCAGTCCTTAAAAAAAACAAATTAGAAATTTATTTTTACGTCAAAAGTCAGACCGACCGGTAACAGTCAGCCATATTAGAATTTCTTTAGAGATTATTTTTATTTAAGTTTCCTGTCAAAAGAAGGCAAAGACAACTTATACAGCCACTAGCAAACCCGGCGAACTCCGTTTCGCCACCAGATGGCTTCGTTTTATGTAACATTTCGTTTGGTGATTAAAAGAAGAAGAAATTTTTTTTTTTGTTTTATATTTGAAAAGGAAAAATTTTATTTCATTCCACAACAGTAATGAATTCATTTCGATTACAAAAATGAAGTGTTACTTAGTTGAACTTCTCTAAGTAAATAAAAGTGAATCCAAAGTATATACTGAATCGAAGCGTTATACGTGTCCGCAAATTATCCGTTTCATTGAAGTGCTCTTTGGTAAACCACATTTTTTGTTTTTTGGTCTGACGTTAACACAAACAAAGCGGATGGTTTCCCAACTCGTGAACACGCAACGTTTTTATCCCACAAACACTAAGCGATTGGCCTTGCGACTTGTTAATTGTCATTGCGAACGCAAAGCGAACTGGAAATTGCAATCGTTTGAAGTCAAACGGAAGATCAGTCGGAATTATTGGTATTCGAGGAATACATACATTATCACCTGCGTACTTTCCGTTAATAATGGTTGCCTAAATCAAATTCGGCATAAGTCTTTTTACCGAAAGTCGAGTACCGTTGCAAAGTCGCGGTGGATTCAAATTACGCAATATCATAATAACTGTACCAACTTTGAATTGCAAGTTATGTGGTGGAAATCCTGGTAACTCCAGAGAGTTCAAAAACTCCGTTGGATAATTTACTTCATCATCGGGATTTGTTATGGAATCAACGGATTTGTATGTCACCAAATCGCCAGCAATTTTTGATTGAATGGTGAAATTCAGTGCGTGTACATCATTATTCTTTGCGGCAAGAATTGCTCGTTGACTTAACCAAGCATAATTCTGATAATTCTCACTAATGTTTGGGAAAACATTTTCAATGAGAGCTAATTGAGAGTCTACAAATCGGCAAAAGTCGTTGGTAAGAGTAATTAATCCAGATGTCGCATCAACTGGGACTTTTCCATTTCCAACAGCTAACAATTGTTTGGAAAATTGTGCAGCACTTGGATCATTTTGAAGTTGAACTTTCATATTAGTGGTTAGCGAAAATGTTTTTACGTTATTCCATAAAGGTGATGCCTTCAGGCAAGCATTCAATTCATCTGCAGGCGTTCCACGGGGAATTACTGGCAACGTCTGCCTGAAATCGCCTGCCAACAATATCATCAAGCCGCCAAAGATGTTGTTATTTCGCCGAAGATCCTTCAGTGTTAAAGTTAAGTGCTTCAAGTGATTTCTTATGTGCCATTGTGCACTCATCCCAAACAATGAGCTTGCATTGCATCAACAATTTTCCCATTGCACTGGATCGGGAAATATTGCATGTTGGAGTATCAATTGTGTTTAAATTGAGTGGCAACTTAAGCACAGAATGTGCAGTACGACCGCCATCTAGAAGAGTCGCCGCAATTCCAGATGATGCTAACGCCAAAGCTATGTCACATCTTGATAGAATAGTGGCCAAAATCAATGAAATGACAAATGTTTTTCCTGTTCCTCCAGGTGCGTCCAGGAAGAATAGACCACCAGTATTATTGTCCACCGCTTCCATTAAAGTTTCGTATACTTGTTTTTGCTGTTCATTCAGCAACGGCACATTATTTCGAACAAATTCCTGCAATGTATCAACATTGTATTGCAGCTCTCGATTTAATTCTTGGTTGAATGCATCGTGCATCGATCGATTTGGCGCAATTATTCCTACTTCAATCAGTAGCTTGTTTGCAATAGTCAAGCATTGATCCTCAATCAGAATCAATCCTTCATTGTAGATTTCATCAGTTATTTGGATGTCAGGATTATTCGTTTGAATACGCAAGCGATGCAAGATATCTTCACATATGTCGTCTTTGTATTTGTTCCATAACTGAATTGGTTGTGAAGGAAAACATGTGGTGGTGATAATTGCGAACAGCGTTCGTATTACGCATTTGATGAAACAACTGGCGCTGTATGTGAAAAAAGATTTTTCCGCATTTCTGTTGAAATTTTTCTGAATTTTCTTTGCTATAAACCTCACGGAGCCCGAGACCTTTCCAACGAATGCAAAACCGTGGAAATCGGTTCGTGCGTTCTGGAGTTATAGCGTCAGGAAGGAATACCCGACTTATTTTTATATAGTAGAAGATATCTTGAATAAAGTCTTTTCTTATTTAGAATTTGATGAAGGATGATGAGAGCTAATGAACGAAAGATGATCAATGCATGATTAATGAATAATGGAATATTCTATTTCATCACCATCATATCAGCCGTACGACCCCCAAGGATCTCCACAACGATCGGTCCTGTGCTGCCCGCATCCAGCGTTTTCCCGCGACCTTAACCAGATCGTCGGTCCACCTTGTAGCGGTCCTACTCACTGAGCGTCGTCCGGCACACGGTCGCCATTCGAGAACCTTTCCGCCCCAACGGCCATCAGTTCTCCTTGCTATCTGTCCTGCCCATTGCCATTTCAGCTTCGCAATTCTTTGAGCTATGTCGACGGTTTTTGTTCTTCTACGGATCTCCTCATTTCTGATTCGATTGCGTAGGGAAACACCAAGCATAGCTCTCTCCATTGCCCGCTGGGCGACTTTGAGCCTTCTTACAAGACCCATAGTGACCGATCACGTTTCACTGCCATAAGTCATCACTGGCAACACACACTGGTTAAAGACTTTCGTCTTAAGGCACTGAGGTATTTTGGACGCGAAAATGTATCGCAGCTTCCCAAACTTCAAGAATTCAAGAAACTTCAAGAATATTCACAATATATCTATGAATATTCTATATACGAGCACTTAAAGGTTCACATACGAATATCCGCCACAAAACAGTTCTTACTAGAAAACAAAATGACTAAAATGAACTTTATCAGGCAGACTAAGTTCAGGGCGATTATTGTTAAAAAAAAACCGTTGTGTGTACTACGTACGCACATAAGAAGTTATACTTCTTTAGCGTAACTAAACAAAGTCGCACTAAGTGGTTTTGTTCTAATTCTGTTATCCGTACAGCTAAAGATTGGAATTCTTTGCCTGAGTTTTTGTTTCCTGATAAATACAATTTAGGGGTTTTCAAGTCACGAGTGAATAGGTAGTAATAGGTAAGTAGGCGCGTCTCATCCTAGATCGGATTGTCGCGTCGCTTACCATCAAGCGAGATAAAAAACCGTTACCAGTTACTTAATAATATATCTATGAAAATACTTTCTATTTAAGGAAATACTATGACACTTTTATAACAAAGAATGAATGCTGCTCCAGGTTTCAGCCTTTAAAAAGCAAGAGACTCGTTTTTGGGTATAGGAACTACTTTTCACAACAAAATTCTACACAATATCAAGGAACTCCTCATAAACAAAGGCTATTACAATATCAGTAATAATTTTAATGACACGATCTCGTGGAGTTAATAGCCTTGAATGAATATTCTTTATTGTACACAAGAAATACATGAATGACTATAGAATCACAAGGAAACTTACAAATGGCAGTCTTATCTAGTCTAGTCAAGTCTTAGGGTGGACAGAAAAGAGATGTAAAACTATGATAGGGTAGTTAGGGAAGAAAGGGTAGTTGTACACCAGTACTACCTGTACTCGAAGAGTTGTAGAAAAACAGGATAATAAACTACATTTTTATTCAAATAAATATACTATGAGTACTTTAACATACTACATATATAAATACTGATTCATGGACAGTGAGATACCGTGTCAGGCGGTTCACACACTAGAGATGCGTCCCGCCGCGGTGCGCGTAGCGACAGAAATCGCGCCCTCGCGCGGAGGCGCAGATCTGCCTAACTTAGCGGTGTAATCTGCTTCCCCGCGCGGAGTAGCAATACAAGTTGACCCTACTTCTTCACGCCCCGCGCTCCCGCGCAAAATCTGCGCGCGGGGCGCCTACACGCGCGTTCCCGCGTCGGCAGTGTGTTGTCATAGGCGTGTTTTCTATATTAATTGAGATTCTTGCATACAATGATAAAATCTGCGGCCACGCGCTACGCGACGGGGCGCGGTGCAGTGTGTTAACCGCCTAATTTGGATAAGGCGCCATTCATTTATTACGTAAGACCATTTTCGTTAGTTTTTGACCCCGTCCCCCACTATTGTAAGAAAAAATAAGAATAGGCCGACCCCCTCCCCCCTAATTAATATTTATTACGTAAGAATCTAAAGGCAAAAATGAATACACTTTTGGTTTATTTCAAGTTTATTTTTCAAAGTAAAATTAGTTTCTTGTGAAGTTGCGATGCCTTTTTCGACGCAAAATATTTAGAGCAAACCTACTAAACAAAATCTTTCTATGAGCGCATCTTGTATTGATGGACAGTAAAAATGGTAATGGTAATCGAACAAATCGACGTGCCATCTCCAATTAACTATGCTGATTTAGCAGAATGCCAATCTAACGATGAAGAATTCATAGACTACGTAACAATAAAAGTTTAAAAGCATAATGATTCCGGTTTTAACAATAAGGATCAACTGCGACATTTCGACAGGAAAGAATCATCCTTATTTACCAGAAAAATTTCGAATACCTACAAGTTTTTGACGTCATTCATGGCCTGAGTCATCCTGGCAAAAGAACGACCAGAAAAATGATAACTCAAAGATTTATGGCCCAGTATGAACAAAGACATCACTAACTGGTGTAAAACATGCATTGCTTGCCAAAAATCAAAAGTGCAACGCCACACAATATCATCTGTCGGCAATTTCCTGCCCTCGCAGCGTTTTGAACATTTACATATCGATATAGTAGGCCCGTTGCCGATCTCACAAGGAAAACGATATTTAATTACGATCATAGATCGTTGTACTTCATGGCCGGAAGTTTATCCTGTCGAAGATATCACTGCCGAAACAGTAGCTAGCACACCATACGAAGGATGGATATCACGATTTGGTTGCCCGTTACGCATTACAACAGACCAGGGTCGGCAATTTGAATCAAGAATGTTTTAATCCCTTTCTTAATTTTTAGGAATACACAAAATAAGAACAACGCCTTATCATCCACAATCAAAAGGAATGATAGAGAGATATCATAGAACATTAAAAGCGGCACTAATGACATGGGAATCCAACACTAATTGGATGATGGAAATTCCTTCAGTACTACTTGGTTTACGGAGTTGTTTACGCAAGGAAACGGGATATAGTGCAGAGGAAATGACATATGACGCACCTATACGTCTGCCAGGAGAATTTTTCGAATCATCTTTTCAGCATTCTACGTACGAGGATTATGTTACAAAAATTCAAAAGGATATCACTCAGATGACATCAGTACCGAAACGCAAGAGTCATCATAAGACTGTTTTCATACAACCCGAGCTCAAGGAATGTTCACACGTATTTGTAAGATGCGACCGAATTAAAAAAAGTCTTTCACCACCCTACGAAGGGCCATTCCCAGTGATTAGAAGGATGGATAAAGCATATATCATTAATATCAAAGATAAGGAAACAGTAATATCAATAGATAGATTAAAACCAGGATTTGTCATCAATAATAAGCCTTTTAACGTAACGTGACTTGGTTATGCCAAGTAAGGGCGGACGGTTAAACCAACAGTACGTTTCAGTATTCGCTGATGCAGGCAATTAGTCTATTTAAATAACCGCGGTATCACAATAGACATCAACATTTGTCGTTTACACCCTCGTAGAACAATGGGCAACCAAAGCTCCAAAGACCAAATAGTGTAGTTGCCTCAAACAAAATGAAGCCGACCAGCTCGGAAGTCGGTTTTTGGAAGAATTACGGTGGACGAGGAACATCGCAATAGGGCAAATTATCATTACACTGGGTATCTTCCTCCTCTATGGAATACTCAAAATGATAGACAAGAGAATGAAGACTCTCGCAAATAACAACCAACACAAGTGTAATGGATAACGTAGGTCATGGCAAATGCATGACCAATATACACATCGACCCAGGCAGCGCCTCATCACAACCATCAGCAAATTCCACACATAACTTAGTCAGAAAGTTTAAGGTCACTACGATGTTTACTATAATATCATGACGCACGATTATTTTTCTCGACCCGAAGTATTTTAAAGAATTATTGTATAATACATATTTTTAAAGGGGGTATAGGGTAAAGGCACCAGTGGTCAGCCTAATAACGACTTTTTGAAGTTTGAATAGTTGCCATTTCTACAGCATTTGTCGGATAATGAAATCTACAACATGATTGGATTTATTGTTTATTATAGTTTTAAACAAAATATATTTCAAAAACAATAATTTTCCTTATAAAATATATAATTACGTTTAAACAAAAAATGCACTTTGTCCCAGTGGACAGCCTCTAAAAACCAGTAAACAGCCTCGATGAACCCAGTGCTCAGCCCTTTTAAGTATGAAATAGTTGTAATATGTATATTTATAATCAATAATTATAAATATACATTTTATTACTATTTCAGGTAAAACTTAAGTATTGCTTAAAGATTCTCATACAAATAACCACATTCGTCCCTAAAAATTCTATTTAGATAAGATCGTGGCTGAGTACTGGATCTTCAACACACAGTGATCAGCCGCATGAAAAAATAATTTAAAATGTGGCTGATCACTGGGTTTTTCGACCATTAGGAAATGTTTGTCGTACTAAATTTGGAAATATATATTTATCGGTTCTAATGGTCGTCTTTTAATTTCAAAAATAATCGAAAAACTCAGTTATCAGCCCCGGGGCTGTCCATTGGATCTTTTGTAAAAAAGTGGTATCCAATGGTCAGCCCCCTTAATTTATACGTAAAAAAGCGATATTTTTATGAAAATTTAATATAATTTGATACATGAACTAATTTATAAAGCTACTATGTAGAAAACACAATCACATTTCATAATAAAATAGGTTCTTTCTAACCTATTAAGAAAACACTACGTGTAATAAAAAATATGGCGGACTTGACACTATTGCTCTTGTCGTTGGACAGCACCGATATGAACGACTTTATTTCTACCCCTTGATCCCCTGCCGCTCCTGTCGCGTGACACATTAACCAATGAGGAATCAGAGCGTCTATTTAAGTGCAAGGGATTTGTTTATTTTGATTATAGTGATATTTATGGCCAATAAACGATGTAAAAGGCTGAGCACTGGTGCCAGGCTGGCCACTGGTGCCGTTACCCTATATGTAGCGACTACATACCTGCACGTATCTACTATATATTTTCACGTAGGTAGATTAAGCACACGGTTCACCTATAAGTTAAGATTGTAATAATCGGTTGTTTTGGAAATTTTTACCCGAAAAATGAACCCCGTGGTCGTCCGAAAGCTTTGGTCGACAATGACGAATTAAAGGCGATTGTGGTAGCTGATGAAACTCAATCTACGGCTGAATTAGCAGCAGCTTTCGACGTTAGCATCAAAACAATATTGGTCCATTTGCGTCAAATTGGCAAGGTAAAAAAGTTTAATAAATCGGTACCCCACGAACTTAATGATCGCCAGCGCATACAAATGACGGTATTCTGAACCGCATTGTTACTTTTGACGAGAAATGGATCCCGTTCGACAATCGTAAGCGCTCAGAAAGTTGGTTGGACCCTAGTTCAGCATCCAAGCAATGCCCTAAACGAAAACTTACCCCCAGAAAAGTGATGGTCACTGTTTGGGCCACCAAACATTATAGAAAATTAAAGTGTAGCAGAAATATTATTATCAGTACGACGGTAAGTAATATGGATTTTATTTTTGACTGCCATTATAATTTTACTTCTTAAAGTACCAAACCAATAAAGTTTTGTTCCGATATAATTAGATTTTTAAAGATTAAACAGTAATCTAATTATACGTCACTTATATTCAGGAAAAAATCATAGATTAACTAGGTCTGCAATGCATGCTTCTGTTTGCAAATACTGAGCTAATAAAGTACTACCTTATCTTCATTTGTGAGTTTTGGCGATAAATTTCATCAATGTAGTCTCAGCGGTTTGGCTGTGATCAGCTTTTGAATTTTCTTCCGGTGATTATTCCTCCATGGTATGTCCGATTTCAAAACTTTTTTTCGCACATTAGCGACTACCACGATGTGAATTTTGGCGCCAAATTTCATCAATGTAGTATCAGCGGTTTGGCTGTGATCAGCTTTTGAATTTTTCTTTCGGTGATTATTCCTCCATGGTAAAGTCTATCTTTTTTCTACATAGCCTAGGTATGTCCGTCAGGTTATAATCATGTATGTTCATGCCAAAATTCGTTCGGATCGGTTAAACCGTTAAGTAGCAGGAGGGACACAAGCGAAATTTGTAAGTTGCCTAAAAGAGAGCTTCGCTCAATTAAGGGAACCTTCATGTCCCCCGGTCTGTGTAAAAATAAAGTAGCCAAACAAATAGCTATGTTAAAAGACAAAGTTTGCAAATCCACCAAACCCATACCCCATATGAAAAAGCAATAAAGAAAAACAAAGGGTTGAACATTGTAACGCCGTTGCCACTACTGTCGAGTGTCCAACATTGTCTGTATGACATAAGAAATAAAGGGCTGTGTGAAAACAAACGACATTTAGTAACATGGAATAATTGGGTAACACGGAAGACGTTGTTTTGCCAGCACAATTCGAAAACTTTATACTGGCTGATTATTATCATGAGGGGTCAAGAGTAATAATATTTTGTCCCCCAAGCACAAGGAATAAACTTGGTACAATTAATGAAATTATGGGCAATGGCACATTTAAATGCTGCTCAAAACCCTTTTATCAATTGTATTCTATTTTACCCCTCTTTTATTCGCTCTTCTACCAAACAAAAAAGAAATAACATATAATGTTATGTTTAGTCTGATTAAATCACAATTGCCTGACTTTAATTCCAACATACGAGGTGTGTTCAAAAAGTACCCGGAATTTTCGTTTTTTCAAAAAAATATTTATTTATTCGTCTACATCAATGTGGTCCCCTTCAAAATAGTCCCCCCCAGATATAATACACTTATGCCAGCGTCTTTTCCAATCTTCGAAGCACTCTTGATATTCACTTTTTGGCATGTCCTTGAGCACTCTCAGCGATTCGGCTTTTATTTCTTCAATCGAGGAAAAACGCCGTCCTTTCATGGGTCTCTTCAACTTTGGGAACAGGAAAAAGTCACACGGAGCCATATCTGGTGAATACGGAGGTTGGGGCATGACTACGGTATTGTTTTTGTTGTTGTTTTTGGTCAAAATTCAGCAGTTTTGGAATGAATTTTGCTGCCACTCGTTTCATGCCCAAAACATTTGAAAAAATGTTATGACGTGAACCAATCGATATGCCAACTTCATCAGCAACTTCTCTAATTGTGATTCGGCGATCATTCATAACCATTTTTTCCACTTTTTTCACATTTTCATCGATTATTGACGTGCTGGGTCGACCGGAGCGTTCGTCATCTTCAACGTCTTCGCGGCCATCTTGGAAACGCTTATACCACTCGTAAACACTTGTTTTTTTCATAGCAGACTCACCATAGGCTTTTTGTAACATTTCACACACTTTGTTACACTTTATTTCATTTTCCATTCAATCAATTCAATTCTTCCATTGTTTAAACGAGCAAAAATCGCCGAGCACATAAAAACACGTCGTACCTTAGCGACTACCACAGACAAAGTAAACAGTGATTATTAGTCGTGTGTCGTTCGCGAATGAATCCTTCAATTGAAGTACTTCAGTTGCGTTTAGTTCTTGCTTCACTAGTCCAGTCCCAATACAAACATATCTGTAGTTCATCTAGTCCACCGTAAACACAACGAACTGAGTGCGAGGCGGGCGACAACGACGTAAGTACCTAACGCCACCGCCGAAGCGAGTGAGCAACAGAGAGAGATATCTATTTTACTCGGACTTTCTCGTACTTAGATTGAAAGCATTAAGGAATTGAGCTTTAAGACAAGTCATTAATAGACATTTTGGTATATTTGTTAACGCCATTTTGACACTGATTTCTTTCATTGGCAAAAGTTCCTACTAAATGAATAACGTAAACAAACAAACGGTTCGCGAAAAATTGTAAGATTTGTTTGCTGTGCGTTTTGATTTTGTTTTGTTTTAAGAATAGTTTATTGAGATAATTACTTATGTAAATATATATAAACAGTAATTTTGTATATAAATAGTGTTTATAAACATTGGTGTTGTACCAACCCAATGCAATGTCCTCATAAAATTGCATTGTCACGCGATTTACACATGTATGCAAAATTTCAGCTCAATTGGGAAGTGGAACAAATTTAATTTGCAACATTTGATGACAAACATCGGACAGGTGAAACTAAATAAAAGCTAGTAATAATAACAATATGTACAAAGATATTTTGCAGCCAAGACAAAATTTCGTTCACAGTTCGCAGCAATCGAAAACACTGTACTGTTCGATGAACTAACGAACTAAAACCAACGATGAAATATAAACTGAACCATTGGACTAAATGAACTACTGAACTAAAAGAGTGTTATACTTCACTACCGTCAAAAGATATGTTCATATCTTTTCAATTCAGTGACACATTCTGCGCATTGCTAGTGATTATAGCTGAAAATGTTATCATACTTTAGGGGCATGTATACCAACACAATAAAAAAAATTTTTTGACAATCAGACTCTCCAGACCCATTAAAATAAAAAATTCCGGGTACTTTTTGAACACACCTCGTATACCACTGCGACTTTGAACAAGGAGCAATTAATGCTATACAAATGGTTATATCCGAAAGTTGAAGTGGGGAGTTGCTTCTAACACTTGCATAGAGCATTATGGCGAAAAGCTAAGTTATTATACCTAAAATCTAAAGGTCAAAAAAGAATCGTCGGCCTAACAGCAGCTCTGCCACTGCTGCCAGAGGATAATATGAGGATAAGATGGCTTTCACTATATCATCTCTGAAGGTACTGCATTAAAAATGTACAAATTTTTCAAGTATGTGGAAAGCTTTTGGAAAATCAGATATTTTGAGACCATTCTATGTGTTTTTGACTTGACGTTTAGAACTAATAACGCTTTGGAGGGCTTTCATGCCAAAATCAGTAAAAAAAATAAATAAAAACAACACCAATTTATTACAGCTCTTGAGTGTCTTGAGCACAATAAGAATTGCAAAATCAAAAAGACGCAAATGGGATGTAGAAAACGATGATTATATAAAAGATATTTAGATGCAGTTAATTAATAACGATATTTCTGTAGGCAGCGCTTTAGGAAAACTACGCTAATTGAATGATTTTAAAAATCAAGCTGATTAAATGATTTTTAAAAATTTTAAATGCTTTTTTGTTCATAAGAACATCCATAATTTACTGTTAGAAACATATGGCTATGCAGGTAGACCACGAGAAAAAATAATCCCCGTGGTCCACCTGCTACAAGGTGGACCACGGGAAACAAATGAAAACACGGTGTAAATGCTAATATTAAATAAAAAGTATTGTATTTTTTATCCCTCTACTACATAGAATCTATTATCAGAATCTGCGCGCACGGGTAACCATAGTCATCGTGACTATTTCGTCATGCTATAAAAATCTACATAAAGTCACTTAGTTGTCACAATCTACGTGCACCTCCATCTTCATGAAAGCGGTTTTGTCTTATGTCTTGGGACTATTTCTAATACATTCCCCTTTCTCTGATCATTTCTTTCAAGCATTATAAATAGTTATTTCTACCGAACTGATGTAATTGCAGTTGCATATGATTCGATAATTATAAAGAAAAAAAAGCAGCAGCAGAAAAAGCAGACACACACACACACACACAACACACAGATAGAATAAAGGATGTGAATTAATGATTCAAACTTAATGTGCGCGATCAATAAATTTTGTGCCCCATAAGTAATAAAGAAAAAGAAACGATGTAATTTACTTTATAAATAAACAAAGACTATTTTATAGATTAAGATTGAATAAATATATGGTCAATTTGTTATACGTGTATCTTATCCATGAAATGCCTTTATACACTTTACTGGAAGGTTATTGAGAATTTCTCAAGAAAAACTTTATTAGACTTTATATGACTATTAATAAATTAATAATAATATTCAATAACTCGTCTTTATTAATTAAAGTCTAAAATAACTTGTTTAAACTCCAATTTACACTTACAGACTATAGCTTGGAGAACACAATTACGGTGTAGCTTTTTTATGTGTGCTACTGTGCCTTGTTATAGTATACTGTACACACTCTGAGACGGAAAGTGCTTTGCACAGACAGAACAATTTATATCTATATCTCTGTATTCTCTGTTGCTTACATTTGATTAATTTACTCTGTGTGTCGGAGTTTGATAGTGATTTGATTAAAGCTGCAAAATACAAAGTAATTTTGCTGCAAATTTCTGTGACTAAATTGCTATAATATTTTATTAGCTTCCAATTATCTTTAATTGAAGTGCTTTCACGAAACTTAATTTTATTTAGCCAGTTAGAAAACTGATTAAATGGTTAGAGTAACCCGCGGGCGGCACGGTTCAGTATTTCTACTAAGCTTATTTGTTTACTTAATATCAGTGTTATAAAGTTAAATATACCAATGTGGCAGGCGGAGGTATTATGGTGAACTAATAAAATGGTACTTTATTAAATTGAGCGGTTCAACCTCTTATCTTCTTATTGTCTTTCTAGGCAAATCGTATTGATGCGGGACGGTATGCAACTAATTCACAATCTATCCAATTTGGATCATGGCATATATCATATGACGTGAGTTGTATTTTGCCAAGTGTTTGCTCGACCAAGGTAGTTTGTGAGAGAGATGATGATCAGTTCTGTCAGTTTTGCATGTAAGTTTTATTTTTCCGGGATCTTATGTTTCCAGTTTTGAATAATGTTATGTATTCTATAGCTTGTTTTGTTATTTCAGTTACTGCAAGGAGCTTGACATTCCACATTTCCCAGATATGGTGTTTCCTAAGAACATACTGACATTAAATTACAAAACGTGTGCCAAAATATGTTTCAATCCCCTTGATGCTTTGAAACGTGTAGCCAACACTGTGAGGGCTATAGAAGTGTCCTGTTCTGAAGCTTGGCTTGAAGCTCGGTAAGTTCAAAGCACTTTCTTCATGTTATGATGATAACTATAATTCTCAGTTTATTGAATATTCTGTTTTCCAACTTTATGGCATATCATTTCTAAATATCATTTTTCTTATGATTATTTTCAGCCCTGATGCTGCAAGAAAAAAAAAGACATTTGATTGGACTTTTTCTACTGATTATAAAGGGACCCTTTCTGATAACATAGTTGTTAAGCCCACCAATGAAACCATCAACTTTGATCTTTTGAAACAGAAAGACCAAATTTTATTTTACCATGATCTTACTTTGTTTGAGGATGAATTACATGATCATGGAATTTCTAAATTATCTGTAAAGATTGTGAGTACATTTGTTAAGAAGGATAATATTTTTGCTTAAATTGTATGGCCATTGAGTTATAGCTGTATAAAATTCTTAATTTAAAATTCCAAGTTTTGTTAAATAAAAAAATTATAATGCGTACTTTAAAAATTTGTGATGCAGCATTTCTACAATTCCTAAATTGTAAATATGTATTGCTGTCAATTAAATTTTTTAGCTATAATATTGTCTCAATATTTTTATTAAAATCATACTTTTGTTGTCATTTTCAGAGAGTTATGCCGTCATATTGGTATATATTATTGAGATATTTTTTGAGGGTTGATGATGTGTTGGTGAGGTCTAATGAAACTAGAATGTTTCATATGCTTAATACAGACTATGTGCTCAGAGAATACACAGCAAAAGAATCAAAAGCAATTGATTTACATGTAAGTTTCTTACATTTTATATTCAATATTTTTTAATCTTTATTTTTTAATTTTTTTACCTTCTATATTTATGGGATACACTATAGTATTGTCCCCCGCAAATATGTTGAACATGATTTTGAAATCATGTGACATGCGCAGTAGTGAATAATGTACCTAAACTTGCTACTTGCGCATGTCACATGATTTCAAAATCATGTTCAACTTATTTGCTGGAGACTATACTAAATTATAATATCCATAGGCAGACCACAGAGAATTTTAATTTGAAAAAAGAAACTATGTTGCTACATGACGTTACATCACATCCACATTTTTTATGCAATATTTATTTTATTTATAAGTGTCACACATTTAATTTTTTTTTACATAATGTTTTTGTATTCCAGATGCCAACAAGTCAAATGAAAGAAGCTGATGATGTTATTCCATTTCTTGCAGTCAAAGAAAAAGTTACAGATAAATTAGTATTTAATGAACCTAATTTATAGGAAATATGATCTCTTATATGTGTAAAGATATGAAATAGGTAAGCAATAAAATGCAATGAACACTAAACTAGATTATTTTACTGAAAACTTAGCACCCAACATAATCTATCAGTAGCGACCCTAAAAAACCACAGGACCTATGATATGTTGCAGTTGGCAAACAAAATGTACTGCAGTGTATTATGAATAAATAAAGAACAATACAAATATTGTATAACTAAGATATACTTTAAAAAAATTATGAAAGTCAAAAATGATCATTGTAGGTATTTTTAAAAATCTAATGGCGTGCAATAAACATATTAATTTTTTCAGTTAATTATGCATTCTGAATATGCAACATTGGGTGCGTTTAGCCGACAGAAAGATGTTCAGCATTTTCGATTTCTGTCCAAGAAATCGCTGAACAGCATTCAGCTATGCTGACTAAATTATCGGCTGAAACCATGCTGAGTTCAGACGAGAGTGAAGTTAGCAGCTAGCTTTTTAGTTGTCTTCCATTATTGAAAATTAATTATTAACACAAAAATTCAATGCAATTAATCCTGTCGAACGTCTTTCTAAGGTTACATTCCTCACTAAGTATACGTGCTAAAACCACATGTCTGTCCAATCTGTCTGTCTGTCCACTTAGTATTTCTCAGCCGCCTCAACCTATGCTACTCAGCAATCGCCATTTTTCTTTTAGTCCTGCCAAGATGTTGTGCCGGCTAAACGCACCCATTTCGATTTTTGTATAGTCTTACCGCCAGGGTACGATGGGCTCAGTGTTGAACATCTTCAGTTAGTTGGCGGTCATTTACCCAGAGTGCTCTCAATGCTCTATAATATATGTATTGGACACACATATTTACCTTGCGACATGATGAAGACGGTTGTTGTGCCAATGGCTAAGAACAGAACGGGCGATATTTCAGATATCGGGAATTATAGGCCCATATCCCTTGCTACGGTAATAGCCAAGGTGCTTGACGGTATGCTCGATTTGCAGCTCAGAAAACACTTAAAATTACATGACCTGCAGTTTGGTTTTAGGCAGGGAGTGTCAACTGAGTCTGCTATCCTTAACTCAAGCATACTGTTAGGTACTACAAGGATAGATCTACCCCTATTTACGCGTGCTTCCTCGATCTGAGCAAGGCTTTTGATATGGTGTCCTATGACCTCTTGTGGCGCAAATTAGAGATCACTACTCTGCCTAAAAATATCATCTGGCTTCTTAGGTATTGGTACAGCAACCAAATTAGTCATGTTAGATGAAACAGCTGTCTTTCTGATGTCTACAGATTGGAATGTGGTGTGAGACAGGTAGGTCGGACCTCTTCAGCTTGTATGTTCATGGTCTGATTAAGAGCCTTAGTAGCATGCATGCAGGATGTTATGTTGACGGAGTCTGTATAAATAATATTTGTTACGCTGACGACATGGTGCTGTTGAGCCCCTCAATCAGTGCCCTAAGGAAGATGTTGGCCAAGTGTGAAGAACGCGCAATGGAGCATGGTCTCAAATATAACTAAAAAAAAACCGAAATAGTTGTATTTGATTCTAGAGGGAAAAAGCCGAGTAATGTCCCCCGTATCACTTGATGGTAATGTACTAAATGTGGTCCTAAAATTTAAATACTTAGGCCACATACTAACAAGTGATTTAAGCGACGATTTCGAGCAAAATGGACTGTCCTATCCTTAAATATTGGGTGGGACAATTAATCCGAAAGCCAGCCTAGGATATGTTAGTACATAGGAGATTAAGATACTAACATTTTTATAAACCATTTAGTTAACATATGATTTGATTTTAATGATCTTGACTTTTGAGTAATTTGATTAAAAAAAAAATGATTTTGATTGTTTTTTTTTATTATTTGATTTCAGTAATTTAATTATGTTAGTGATTTGATTTTATGAATTGAAACATATATTAATTGAAACCAAAATAGAATATAACATACTAACATAGCTTTGTCAATAACAGATTATGACTTTGTTTCTCGAAATAAAATAAATTGAATTGAAATGGAATTGAATATCTTTTATTAAAAGTTCTTTTTAAATGTTATGAATATTGTAGTTACATGTAAGTCTACTTACCTTAAATAAATAAATTACTCATGAGTTACACAGTCATCCAGAGCTGTGATTATAAAAAGGTGGTTTTCAATTCCAGCACAACGTTGACATTCCATATTCGATAATTTAATCATAATGTTTAAGTAATTGCAGTTGGAGCTTATAATAAAATCCCAATTTTAAGAAATGAAACCAGTTACAATCTTCGAAAGGCAACAACTTTTCGATGTTTTATGAAACCCATTAATTGACTGTTGTTAGGAGATGTTTGGTGCTGCCACGCTCTCTCAGGCTGTGGAATTTTCATCCATTGTCCTGGTATTCTTCCAGTTCCGCTGCACAAAATTATATGGTGATCCTTATTTATTTACAGGACTTATTCTCAGGCTGTTTTCAGAGCTCTGTGTATTCAGAGGCTGTTCCGACTGCCCTTCTTCAGGCAATCCGTTTTGGTTTCGAATACGAAGATGCGACTACGGGCTTTGTACAATTACTACTAGTACTAGTTGGTCAATTACTGACAGTAGAACGATTTACTAGGTCTTCATTATGTGTCTATCCCAGAAGGCCGCGCTAATGTCTGTCCGTAGTCGTACACACGCATTGCTCTGAAACCAGCCTTACAATAAGGTAATTGCTAATTAAAATAACCCGCATGTGTCTGGTGACATACTACAGTCGCAGGGCGACCCACAGGTGCGGATTCAGGGGGTGGGGTGGAGGGGGCATGGGACAATTGCTCCCCTGACCCACGATTCGAAACATTAAATCTCGCTCGACTAATACTAACATTTACAAAAAAGGGCTTAAAAAATGAAGGCATTTAAGAACAAGGTAGTAGTGACATGAGGTCATTATTATCTTTTTAACAGAATTGCTATTAACTCATCACTGATTGGTAATAAAACGTGTAAGTATTTAAAAAATTGGCAATTACTGTCTTGGTTAAAATTTTATTCAATAAATATCCTGTAACTCGATAACACGTTGTACTTGAAGGTTGAAAATTGTATCTTCATAACATAATTTATGAAACATTATATAATATAGAAAATGTACATACGTAAGTCATGATCGACATTAGTTACAAAACCTCTCTCAAAAATCTCCACAATGACAGGTCCTTCCCGCAATCTTCGGTTGTCGATCGATTGTCGATCCACCGAGTGGGAGGGCTGCCTTTACTTCGTCTCCCGGTCCTTGCTCGCCACTCGAGAACTTTTCTGACCAAACGGTTATCACTCCTACGAGCTATGTGCCGCACTGCTAATTAAGTTTGACAATTCTGGGGGCTGTCGGTTAGTTCGGTTCTGTTACGGATCTCATTTCTGATTCGATTGGATTCGACAATTGACCTCTTTCTCGAAGTTGAACCTACCTAATTGGACTGTTTGTCCCAGATGCACATAATCGTCAAAAACTTCGAGTATAGTATCTCCAACCTTCAGAGGAGTGTGTATAGGACGGATGCTTGACATAATTTTCGTCTTGTCCATGTTCATTTTTAGTCCAACTTGTCGAGAGGCTCTACTAAGGCCATCGAATATTGTGCCTAGGACTCCTAAGATCTCAGTCATGACTACGATATCATCAGCGAATCGAAGGTGGGTGATGTATTCGCCGCTGATATTTATGCCGAGTCCGATCCAGTCCAGAAGCTTGAAAACATCTTCCAGGGCGGCGGTAAATAGTTTCAGAGACAGAACGCCTGTCTCACCCCTCGCTGCCACCGGATAGGTTTCGAGTTCTGATCCTGGAGGTGGACCGACATGGTGGCGTTTACGTACGAGCACATCAACACTTTAATATACCGATAGTTAATTTGGCATCGTTAAACAGACTGATGCAGAGCGAGACACAGCACTAGGTCCAGGTAGAATCGAATGCTTTCTCATAGTCCATAAACCCAAGAAAAGTGGATGATTATACTCCACAGTTTTTGCAACGTATTTCTGTGGTCTTTGTTACTAACACCTTTTTGGTAATCAGCTTGTTCGGGAGGCTGGAAGTCGTCAAACCTACAGCTCGAAAACAGCTTGTATAAAAGGGTCAGAAGTGAGATGGGTATATAATTCTTCAACAAGATTTGATCTCCTTTTTGGAGAAGAGTACCATCACACTGTGCCATCCCGAAGGCGTTTGTCCCTCGATTATAACGGAATCGAATAGCATCTTAAGAGCTTTTAGTACCGGCGTTCCGCCTGATTTCAGAAGCTCAGACGTGATTCCATCATCACCCGGTCCCTTATTGTCGTATCAGCCGTATGAGAGCCATAATAATTGTCCGTAGAACTATTAGACTAGACTCTGCCATCCTCAATGCCAGCTTGGTCAGTTGACTTTGGCCAACAGACAGATCCCTTTCGAATACTTTTGAGCCCTTGTTACGCTGAATCGCCTCTTAATACGGTCTGTATTAAATTAGCGTAGGTCGCGAGTCAGGGATTGGGAGATCTGTCTGTTGAGATGCCGATATTGAGCAGCATCTTCAGACGACTGCAGTATCAAGTTTTGCCTTTTTTCCATGTTGTTGGTGAGCTCAGAAATCTTTTTAGTTTTTTTCGAACGACAGGTTTTAAAGGCTTTAGACCCAGTCGTTTGGACAATTTCCACGAACCAGTAATTGTAGTCACCTACATTTTCGCAGTCTCTCATGTATTCGAAACGAGCTCGAGCTGAAGGCTTTCGAGGTGTGGAGCTAGATGGGTGTTGGGTGGAACGTAGACTTCATCAGTCGACATCTCTCTAGCTTCGTCCTGATATTCAATTAGCCTTTCACCATTCGGTGAGCGCTTCCTGTTTTCACCGAGTTGATCACAGAGATATCATTCAATATGTGCTTCTTCGTCGACAAGATGAAGGCGATCATATTTTTTAATTCAAATTAATAATACCATTGGGATGCAGCAATGCCCATCGTTGTTATGGCTTCCTGGAGAAGGAGTTCATTATAAAAGGCCCTGCCTCTGTTAAGTCTGCCAGCAATTGGATACGTGATTTCCTATCACCATATCCGGAGAAAATCGAAAAAATCTGTGTTAAATCTTCTTGCATACTAGTTATAGTATCTCTAATATTTTAAATGAAATTAAAGACATTTTTAAATTTTAGACTTATTTACTTTTGAATAGAATAAGTATATAGTTAATTGATTCAATTGATTATTTCATCATTTACTCAAAAAACTCACAACTGTGAATAATCTCTCATTTTAATCTTTTAATGAAATACAATAATTTTTTGATTTGTATTCTCATTTTATCGTTTGAATTTAATTAGTTGATTCTTACAATAAAAAATAAATCATGCCATATTATTAATACGAAAATTATCGTGATTGTATGTTAGTTAGATTGATATTACTATATTTTTTGATTGTTTACCCACTGAATTTTCATGTTTAGTTTCGTCGGTTTATTTATTTCTCAAAAACGCATTTTACCCATTTTGTAAAATTTTCCAATCAGAAAATATTTCATTCAGCGTACCTATAGGCCTGACCGAACAACGCCGAGCCCTAGCGACTGTCATAAAACTAAAGCTTTCTCATCGTTTGAAAAATACTTAAAATCGTAATAAACGTTAGAAGAAATTAATATAATGTTTATTAGTTTCCTTACGTGTATAAATTTTTAGAAAATGAAAATATGAAAAGATGTGATTTAAAAATTTGTAGGAAAATTTTGATTGCAATAAAAACGTTTTATAAATGAATGTAATAATAATAAATATATATTTTTGTTAACTGAATTTTGAATAAAAAAACGCATCTTAAAATTTGTAAACTTTATATTCTTATAAAAGATGTTCATGATATGAACATATTTAATTTAAACTAATTTTACGTTTTACATAATTTTAATGATGGTAGATACCACAGCATCCATATCCGAAGCAATATAGAAAATATCGTTTTCTAAATTGACCCGATCGGGAATCGAACCCGGGACCTCGAAGTGGCTTTCCCTTGAAAACCGATATACGAGCCACTCGACCACGGTCTCTTTAATATCATAATAATATTTCTTACATTCACACCAATTAGCCTTGCCCAAAGTAAGCACTAAAAGGCTTGTGTTATGGATACTTTTTTCATATACTTTTGGGAAATGCGTTATGCATACTGCGCACAGCTATGGCAGTTATGTTGAACTCTCCTCCATTCCCTCATCCGGTCTTGTGCCCGATGAAGGATTGGAGGCCTACCCACTAAAATCCTAAGTATGCACCCTCGCACTGCCGTTGGCCCCGTCGTTGGTGCTTTCACCACGGGGTGCCTGGTGATGCTGGTCTGCCGACTGGCCCGACGGCCCCACTACAATGGGGGATGCCCGGTGCATGTGGGCATCCCCCAGACGGGCAAGACCGTGCAATGCCGGCTCAGGACCGCCCAACCTACGCCAACTGGTCTTGCCAGGAGGAAGGAAGGCATCGTTACCTCTCCCTGCACTTCCTGCAGTGGGAGTCCCAGAGGGGCCCCCGCGGGACTATGTATTATGCATACTAGGGTAACGGTAACGGAGTATACATAAATAAGTAATATTGATAGAAATCTATAATGATGACTCATGACTCAGGTGCAAATGCGTATTCATTACACAAACATCTGCCACTTCCAGGACTTGAACTAGGGACGATCCTGCCTTTGCAAGGCAGGATCGCTACCGTTGCACTAAACGGTCGTCAAACGGTTTCCCTATACCTAATATGCAATTAATATATAACAAATAACCATTTTTTGTGTTTAAAACCAGTTTTTGGAAGATGCAAAATCACACAAAATGGCCCATCCCCTGAGTAAAATCCTGGATCCAACTAACTAGAGAATTTTTGTATGAAAATAAGAAATGTGAAATGAACAGTTTATGTTCTGCTCTTAGTAACATTAGTGATGTTGTGGTCAGTAACAATTATGGTACTGCGGTCAGCGACATAAGAGACATTCTTCTCAGCCGAAAGATGTTCTCGGCGAGACGGAAGCCTTCTCAAAAAATGGTGTTTTGCACATTGTCATATCTAGGATTATTTTTCAGGGGGGCGTAGCCGATGCGACGAAGCAAAGTCAAAATTCAATGTACAGTCAGTATTTAGGTGCAATTAGTATCATAACTGTGCCGTTACATACAGTGATACAGTCAGCGACAAATAGTTCGTGACGCTGTATATTCAAAAGTAACTAAATAGAATGTACTGTATTATAGTATGGAATAATAAACGCGTCCATCGTTTAGTTTTGAATTTCCTGGTCACTAGTCTATACCCCCCTATATACGCCTCTAGTTATACATGATTTCACGCTTAGCGGGTTGGAGATCAGAGTAAAAATTCCAAATTCCGGAAATGCTGCTGCACATTTTGTGGTCTATGGAAAGTGTAAGGTGATCACCTACATTATTATAAGTCCCTTTTACGACACCCAAAATGTGGCGGGTTGGTGCTATTCTACTTTTCCGGATATACCATAAGGTAATAAGAATCATTACTGTTACTGCAATCACAGACATTGGCCAGCCAATAGTGTCTGCTATCACCAGACACTAATCAGTGATAGTATAATTATCGAAACTGCTGATACGACAATCAGGGAAATAACTGATACTGGAAACGTCTGTGTGCTTGGTGAAACAGCGGCGCATAGCGACGCGACACCTTGTCGATGCTCTTGAAATTAATCTAAAAGAGATTGATATTAAATTCGGTTTAATGTTGTAATTATTCTTGATGAAACTTTAGATATTAACACACTGGTCTTGAATTATGCATTGGCGTTATTTGACAGTAGTTAATTAGATACATTGCTAGAAAAAAAGTTCATGTTTATGTTTACATATAATTCATAGTAGCGGTGTTTGACGTCTTTCAGGACAGTATGGTATTTTTGTTAAAACGATGATTTTATTCAACTCTTATCGTTTTCGTAATGTTATTATCTGATAAGTTATCTCGATTTTCATCGTGAGGGTAACATTCATCTCCGATCTTTATCTGGATACTGTTATATAAGCATTAATTTATAAGCGACTTTAAGCATTATGGAGTATGTAACTACGTGCTGGGTGTAATTAAGAAGTGAAAATGTATTCCATAAAGTCTGCAGTTTGTGTTTTATTCCTCTTTCTTGGTTAGTACATTTTATAAAGTATTTATTGATTCTCAAGAAATTTTGAAGATTCAAAACGCTCTTCAAGATTCGAAGCGGGAAAAATAAGTAACATTATTAACAACCAGTTGATATTTCCTTTAGACTACCGTTACAGTAATTACTTCTGCCTAGTCAACGGATCTTCTTAATATTATTTTTTTTCAAACGAATTTTATCAGGACGTTTGGAGAATAGGGCAGTAAAAGCTTACGAAATCGAACTCAAAGATCTTTTACGCATGCAACAAGGATTAGGATGGCCACATTCATTGACCGTCGTGGTGGGCCACGAGGCTTTGATGAAACTGACCAAGACAGCTTTAAATCAACAGTCTTGTGAGATTATCACTCCCTCTGGACAAACTTTCGTCATGTCTTCTCCACCAAATGTTCGGTAAGTCCTCAATCTAAATAGGTCTGATAACTGCCCTGACCCAAAGATACCACCAAATTAAGATATCGGTTGTGGTTGTCTGAAAAAAATATGAAACTCCAGTAACAATAGACGCAATCTATACAGGTTACTAATACCTAATAATAGACTAGAAATTGCAATAGGAATAAAGGAATAGCACAGGTATGTGCTATTCTTTTATTCCTATTGCAATTTTGTAAAATGTATGGTAAATATTCTTTCGTTTTTCGATGTGTAAGATGGAGTACGAAAAAATCGGGTAATTGATTACCTACCTACTTCCTGCCTCACTCTGCGCTGCTGCAGTAGACACAGATTCAAAATGGATGTCATCGCATGCATCGCTATAGCTGCGTACTTGGCATAATTTAACAGTTACCGAACTGTAACCATACAGATGCAAAGTGTATAAATAGACTTAACGAAACTTGAATTCACATAACCATGGCACAAGAGATTATGCAGCATACAGAGGAGTGTAATCAGTCACTTTGTCTAGCGTTTGTGGACTATAGTTTGTAGTAGTTGGTAGTTTTGTTACCGAATTTTATTTTTTGTTAAATGGCAGGATATAACAAAGGTTGCTTAGTAACTGACCTTAAGTAAGGCTATATTATTGTAGAGTAAATAAATACCAATATACAATTAGTTATTGGAAACAACCGAAGCCATATGTGCTTCCACAAGTTCTCCTACAATAAGAACGTTCTATCTTTGACTCATTTTGAATTTTTCAAATCTGTCTATAATGTGTTCGATAAGAGTTTTTATTACCACAAAATATTAAGATATGGATGACGTAGATTTGATGAAAGAGAGCGATTAGTAACTGCTACCTATATTATCGAATGTTATACTTTTAAGAGCATCATGCAATCGATAATCTTAATTTATAATAATAGGAATAGTACACACCACAAATAGCATTGCTTATAACAATTTTTACATTGAATTTTGTAGGCCAATTACGACTATCCAACGATTTACAAATTAAATTTGAGTTAATCTACTGTATTTCTCGCATTGTATTTCAATTTTCAGATATGAACTTTGGGATAATAATTGTGGCCTGAGGGTTCGGCACGTCTCTATTGCTGACTACGGTCGCTGGCGTTTAACTTCTACTAACGGGTCGCACTCATTCACGGGTTGGAGTGAAGTTTATGTTGAAGGTTTACACTTTTCGTATTTCGTGACTGCTTGTACTTGTAGTTATGTAAAATTATGTGTACATACAAGTTTCTTGGTACTTGGTACTAGAATTATTTGTGTTGTCCCTCTATCTACAATCACAAGGAATAAATTTCAATTTTCATTTAGAGAAAATCATCGTTTAAATTTTTAAAATGTTTAATTCACTAACTTTAAAATGTCCATTAAAGCTAATGCAAAATACATTTTTACATTACGAATATTTTGTCAAAAAAAAAAAAAAAATTTTCAATAATTGCAGAGTATAAAAATCCTGCCTGAAATAACTGAGCTGAGTTGATATGTTCTGGAACTTTCCTATTAAAATAGTTTATCGAATTTTTTCAACTTATAACTTTTACATAACATAATTCATGTCTCCGCAAGTTTAGATCAGACATTTTAAATTATTTCGCAAGAGAATCAATGTGGTTTTAGGCTAAGTACCTAATGTGAACACTGCTGTTTGACACTTTGTTAGTTTTAAAGTTGCAATAGCTGAAAAACGAAAAAGTGTTCCTTACACTTCCTAAAAATGAGTTTTCATTTACTAATCTCTTTAAAACAAAACTTTTCTAATTCTCTTCCTTTTTATTATATCGAGGTTGCACTGTTATAATATAATTTCTGTTTTTCTCTCACTTGTATCGGTGGTCCCGAACAACGTTATCATACGCCCAAAGGTAACTTTAACTACCCGTACACCCAGTAATTCGAACTTCGTACCAGTCGACTCGTTAATTAGCGATAATTTTCAGAACTATTGTAAAAAAAACATCTTTTATTTATGGCCAGTTTATTCAACAACAAAAACTTGATAAAATATGTCATAATACGTTAATTCTAACAAAAAAACTGGTTGGTTGCCTGTAAAGTCGGTATACGGGCGAAAGTTTTACGTGACAGACAACGACTTTGAGTGGTAAAATAATTTTAATGTGAATATTCATTCGTATAGTAGGAAGAAGGATGAAATAATAGTAACAATTTAAAACATTTATTTATACAAAGAATTATATTTAAAACATTAATTTATAGGCACGCGTCCCTTCCACTTTTTATGTCTGTCTCTTTCGCTCTTAGGCGGGCTAACCATGCCCGAGTGGAAGGGACGCGTGCCTCTCACTCGCTCTCATTGTAAGCGCATAACGTGAGCGGAGCGTAACGCAGTTTCTTGAAGTGTCACCCGGCAAACCAATTTATAAGACGTTGTCACGTCAAAAAAAATCTCGTTTACTTACCTACCCTAGTTGTGAAAATCACCGTTATTTAACGAGTCGACTGGTTTTAAGCATATCCAATAGATAAACATGTCATTTAAAATTAATTCTATTAACAAATTTGTCAGTCTCAAAAGCTATTTTGATTTTGTTTAATTTAGTTAATTTCACTGACATCTGTAGAAGGTGCATCAAGTTCGTATTTAATTTGAAAAAAAAAATTAGGCGGCATAGCTGTTGGATTCTAATGTAATTGTTGTAAGTTATATTAATGAAGATAATTAAAGAATTGACTGGTAGACGTACCTTAGAACCTGATATAATTGACTTACTGGGTGCACATTTAATTTAAATTATTTTGAAGCCGTTAAAATGTCGTCCGGGACAAAGTTTAAAAATATTACCCATGGACCAGTTAATGAGTCGTCTGATCGAGACAACTGGTAACAGGGGAATTTTACTATTACAAACTGATGATATAAAGAACTTAATGCATAAAAAAGTCTAAATAAAATCACTTTGCTTGAAATGTATTTAGTTTATTACGTCTATTTCGAGTCCAGTTTTACACCTTAAATTTAATAATTAAGGTAGCTTATTTTAATTTGCAGAGGACACGAATACATATGAAGCACCACCTATATATCTATTGGATGGGGAACAAAATCCTGATTTGGATCTTGTTTCGCTCGATAACTCCTATTGCGTAGTCGCCCAGCCGTTCTCTCAGAGTTCCCTGATTCCTGGTCACTGCAGAGTATCTTTGAATAAAGCCACTCGAGCTATTCAAGGCAATTGGGATATTTTGATTGGTTTGCCTGGGAGGGTAAAGGAACTACATACTGATAGGCAGGTACAGGTTGAAGGTAAGGATAATAAATATACTCTTTATTGCACTTATAAAGTAATTAAACAGTACATTTACATATATTTGTGAGCAATGGTGGGCTTATCTCTAAAAGAGATTAATATCTGATTTTTAGCTAGTGCCGAGACACAAAATTAATAATCTAATTTTAGAGCCACCTACTTTGGTCTAATTCAGTAGAATCGCCTCGCGCCTCGTAATGGTGGTTCGTGTGGTATCGGTGGTCCATGGAATAGGTGGCTCTGACTGTACTATTTTTAGTCTTAGAAGTCGCAAATAAATTTACAGAGTTATAATGTAAGCTTACTAGTTTCCTAAAAAATTGTTTACAAGTCACTACATTTGATTGCCATCACATTAAAAACCGGTTTTTAACCAATTGAAATATTAGGTCCTTACATATAAAATTGGCGTTTTGTATGGGAGGAATATAAATTCGATTTTTTTTCTAAAATATGTTTCTGTTAATCTAAGTATGCGCCATTGTTATCAATGCATTTTTGCCATCTTTCATTTCATTTTCAGTTCCCTTTACTAATCCCATCCCTTTACTAAAAAACCATGGGGGCGAGAATTAATAAACTCTCTAAAGGCGGTATGGACTGCCACATCAGAGTTGATTTTTTTACCTTGTAAGAAGTTATTCGAATTCCGGAAAAATGATAATCTGCTGGAGCAAGAGCTGGGGAGTACGGTGGATGTCGCAGACATTCCAATTGCAGCTCCTCTAGTTTAGCGGCCGTCTGTTGTGCGGTGTGTGGTGTAGCGTTGTCCTGAAGCAGTAGTGGCCTAGAGCGATTGACCAGCCTCGGTTGTTTAGCAGCTTGTTATTCTATTATGGTTTGCAGTTGCTGACAAAAGATGTCTACCGTAATCGTTTTGATCGCCCAGATTTTAGAAAGCTGTAGTAAACAACACCGGTACTAGCCCAGCAAAAATTCACAATTGACTTTTTCTGAGTCAATTCTCGCTTGGGGCAGAATTTGTTTGGTTCTCCAGGGTTTTTGAACCTGACGAGACGCGACGAATGCTTCCGATTATAGTACAGGATCCACTTTTCATCATATGTAATGATCCGATTTAAATTCCCTTAATTATTGTGTCGGTTGAGCAATGTAACGTAGCCGTCGATGCGTGTTTGAAATACTCACCTTCCAATCTTTTTTACTTTCCTGATTTGTTTCAACTGGATTAAAACAGTTTTTAAATTCACACCGAAGCCTGAAGCTTACTCTAATATTAATCAAACTCTCATTTTAAAACGCTTATGATATGATCATGTATCTTAGTTTTCGTTCGTCGTCACAAAAATTTATAATTAATGAAATGTGTTATATTCTAAGTTAAGTGACTATTGTAATGTTTTTTTAAATAAATAATATTATTAGACTTGTTTTAATGAGTTATAAAATGTTGAATGTATTCGCAGCTATTTTTATTCTTGATATTTGAGGAAAACATTATTATATTCTATACTTTGGTCTTGTTGATTCGATTATAAATTCACGCGTTATGAAGAAATATCTATTTAAATAGATATCTTTAAAAAGACTTAGAGAAAATGACTTACTTTAATATAAACTTTTTTTTAGCTGAACGATTGGATGTTGGCTATAGGTATGACAGTAATACTAATAGAATACATATATACTGCAATATTTTGCACACGACGAAGAATGTTACCTTTTGTCGTTTCCAAAAAACTACGGACAATGTGGGTTATAACGTTATGGAAGGCCTTAGTAACGGCCTTCACAGGTGAGTCAACCTATTTGATTTTCCAAGTTAGAAAAAGATCAATATTGGCTCAGCAAATTAAGATTGATGGTCTGATAGACGAGTGATTTTGACAGCGACTTTCAGGAGGCCGCGTGATGGACAATGGTTTAGTTTTTGGTTTCATAAATGCGACTAAAAACGGACTAGGAGGACTTTCCCAGTAGATGGACCTTTGTAAAAATGTTAGTTTGATGATGGTGTTGGAGGTATAATTTTAGTTGTTATATAATGAATATGCAGACGTGTGCTTTGTAATGTGAGCTTTATGCGTAATTAAAACAAAATAAAAAAAAAGAATTGTGCCGGATTCTGCCATAATTGATTTGTACTTATTTTTACATAATATACTAATTACTGATATCAAATCTACCCCAAACTTACATTTCAAAAGATGAATCAAATTATTAAGAGGTGAAAATTAATTTTGTTTTTTATAAGATATAGGTAATATATAAAAATATAAAATAAATTTACGCCTGTAAAAAACTACCATGCCTGGGTGGGATTCGAACCCACGACCTTTTTTTACTAGTATAATAACGATAAAATATATGCTAAATAAAAATAAGTGCAACAAACACTTATAAGTAAATACACCATGCAATTTAAAGACAAGATGTGCTTCAAAATTAATTAAACTACATAATTAAAAAAAAAAATTAAAGTGATGAAAAAAAATAATACCACCAGTTTATCTATTGTCAATGTTTACCGATTTTAAAATGTAGGCACGAAGCCTGTTCGGTGAATCAACGAGGATGTCGACCTCGGCACTATATTTATTTGCCAACGTCTTGCCATAGGAGAACTTTATCTAAAATATTCTTCCATGATGTATACTAAATGGGCTTATTTTACTACGGGGATATCTAATTAGGACTTACATTTTAATTTAACAATTACGGACATTCAATTTTATTATTAAAAATTTTGGACACTCACATCAAGTCCATCACGAGTCTACGTTCCTCCAAAGAGTGCATCTTAAAATGTTTTAACAGTTTGTTATAAGACGGTAGTTTTTTCTTTGCGATTTCCTATCTTAAGTGCCGCATATTTTTTTGTATTTACTTACATAAATAATGTGTCGCATAGTGGGGTCTCCATACCACAGTGCAGTATTCCAAAATATTTCGTACCAAGGTGTTGAAAAGTATAATTTTAGTTTTACTATTACTTAGTGCTTAAGCACTCCTGAGTACAAAACCTAATGCTCTAGAGCCTTGGTTTAAAATATTTTCCATGTAACAAGCTTTTTGTCAAATATTACACTCAAGTCACGTTTTTGATCAACTACTTTGATATAAGTTGCATCTACGCGGTACTGATAAGGGATCAGATTTCTTTTTAGCCCGTATTGTAAGAAAAAAACATCTAGAAGATATGGCATTTTGAATGCAAAAAATAAAATACACTATAGATGGTACCATATTAATCGAATGTTTAATATTTGGAAAAATATTACTTTCGATGTCGAATGTAGTAAATATTCAACATTGGTGGAACGATACTAGCTCTTAGTGAAGTTGAAATACGTTTGAAAATTTCGACGTGAATGCCAGCGTGTCGGCAGCTCAGCGGTCAAAGCCTTTGCCCGGATAGCGAAAGGGTTCGAATCCCACCCGAGGGTTCGGGAGGGGTGGTCGTTTTTTTACAGGCGTTTTTTATATCTTATAGAAAATATGGCGTTGTGAATGCAAAAAAACAATTAAATACATAATTTTATTTCATTTTGTGTTTTTCATCAGTTACTACGGTGATGGTTTTGTAGCCAAGCAGTGTGGTTTGACAATCGAGCATCCAACAGATAATGATTACGGGACTTGGCGTTGTTCTGTGGGCTCGCAGTTGAGGGTTGGTATCAATGTAGTGCAGCAAGTACCTATACAAGCTTTGATTAATATACCACCCAATGCCGGTAAAGGTAAGAGTGATATTGTAAACAAAATAGACGATCTGTCACCTAACAAATTTATCTTTCGTACAGTAGAGGTAAAATACTGTTTTAAAGACACAAAAAGGTACAAAACGTACATATTTGAAGAAAATATTCCGTAACTTATACAATGTGTCGGGACACATTGTCACCAGTGTCACCCACCACCATTGACAAATTGCCCCTCAAATTTTGTTTTTCTCTTAGTCTTTCCATTAATCACGTGATGTTTTTTTTGGAATTTTTTAACCCCCCCTCCCCCTTGGTGATACATGGTGAGGTTTGAGACTACCCCCCCTCCCCCCAGTATATCACGTGTATTTGTTAGGTACTTACAAAGAATTATAATATTTATAAAATACAGGTATCAACTTATTTCATTATAGAAAATTAAAAACTAGGGATGTTGCGAATATTCGCATCCGCATCCGTATAAATCGATGCGGAGCTGATGCGGATGCGGATGTGTAGCAGGTCGCGACAAGAAAGAAAGGGGAGGGGCCGTCAAGTGGCGCGTGTCGACCGAGTAAAAGATTAAAGATGATATATTGAAGATTAGTAGAAACACCGAAGACACCTTGGCTTCTCGAACAATATCTCCAAGTACCGAAAGAGCGATGAAAATGAGAATGACAGATTCCATGGAAATAGATACGGAACGACTACGGACCTTAGGTACAGGACGTCAGTCCTGTTTAATTAGTGATCTTGCCATGATGCTCGATTCATAAAGGGATGTTGTCCTCAACGTTTCAGGAAACACCAGAATTTTCAGCCCTGACGCAATTCTCAAGAGCTACTTACTTTCCGCAATAAAATGTGAATTAATTTAAATGAGAGTCCTCTTCAATGGTGGAGTGTTAATAAAAGCGAGTTCAAACTGTTATCTAAAATAGCACGCAAATTCTTACCGGCGCCACCAGCCAGTGTTCCAAGTGAACAGTTATTTAGTAGCGCAGGATTAATACACGAACCTTTGCGAAACAGACTGGAGTCTGAAAAGGCGGCCATTCTAACTTTCATTTAATAAAATGCTCCAATAATTAAATTTAATTACTAAAATAATTAATCAGTAATAGTAATTCACTCACTACTTTATTATTAAATAAAGAAAGGATAAATATTACTGTGTTTTTTTAGCCTACCAAACCAACACTTAAGTTTTTTGTACAGATCCGCATCCGCATCCGCGGATGTGAGCCTCTTAAAATCCGCATCCGCTGATGTGAGCCTCTTAAAATCCGTATCCGCATCCGCGAATGTGAAAAAAAAATGCAACCGCAACATCCCCAATAAGAATAATGAAAGAAATGCGAAAAAATTTTTTTGTACTAATACATGAACATAATTTACAGATAAATACACTTCACGCCGCTTTTCTGTTCAGTATCGCGCGTTTGGTGAAAAAATAAATACACGTGATATATTACTACACCCCCCCTCCCCCCTTGTGATATTTCGTGAGTTTTTATGGACCCCTCCCCCCCTCTCGAGCCTCACGTGATTAATGGACAGCCCCTTACGGCCGCCATTTTGTTTTCTTGGTAACCAAGACCTGGGCTCTCACACTAATACGACCACCACTATTCAAGTAAATGTCCTATCAACATTAAAAAGGTGTCATTTGTTAGCTAAACATGTAGACAACAGTTACACAGCCATCATGTTTCAATTGTCATGGAATAAAAATAGAAAAAAATAATTAAAGAAAAACAAATACTCTCTTTGTTGTGCATTTTTTTAATTATTGGCTTTTTAAGAAAAACCAAATTTGAGGGGCAAATTGTCGATAAAAATGCCATATTTCACACCATTAAAGGCTCCGACACTAGTGACGGGACACATTGTATATTATTGTTGACCAATGCGGATGTAACTTATCGGTTGAGATGTAAGCTTTTAACTAAGCGGACTAACATCGATCCTCGCCGATGTACAGCAGACGTGGACCCACTCGTAAGACAAACATTTAGCTTACCACGAGAGGTTAACGAGTATATTAATAAAGTGTTTCTCGTATTGTTAATATTCTTTAAAAAATGGGAGAAAATAATATCTCTTCAAATTTATTTAGACAGATTTTTTAAAGGTAACTACCTATTTTTTTTTTTAATAGTAAGTCTTTCTATTGACCTCTGCTATACAATAAAAATACAATCAATCAATGCCTAAATACAATCGATTAGGATAAAAAAAGATGTTAAATAGTCAGGTTTGGCATTTCGAACCGCTTCAGAAGTTTAAAATAGTAAAAATATTTAAACACAATCAATGAACTTTGACTTTAACATTTAATATAGGGGAGAACGGGAACATCTGAGAACAAATTGGATTTGCGGATTATCAAATGTAATATAATGGTTCGGCCCTTTAAGTGTGTGCTCACACACTACAGACTTATTATCGCGTCTGTGTTTTATTTCGGCTGCATGTTTATATTTTTTATGTGACACACTTCATACTTCCACTTGTTTGCCCGATATGGTAAAGTGCATAGTCCCTATTTATTCAAGTGTTTTCGTGGGAATAAGAAGGTTAATTTTCCTAATAAAAACTTAATAAAGCTGAAAATCTCTCACCAAAATTATATTTAAATAACTAACTAAGATTTAATCACGTGTCAACTCGAGGATTACTTCTGGTTAGTTGGTTATCTTACATTTGTGTTTATACCATGGCAGGGAGATTTTCTCACATGGAACTAATTAAACCTTTAATCGTTCAGTTTCAAGGTTACAACGTGAAATGCAATATGACGACGCAAATGAAGTAAGGACTTTATTTGTGCAAGAGAATCTTTCTTTTACAATATCGTGCCATGCTGAGTCCTCTTTGGCATATTGCTGGTTTTTGCACCCTAATGGCACCCAATTCTCTCCTCTTCCAATGACTTCTGAAGATCAGCTATTTTGGTAACAACATTTTTTTTTAAATTTTATCAAATACAGGCAGTCCTCGTACTTACGGCACGTTAGGTTCTCGAAATACGCGACGTAAATCGAAACGACGTAAGTCGAGACATATTTTTTCATATGTTTACATATAAAACTCAAGGGTTAGGATCTACACAGACTCAAAATTAAAAAAAAATGCATTTATAACAAAGGAATTAGATATGTACCTACTTATGAAATTTCTAGTTATTTTTGGTATTTGTGTGTTATTAATTTTAATAGATATTACGTCTTGATTGTCCGTTTTCCCTGAACTAACTAAACAAAATCAGCAGCATGTGCGGGGTAATCCCCGCTTGCCGACAGCGTGCCCCGCCGGCGCCACGGAAATTGACCTCGCGACAAGTGAATTCTCCTATGCCGGAAATCGAAACAATTGACGTATGTTTGAGGAATAGTGTCAAAACATTGTTCGACGTAACTTGAAACGACGTAAATCGAAACGACGTAAGTCGAGGACCGCCTGTACTTATTAAAATTTTGATTTTTTTAAATATATTTAATGTTAATTAAATTTGATAGTTTTATTTAATCATTTCAGAGCAATTTTTGAAATGTGTTTTTCGATAGGTATTCAGGACAAAGTCTTCAAGTCGGTGATTGTGTGATGACGTTTGGACATGCTAATATTTCGGACTCCGGGGATTGGACATGTCACATGGGTGCTTCGAACCAGTTAGGGCTAGAATTGACAGACAAGGTACAGGTCCGAGTCACTGGTCCTCTGGCTGCTAACAAAAAAGAAATGGGTGTGGTCATTGGCGAAAATGCAACTATATATTGCCATACTTCAAATGGAAATAGACCTTTGGATTACTGCAGATTTCTAAGCCCAAACTTTATAGGGATCAATATAGACCATTCCGTTACCAGAGAAAAGTAAGTCTGTGTGAATAAGTTTAAGTTAATGAATTGGGGTTTTATTATCAAAATATTTACTAATGTTACTAAACCTTTGGCTTTGTTTGATAGTGCACGGGAGTCAGTATATGTAATTAAAAAAAATCTTTACCCTTTTAAAAACAAAAGTAGGAATTTTGACTGATACGCTTTACACAGAAAACAGTTGCAAACAAATAACTTTATAATAAGCATGTTTTAAAATGTTGTTAAAATGCCTTACACTACTGTCATAATAAAAAAGAATGCAACTGGTAATTTTCCTTAAAATGAGTTAAATCGGTTTTAGTCTAAGAATGGATAACGCATGTGTTCAGCAATTTTGAGATGTTAGGCCCAACTGAAATTTTGGCGGCTGCGGAAGCCCTCCGAGTAATTTCCTGCAGGCGTTGATGTCCCGTTTCTGGTGGTTGGGGAAATGCGGTATTCTTCCACTCCACCGAAAGGGGGACCTGCGGCTGTCGGATTGGGAGACTGGCATCCGCATTACACTTGGTCCTTAGGCGTGCGGAGCGTTCAGGGCCGCCAAGGGCGGACACACACTGGTCGGGTTCGCGGTTGCATCCGAAAGGAGATCACGTGATCCCACCAATGTGTTAGTGGGATTCCGCAGATTTTTAGTGAGTTTGCCTCCAAGCCTCCATCGGGCACTAGGCTTGTGGGGGGCGTGGAGGAAAGTCCCACATCACGCCCCATGCGCTTCCAGCACGGGCGTGTGCGTAAGGCATTCCCTGCGATAACAAAAACAAAGGCTCAATTGAATTTTAACGAATTTGTCGCAACTTATTTTATGACTTATTACTTCATACCACTTGTATGCCTATGACTTACTAATTAATACACACGCGCAATAGCCCGTCTGTTTCTAATGTCTAATAGACACAATGCTATTGAAGTAATCAACTGCGATCTCCGTCAGAATGCGATTTGGATTCATCGATATGGTATATATTCGAGTTGTTTCATTTTCCGAAAATAAACATTTATGTCTGCCATAAGTATTCAGATAAGTGATAGTGAAAAAAATTCGGCACACTCATTGACAAACCTGTATTGGATGCCTCAGTCAGCATAAACCCGTCATGAATTATTCGCATGATTGGCATTATCAGCTTCACTAAGATGATTACGCAATTTCTTGCCAAGAGACACGAAAATTGCACCTACTCATTATCTTTTCCCTATTCTTAATTATGGCGTTGTTTGCTACCTTTATTCAGTTGAAGAACGGCTTGATAAATTCGAACGTCCTAAAAACTTTTATATTCGGTTCATTTATAGCCTACGTAATGCACTATCAGACAAGCAGATGGCAGCAATATATGTCGATTTTCAAAAATTTCCTCAGGAATCGTTATCTCACCTTTGACTTACCTCATATATGTTCAATCTAAACAGTTTTGTATGTACACGTATGCATCTATTTGCTGCAACTTAAAAGAAAATTCGTAAACAGTTTAATACTGAGTTATTGTACCTTTAATTAAAAAAAATGTTAATGTACCGAAATTACTAGTAAATAGGATTCTAGTAGAAGAATGTACGAGAAAAAAGGTTCTATTTTAAATTTTATATGTCGAATATCGTCAGTAAGTTAAATCGCCTAAGAGCAGTTTGTTAATACCGTCTAACAAGGTTTTTTTTAAAATCTTAGAGGATCAAGAAAAACGTTGATAACCAAGTTATTTCAATACATTTTACCGGCTGATTTATGTTGTATTTGCTCTGCCTATTAATTGAAAAGTTCATAAATTTAAAAATACCTTCATTACATTCTGTGACGCGTATTTGCATTTATAAACATAACATTCATTTGACAAATAATAACAAGAAAAAAACTTTCTAAATCAATATCACTATAAAATGATATTGACTTAGAGTCCAACTTAAACATGTTGAATTTTGTCTTGTAATAATTTCCTTAAATATAAAAATTAAGGAGTTAAATGCTTGAATAACAAAAAAAATATAAAAATATAATAACATGTTATAATTTTGTACAAGCAATATTTGTAATCAATATTATTAATAACTTAATATCAAACCACCCGTTCTTTGTATTATTTGAATTTGATTTTTAATAATAGAAGATGGCATGAGAATAGTTAAAATATTTTAAAAGTATATTTATTAAGACATGTATTTAAATTTGTATTTAATTTTATTTTTTGCATTGACAATGCCATGTTTCTATAAGATATAAAATACGCATATAAAAACCGGGTTTTTTTTACATGCGCATTTTATATGTTATAGGAAAAAAAAATGAAATTGTTTATAATAATAACAGTCGGTACCTATCGCTATAAATTATACCGTTTAAAAAGAAATAGTTTCTTGGTGTTTGGTGACAGATTAGTGTTTGGTCCGACTCGGTTAAATATTTTTCTTGGTAACATAAATCTGTTGTTGTGATTGCAGTGCCATATTAAACAGATATTACTTTACCCCCGATCGTGATTTAAATCAAGGTGATTGCTCATTGTCCATAACATCGGTCCAAGAAGAGGACTTAGGAGAGTGGACATGTGCTGCTGTAATTAATACGGACACTGTCGAGTCCAGTGACACTGCCATATTATACTTACACACAGGTAAAAGTTCCGTAAATTGATTCCGATTCTTTTGTTTATTTTTTATATTTTTCGATTCTTGCTCGTTGTCGCTGTTTTTTCTCTCATTATTCACGAAACAAGGCTTTTATAACTTGAGATCGGATAATTGAAGAAGGTGTTCTACGACTCAAAAACTTATCCGTTATAATAGTGTTTTAAGATAAGAATCTTTAAATTAAGTAGGCAATAAAGAGTAAAAAGCGTCATACTGGATTTTGGATCTCCTACAGGGTGACGCGACGTGTCTTGCGGGCCTAGGTGTGGGTTCAACCAAACGATTTTCATTATTAATAACTGATCTTACACTAGGTTCAGTCGCCATTTGTAAACATATTACCGTATTCATTTACTTTCGGATGTTTATATATTTTGTTATAAAAATATGTTAAGTATTAATAAACAAAATTCACTCGAAGTAAACATTACTCGCTTCAATCGCCTGTATTTATCTGAAATCTGTGTGAATAAGAATAAATATTTTCTGTTTATTGATTACAGTAATTGATACCTGTTCTTTATTTTAGCTTCTCCTAGACAGTTGGGTCGAGCTGGGATAGCAGGAATGGCTGTTGGGATATCATTTTTATTAGTCCTTTTAGGAGGAGTAATATGGTACAAAATTGGTCGCACTTTGCCCATGATTGCTTGGTGTAGTAGTACAAACCAACCATCGAGCCAGCAAAACTTGCAGGAACGGGACCCCCCCTACGACATGATGTCTTTCAGAACTAATACTTCTACTAGGGAAAGTTTGACTACAAATAATAGTGACAGTTCTTCTAATTCAGAAAATTCAACTGGAATAACCAATAATTAGTGATTAAGAACTCGGTCTGAGCTGTTCGGTTTATTTCAACCCAATCATAATTTCTTTGAGTGATGTAATGATTAGCTCTTTAATTTTGACTGAATTTGACTTAAAATTAAATAAATTAATTATACTTTAAGAAGCGTTTGAATTAACTGAACTCTGTGGCGTAATATATGTCTGAAGAATAAATAAAAAGCAGCTTTTATTGAAAAATAAACAACTTTTTTTTATTCTTACAACAAGTATTTACAAAAGAATCAAACTAGAAATAATAATTATATTTTATGTACCTGAAAATCCCAACATCTCTTCCTTAATTTATAAATACCTAACGCATATTGAAAAATTAGTATGAACCCTAAAAGGGTTACCAGTAAAATATATGAAAAAGATATTTAAAAGAGCACTAAGCTGGAAAAATATAGCGAAATTTATAATTTATCTTGTTCGAAAAATTCAAACCTTTTACTACTTATTTGTTGTTCTATATTAAAAGACTTATTAAACAGTTTTCGAAATAATTATATGCCTATGGCACTAGTCATCAGGCTAAATCTTATAGTTAATACTTTTTAGGAATAATTTAACTTATTTTTTTTTATTTTGGGTCAGGGAGTTGCTCTACAGCAAGCCCTCGTTCATTTAATTGCTCTGTTAATCATATTCGAGTAGTTAGTTTTATTTGTATTAAACATAGTTTTATCTTCATTGTTTTGTTTTTAAAATTATTTTTAACAGTCGTTATCTTATATCATATTTTAAACAATAAGTATAAAACCCAAAACAAAATTTGTGAAAGGTGACGACCATTCCGTGACTTGTTCTTTATTACTAAGTACTTAAAGTAAAATTTAGCCACATATAAAAATGACACAGAAAAGTACAACCTATATAATCTTAGTAACAAAGGTTACCTACATCGTGAAAGACTGGATCGGACAAAAATCCGTCCTCTGCATAGTGGATCCTTTTTATTTTATGCTTTATACATCTTTATACATCCGGTTACATAAATATTGTATTAAATTAGATTGCAAAAGTTGTTACAAACTTAAATGGCTGATTGATAGCATTTTCCGTCACATTAGTTCCTATCACAGCCGTTTTTCTAATCGTATTTTTTATAATTTATGTTAGACCAATATAATGAAAGCTATTTTAAACGAGAAATTTATTAGGAAAGAATTACACGCGAATAATTGTCTGTTGTTATTTTTTGCATTTGCAATTAAATTTCTTTCTTTTCTCTTTCTTTATTTGTGCACGCACGATTTGTGCATTTAGCCAATGTCAAGTAAGTATAATTGCCAGTTCTTTAGTAATTTCTTTTCTTAATTTGATGATGATGACTGAACAGTAAAATATATTTCCCCCTAGTTTTCAGTAAATGTGTGGGGTTTTACTGAAACCTCCCCGTGGACTTCTTGAGAGAGCAGGAAAAGACAACTTCCGTTGCTTTGTTACACTTGCCAACACTCCTGTATGTTCACAAACACTTAGTGGTTAATAATCCACCATTATTATCCACCACAACACAAATTTTAACTAGAGAAACAAAACCACCAACGTGATATTTCCCGCTCCCGCCAAAAATTCCAAGTAAATTTCAATACAAACTTTAAATTAAAAAATACACTTTTCACGTAGAATATCCCTACCTAAAACTATCCTATTAACGTTGTGCATCTTTGAATTAAATCTCAACATTTTGCCAGTAAAATTACCGAATACAATGTTTCATCATTGCTACTTATAATTAAATTTAAAAAAGTAACTATATGTAAGAATTTGTAGTTATTTTTATATTGCATTCAAAAGGTACTGTTTATGTCATATGTATCTATAAAGCTTTATAATCTTTCTTTGTAACCTATGGCTAATTTTTGTATGGGAATAGCGGAAAAGAACTTGTTGATTGCCTTTACACAGGTCACCACAATTTGCTTGATCGCCGGAGGTGCAAGATCGTCCATAAGTTGTTTCCAGTTTTGGTTTGCGAATTCAAGAGTGGTATCCGCTGAAAAATTAAATTAAACATTAACAGTGATTCAATTAGATTTATTTTAATAATTTCCTGAAGTCTTTTTTACAATAAAAAAAAATATACCTACTTATAAAGCAAAAAAACAATATAAATATATATAATTAGTCTAGCCATAAATATTGTTGTTGACCATGATTATTTCAAGCCTTTGAAAAATGTTACGGATTCAATTATCTTCTTGACAAAATAAATCATAAAGTGTAATAATAATATCAAATAATTGTCAAAAAAATTTGCTACTAACCAAGTTGCTTGTTTCCATTGAAAAGATTCTTCAAGTCGAATGTGGTACGTTCAATATCGTATTTGTAGGTCGGAGTGATGAGCTTCAAGTGTTCTCCCTTGCTGTTTTTGGTGTGAATTAATTTGCTGTGAATTTGTACTTCAACACCCTCTGGAATATAATAAAAGATAACTTAATAGATAGTTACTAGATTAGACTCTTTCTTCTACATTTGAATGAGAGTAAATAATAAGGAAGTAGTAACAGTTCGTCTCACAAGAGTTTTCTTCTGCTTTCTAAAAATCCTTTTTTAATTTTACCCTTTCACAGTACAAAATTGATTATTGAATCTCTCAACATATAATCGCCAAATTTCTAATGTTCACTCAGCTGAGAGCCTTCGTTACTTGACGTTCTTATTTATGGAAACAAGTAAACTATAATTCAGCACGTACCCTCTGTGGCGGTTGCTAGGCAATTGAAGTGCATTCTTAAGCAAGGAGGAGTATATTCAATAATTGTACCTGTCCGTTGACATGCGAGTGCTTGAGTTTTGTGGATCAAGGGCCAAATATAATAAAAGCAACTTACGTGCGTATACAATGGCGTCTCCTTTGCCCTGGATTGGCAGAATGAGTATACGGCCGTCAATATCATATTTAGCTTTTAAACTCATGTTGCCTTTAAAAGACAGGGAGAACTCTTCATCCTTCTCTCCGAGATTAACTCTGAAAATTAACAGGAATGCCATTGTGTATACATTTTAAAACATCTGTAGTACAGATTTTTTTTTATGTTTGTGGTATTATTATTTAATTAAGAAATTTTGACCTTTCGTCAACATTTAATTAGGTATTTAAAACATTTTACAAAATTACCATTACACATGTATAAAATCTGTTATTTTCAAAGTAAGAGGCATGAAGTTCAATACAAATGCACCTCGTAAAAAAATGTACATGGGCATCGAAATTCTACCCTTAAGAGGACGAAAAAGGAGTTGAAATGTTTTATGAAATCTCCATAATTTTTTTTTATTATAATTATAACAATAAAGCTGTGTATTAATGTTTTTGATACTTATTAAACGTGCGTGTAGTTGTACTTTCTGAAAATGAAATCCCTGAGTATGTGAAAAAGGGGATATAATTTTTTAGATAGTAAGTCATTTTAAGGCAAGAAACACGGAATTACCTATATACACAGGCTGATGGTAACAAATAAGCAGACACGTGTTTGAGCCTTTTGTAAAATTGTATCCTCAAAGGGGAAAACAGGGGATGAAAAGATATAAGAGATAAACTGTTATATAGAAGTTTGTTGGTTTTATAGTACGAGCCATAAAATTGAATACCTACACATGCTCCTGGTAATAAATAAATGCACATGTATTATAAATTATTTTAATAGCATTAGAAAGCTAAAAAAATGCAAAAAATATATAAAAGGAAACGTATTTTCATACATTTCGAACTAAGCTGTTTAATCATGAATTATTATTATTGTAAACCCTCGAATACGTACCTGTTTTGTTATAACTTATGCCATATGGAGGCATTCATTTTAAAGCATTTAGCTTGATGCGCTGTCGATCTTAAAAGAACTTTTGTCGATTTTGACAATTCTAATTGCAATGATTTTAAAGTTATTTTATATACGTAGGTATGTTACTTAAGGGTGTAATCAATAATTTATTTACAAGCATTCGTAAAACATTAATTGTGTTGATTATAGGTCTAATGACGATCGATTTAAACAATCGTGATTAGCATACAATGTGCAATGAAACAAGAATTGCAAGTGACTACATTGACATAGAATCACACAATGTTTAATTGGTTGACTTTGATACACAAAGCATTTCCGCCTATTATTATTGAGATATAAAGGGTCTTGAACATTATATTGAGCACGTTAGACCGGAAAAAATGCAAGTAACACTAAACAATTACAATGAAAAACAATAACATACTTATTGATAGTCTGCCTAACCAAGTACCTAAACAGATTTTTTATGGATTTATAAGCGTCTTCGGTATATACTACGTGCACTCTTAAGCGCGTTAAGTCTTTGATAGTGTGTTTAAGTATAACTTACTTAAAATCGATTAGCTCGGATTCACTAAGACCGTACATTGCGGCCTCAGAAAATGTTAGAGTTAGGCCATTCCCGTCAATCTTGATGTCGTCTAGCTGAACAGGATCTAACGAGGGCACCTTTAGTTCTGGAACTCCCTTTGTGAATTTTGGGATACCAGCTACGATTTGCTCTCTCACGCACTCTGATAGTTTTTCGTCGTTTATGTCACACGCTGAGATGTAAGGAGCTGTAATTAGAATAGAATGATTTTTATTTGTTACAATCATTATTATAGGGAACACAATTTTAAAGAAAATTTTCTTATTTATTTGAATTCGATAAAAAATTATAGAACAGTTTATCTCAAAAACTTATACTATTGACGAAAAGATTAATTGATGAATGCATCGCTCGTAAAGGTTATTTATAACGCACTATATTAATTTGATTGGAGCGGAGCGAGCGAAGCTCCCATGGATCAGCTTCAATGGTGCAATGGCTGTTACGCCATAACTTCCCGAGTTCTTAACCGATTTTAATATTTATTGTGTGGAATCGAATCAACAAGTTTAGGACCAGATTGTGAAGGAACCCGAATTTTGAAATTCGCAAAAAATCCCATTGAAACAAAAGACAAAATCTTTTTTTAGGTATTACGCTCCGCTCCAATATATGGTGCTAGCGTAGCTTTAGGGTGACAAATCTACATCGAGCTATGCTGCGCTGTACTGCGCTGTGCTATGTTTGGTCAACTCGCTCGTCTAATATTTTAATGAGGATACAAACAAACCATGCTGTGCTGCGCTGTGTGAGGCTACGCTCTGTTTAAAAACGCAGCAGACTCGAGCGAGGCGCGCTAACTCGCCGTGCTGCGACACGCTGTGCCGAACTGTGCTATGTTTTTTATGGAGCTCTGCCATGCTGCGCTGTGTCGAGCTGTGCTAGAGTTTTTCAAACATGGAGCACGCTGCGTGCCCCTCCATTGCCCTCAGACGTCTCTCTCACTCTCGTACTCGCATCAGTCCCATCTCGCTCGCACTAGTGTATTCGCGCACAAACAAACACGAACGAACGAGTTTCATTCGCTCATTCAAACAGGTTTAACAGGTTAGGTAACACGTGTTGTGTCGAAATTTGTTGATCAAGGGCAGTGGTCGGATTGAAAATGGAGATTTTTATAGAAGAAGTTCGGAAACACGAATGTTTGTGGAATCCAACATCCCCACATTATAAAGATTCAGAAAAAAGAGAAGCCTCCTGGCGCGCCATTATACAAACAACAAAGATGGAAAACAGTAAGTACCTACTTACTTAATGTGTGTGCGTGTGTATTTATGTGTGCTTATCGTTGGTGTATTGGTACAATTTTGTATGTATATACTCACAGTTATGTATAAATCTGCCGCCATAATAGCATTTGCTGTGTTCCGGTAGTAGAAATATGAGAGCCAGTAAACTTGAAAATTTGTAGGCTCTAAGATCATAGCAGCCTACAGTGTGGCAGCACACTGAGCGTGCTTAGATTGAAGTACCCTCAATGGAATGAGCTTGTAGTGTCACTTACCATCAGGTGGACTACAGCTCGTCTGCCAGCTCACATTATCATAAAAAAAATTAGATACAACATTGTAAATAAATAGATAAATTCTCATTTTCTTAAAAACGAAATAAAATAACATTTTTACTTGCTTAAAACTTGTCTTTATTTAATTTTCACTTATATGGGAACTTGTATTTTGCCAAGGTACGCTACCATTGCCGTTAAAATAATTGGTAAATTCTTCTCTTATCTGATAGGCTGTAATAGAAGGGCTATTGCCTCCTCGTCGTAACGGACGCAACACACTATTAATACTATTTTCAGTCTGAATTTCGTTATCCTCACTCAAATAGTTATGCAGAACACAGGCCGCTTTAATAACTTTGTCAACTGTGTGGATATTACACCCAAATGCTGTATGAAATACTCGCCATCGTGCTGCTAGTATTCCAAACGCTTGTTCAACAACTCGCCGTGCTCTGCTTAGACGATAGTTATATATTCTTTTCTGATTATTTAGTTGCGATTGAGGGTATGGTCTCATTAAATTTGGAAGCAGTGGAAATGCTTCGTCACCAACAAATATGTAAGGTATTTCCATACAACCTTCTTCTAAAGATTTGGATTCTGGTAGAAATAATGAATTATCTTTTAGTTTCTTTCCAAATGCAGAGTTGCTAAATATTCCTGCATCACTGAAACGCCCCTTTGATCCAACGTCTATTGCAATGAATTTATATCTTGCATCGACAACAGCAAGTAGTACTAACGAAAACGATTTCTTATAGTTAAAATAGTCTGATCCTGAGTTGGGAGGTGATTTGATATAAACATGCTTCCCATCAATAGCGCCTAAACAATTTGGAAAATTGCATTTCTGTTTGAAATAGAGCTCATTTTCCAGCCACAATTCTGTAGTCATTTCTTTCATAAATATTGGCTGTAAACACTTCCATATTGCATCGGAAACTTTGGATACAATTTTTGACACTGTAGGTCCCGCTATCTTAAAATTGTAACCAATTGTAGTAAATGAACTACCTGTTCCCATGTACCTTCGAAATAAGAAATAATATTATAATAAGCAATTTATTTCATTCCTACTAACTATCCACTAAAAAGTTATGAAATAATTAATTATGTAAGTATGTCAAGAACTAAAACATTGATTCCATTTTAAAAAAGTATGAATTAAATTGAAAGTTCTAGTTCTCGACATACTTAGATGTGATAAGTTAATAATTAAATTTTTATAATTATGTAGTGATGTGTATATATATATAAATATATATATATATATTTATTGTTTGTTGCAGCTAAAGTAGCGAAAAATACTTGGAAAAAATTGCGTGACAACCATAGGGAAGCCTTAAAAAGACAGAAGGATGGAAAAAGTGGTCAAGCTGCCAACAACAGGCGTCTTTGGAAATTCCAGAAAGTTATGGATTTCCTTGTTCCATACATGCAAAATAGGAACACAACTGGAAATTATTCCCACGATGATTCACAGGTATCTCAAGAAAGTAATACTCAACTTTCGGAATTGGACGAGGACAACTTTGAAGTAGAAAACGAAAGCACTCATGGTTCTGTAAACGAAAACAGCCAATCTTCTAATACGACTGCTGCAAGTTCCGAAACCACATCACAAAACACAAGCACACCTTTAGCACGCAAACGTGTACATAGTGTTCAACGTGAAATTTTAAATTTTGTTAAGATCCAGCAAACAGAGCGAGAGAAAAGAAAAACAGAACGTGATTTGAGAAACCGAGTGATTGACAAAATGGACGACATGGATCATTTTTTTCTTAGTATTTGTGAAAGTACAAAAAAATTGCCCAAACCGGCACAGCTTCGTCTTAAGAGAAAGATTTTTAATTTAGTTACGGAAGAAGAAGAGTTAAACATTTACAATGATATGTATGCATCCGAGAGTTATAATAGTGCCTTAAATAGTACTCGAGGGTATAAAACAGCTCAAGGTGTCCAATCCTCAGATACCAATTGTCATACATTAGACAATGTGTTTGCATCTCCAAGTAGTGATTCAAATCAATCTGTAGGAGGATATACAGCTGAACAAGATGCCCTTCCAGTCAGTGGGAACACCGTGTTCGGACCGTATGCAAGCGAGGAGGCCAATGCTTCTTCGCTAATTGATTAATTTAAACATTCTAAGCGGTACCATTTTAATTTCATTTTACTAAGTACTTGTTTTTTTTCTATATAATGTAACATTAGTAAAGTTGATCAACGTTTTTACCATTGTTTTATTATATTGACAAGTCATGCACGCACTACATACATACTAGAGTACTGCCAGTACATTACATGTAAAGTTTTGAAAAGATATGTCAAAATAGGTTCACTGTCTTACCATGTAAATTTTTTATGAATTATTATTCTACATACAAAATTAATTACTAATACATACATGAAGGAAAATGTAACGAGAAAATTGCCTTATCTTGTGCATTCAAATAATTTACTTACCTCAAACAGATTGCTAATTTTTCTTCTGTGCTTATGGCTTTCCTACAGTCAATTTTGTTTTTTATATATGGACTTATTAACGAATGTAAATAATTAAAATGATTTTTAGTCATTCGCAAATATTTTAAAAAATCATCTTCAGTGGCAATATTCTTTAGAAAATTAAATTCTCCGTATTTGTCACGTACCGTGTGTGGTAACAATCTACCGTGACTGGACTCTTTTAACGACAAAATAACACATAAAATATCCATATCCGCTTCTTCTTCACTTTCATCTTCATCGGATTCAACTATGTCGTAATGTTTTCGCTTTTTTGAAAATAAATTCATTTTTGACGAGACGTCCACACGAGCTGCTGATTACTTTTAATACTGAGCTAAGATGAATTGTTAAAAAAACGTAGCTTTAAGAAACACAGCACAGCACAGCGCAGTACAGCGCAGCATAGCTCGATGTTGATTGTCAAAAAAAAGTAGCTTAAGAAACACAGCACAGCACAGCGCAGTACAGCGCAGCATAGCTCGATGTAGATTTGTCACCCTTATGCTTAGCGACTGCATCGCCTAGTGTTGTTATGTCAAAAGCCTGCAATTGGGAGGCGCTTTGCAGTAACGCCAATCGCGGTGTTTAGTAGCATCGAACAAAGTTGACAGTTGTCCTATTTTCCTACTTCCGTATGGACTTACTAAAATAAAAAGAATTATTAATTTTAGGTCCTTATGCTCTATTTTCAAACATTTATATGATTTATTGTTTTTTTTATTTGTTTATCATTAAAAAATATGTTGATCATAGAAAGGTATAAAATGTTGGTCAAGAAAAGAGGACGAGCACACTGAAAATGTTGCTTAACGCTATTTGTACGTGAAAAGATCTCCTTTACCCGAATAGAAAGATCATTCTATTAACTGAATTTTTAATATGCTGTGACGCAAAAGAGATAGATCGCAACGAGTTCTTGTCAAATCGACGTACAAATTAAGGAGCAAAATGCAATCCAATGTACTTTAGAATTTGTTTAAACACAGATGGTGTTATGTTACCCGTTTAGTTGACAAAATGGTTTCAATTTTTGGTAATTTTGGTTTAATAGTGCTTAGTTATACTAATATGTATCTATAAGTATTTTTAATATAATTTGCATCATCAAAGGGGTGAAACGGGATTAAATGGAATATGGGATTAACTGTTACATAGAAATCTCTTGTTTTCAAATTGAAAGGCACAAAATTGAATTCACATGTTCGTAGTAAAAAATAGATATACATGGGCATCAGCGTTATAGAACATTCTTCCCATAATAATAACTACATGACTAATTCTAAACTCCATGCGTACTAACATGCCTAATTCTAAACTCCATGCGTAATAACAAAAAAAAAATTGAATAGCTTTGACTAGTCATGCTTTATGTTAATCATTGTGTTTTATTTATTTTTGTTATAATATTGTGTGTAACTGTATTTTTTTTAATGTAATGTGTTTTTTTTATAATGATATTTGTAATTTGTTTCCCAATAATGTCTAATGAATTTTTAATTATTATTATTAACTTTTTAATTCATTCTTTTTTATATTTTTGTTTATATTTCTGATGATGATTGTGTAATATAATTAATGTTATGTACGCCTTAACTGTGGTGCATATCGGACAAAAAACAATGTATATTTAATTAACAATGTATTAATATGTACCATGTGGCAGTACTGATTAAATAAATAAAAATAAAATAAAAAATAAAACATGGTACCAACGCGGGCAAAAGCTAGTACCTACTTAAATAAGTACCAAGCAGTTCAGAACAATTAGTATGAAAACAAGATAAGTACAATTTATCTTGTATAGAAAGAAAATAACGGAAAAACCACAAGAACACTCCTTTCTACTAGGATGCCCTGATACGAATGATGCCTATGAAGTTCTAGGCAGATTTGCTCAATAGCATTTAGTGGTTGTCGAATATGAAATACACGGCAAATATTTGAAAAATGTATGCCGATGCCACCCATATTGAAAAAGATAATAATGTTAAATAACTATTATTAGAATTTGTTATGTGGGCCACCTTGAACTTGCTCAACCTTCCATTTTTGTACGACTCACCTTGTTTTTGGCCCAGCAAGTTTGACCTTAGTGTGCGTCACTAAATAATCTTATCGAAATCTCTTATCTTATATATATCTACCGATGGCAGCAGAAACAAAACGTATATTTCATATGAGGACTTATTTTTTTTAAAGAAGTCATGATAATTAGATGGACTATTATATATTGACGCATAAATGATATGTAATATCATCATCAGCATAGAGTCAATTAATATATTGCGTGCGTATACTTAACTTTCATAACATATAGCTTCTGAATAATTAATCTGTTTGAATATAGCATATCTATAAGTAATTATCACTACGCATATACCTGTTACAATATAGTATAAGAAAATATTTAAGTAGAGTGTAGTGCCTGTAGGAAGTCATTCTAAGAAAAACTAAAGAGATTAAACGTATACACAACATCTTAGCTAAATAAAAAAGTAAACACCAATAATGATTGCATTAATTATGTTACCAAAAATTATACTTTATTTTATGAAATATTTAAAATTTTTAGTTGTCCGGAGCAAGCACAAAAGTGTGTTAAGTTTAGATATGTACAACATGCACGTATTAAAATATTCTCAAAGGTTTCAAAGTAATTGTATCAACACATCGATTTGCCCAAAACTGTTAAATGCATTGAATCAATTTTAAACTTAAAACTATTGAAAACGAATATAGTTTAATTTGTTTTTTTGCCATGTATGCTTTATACGATAACAAAAACAAGGAACCGGTTTGAAAAGTCATAAATCAATACATATACTAGTTTTTTCTTAATATTAATATCCAAACATTAATATTTTTAGGATGCTGTGATAGAGGGGCTTAATACAAATATTAATCATTTCAAGACAGTATATTTAATTGAGAGTAAAAAATAAACCGTTTGTTTTCGAATATATTAATATGTTTTAGTGGTTATTCTAAAAGTTTTTTTATAACTAGATTTTCATTTTCACGGCTGTCGCTCTACACAGAATCGACTAAATCTAATTAATACGAAGTTCTTAGAGCTCTAGATAATGATTGCAAAGTTTTATCAAATATTGATATGTCTTTGATAAGCGGTTTGATAACCGAAACTGACAGACCCGAAGTTTGATAATTTCCAAAAATAAATTAGCTAAGGTTGATGTGTCAGTTCTGTCATAGTGTAACTGTCTTGAAGGGCATGTTTACGCTAATGATAATAAATAATGTGGTGGTTGCCTGAATCTGCAGCTGTTATTTCCCACCATTCCGAACTCAGCCCACATTATGTGTTAGGATCCATTTCACCTACAGTGTTTTTAACCTAAGACCCAGCTGTAGGAACGAATAGGTTAATGATGATATTAAAAAAAGCAAAGTGAAACAAGTTGATTTAGTGAATCACAAGTTGAAACATAATTTAGTTAGGTACTTCTTATTACAATAACTTATTCCATTTTTTTAATTTTTAAATGAAATTTTGTCTAAGATTTATTTTTTTAATAACGCAATTAGTTTACTCTGTCTGAGTAAACAAATTACGTTAAAACAAAAAGAAGTGGAATAGTTACAGATGGAAACTATTAAAAACAATGTAGTTATTGACTCATTTGTATGGTGCTGATAATCTGTAATTATCAGTTCAAGTTATTAATTACAGTAATAGTTAGTCCGACGTGGTTAGTTTTAATTGTACCTGTGTCATAAGTCATCATATATTAAGCACTAGCTGCTGCAAAATCTTTAATTATTTACATACGTTGTTTCTTTTGCCAGTGATGCGTGAGTAGCTATGCAGCCTTAACACTTTTGTCGATACGAAAATTTAGGATTGCAGATTAATCATTTGCGTTACTATAGCATATCAATTTACAAGGACTTAAAATTGAAATCTTTTCCGAGTTGTTTCTTACAATAATCAGTAAAACCAAACAACCAATCACAGTGTAAAGGCAATTCTATAATAACGTAAATAATGGTTATTAAAATTCACCTCGTTTCACTTCAACTTGACACCTGTCACTTGAGGCAAGTAAATTTTTTTCTAGTAATAATTTCTTAAGATTTAAATATTCAGGAGTTAAATCCTTAAACAACAAGAATCATACTGAAGTAAACGGATTGAAGATAATATTGTTTACGCATGGTATGAGAAAAAAATCTGCCAATTCACAGTGCCTAATACGAATACTTAACTGCCTAATACTTACAAATTAATGAAAACATTTAAGTAACCCACATCTATTGGCCAAGAATGGCATAATCAGATTTGTATAAATAGTGGAAATACTTTTCTACTTCCACTTAATATCTGGTCGCTTCAAAGATAATACAATGTGCTCTTTTCATATTATTAACTCTAAGATATGCTTCTCTTACCAAAAAGTATTAATATTGGTAAATAAATATCGTAGATAATTACTTTTAAAATTTAAATGGGCCTGAAGTATGTCCAATCATTCATTATTGAAATAAAAAGTGCTAATGTGTCTTTGCTACGTTTCACGTAAATAATAATAGTTTACTTATTTTTGTATAAATCATAAACATTTAAATAAAATTTAAACTATTTGACCCCTTAATCGGTTAATGTCTTAGAATTATGGAGATTCAAAAGGACCCCGTTGTTAAATATTAAGACATTTTTTTTCATGTCAACTGTTATGATAACTATAAGAGAACGCTGATTCAAAGAACTAATTGAGGGCAGGTACTAGACTAGAGCATTTTTCTAAATAACAGATAGAAAGATCACAGTTCTATTAAACTTAATCTTTAACCCTACCTATTCAAAATCTAACTAGGTACCTACTTATTATAATCGTAAAATTGTTTCGATGTCCGTCAGATAATGAGCGGAAGGTAGAGCCTAGTAGACGACTTGATGCCAGTCAGCAGTACATCACACTCCTTAAAACTTATTTAATTAATCCAAGGAATTCATAGCAATACAACAATATTTATTTGTTGATTTTAGCAGCCTTTTGTATTTTTTTTCAGCGAAAGATCTACTGTTCCTTCACAGTAATAAAACAAAAAATACTGTATGATGACGAAAATTATGGACTCCGCAACCTAGGTCAAAATAATTTAATTATTCGGTGCTCTTTGTAAAAAGATATGCAATTGTCAAATTCTTAAATAAACATGAACTTACGTAATGAGGCTTTATTGTCGGCTAATGTGACACAGAAGAAACTGAGGATCACAAAACTGAATGTAGACTGCATTGTGCTGCTCTTGACTTTGATTTTTTAAAATTTGTAATAACAATTATTGTGCCAATTGTCAGTCGAAGAGCTCAGCACCTACTGTGAGGAAAACGGCGAAGACAAACCTTTTTATGTATGTTGATGAGACGCACCGGTCATCGTGCGGTCATGGCATTTCGACTCAAAAGGTAAAGTTTTGATAGGATTTTCGTGTTAAACTATACGGTTTTTTATATATTTAAATACCTAAGTGACGGACTAAATGCAATAAGTATTTAATAATTTCTCAACTAACTTTTAAAATAAGGAGAAATGAATTGCTCGACTTATTTATTGAATCCTACTTACATAAAAAACAAAATGTTAAAAATAGAGAACGTTTTACTACCAATGTATATCATATCAGTAATAGAATATTCATAAGGCTAGGTGTTTTTTTACAGTTTTCATTATGATTATAATAGACAAAAACGTAAATTTTAATGATTCTATGACCTTGTTGAGTTAAAATTAGTGTAAAATTGTGTTCGTAAGTCCTAGTTCGTAGGAATCCTAATTCTAAATAAGGTCTAATTTTTTCTTTCTTAACGGGATGGCAATGTCTTGTTGCTCTATAAAAGCTTATGATTTTCTTGTATGAATTGTTAAATTTAACTCGATCCCACACCTCGTTTCATACTTTGACTTATAATACTATATCTTTTATTTGAATAGATTTCTCAGCAATCATTCTTTTAACGGAATATTGAGTTAACTTTGTCACATTATAAGACCATTTTGTTTCAAGGTTTCAGCAATATTTAGTCGGTTATTTTATTTAAATCACAGCATTAAATGTAATAAACGACTGTTTAATATTTACTTACGATATAATCTGCTGGATATCTATTTGTGAGAAAATCGTTTGTTATTATCCTCTGAGAATACAACATACGTAGCTACCTACACCTAGTAACAGTTATTATTACTTACAGCAGCCAATGTGAGTCCAATTTGACTGTAATTTTGGTTCTTTCCCACTAGTTATAGATATTATGTACTAATAATGATAGCCCATTACATTTAAAAGAAATATAAACAACTTTTAATGTATGAAGAAATTTGGTTACGTTTTTATACGCAGTCATTAATCGTAGGATTTATATAAAACTCAAGGTGATGTTTTTGTCTTTGTGCCCTCTAGTGCCACTCGAACATAATATAATGTAAAGGTAGGTAGGTATATGTATTATGTATGTTCGAGTGCTTTTTTTTGTATATTATAATAAAGGCATTAGGCATTTATTCATTAGGTATTCCTAGCTTTTCTGATGGATGTCCGGAGCGTACACGGCATCCACCAAAGGGGAGGGGCCGATAGGGCCGACCCAGGAAGGGGCTGAACGGCCAACCCTCCGTCATGGTCAAAGGTGGTAGTGGTGCACCCCAGGGGTTTTAGTACCTACATAATGACGGGGGGAGTCCTCACATATCCCCATCGACTTCCCGCGGCGGGTCGAAGTCATAAAGCTTTCCCCAGAGTAAAAATAAAAGGTATTCCTAGCAAAATACTGCTAAATATTTCAGTCAGTTTTAGACGAATTAAATCGTCGCTTTATTATTTCTTTAGTCAACTGTTTTTAGTACCTATCTACCAGAGTTGTTGCTGATTCAGGATTTTACTGTATCATATAATAAATAACGTAAATAAACCATACCCTAGCATTAATGAAGTAGGCATTTTGAATTGGTTTTTAAATTATTTATTTTAATTCTTATTATTAGACTTATTTGACAAAACTATCAAATGAGGGTATAAATGTCACCTTTTTTGTATAACTATCTATAATTGAATAAAACTACGTGTCTTGCGCTAGGTCCCGCCTTTAACAAAATCGTTACGACTCAAATGTCAGCATTAAAATCAGCATTGATTGTGGCTAATGCTGATGCTGATACTGATATTCGCAACAACCCTGCTACCATTAATGCATCTGTAAACATCTGCCCAGAAAAGGAGACTATATAAAGCAGTTATTCACATATACATATGTCATAATATCCAATGTTATTAAATATACAAAGTATCGTATACGCTAAAACTGCTAAGTCTGAACTCTTAAATGATTGCAATTACCTCCCTACGTAATTACACCATTGCAACGTTCTGTATGGGATTCTGTTCGGTGGAAGTCTTTTCAGGCTCAATTGTCGACGCCGATGAAGTCGCACGTAATAACTAGTTCAAAGAAAACAATACAAAGTAAATTGGTAACCATGCGATTTTATGAAATCAAATGTTTAGTTACTTGATTTTAATTTTTTGGTGATGAGCTTAAAAACTGCTTAATAATCAACAAGTTTTTGAAAACCAAATCAGGAAACAATTCGAGATACTGGTGAGACAAATTAATATGTATATTTTGTTTAAATAGATGGAAGAAGGTACATATAGTAAGGGAGGAAAGAACGACTACACAGAATACTTAATAGTGTAACGTAAATGTAGTTTAAAATCAAAGTAAAAAAAACTTAATCGTAACTTGAGCAACCTTGAAAACTTCTTTCAAGGCGACTTCTTGAAAGAGACGATAAATATGAAAACAATGTTGATAACAATGGATCTCACGGGTCTCGTAATAAATTAAATTGCTGAGGTTATAACGTAATATAACGATTTGATAGAATACGTCATATAATGTGAGGATGAGTACTTTTCTTAAAAAGACAGCTAATCATCCTGAACACGTGTATCTTTTTGTTACTTCTTTTATTTAGAATTAATAGTTATAGTGTATTTTTGCACATTTTTCTATTACTTTACTTGTTCAATTGTAGAGCTTACGTTAAGTTTGTAAGTTATTATTTAAGTAAAAAAACGTCAAGAGTACCGGTACCCGTCCGGCAAGTAAACCTCACGGACGAAGTAAGTAATTTAGCTAAGTTTATGTGAGTATTTTTATAAATATTTTAATTCAGGATCTGCTAATAATTGACTTTGTGTTTAAAATTACATTTTGTTTCGTTACTATCAAAATTTGCATAAGTATTATATACAAATTATGAAATTTTGAGTAAAATAATGGTTATCTACTGCATGACTAATATGGTTGAGCATTACTCAATCATTATATTTGTTAGTACGTGATGCATGATTTTGAAGCTTCTATTATCCTTATCTTATTCTAAAATATTAGTAACCGGCCACGGTTTCAAAAGTTTGAAAAGTTTTAGTTGGTTTTAGAATCTTCCATTTCCTTTTCCAATGCCAACCTTTGTGTTTTTATTCTACCTGAATTAAAAACGGCTTAGTAGAAGATAAGAGTAATCTTCATTCGTGTAAAAATTTTACGTATTTTAAGCTATTTTGATAAAAAAATAACTTTTTTAACTGATTACGCAAACGATGCAGCGACAGCAATCGTGCCTATGCGTCCACGGTTTTAGCTTCGAATCCTGGTCAGGAATTGTTGGCTATGCAGACGACAGTACTGTCGTAGAGAGCCTAGCGCATAAGCCAGCGTTAACGACGTGATGTTGATGTGAGAAGCCATGGTTGAGCGAACGAACCAGAGGTTAAGCTACGTTTCCCAGTGGAGGTGACAGTAACCTCGTTAATTTCTACGCCTCCAAAACACAAGCGTGTCTTTCCTCAGCAAAAAGGAGTTTCTTCCATCTCACTCCTACTTTCTGAGTCCGAGTACAAGTCCGAACTTTCATGGAATATTGCAGCCACCTTTGGGACGGCTCAGCAAAATACCAACTTGCTGCACTGGACACGATTCAGCGCAGAGCTGAGAGGCTCATTGGTGACAGCAAATTGGTGTAGAGCAAGCTTCTCACCTTAGCTCATCGCCGCAAAGTTACCTGTCTGTCGATCTTCAACAGATTGTACTTTGGGGAGTGTGCTCATGAGCTACATTTGCTCATACCGCCATCTCCTTTTTTCCATTGGACATCCAGACGCATTGCGTGCTACCACCCTTTCTTAGTTGCTATTCGTACCAAGCGCTTCGCAACAGCCTTCATAATGTGCACAGAAAAAGAGTGGAACTCTCTTCCTGCGTCTGTATTTCCGAGAACTTATAACCAGTTTATTTTCAAAGCCAAGCTCGTTCCCTCGTAGATCTTGGCCCCCGGGCTTGATTGAAATCAAGAGCGAATCCATTATTAATAAAAAAAAATCCGATATTTGGTATTCGTAGTAGAAGTTTTGCTTAGTTTGGGACTTAATAAATGGTGTGTTTTGTCCGGATAATTATTATTATTTCAAATAGATAGTAGCAGGCTTATATTATATTAGTCGCATTTATTACATTTCCTTGTTTGCATTTAACAAGGAAAACTGTGCCTTGAATATCTGAAATGAATAGGAAATGACTTAATTGGGAAATGACGAATCGAATATGCTAAATAATGGAGCTCTATGGTTTTACCCAAATAAGCAAAAAAGAAATCTTAAATCCCAATGTGGAAGGCTCGGTGCTTTAAAACAAAACTTTTTTCTTGTGTGATTTGCATTTACCACAATTCATTATCTATATTCAACGAGAAATCATTACCAACATCACTTACATTCACATAAAGTAAAGTTTAAATAGTAAATTAAAGTACCTACTAATACAGTTAAGATCTTAAAAGTCTATTTTTGTGTGTAGTTTGTGTCGAAAATTGTTAACACGTTAACAATTAGATATCGTAATGTATAATAGGTAAAACTTACTGTAAACAGCCAATATTCAGTTTTAATATATTAATGATCAAATAATATAATGATGGTATTAGTTACAAATATTCAGCTAATGGCTGATTAATTTTTGAATTATTCAGCAAGATTGTATAGCTATAGATTCCTTTGTAGACAGTGATACAGATGATATCTAGAACTTCGGTAATACAGGTATTACCGGTTATAGTGGCAAAACAAAATAAAAATTGATTTTATAAATGCATATTTAGAATTTCCAATATTGCAGGTAGAATCCTCACTGGTAAGTAAGTAGTTCCAGTAAGTTTAACAATATTAAAATTCAAAAATATTTGGTATTTCTAAGGTAATTATAATTAAATGTCTGTGTTATAATTTATGTCTGTTTTTTGCCAATATGAGGAGTTTTGAGAAATGTTTTAGCCATGTAGCCTATGTAGATATTATTATTCTAATGAGGAGTTTCTCAGGTTTGGTTGATTGTCCGGAATTTCTTTACGAGCTTACTTTTAGTGTAAACATACATACAGTATGTAAATAAGTAAGTTAGAGATGGGTTGCTCATTTTTATTTACGACTCGTAACACCATCTACAGGCAGAATAGTTTTATCTATCGACTTATCAATCTTTTAAAAATATTCAGAATGGCCAGAAGAAATTCTCTAAATTCACTATTGTACAAGTCTTGGTTAGAGCGGTTGTAACAGTTTGTGTACTAAATGCTCATTGGTAAGCGTTTCATTATGGCGAATAGCGAATAGTATTAATATCCCGTATTAGCTTCTTTTCATATGACATTGTTTTGTCTAATATATTATAAGTTGACTTTAATAAATTACCTACGAATAGTTGTACGAGTTGTATGAATCTGTTTTATTTTGTTTGTCATGTTATGATTTGTGCATGAGCAGCGGATGATTCTTCAAATAACATAACAGGCCACTAAAGATTTCTGATTTTTTCTTCTTCTTTTTGTTATTATCTAATTATGCCTTATCTAATTTAACATAGTATTTCGTATTATATAATTCACAATAAACATTCAACGCTCCTATTGTCATAGACCAAGGTAAACTACTGACTGTTTTTTATATTAAATTATTTTTAATATAAAAAAATAAACTTGATTTAGATAACAACATCCTCGGACTACGGACTTAAATAAAACTACTTAAACCGGATTAAACCGGAGTATGTTTTATTCAAAGAATCTGTACAAAAGTACAATCTTGCTGAAACTGTATCTATTAACACGCTCAGCGCCTTGTGTATCGTTTCCGATACACACTGTACTAACACTTGTGTATCTTTTTCGATACACATGGCCCACGAAAATGTTTTGGGTCTGAACTATTTTCACAGGCCTGTGTATCGAAAAAGATACACACTAGAAGGGGGGGTAGTAGAAGTGAGCGGATAGAAAAAAAATGATCATCTATAACATTTAGATAGTTTTAAGAAAAAAAAATGTATTTTCAAATAAGTCCAATTTTGTTAGTATTGGCATATAGGGCTTGGCACTGAGCGTGTTAAAAATACACTTCTGTTAATCGACCTTGACATAATCTTGTATATTTTAGAACTGAGAATGGAAACATAAAAACAGTCATTATATCATTTCTTGTTATAAAACCTGTGTGTGTTTTTATGAGTTAATAATAAAATAATAGAAGTTGGAATAATCATTTTAAAAGTAAATAAGTACACACTTGAACAGTGAAAGATAAAATAAAGTAACGGCGGCTTATTGCATTTAATCATTGCGGTTTTATTCCATTCTAACTGCCAAAAATATTTTCTGTATAAATAGAAAACTACAATAACTAAACGACGGACTGCTTTGGATGCCTAAAGGAAGTTTTTCCAGAGTTGTATCGTTCGGAAAGAAAAAGAGTTGTGAAAAAAATTGGTGTTCGCTTTAGGCAATTCTAACATCTTAGAAATGCAGGTCCGCCTAGGGTGAGAAGGAGGCGGGAGAGTCTGGAACCGGGAACAGAGATAGATTGTATAATGTGTAATCGTGGTTCTTAATTACTCTCCATAAAAATAAATTATAAGTATAGAGTCAGGTAACCTAGGGGGCCTTCCAAGTAGGCCAAAACTTCCATCCATTTCCAAAAAAATTGGAAAATTTTCACGTACTAGTACTTCACAGAATGTGCCGGTGCACAGTCCAGTTGGAACCAAGTATCATCAATAAACTCTAGTAATTTATCGGTGTTAAGTGTAGGGTCAATAACAATCAGCCCATCATAACATCGGGTTTTTTTAGGGATTCCTGCCCACATGTTTAAGGGGAACGTATTGGTGAACCAATTGTCTCATGACATGTGGATTATTCCCGATCGTAGAGATATAGTGCGTATTTCTTCTGTTTCACATACCATTACGGGTAAATATAGCCTTATCAGACTAGCTAACATGATGCAAAAAGTTACTTAGTATAACTTAAAGTACCTTTCTAAAATACAAGAAAAAAAGATTCGGTTTTCGATCCGGAATTCACTTGTAAGCCGAATCCATTTATTCAAGTATTTTTATAGTATAATAATTTATCTTATAAGATAGCGTTGAAAAATTGCATAAAATATATATAAAAAAAATATAAAACTAAATGGCTGTTTCATCTTAATCGATTGCTCAAATATTTGTAAAAAAAAACTATGAATACGAGAGGATGTTCCTCTCATTGATGAAACAAGTTGGCCTACAGCCTAAAATTAGAAAGGTACTAGAAAATTTCGACGACTGTTCACAAGATGCGGTAACTCAATTCGGATAGCATTGGACCGGACTTCCAAGGGTTGCGGGTTCGTTTCCCGCATGAGAATTCACTTGTGAGCAATATTGATTTTTTCTAGAATTTTTCTATTATAATAATATATCTTATGCAAAAAGTTGTTATCTTCTTGGTACATGCTTAAAAACCATTGACTTGAGTAGGTAAATCTGGTGGTAAAAGAGCGTGAACTCTTATTACCTTAAAGGATGTCACTTTCTTCTCATTATTTTATTTATTGTGCGGTAGTGGACCCCGAAGGTTTGACCAGCTTTTCTAGTACTAGAAGTGGGATACTGTCTAAAAAATCGAAAAATTCTTCTTACTAATTGCTGGCTCACATTTAGAAGTCTCCTGCTTTCGTAATTATGTCCAGGGGTAACAACACGGCTATCACTTATGCATCGTACTGCATTTGCAATCACGCGACCATTACTCGGGTGCACTCTGTTTGGAGAATGGTCACGATACAAAGCCATGGCACGTGATGCATTGCCACGACCTTCTCCGTACAAGAAAATCATATACATCAATTCGAACGAATCTTTAAATGCTGTAGCCATTTGCACATTAAATCCAATTCAATTACTGTTTACGGATTCCAATTATTTCCAATGAATCTAACGATGACACACGGAAAGAAAAGTCTCGTATAGGTAACCAGAATCATGTAATTAACACAATGCATTCTTGTTATATATTTGACGACAAAACACTTTGTGCACACAAACAGACAGTTCTAGTAAAATCTAATTTGTAACTTTAAAGTTTCGTATTGTAATTATTACGATGCGGAAAAGTTCGCCTTACAAAATGACATTTTAGGTTGACTGAATAGTATGGTATTCATGACTATATATTATAATTCTTAGTACTGTTTATACCGTAGTGATAACAAGATTTTTAGTGAGCCTACATGTTTTATTCTGTTTATTCAACTAAATATATTGTTCACGGAACAATAATGATTTGTAATGATTACAATAAATTTTGTAACGGGGACTAGATGTATTGTGTAGGTAGGGGAAGATATCGCCCAAATCACAATAGCCCAAAATTTTGATATTTTTTACTGGCTACAGTTCAAACCGAACCTTACCAAGTTATTTTAAGTCATATAAACATATTATAGACATAAACGTAATTGGTAAGGTTAGGTTAAAACTGATCTGCAAAAAAATATCAAAATTTTGTGCGAGTGTGATTTGTGCGATATCGACCTGTTGGCGGGTAGTGTGTACCTTTAGTCACTTAGACAATTAGTTAAGGTTGCATTTACACGACAGCCTCCATCACTTATTGAAATATTTCCTTCATAATAAAAATATTCGTAATTAATGATAATGCCGCTTTCACGACCAATTCAATGGGCTTCTTCGGGAGATTACTTGAAAAGTTTGGAATTTATAATCTTTCAAACACAGTATGATGTAAAATATATGAGTATGGAATACCAGCAAATATTTTTATATTATAGGTTATAATTCAAAAACAGATGATATGAGGCACCGTCAATGATGGCTAAATGGGAAGTAACTATTTATTTACAAGTATTACAATTCTAACTTATTTTTATCAAACAATTATATAAGTGACCAACTGTACAAAAAAAATAATAGAAAAAATAATCCAAATTAAAGTTTATTGAGAATTACAGTTTAAGGTATCTAAAGAGAATAACAAAATTTTAAATCGAAAATGTAAGAATATAACATAAAAAATAAATTATATTTGCAAACATCTTCCAATGGATCGTGCATGATATCTACACCAACGTTATCTATGATAGAAAAACCGTCGATATCATGCCAAATGCATTCTTCTTTGATACCTGTGGCTGAAACATCATTTTGGGCTTAATCAGTCAAATATTGTTCAATGGTATGATATAATTCACAGGCACATTCATGAGCATACTTCAGGACGTCTTTACGTATATTAGTAGTGGTAACATATGAAACGCAATAATATTTTCAACTTCTTCTGCATTTCCTTGATCTGAGAACAAATAATAATATCTGTATTACTAAGTACTTAGTCCTACTATGAGAAAATAAATATTTGACATAGTCACATACATTGTTCTGAACCATAGTTAAGTAGCTAAAGCAATTGTGTTATGAAATTCAGAAACAACAAAGCTACTACAACACCTCGACTCAAGCCCTCCCGTATTCGAGCCACTTGACCACCAAAGTAGTCTTTAAATAAAAAAAATCATGATGATTTACTTAAAAAATATATATATTAGGAATTTATAATAAAATTTTATAATAGGAAAAGTGCAGAATACATATGATCATCAGAAAATTACATAATTGCTGGAATAACCTGTCTAAGTAGGTATAGATCTATAATTCAATTTCATTTCTTATTAATTTATACAAATCAGTACTAAAACAATATCAGTGCTAGATGTTCCCCTGGAGCTTCTTGTGCCTCAAATAAAAAATAAACAAGTATACACACACACACTGACATATATGATGTTATAAATTTTACATCAGTGTATATATAAAAAGATAGTTAATGGTACCTAAGAATAATAAAACTGTTCTACATACCAATTCTTTATAGCTATTTCGGTTATCATCTTTGGGTGTCAATATACAGGAAGTGTTATTTTGATCCAGTGTATTCTCAAGTTTGCTAGAAACTCTAGAATCACTAGGTGATGATATATATAATATCGCCAAATCATTTTGTTTTTCAGTCTCCAAATATCAGTTATATCAGTAAATGGATCACGATGGTTTTTAGATAATATATCAACATTTTCAACAGATTCGGCTCATATTTCCATTAGTTGTCATTGATATTTGGGCTCATTTTTTTTTACGTAAAGAGCTCTTGATTAAGAACTTATGTACGTAATTTCGTCACTCGGAACTAAATAAAACTTGACTTATTAATTATTCAAATTATTGATTTTGTAGGTTAACCACTGACTATTTACTAGTTTTGACAGAAATTTTAAGCATTGTTGCCAACATTTCAAAGCCAAAACATTTCCGTTATATTGGTAGCATTGTTAAATTGACATAAAGTTTTAAGGTTAGAATAGCGCTATTTAGTTTTAACAGCACCTAAACCATTAACTATAGGACCGATTCGGTTCTGGCTGATACTTATTATAATGATGATACTGATTATTATTATATACATTATATTATGTATACATACACAATACTACAATAATAATCAGTATTATATACATTAATTTTGGTTTGGTTAGGTTGGGTTAGAACTGTGACCACAACGCACGAGCCGAGCGAGCGAAGCGAGCGTGCCGCGGCAGCGGCCGGCGAAGTGCCAGAACTGAATCGGTCCTATAGTTATTGGTTTAGGTACGCTTAAAACTACATAGCGCTATTCTAACCTTAAAACTTTAACCAGGAATATCTCCATAACCATGGGGCTCCGCAGGGTGGGATGGCACGGGGGGGTAGCCCAACCCCCCCCCCCCCCCCCTCCCACCCCTCAAACCTCATATCGACGGTCCATATTGGAAAATTTAACCAGTAAAACTGATACTTTTCAATGAAATTTTGGCAAATTTCAAAATTCATTTATAAATTATGTATCGGCTTCCGAGTTTCGGGCGTTGGTGGGGGGATAGGGAGGCAGCCCCCCCCCTCCCCCCTCCCCTTACCCCCCACAAAATCGATGACAACTAATGGAAATTTGAACCACAGATTTATCTATTGTCTCCAAAGTCTGTAACAAACACAACAATACAACAACCGAAATACAACAATATTTCTGGAATTCAGGTCATATTTTATAAATTTTTACACAGCTACGGTTGAACCAATTATAGCACTTTACCTAAACAATAAGTGTATAAATTGGTCAGGAATATTGAATTAAATAAAGAAAGAAATAAAGAAAATATATCTACCTAAATATATAATCATGCTAGTAATACCTACCTCATGAGTGAGCATAGCTTTAGATGTAAGTAGATACCTACAACCAACTGCCTACAAAATATTTTACAAGTATATTTCTTGTCATAATGACAAGTTGTTAGCATATCGCATATGATACATGTTGCATATTAGGCCCGGTAATCCAACACGTTATCCCACAGCGAGTATTCAAAAAGCAGATTGCAAATTTACCATTTCGCCACACGAGACATCTAATACTAATTTAATAATGTAGGTATAATGTAGACGGTTAGCTTCGACAAGGTCCACCCACCTGCTGATTTTCTTTTTGAGTAATAGAATTGTAATTTTCTAAATTCTTCGTAAATATTGCCCTGTCTCCGAAGAGTGGAAACAATTCCTTGATCATGTTTTGATCATGAAAACTAAGGCAGTCTAAAGATATTTTGTTTTCTGAAAATATATACAACTGTTTTAATATTTGCCGTTGAAAACGTTGATCTATAAACTAATTTTATTCTTGTTAATTCTTGTTACCTATATCTTGTTAAAACTCGGCTTATTTTAGCTGTTGTGTTCCATAAACTTAGATCCAAATTAGGCAACATTGTGTTTCAAGACGTTAATAAATAGAATCAGTACCTAGTAGGTATGGGTAGAGGTTCACAACTGTATAACGGCGACCAATGATGGCGGTGCGGAAAAAATAATTTTGAAGTTGCGCTGCCACACACTATTTACATATTTCATGTTATATTCGGAAAAATAGACAAGCTTCAGAAATAGAGTCAGTGACAATGCTGTCTCATAATTAAAAGCTATTTTTAATCAATTTCAAATAATTAGGTATGAATTAACTTACTTTCAAAAACATCAATATAGGTACTGTTGTAGATTCCACGCTAACAATAAATTACGTACCTACGTCTTCGTCTATGTTGAGTAGAAAGGCTAAAATTTCCAATATGGACCGTTGATTTAAATGCCCATATTTTTTTTGTAGTTAGTACTCACTAAAAGAAAGCGTTTTGCAAAGTATTAGGTTACGAAAACTTATGGTTCATGAGATATATTTTTTTAAACTTTTCATACAAATTGGCAAATAACACGCAATTACACAATTAATTTGACAAATAATAGATGTCAAACGTCAATCACTTCACGTACTAGTATGTATTCATTACTATGACAATTAGTTCTCGTTACTATCATATTGTTACTCGTTACTTCAGTTACTGAGTATCTTATAACATGCTATGTTATGTATATTAGAACAACGTACTGTGTACGCGTACAGTATGACGTCGCGGCGTTCCAACATTCGTGATTTGTAGAAAACATACTTATACATTACATACCCAGCTGCGTCAGATATTTTTTTTTCACTTTACTTTATTTTGAACCAGACTTTTAATAATTAACAGCTTTTGTTAACCAAGAAACAATTTAATCTCATTAGAGCTCATTTAGACACATCTCTTTTAAGATAAGAACGAAAAAACCGTGATAATACGCGATTATAAAAAAAAAACATATTTCTAATTTGTAAAAATTACTTTCTTACCTTGTTTCTGTTAAAATCTCAAACTTTGTATACATACATAATACTAGAATAGTAATCAGTATTATATACATTAATTTTGGTTTGGTTAGGTTAGGTTAGAACTGTGACCACAACGCACGAGCCGAGCGAGCGAAGCGAGCGTGCCGCGGCAGCGGCCGGCGAAGTGCCAGAACCGAATCGGTCCTATAGTTATTGGTTTAGGTACGGTTAAAACTAAATAGCGCTATTCTAACCTTAAAACTTTAACCATGAATATCTCAATAACCATGGGGTTCCGCAGGGTGGGGTTGACACGGGGGGGATAGCCCTAACCCCCCCTCCCTCCTCCCACCCCTCAAACCTCATATATTGACGGTCCATATCGTGTTATTTGCCAATTTGTACGAAAAGTTTAAAAAAATATATCTCATGAACCGTAAATTTTCGTAACCTAATACTTTGCAAAACGCTTTCTTTTAGTGAGTACTATCTACAAAAAAAATATGGGCATTTAAATCGACGGTCCATATTGGAAATTTTAACCAGTAGAAATCCATACACTTAGCACGGAAACAGAACACACACTTCTTTTATTTATTTTATTATTCATTAGTTTACAATAAAACGAGATGCTACGCTGCGCCTGAGGTGAAAAAAAATGGCGATCAGACGGCGACACGCGGGAAGCGAGAGTTGGCCCCTCTCTTCATTCCCCTTCGTCGTCCTATACAACTAAATGAAACGTTCGCAACACAATTCGCCTGTAATTAAAACTAAATAAATTGTAAACATAATTATAATTTCGTATAAAGCACAATTGCATAGTTACCAATATTATAAGTTTGTAATGAATACAAAATTTTGTTTTACTAGAATCAGAAAGTAACTATTACTGATCGTTTTATAAATGGTACAATTTTTTTTTTATTCACCACGATTTTCTTGTAGGAAGAACAATAAATTTCACAACAATACGTTCTGGTTGTATTGTAGAATTTTTGTTTTTTTAAGTGCAATACCAAAGAAATTTTAGTGACAATACATTACTAATTAAAATTATTTCTCTTGAAACTAGATCCACTTGTGCCGGCCATTTTCAGCTTAGCTATACAACCTATTATCATCATGCTCAAATCATCGATGATGGGACCATTGAAGGCGATGCAAGCTCTGTCCTCAAAGATTTTACCTTTTTCTAAGTGTGAGGTATTTATGACTTTTCAATTTCTCATCAATACATACATTTTTGTTCAATTTTCGAACTTAGCCCCCAATGTAAATGTTTTAGATAAAAAGTATCTTCGTCTTCTCGGTCCCACAATTTTTAATGAAGCTATCCCCTTATTTATCTCTAAACAAAGTGATAATTATCTCAATTTTGCCAAAATTATTTCAAATCAACCCTCACATGGCCCTTTTTGTCATGCGTTTTTGTCTGTTGGTCCCAAAATTACTTACGTAATGCGTTGTTCGCATCTCTGGAAGTTTTCAGAAATCCTGAATTGCGCTTTTGAAGATCGATTATGGTCATAAGCCTCACTTCCTGTTGATTTCAGTGGTCATGGGATCCGTAAAATTACTAGTATAGCTTTACCAGCATTTTTGTCTTCTGTTCATAGTACACACAATTACCATCTTGATAATATTAAATTGTGGCTATCCAATGCTGAGGTTGTGTACTAGTTTGAGGGTGAGAATGCTTGGGCTTTGGCTATTCCGTGTAAGACGGTTCCTTTCATCAAATCATCTTAATGTCAATGGGATGAACCCATTTGTCAAAAAAATTTGACGAAATTTGAAATACTGCACTTAAGGTTACAGAACGTGCTCGTCTCATTGCTGTGCGTCAGAAAGAGACTGGTTATTGGATGCATAGGCTCCTTTCGGCTAGAGTTGGAACCCTTCTTTGAGGGAACATCTTTAAATATATCAATCCGTCTGCGATTGGGAGACCTCACCGTTAATGTTGTGGTAAAACGGTCGGACCAATTGGCTACCACGATCTCTCATTTGCTAGGAGTTCTGGGCCGGTAGTCTTAACGAAAAAAATCGCTTGCGGTAGCGATCGCAATGACAATTGGAAGTCTCTACTGCCGAGTTAACGTCAAATATCGATATCTTTTTCGTCGTTTACTTAGCGACAAAGCGTATTCATAGGCACAACGAATTTGAAGACAATGATGCTTTTAAAAAAAACCCCTCAAATGTAAGGAAAATAAATAGCGACGATTTATTTTACGATTAATAATTTTATGTTAGATGCGCCGTCGTCGTCATTATAATCTAAACGACATCCTAAGGTGGGCTTTTTTATCACTTGATTAACCAGCTGTCTTGGAACCGAGTGGTATCTTTCGGGATGATGGAAAAAGACCGGATGGCATGACACTTGTCTCCTGGCTACAAGGTTTATCATTGCTTTTGGATGCGACCGAAGTTACTTCGAAAGAAGCCGGGTCTGCAGCAGCAGCTATAGAAAGTCGGAAAGTTCGTAAGTATGCAGCCTTTAGAAGCAGTACAACGTACTATTGACAGGGATTTGCTGTTGACCTTGCATTACGCCATTAATGACAGAGCGCTGCGCGCTCTTCGCGCTCTATCTCAAAAACAACAAAACGAAAAGTGTAAACAATTTAATGTTTGACAATTTTTATAATATGTGCAAATACGATTGAAAGCATAGAAAGCGAAATATTTGCGAAAAACTGATTTTTGTGACCTTTGACCTTGAATATCTGAAAACGCGGACTTTTGACACATCATTTAAAATATCAAAGCAAAGGTCCATACAAATTTCCAGCTATGAAATATGAAATATAAATATGAGAGGTAATCCTCTCATTCCGAGGTTGACCCTTCTTTTTGCCTTATATGACTGTACTAATTACTACTACTTTATAGACTATAGAGCTTATTTTAATATTTGCCCTCTTCTGGGCCACACAATATATAACTGCAATTTTACTTTGCATTTCGACATTTTAAATATTGTAAATTAAGTAACTATCGATGACAATGCAAGTTTAACGAGATAGGCTTCGTTCGCGCGGTGCCTGACGAAACTATCATTACATTAATGACCTATTTTTGTGCGCCTCTTGGCCAAATGCTTTTAGGAATTTAATCAGAAAGGCTCTGTATCAAACATTTGTACTTAGTGAAAGGGAAATAACTTCTGAATATTCAATCAGAATAATCAGAAGTTATTTCCTTCCTCTATTTAAAATTATTATTAAACTGTTATTATATTATTTTTATCTCATTTTTACATTTATAAGCCATCCTTACTGACAGCCTTTTTACATATATTCCCTTTCAGAAGGGGGAGGGGATACGTGCCTTCCATGGAAAGATGAAAACAACGCAAAGAAAATGCGCTATAACCCATCAAATAGGATAATGCGAATTGGCGATACCGACGACAAATATGAGGTCGATATAACAATTTTTTGGATGGGTGCCCGGCCTTTGTGAAAATGGTTTAAACTCAGCAATCAAACAGCCAACCCACTATCATTGATATTTATATTAAACTTAATCCGTTTCTTTCATACATTCCCCTAATATAATAAGAAATTTTTACCCAAGGTTATCTAAACAAGATTACTGCTTGGCAATGAGGCCACCTTTTTCATAATTCGCTCATTATGTTTGTTTATTCCACACTGCTCATTCGTATGTGCAAAGTACTTAATTTATTTTTTAACGAAGTGTAAATACCCTTAGCTCGGTGAAAGTATAATGTATGTTTTAAGATAAACATAAAAATATGTGAAAAAGAAAACTATATCGTTTTGACCGCATCACAGTCTACATACTTTACTAGACTAACATTACTGAACTGACCAAATACAAGAATATTTCTTGAACTGTGTACCGGCAAAAGTTTTTGCTCCATGTTTTTTATTTTAATCTTTTATATTAATTTGTATGATGGATGGTAATTATTAAGTACATACTTTTAAATACAGTGTCTCAGCCCGAAAACAGATACTGCTGAACGAATCCATAATGAGTTATGAATACGACGTGTTATGTTGATGCCAAATATTTCCAGTATAAAATTTTGAAGAAATCTTCCAGCGCAGTTGTGAATAGTGTTGGCAATTTTATCGCCTTATCTAACAGATCGTTGCAGCTGCATAGCATTAAAGGGATTTGCATTGTCTACGGACGCGATCGACGGTGTCAAAGTGTAGATTGAGAGTACCTTTGATTTGACAGTTTAATAAACTGCAAAGTTACTTAAAAATTTAAAGAAATTTGATGGAATTTGTACACCAGTCAGAGGACAATCAATAAATTTTAACTTCCCTTTATACTTTTCCAGGACTAGCTGAATACGTTTTGAAAAGATTTTAATATTATAGTACCTATTTAAGGCGTATTAAGAAGAGTATTATTCAACTGATTTGTGTTTCTGTCATTTTTATTTTAATTTGCGTTTTTATGGATTTTTTTGTTTGATTTTTATCATAATGCCTTTTCACTCTTACAACTCTATTTATAAAAATAACAAATACCAACTCCTACATGATATACTTAAGGTTCAAATTGATTTGCTCGATAATACTATTTTAAGGGATGCATGAACTTGTATTAACAGGGTACGTTTACGTGTCATCGTCGCGTTGTCATTAAATAAGAACATGTGGACTCTCAGTTTAGCCGTCTATGAATTCGACTAGTTCACGAATGAATAGTAGACAGTTGAAGCGTCGATTGAACGTAGACTGTCTATTTAAACGGTTCGTTGATTCAACGCCCATCGCTTGTCGGAGCCTATATGAGGTTAATGATTGATAAATCTTATTTGCTTTCAATTTGATCGTAATTTGTAAGAAGTGAAAGAAAAACAAAAACTTTACGACTTATACGTCTACAATAAAATGACGAAACTTTTATAGTAGTAATACGTTAATATATATTACTATCGGCCCGTCCCGGCTTCGCACGGGTGGACAAAATTCTTTAAATTTTTTCTACCATTCAATATAGCCTATGACACTCAGCAATAATGTGCCTTTCTATTGGTGAAAGAATTTTTTAAAATCAGTTCAGTAGATCCCGAGATTACCCCTTACAATTTAACAAATATACAAACACACAAACTTTACTTCTTTATAATATTAGTATAGATATGTATATGATTGTATATTTGAATTTATGATTAGATATTGGATTATATATCTTGCACTTATTATGTAGTTTTTTCTACTTTTTGTACTACGCCAAAAATTAAATGACTACTTTTTACGTATAGCGAAAACGCGTTTATTTTTATATTAGTATTTACTTATTTAACCCTGATGATTAATTATCATTAGTGTAAGAACTTAATATATCTTCACTACCACTCGTTGGTGAATTTTACCGACAAGCAATACATGAACTATAAAAGGCAAAGAAAAAGCAAGAAAAAATAAACAAAATGTTAAAATCTGAGCCTTTATAAGTATTGTCATATAGTTTTTAATTTAAAATTAGGTGTGGCAGGCATGCTTTATAAGCTCTATTTTTCTGACTGTACAATAAAAGTCCAGATAAAATTGTTCCAGCCGTTTCGGACATTAAACGGAACAAACAGATCGATAGACAGAAATTAAAAAAGATTTTTTTTCTTAAAAAAGGGTACCGTACCTTTATACTAATTTCCATAGGTATAAGTGTATTAAAATGATGTTACTTTCACTACAGACAATTTAATTTAATTTATTTGTATTGGTCAGGGAAAAAAGAGCGCTACAGTCAATATCTTTGTGACTCTGGTCCCGGGATCGAATCTTGGTAGGCAGGTTATTTAGTATTAATAGCAAAGTATTGTTTAGTAGGGAATTAATTGGTGTCAGTTTTCCTGAATTTATTTATACTTAACGTTGTTTTGAAGACTATTCGAATGAGTGTTTTCATGGATATTGAACTTTGTAATTAGGTAAAACTTAGCATAAATACAAGATCTTACAAAAATACCCGTAAAGCGGAAACGGAGTTAAATCCCTTAAATGGTCCCTTATAAAGAGTCAATTTACAATATTTGACTTACCGTCAAACTTGATAATTTTTTTTCATATAATTACATACGTACTTGTACTTGTACATGTTAGGTCTCTTTCAACCTAAACTAAAACTTACTTTTTCGTAACAAACAACAAATTTACAGAAACGGCTGAAAGTGTGCTCCGCCTTGACAATGCACAACCTCGTTCGCCTGGATATGGCTTGTTTGGCATTTCGCACTATCTCGTCGGTGTTATTGACGCGAAAACATATCTTACACGCTGCTCCAACTCTAAAACAGTTGGGTAATTGGAGTCTCCTGCGCGAGACGTCATGTCATGGCACATAAAGATGGGGTACCACTATTGCCTCGCGTAAAGTCTTTGAGGTGTGGCCCGACTGGCAGAGGTTGCAACAACTTTGATAACATTAACATGGTCAATCCCAGGAGATCGCTGAGTAATTTTGATTTTACACTAATGAGATTACAATCGTTGTAATATTCTCGTTTATCCCTAAAGTGATTAATTCATGGTTTGGCACTTAGATTATTAACGGTGTACACGAGTCATAAAAAAAAATACATTTTAAAGTTATATTTACCCAAATTCCGTATAGTTGACATATCTGTTGGCATGAAGAATATTCAAGAAATGACAATTATTGACATGATATTTCCTCTGCCAGTAAGTGAGCATAAAAAAGAAATATATTAAAGATTTGCTATAGTGATTTGAGAAGTGAAGTATGATAAACTGCCGTTAAGGTATTAACTATTTGCTTAATCATTAAAATCATAACCCAGTCTCTTTTTAAATAAGTAAAGCCTAAGAGTTTAGTGGTTTATTGCTAAAAATGTAACACTACAATTAATGGTACTTAACAACAAAGCCGCATATGTTCAACTCCTCTTTCTAGCCTTCTCTTAGTGATCCAGTAGAAACTAGAAAACTAGAAACTGGATTCTGTCTTTGCCCCCGGGCTTGATTGGGATCAAGAGCGAACCTATTCTAAATAAAAAAAATAAAAAACAGAGAATATGGAGTCGCTGCGTTTGCATATCCTTACAGGTATGGTACGAATATTTATTTTAATACTATAACTTTTTATATATCAGAGAAATTTTTAATTAGCCTAGAAAAATAATAGTCCATGATCCCCGTTCCCATTTGTAACATTTTTTGTAAGTAGCTTCATTTTGATGAGACGCCCAATTTTGTCTCTTACATCAATTCTCCATTGTGGTAGCTATTTAACAAAAATTGCTTCATAGTAACAAATTAAAAATGGGTACGCAGATCCTGGACTATAAGAGGAGTAGAGACCTAATATTAATTGAACACCGTCTGGCCTCGATCTATGTGATACGATTTCAATTACTGGTTGTGCATCGGCAGATAGATATTTTCTGAATCCGCTAGATATTTTCTTCAAATAATTGGAACTTTAAGTGATCAAAACCATTACAACAATTAGAGTTAATAATGTTATCTTTTTATTTAAAAAAATCCCAACATATTAGTGTTATATATTTCTCCAATAGTATCCACATTTTGTCTTGCTGTTGCAGGTTATCTACGGGTAACTAAAGCTTCTTGTGCTAAATCGTCGGCGAAGTGCCAATAACATCTAACTGCTAATTTCAAAATAATACACAAGCTGCAAAAACGTTTAATTTCTTGACAAGTTAATAATTAGTTAAAGATTTGTTTATTTATTATTTAACATGATGCGCTTGCAACTGAAAATTCGCTGAGAAATTTCATTAAAACATGCAAGTAACGAATTTTAATTCGAAATTACAAAAAAATGAATTTCTCAATGAATTTCAGTTAGGAGGTCTTGGCACTTCGCCGACGAAATATCGCTTATCGCAATGAGATTTTAAACGTCGTCGAAGGAAGAAGGAAGAAAGCTACGAACCTGTAAAAAATTGAGTGATGTTGTTAATGTTTATCGTGACCATGATTAGGTTCAAGGTACACCGGACGCTTGGACCGGTTGGCAGCTCACTGCCATTGACATTCGGTTCGTATGGGAAACAACAGTTTCCGTGTTTCATCGTTAAAATTATTGCAATACAAAATCAATTATGTATTTATTTTGGTTCTGACCATGACTTATATTTAAAGCAATTTCAACTAGAAAAGATGAACTTGTCTGAGGTATCAGACGGGACTAGAGCCCATTACCTCTCGCTATTTGAACAATTGATCGAGCTTTAGATAAATTTATATATAAAAATCCAGTAGTTAAACCCGTGGCATACCCCAAACATTCGGATTTCTTTTTTTTTTACGACGTACACACGCCGCTCGTCTTTTGTTTTTGTTATACCTTAGAACCTTGTGAGTTGTATTTTCGAGAAACTAATGAAACAAGCGCGCTCTAGATCATTCTGGAATGCTATCCGGATTTAACGTATCGGTTACGAGTATTTATAAATGCTTCCGGGTTTTAAGGGGTACATACTTAACAAAAAAATATAAAATTTATTTATTTAGTTGTCGGAGGACCAACAATTTATACTTATACCTTCAGAGTTAAATGTGAACGAAACACTGGAACTATTAACAAAAAATCTCCTAACGAATCTTCAAGAGGTTACAAATGTTTTATGTCAGGGCAGCAAGTTATTCTTGCCTACGTGAGTTTCGAATTGTAGACGAACAAACCAAACTGTTTTTGTTTACGTGTGCTCACAGTATCGACATGCACATATTGCAAGAGTCTCTATGTATTTTCAACAAACTTCAAAAAAGGAGTCAACCATCAATTACCCGTTTGTTTACCCGTCAGCTTCTAAGCATAGGTGAAAAATTTCATAAGTGTATCTTTGACGTTTTCACATATATAAAGTACTATAAGTCGGAATGAAATAATTCTTTTGGACTAGGTATAGGTAGTCCAATTTAGAGAACTGTGCAAGTTTTATCAAAATCGGTTCAGTAGTTTTTCAGATAGAGTGTAAACTGTGTATCACTGTGTGTGTGTGTTATTAAGCAAACGTGTCGTTGGCGCAATACCATAATTTTAAGACATGTTTTTATGCACTTTGTTACTTTAAATATTGAAACAAAAGACAAAGAAATAATTGAGTATATTAGTTTCAATTACAACTTAAAAATAGAAAAAAGAGTTAATGATTAATTCAATAACTAAATATGGAGAAATAATTAGGCGCATCGCCTAGTTATAAAGTATAGTCGCTAAGTGTAAAGCTACGCTGGCACCATATATTGGAGCGGAGCATAATACCTAAAAAAAGTTTTTTTTTTGTTTCGGTGGGAATTATTGCGAATTTCAAAATTCAAGGCTCCGTCGCAATCTGGTCCTAAACCTGTTGATTCGATTCCACACAAAAAAATAAAAATCGGATAAGAACTCGGGAAGTTATGGCGTAACAGACATTGCGCCATTGAAGCTGACCCATGGGAGCTTCGCTCGCTCCGCTCCAATAATTGTTTGTAATAGCTAGGCGATGCAGTCGCTAAGCATAAAGCTACGCTAGCATCATATATTGGAGCGAAGCGTAATACTTAAAAAAATAAAAATATTTTTTTATTTCGACGGGAATTTTTGCGAAATTCAAAATTCGGGCGCCGTCACAATCTGGTCCTAAATGTGTTGATTCTATTCTACACAAAAATTATTAAAATCGGTTAAGAACTCTAGGAGTTATGGCCTAACAGACATTTCGTCATTGAAGCTGATCCATGGGAAAATGTTGTCGTTACCTAGTGTGCGACAATATTTATACCAGACATCTATGTTGACACCGACCCTAAAAAAAATTAGACAAACAAATTTAATTTTAGAATTTTTGATACGATAAACTTTAATTTCTCTCTTATTAGTTATTAATTAAATAAATAACTGATTTTATGTTTGTTTATTTTTTAAATTTCTTTATTATGCATTACAACTATAATCTTTGCTCGTCCGCAATCATAAGGTAAAACAACCTTTACGATACACGAGTATACGCGATATAAGTTTATTGTGTGTACAATAATAATTATATATTTGCGACAGCTATTACAATATAAATATATGGATAAAGTTCGCGCTTATTCTACATCAATCCCCACAACCTTGACAAGTTAGATGACAATATATTGAATATTGGACGAAATTTTTTTTAATATATCTTTAAAAATTATAAACTACCCTTGTCACAAATAAAAAATCATTATCATTACATCAGCCCACTTCTGGGCAAAAGCCGGTCCCTAGGATCTTCGTAGCGATCGAGTATGACTTTCCCTGAGAAACTGTGCAAGTAGGGTTGCCAACTGTACTGTTAAGAACAGTATTATACTTTTCTTCACTCCATCATACTTTATGCTTTCGAACAAAAATAAAGTATAGAAAATACTGTTTTCAGATTCCTTGGTATCTAAAACAGAAAACGATGAAAAAATTTCTCTGAGTGCAGATAACCTTCGATTCAGGTCGAAACTGACAATATAAAAAAAAGTCTTAAAAACTATTGCAAAAAAAAATTATAAAATCTGTGATTGATTCAAAAATACTTTTAGTTCCTGTCACCTCAGCATTTACAGAAATAGTGTTTTCCATAATGAATGTGAAGTGACTAGACTACAAAAATGAAATTTTAACCTATTTTGACTTCGATCAAAGTGTTTTGAAATAAAACTGTGCTGAGAGTACACCTGAAGCTTTTGCAAATGACAACAGGTTGATTGAGTTACGCAAGGAGTAGAAAAATATGTATTTAAAACACATAAAAATAAATACTGTTATTTTTTCCAAAATGCTGTTAATTATCCGTCTCCCACCGAATCATTTTATTTTTATTGTAAAAATCAGTTGGCAGCACATAGGGTTGATATGCAGGCTAACTTCATCTAACGGGTTTCGGCGACCTTAATCGTCGGTTGACTTTGTGAGAGGCTTACCTACAGAATTTCGTCCGGTTCACGGTCGGCGGTCGCTATACAAGAACTTTACCGCCCCAACGGCCATCGGTTCTTGTCGCTATGTGTGTCGTTCACTGCCTCTTCATGTTAGCAATCCATGAGAGCATTATCAACTGACAATCGACTTGACTCCTCCTGCGGATATCCTCATTTTTTATTATATTACGAAGGGAACGGCAGGAAATCGCTCACTTCATTGCTCGCTGGTTGACCTTAAGCCTTCTCGGACCCATAGTTAGCAACCACATCTCATTTCCGTATGTGATCACTGGCGACTTACGTCTTGTATTGAGACACTAAGGTAATTTGGATGCGAATATTTTTTGTAGCTTCCATAGAGTTATTTCTTTCTGCTTTTTATTATGTATCATTATGTCATGCTACCAGAGACACGCCAAGCAATGGGTTATTTGTGTTTTATAAATTAATCAAATAATAGTTATAATAATAATTTCTTTTGTTGTATCTCAAAGGGATTAGGCAGCATTTTCAATAAAAGCTCCTAGGTGGCTTAAATTTTTCCGACACCTCCAACCATTATCGTTATATTTCAACCAATTTACGCAAAACCTTGACAATTTATAACGTTAAACCCTACTTATGAATTGCTCTATCTATTGGTGAAAACCACATGAAAATCCGTTGAGTAATATTTAAGTTCATTGAGAACAGAACGACAGGCAGACGCGGCGGATGACTTTGTTTTATAATATGTAGTGATGTCACAGCAATTAAAAGCAACCGCATTAATATATTCATTTAAAAAGAGTTTGAAACTTAAATATTTTTTTAGAATGACTTTAATGTAGAAAATTGTAATTATAACATTTAGAATATAAATACAAAATGTCTAAGCTCTATTGTATGTATGTATACAATTTATGCATGGCACGACAAACTACTCACATATGTATAAATACTGCAAATGAAATTTTACCATATAACTTAACTGTTTTGATTTCTGTTATATAACAGTATTTTTATGTTTTTACAATTACATTAGTTAAAAATGTAAATATCTAGTTATATATGCCAACGTCAGTAATCGTTAGTATTATCGTTAAAGAATGTGAGGCCTGTCGAGATAAAAAAGACACATCAACCTACCTAATAAATTTTGATTAAGTGTGAGGCCACACGATGCGGTGCGATGCGGTGCGGCACCGCATCGTTATGAATTCGACGTATAGGGTGCCACACGGGTAGTGCGGCGCCGCATCGCAACGCGGTGGACAGCGTTGCGCTTTACCCCGCTTCGTTTCTCAGGTTCTAAGTCCGGCGTGCTGTGGCGCGCTGCGGTGCGAAATAACGCGACGTGTGACATGGTATAGTGATTTGTATGTAGGATGACGCAGCGGCACCGCTCAGGCACCGCACCGTTAACGCATCGCGTGGCCTCGCACTAAGTCATTTAAATATGCCGTTTGTAGATCTTTCAGTCCTAAACTGCTGAGTTTGTGACGGATGGAAGACATAATTTTGTCCGTTGTAGGCCACTTTAGAAACCCCAAATAAGCGATCAGGTAGGCGATTTTAGTGGGTGCAATGTTAATTATTTTTTTTGGATTGTATTCTCGTTATGTGTATTCTTGACGTCAATTAACCGGATGGTTAGTTGACGTCAAGAATGCACGTAAACGTTTTTTTTATTTAAATTCGCTTTAATATTACTTCTTAAATTAATAGCGCCAATCCTTTAAAACATGTCACAAAATGCGACTAATAATATTGGCGGAAATCATTATATGCAAAACCTTTCCATTTTACACGACTACGATAAAGCCAAAAGGAAGAGTTATGATTTTTGCATCCTTTTTATGTACGTATGTTTGTTTTTAGGTATGTTCCATCGTAGCGTCTAAACTATTAATCAGATTTTGATGTTCAATCAATTCGTTATTATGGCTCGGGTAACATGGGTTATATTTAAACCGACTTCAATAATAGGAGGCATCGATTTTACCTTATTAACACCGATTTTGAAGGATTTCATTTGGTGGTAAAAAATGTATATATTGTAATTTATATTAATCCGTTAATATATAGCAGAGTGGAATGAAAATAAAATATAAAATTATGTACAGCAAAACAAAACAAATCTCATCTACACTACACACCTTGTGAACCTCCCTCTCACCCTCGCATTTTCTTACAAACTTTCACCTTTACTACATATTAAACGTACATTTCACACATAGGTACTCGTATTAACTACGCTTATGCTGTATCCCGCAGTGTTGTCGGTACGCGCGGATAAAGAAGCTTTACTTTATCGAATTTCGTATACTGAGCAATTGATTCATTATGAATGTCCTGGTCTAAAAATTACGTATGTAGTACTCATGTAATTATATCACTCGTCGTTTTGTATTTTTTCCGTAGTCGGGTTAAGGTTTGTAAACTTTTTGTATTGAGGAAGACTTTCATTCAGTAGTACCTAAACGTGTTTCGGCTAAGATAATGAATATCTGTTGTTTTTTAATTATTCGTCATAACATGATGTGTAGCAAAAGATCACCTTTTTATATAAATATTGAAGATTGAAGAACTAAATAATAAGTGTCAGATATTACACAATTATTATCAACATTAAAGGGCTATGTTCAAAGTACGACTAGGTTATTCTTCAGGTTCTGTTTCCGTTCCGTTCAGAAGCACACAGTTGGTTACATAATATAGTTTTCAGTGATTATGTTATATTAGTAAGTTGCTTTATATAAAGTGAAAAATGTATCTAGGCTAAATTTTGTTATGAAAAAATTTATGATTATTTCTTTATAAAGATAACCAGTTGGATATGAGTCGAAAACCTATAGCCATATAAGTATAAGACAAGATACAAATAACCGTCGCGGATGACAATCTTTTTCAATTAAAAGTTTCAGTAATCAATATTATATTTATTTAAATGTGTATCGAATCGGTCCGTACCTACGCCTAACGAAGAACCAATAGCTACCAAAATAATTAGCGTTTACGCTTGTGCCCGACCATCAGGCGTCGCGTGTTGGTAATGGCTCAGTATTCTGCAATTGGAGATTGTTATATTTTATTTACATCTCATGTTAAAGGTACGAAAGATGTGAAACTAGAGCATACATTATAAAAGGCAGATAATTAAACAGCTTGGTGAGGTAGATATGTAAATAAGCGGTATTTCATATTAAATGTGTTCATAGATCTATTGTTTTGTACTTAAAGACATTAAGAAGGTGAAGTTACCAATAAGCACACTGATTATACACTTATAATGAGTAAATATTACCTTTCATTGGGATCCACTTAGCGTATTGGTGTATGTGGTAACAAGGGGAGCCAATAAACTATATTTCTGTTGAGATGAATTAATCAAAAAGGCCGATACCTACGGAATATTTAGTTAACTTATAAAAAAATATTTCAGGATGGCGAGTATATATAACTGTTGTAATTCTATATAGTGGATCTACTCAAAAGTCCTAAAAATATAATGATCAAATTAGTTTCCTCCAATATATTCTTATGCTATGCTATTTTTGCGAGTTAGCAATATCTAAATGGGTTTTAGAATGTAATTTAACAAAAAAAATCTATATATCTATAAATTCGAACCCGGGACCGATTGGCTTCGAAATCAAGGTCAGGCTTGTTTTGCCAAACCAGTTGTATAGGGATTTAATGAAATAATCATAACAGTCGTATGGTTACGTATTGGTGTATACGTAGGTCTGAACTTGTTAAAACTTACATACTAACTGCAGTAAAATACAAACCTAATAAAAATGTACATTGTTTACTTCTAATCAGTACCTATCTAATGGTAACATGCAATATACGGAATGGATTTTCTAATGTTTGCACGTTTCTTACAAATTTATGTAGACATCGTGAAAACTGAGTAGTTGGGAGATAGAGAAATAAGAAAATGTAAAGTTATAAAATATCTTCTTTAATATTTTTTTACAGAGGACAGAATGAGATATGTTTGACGTATCTAAAATGCATGTGTCGTAACATGGAGCAAGACCATCTTTTGATGTATGTATTGTATACATATAGGCAGACGGAGCACAAATTAGTATGGACGTTTGCGTAGCGCATGACAGCATTTTAACTTTATAGAAACATTTAAAAAGTTCGGTCAGGATTAATTTATTTGCGGGTCTCGGTTCTTGAGAAAACCATCTCGCAGTTTGATTGCTTCTTTAGCGTTGCTGTAGTGTCTTCCTACAGTGGTGATCACTGAGAAGGATCAGTGTCATTTTTTATTGCAGTGCTGCCATCACTATTAATACTGCCTGCTAAAAGGTTGTTAAACATAGTGAGCAAAACGAATCAGTAAAGCTTATTATACCCTTTATAATCCTATTATATTGCTTGCCACAAATAGCACTAAACTTACACTCGTACAGTTTGATTACCAGTATCATTATTTCGTTCTGCACCCTATAATCATATTGCCTTACCCTTCCATTGCACGTCTGCCTAAGTTTAAGGCATATCCGCATATGTAAATAGTATATAATTATAGCATTTATAAAATTATATACTCTTATTCTTACTCTTACAGTTATGACTGTAAAGTGAAAAACGCGTAACGTCAATACAGAAAAAAAAAAAATTAAAAAAATACTGTTTAAGCAAAAAGCAAGCTACTTTTAGACAAGAGATTTATAGGAGTAAATCTTAAACGAATCCAAGACGAATTCCAGCTTGCCACGAATAAATTGACTCTATTCATCAAATATGAAAAATGCGTGTCAGAGACTATATTTGGAGATTGTTCTTTATAAACTTTTATCGTTGCATGTACCCGTTTGTTTTATGTGACTCGTCTCTCGATGAGCGGGTTTTTAATGCTAAAAGCACTCTTAAAACGCCGTCTTGCAAACTCGCTGAAACTGAAATTGTTTTCAGTTATTCGCGAACCGCCCTCGTGGGAGGATGCACGTTCAACGCTCTCCGCAAAACAATTCGCGATCACAACTTCAAAACTGAACTTCGTTCGTGGTATAATATAAAAAATATATATTAAAGTATTAATCAATGTGAAGCAGGCTATTGGTTAAAACATTTAAAACTAAGAGTTGGTTAATATACCCAACGAAAGTAAATTTATTTCTCAGTTTTGTTCTGAGTGTTAACTAACAATAAGATTATTTAACATCGAGTAATTCTTTTGCCAAGTGTCCATAACTAGTTTAGGAATAAAAAAACTATTTATCTAAAATACGGTCTGCCTTCAGAAAAATGTTAACACAACACTTACACTTACACCGTGTGGTCCAAGATCGAAATCTTGTTAAAAAAATAGATGTTAGTTACGCTTATTGGGGACAGTAAAACGAGAAAAGCATGTGCATCTTTAAGAAGATCATAGTCGTCAAATACTTACTTTTATAAGTATCGTGTTCTTTTTATTATATTATTAGATATATAGATTTTTTTATATATGTAGATATATAGAAGTGAGGGCTAGCAACGTAGTACTTATACCAATAAAATTACGAGTTAATAGGCTGCGGTGAGCGGACACCGCCAATTAGCTATATGCGTGTCTATAACCTTTGTCGTGGGAAAAACTATGAACAGGAAATTAGTAGCTTTTGGCAAAGATTGATAGCGCTAATAAGAGGATGTCGTGCTTTTGTTAATTTATCGCTATGCTCGCTAATTATACTGCATTAATATTTCAGTCTTGCCCCACCGAAACTTAAAGGTGTACGATAAAAAAGATAGATTGTTATAGTGCTTGGCTGACATAATGCAGTGTAATCATTATACAACAGAAATTAGGTAAGTTTAGATAAATGTCTATACTTAGGCTAACAACTCATATCAGTCCATCGCGTGCTTCTCTTATGAATCTTCAACGCTGTTTATATTTACAAAGAAAACAAAAGTATAATAATAAACAAATAAATTCTTGTATTTTAAATATTGGCTACTAGTTCACAAGTGTCTCTTGTTTTAATCAACGATGTCAGTGATGGTTGCTTAATCTAAATATTAAACTTTATATCGGTAAGAACGTAGAGGTTCATAGAAATATATATTTCCTTTAAGCGTTTTAAAATAGAAGTCGTTTTCATCTGTTTCATTAAAATCTATAGATCGCTTAATCCAGATTTTCGCCGGCTTATGTAACATTACGGCATTGCAGGCATGTGCAGGATATTTACTTCTAGTGATTTGCTTTAAAAGATTGAATATTTGATTTTTATGTCTGTTGCGAACCAGTTTCATTTCTCTTTTGTTAATTTATATGTAATATACAATTCCGCATTGCGACTATTAGCATGACTTCTAATAATAAAAATGGTCAAATCACTAATGAATTTACAAATATTTAACATTCGGCTAAAATAGAGTGACAGAGATAAAGCATACAATATTAATGTGTATATATTTGTTTTACATGATTTTTTATATATGCATGGATATAACATCAGATACTTTACATTTTTTCATATTTAGTGTTGACAAAGCTTGAATGCTCTTGAAAATAGATTGCACTAAATAATGATCCGAGGCGAGCGTGAATCATGCAGTTTTTGTTGTAGGCAGGACGGCCAGGGCTTATAATTCACGTTGCCAGCTTAAATTGTTTTGATCAAATTTTAGAACCTTATACTTCTGTAACTATCACAACACTGTTATTACAATTTTTAATTTTTAACGGTCGAGAACTATCCAACTTTATATAGGTTAATCAAATAAAAACATTAAAACTGATAAACTGTTCCATTATTAACAAGATGTCATGGTGGGGTTGTGGATTTGTTATGGGACTGCTCAGGTCAAGCTACTGTCACCAAGACTTTCTCTCTCCAGAAGCTTTTTTATACAAAAAATAAAAAAGCGACTTTAGTATTCATTTGCACAATTGAAAAAAATCGAATGACGTGATTCAGCTCTTGCATAGAAAATACTGTTAAGGCGTGAAGCGGCAATTAACATTTGTAATCTGTGTTAGGAATTCAGGATAGGTAACTTATACAGTGTAGTATACAGTAGATAAGAACGGTTGCGCCGCCGGTGATGACTTTCCGCTTTCCTACGGTGTATTAGGTTACTTTGCGGACTATTCACACGAAATGCGCTTTGATAGATATCGACTCTTACTAACTTAATAATCATAATTACTTACACTAAACTATCAACTTATAGCGTGCTGGCTGCCACATATTCTTGCAGTAGTGGCACAGTGTTGATTTCATTAACACCGATCCCAAGTAAGAAAATTCTTACATAAATGAATATTGAGAAAGGGTAAAAGACTTTTTTTTTCAATTTTAATTATGTTGTTAAGTATGACTATGTCGATAGTCCCAATTTCTTCTTTCTGTAGCATAATTAGACAAGGCGCAACTGTACTTACCAATATATAAGTTCCTATAGACAGGATCACCTAGTCTGGAGACGACCAGACAATATAACATGTATTGTAGCTCTTTTATTCGGATTTTTTTACTATCAATATATTAATGAGGTTAATTGACTCAAGGAATTGAAAGCAACACTTCACTCGAGGCACTTCAAATGCCTTTCAGAGTAAGTTTCATCAAAGCAACTTTTTAGGTTAAATTGTATTAATTTGATTTCTAAAGCTAAAGTTGTTCACTTAATTCAAATATCTGCACAGCATATTCATGTCGAATAAAAGCAGATAATGTTATGAAAATATTTCTGAAAAGAATTTCCTATACTTGATTAAAGATAATACGAGTGAAGTTAATGTTTTCTTTACTATTTTTTTTTTCAATTTCTTAGTAACTTACAGGTTATGAAGTTTTGTGGGTTTTATTGGGCCATAGGTATGTAGGAGTGAACAGCAAAAGAAAAGGTATTTAAAAAGTTATAAAGAATTAAAATACAAATTATAAGATACCAAAAAAACCCATAAAAAGGTATTTTTCAATATAATTTTTTAATAATTGGATGTTTAGTAAAAAATTGGTCGAATTATAGTTAATTTCGATGAATTCGGTGGTTGAATGGCTTGCATAGGTTTGATTCCCGGCCTGGTCAATATAAAAACGAACTTTTCTATATTAGTTTTGGTATAGTCGCTGTTACTGAATTCCATAACATAAGTGCTTTATAAAGTATGATAATAAGTGTGTGGGAAAATAAGAAAAATGTCATAGATATTATAATGGTGCTATCATATACATACTTAAAACATAATATGGCGTAACGTTAAGTAACCATAATGGTAAATATGGATTAGACTGGTATGATGTTTTATTAAATTCATTATCATCTTCTCAGCCAAAATACGTCGGATCCCACCTGAGGGCTCGGAAGCGTAGTTGTTAGAACACACGTATTTTATATCTTATAGAAATATTGCATTGTGACTGCAAAAAATATATATTAAAAACATATATGACTGAGGCTAAAGAAGACCGCAACAGCAATCTATTTATTGGAGGATATGGATCCTCCTATGGATCAGCTTCATTGACGCAATGTCTGCTACGCCATAACTATCCAAGCTTTTAACCGATTTTGATAATTTTTGCCTGGTATCGAATAAACACATTTAGGACCAGATTGTGACCCGAACTTTGAAATTAACAAAAATGAAAAAATTATGACCAAAAAATATTGGCTATATGGAACTTCCCATTTAAACAAAAAAGCGCGCGCTTTTTGAAAGTTTTCATTATCATGGAATTTTGAAATTTACAAAACAATATTGTTTTTTATTTTTTTAGTATTACGCGCTGCTCCAACATATGGTGCTACCGAAGCTTTATGCTTAGCGACTGCATCGACCTTTTAGTTTATTATACATACTTACATATAATCCATCCAGAGTTTTTGCTTTATAGTAAAACTGAAGTGTTATACTGGGTTATTTATAAGACTGCAAAAACAACAATTCCTTACTATGTTTTTATTCAAAAGAAAAACAAAGAGATGAAGAATTCGCCTGTGAGTGCTGCTCGCTATAAAAATAATAAAGTCGATGATACATGTGCCCTTCTAACGTAGGTGTATTTATTGCCAAAAACTTTTTCGAGATAAAGTTATGTTGGAAATAAGTACTACGAATCTCATCTTTAGTGGTTGACGAACTTTATAAATCTTTAAAAACAACAGTAACAAGTAATACTAATATTTTTTTGTTATTTGAGCATTTAGCTTCGAGATTAATAGCAAAAAAGTTCAGCTTGTCTCGGCGGGTTCCGCTTGTCACCTACAGTGGCCCTTATCTATGTAAGCATACTGCCTAGACAAATTATTTAATAAGAAAAATACTGGAAAAAATCGACCCGGGTCACAAGCGAATTCGCATTCACTTTTTTCGCGCGACGGGACGCGATGTAGTAGCTATACAATCGCCAAACCTGCTTATAATAACAATAATAATGTAATAATTATACAGATTTATTTAATTCCATGCAAAAAAACATAACATTATTAATTACTGATACAGTCGATGTTTAACAATAATAAACAAACAAATTATTTAACAATTATAATACTACATCTTAATTATAAATGACGGAGAGCCGCTTATCGTCTATCTTGCAGCTCACTAGCGTCTAGTATTAGTGATGTAAAAGTCTCAATGTGAAACCACTCCAAGGACTAGCCTGGCTAAATCGAAGTAACAAATGAGTGGCGGTAGCAGCCCCTCTTTTGTCAAAGATTATAAAAAAGAGGAAAACAAAATTTTCAAAGGGATCGTAATGAAGTGCTCGATATTCGAACTTTCTAATAGGAAAGTTTTTGAGCCGTTCTGATTGATGTCACTGATAATGGATCCACTAATTAACTTTTTAGCTTTTTGTATCTTTTGCCTTGTGGATTTTTTAATATCTGAATTCGACTTACTTAATGTAAAGACTTTTTGAGGTTTGTAAAGAAGGATAGTAAAAAAAAACGCATATTTTTAAGCATATTTGCAAAATAACTACCATACTCTTTTTCAATATTAAAAAAAAAAACTTTTTACAATTTCTTTTACTATCAACGACAACAACAATATCAACAATATTACGTTTGTGCAGTTACCTGTTATGTTTTATAAAAAAACTTGGAAATCTTCTATCTTGAAAACGGTTAAGTTTGGAGTATGGGATTTCATTGTCAAATCTATCAGGAATGATCGAAAACCACAATCCCTTTAAAGGATCTAGCTGGACTTAACCTGTAATCTGATATTATAAATTAACGGATTTTCAGTGTTTAAATATTTTTCTGTCTTAAAAAAGGGGTCATACGGATAAAGTATAAACTAATAAATTAATGAAGTATAACGAAAGATCGTTATACTTCATTAATTTATAATCCTATTAGTGTCAAGACAGCTGGAGAGAATGCTTTTTTATGGATGAAAACATCATAGAAAGAATGGGCTAAACTCAATACGCTGATTAGTGGTGGCTGGTAGGTGCTAACGAATGCTGGTATAGCCAGCATCAGGGCCCGATCTAAGGGGGGGCAAGCCGGGCATTTGCCCAGAGCGGCAAAAATGCAGGGCGGCAAAATTGACTTATTCCTATCTTCCAACTTAGCCATTAGCCATTTACCACCCAAGTTTGAGAATTTTATGTGCCACCTTCTAACCTACTTCAGGTTGGTTAGTGGAAATATTTAAGTATTTTACTTAACTGAATAATTTTAGTTCGAAAGAAAGAAAGAAAGAGTAGGGATCCGCAAAAAGTCCCGCAACCTGAGTAGTATTGCTGGAATAAACACAACATATTTTGTGTTTTGATAGATTTTATTTATAAAAAGTATTGTATGATTTCGTCATCTGTCTGTCTAAAATTTACATTCTAATAAACCGTGTTCAATATAAACAATCTACTTAAATCCGGGTATTTTCTACAGGTTATGGACCTACAACCTCTTTTCTACAAGTATCGACGACCTCCGTGGTCGAGTAGTGTGTACACCGGTTTTCATGGGTACGTCACTCCGAGGCCCCGGGTTTGATTCTCGGCCGAGTCGATGTAGAAAAAGTTCATTAGTTTTCTATGTTGTCTTGGGTCTGGGTGTTTGTGATACCGTCATTACATCTGATTTTCCATAACACAAGTGCTTTAGCTACTTACATTGAGATCAAAGTAATGTATGTGATGTTGTCCAATATTTATTATATATTTATTTATTTATCGATACTTTCATATCGATACTAAGTATATTTGGATACGATACTTTGTTCCGATATTTTTGAGGTATCGATACTTTTATAAGTATTCGATTTTTTTAACAAAATTTAAGTCACATCATTAGATTTGGGTCGTAGCAGATTACCCTTCTATAGACAATGGTTTATGTTTAGAGCGTGTGTTGCCAGTTTCTCGTGATTGATACCTATTTTCCTATTTAGTAGATTTATTTTGATCAATTAACTAAACAATGATTTAATACAGTTTAATTCTAAATTTAAAGTTTGAAGACACGATTTGGAGACAGGCCTGCCTTCCTGTTAAATTAGGTGGGTTGGGAATTCGTACCATCTAAAGCGTGGCTCTACCGGCTTTCTTAGCTTCTACTCACAGTACGTTTACTCTCATCAGCAATATTTTAAACTTAAAACAAGCTGATGTTCAAGTGACGGGCTTGAGTGAGGCTTTGGATGTTTGGAGGGCTATGTTTCCGATGGAAAATATCTCAACTGACAAAACAAAACAAAAAATTTGGGACATGCCTGGACAAAAAATGACGTTTGCTTGTCTCCTTGACCAAGTAATGGACAATACAGAGAGAGCGAGACTATTAGTAGTCACCAGCGAACACTCAAGTCAATGGTTGTACGCACTTCCCTGAAATAATCTTGGTACAATTTTAGATCCTGCAACGCTGAGAATTTCCGTTAGTCTCCGGCTTGGTGCCAAAGTATGTGAAACCCATTCCTGTTCATGTGGGCAATTTGTGGACCAGTTGGGTCGACATGGCTTATCCTGCTCCAGAAGTGCTGGTCGCTTATATCGCCACGGTACAGTTAACGATTTGGTACGTAGAGCTCTCGCCACGGTTTCTATACCGGCAACATTAGAGCCATGTGGTCTATATAGAGATGATGGCAAGAGACCTGACGGTGCTACGCTTGTGCCGTGGAGACTGGGCCGCACTCTGGTGTGGGATGTAACTTGCGTAGATACATTGGCTCCATTTTATATACACGAAACTGGTACTAAAGCTGGGGCCGCAGCCGATCGTGCTCAGTTTCTGATGCGTCGTAAATACTCTTCTATAACTGAGGATTATGAGTTTGCGGCGTTAGCTTTTGAGACGTTAGGGTCGTGGTCGGCTGCCATAAAGTGGTTTATGAAGGATATGTCAATGGATATGGATAATCGACTAATTCTCTCTTCGGGTGATCAGAGGGCTGGTAGCTATTTCGCGTAGAGAATCAGTTTAGCAATTCAGCGAGGTAATGCTGCCAGTGTTGCTGGGTACCATGCCCCAAATTGGAATTTTGGATGATATTATAGGGTTAATTTTTCACGATAAGTTTTTAGTTTGATATTGTTGTATTTGAAAATCTCCTAAATGTATTTAGTTTATTTAATACAGTTTAATCCTAAATTTACTTTTTTACTGTTGCTCTTGCTTTTGGTAATATAGCACAAGGGAAAAAGGGCCCATACGCAGCAGTGAATCGCAATAGGTCGATGGATGATGATGATGATAAAGTTGAAAGGTACATAACTATGTCGATAAAAAAATATATCACTCCATCCATTCAATAGTTCCTGTCAAATTTTTCAAAAGACATACATCGTATACTTATCGTAACACTTATCAACTTTCGTATAGGTTACTACTTCAGAAGGCCCAAAATACTGACGTGAATATTGTAGGTAGGTATAATCCTAACAGTATGACGTATTTTACGTAGGTACTTGTATACTTAGCATCCCCCAACAAAACTAGCTCATGACTTATATGGTTTTCTGTATGTAAAGGGCGGCGAAAATGATCTTTGCCCTGAGCGGCAAAATGGCTAGATCGGGCCCTGGCCAGCATCAACAGCTTAACGTGCTTCCAAAGCACGAGGAAGCTAGAAATTATACATTTAGCCAAATGACTGCAAAATAATATTATTTATAATCCTGTCCTGCATAAAGCTACCGCAACAAAGTTCACACGGATGAAGTCTCGGTCGGCCGATAGTAATACAATAATGTTATTTATGGTTGTATTTGTATTTTCTTTAAACTAATATTTTAGCTAAGCGAAGTGAAAGTTATGATCTGAAGTTGAATTCGTAAAAATACGATAAGTGCATAATCCTACCTATGCGCTATGTTTCAAAGTAAGCGCTGAAAATATAATTAGTATGGGCTTTTCGCACCGACCAGTGATGCCAGATGGGGGGGATTCCCTGCAAATTCGGAGGTTTTTTTTTACTTCGGAGGGAGATTTGGAGGGATAAGACCTTTGGGGGGATTTTCGGAGGGAAATAATAAAGTTGGAGGAAATTCGGAGACATTTTTTAAGCCAAAGCACAACATTATTATTTTGTAAAGATCATTTCTTTACAAAACTAGTATAGGCTTCACCTGCATCTTACATCTGTATAGGCTGATCTATTTGCCTAAAAAAAGAAATCTTTAGTTCGGTGCTGTCGTTTAGTGAGTGAATTTAAATAATATGTGCTCGCTCGCTTGTAAAATTTATTGTACTGTTCTGTTTACTACTTAAGTATCTACCGGGTCAATGTGGTTTATGCTATGGCCGTTTAAAATTAAAATAAAAAAGTATGTACCGTTTGTTGTCTTAGGATGATAAAATCTATACCTAAGTAATGTATGTCGCAATCTAATAAATCAAAATATATAAGAACATACCGCAAGGAATGGAAAGATGAAGCGGTATTTTCAGGTTAGTTTTTCAGTGCTTGTTTATGTTTGTCGTAAAGCATGAAATTAATATGTCGAAGAGTTTTACCATACTGAAATAAATGAAAAATACATTTTATTTTGAGTAAGCAGAATACAGATTGACACGTCCTGTATCTAATAGATGATACGATTACGATAGAAAGTAATATGGAGGTTTTTTTGTCAGAAATGTCAATTTTTGGGGGGATTTCGAATAAGGACGGGGGGAAGTTCACACGGTATTCTGGCAACACTGGCACCGACGCCACTGTTCAGTCCTGGTCGAGTCCCAAAAGGGGCAGATGTATGTGTGAGGAATAGCATTTGTACCTAAGTCATAGGCATTTTATATATATATTGCTTTAAATATTTCTTATTTATTTAGATATTTACCGTTACCCTATTATTCATAATTCAAGCTTTTATAGTGTTTACTTTGGGCTAGGCTATTCGGTGTGATTGTTAGAAATATTGTTATTATTATTATTAAACATAATACTTCACATTACATATGATTTCTAATCGGTTAATTTAATTCAGGCAAGCATGACTGACACTAAGAGGAAGTTTATTTGAGAGCGATGTGAGCCTTTGTTGATAGATGTCCCTTTTGTAACGTTTGACGTCACTTTTGACTTTCTCATGTTACGCCCATTTCCCACAACATGTGTTAAGTTTTTTTTAAATCTATTTTAAATATTTAATTTAAAATGGTTGGTTTGTTTTACATCGATTTGTGTATGCAAAAATGATTGGTACAGAAGTAAATATTTTAAGTAATTATTTAGGGAATCACGAATTCAATAAGAAAGTTCCAGCACAGCCCTAGAATTTGGGTTTGTTTTTTGTTTTATTAATAAGTAAAATTTAGCGAGTTTTCCAGTACTAAAGCCTATTTTATATAAAATAAGATCAAGTTACTTTTCCTGCAAAAATGTTAGTTTTTGAGTTACTTTTGCCTGTCAGCTACTGGCAAAATTCTTAAAACTAAGCTATCAGCAAGAGCTTTTGAAACGAGGGTCGCGAAGATATTTCACTAAGTTTCAATATCATTAGAGTTACAGCTACAAATTCAGTCAATTAATTATAAGTGACACAAGACAACATAAAAGTTAAAGATCAACCAACAGAGGTCTATGTGTAAGCTTTTAAAATTAATTATTGCCTGTGAGTTTATTTTATTATCATAGACCATAACACTAATAAAATAAGTTTTGAATTAAAGATCTCCACTCTAGGCGATATTAAGGTTTGCATATGTGAACTTTTACCCCTTTGAGAATTTAATTATACTAATACTAATTTAAATATATAATCAATTTTTTTGTATTTACCTATGTAAAACAGCTCATCAATTAATTGTCCAAATGATGTTTGATCTGAGTGTCATTTGATCTTTGTATTACTGTGTATATCTGATTGATGACATAATATTTCAAGTGGTCACTAATCTATAACAAAATAATTTGTTATTGTGTGGTGTAAGGCTTCTTTGATATAATGTAATCATAAAGTTTACCTTAATTTAATGATAGGTTTGTATTTGTATTTTATGATGTTTAATATTGTCTTATTTTGACGACCGTTTGGTGCAACGGTAGCGATCCTGCCTTTCGCACCGACGGTCCTGGGTTCGAATCCCGGAAGGGGCAGATGTTTGTAATACGAGCATTTGTACCTAAGTCATGGGTGTTTATATACTAGATATTTCTATGAATATTACATATCTATGTATCATATATGTATGTGTATCCGTTACCCTAGCGTTACGTTAGCATCCATAACACAAGTCTTACTGTGCTTACTTTGGGCTAGGCTAATTGGTGTGAATGTTAGAAATATTTATTTATTTTATTGATTTATTTAAATAGCATCTGAATAATATGATATGATATATTTACTATTTACCAATCACTTAAAAGCATATATAAATCCTCTGTACTTCAAAATTCAAAACCGAACCCTTATCACTTTATTGTCCGTATGTAAAGACCGTTTATTTAGGGCCGCGTGGAGAATAAGTTTAAATAAATATTAAATACTTATATTTGCAATCCCTTAGAGCACGAGTAAACCAAATTTCTGTGACCGTTTATGACTTTTTTTATGGAAAGTATACTTGTGTTAGCATTTGTTACTATTTTATTATGATTTGTTAAAAGATACTTTTTTAATACTGTTTATATTCATGTCCGTGTATGCCTACTATAGTCTCCACAATTGTTGCTGATTTGGGTATATCCTCTTACCTTAATTACTCGTTCATTCAATTTACACGTCCCTTTATTTCATTCGTTTATTTAATTCACTGCTTCATTCGTACTGTAAATTATGGAATCAGTTGGAATATGTCTGTCATTACACTATCAGTTGTCGCAGCAATCGGACGTCCTCAGTACTCTTAATTACTTGGACTTGCCTGCAATTAACGATTTAGCATATAACCTACAGTTGAAGTTTATCTTTTATTCTCCTAGCTTAGGTACAAAAACTCGCAAAGGTATCAAAACCTGTCAACCTAGAATCATGAAATTTGATAATGAGAAATGTCGTGTAGCACAAGTCAAGGGAAAAGTCTCAAAATCTTAAATTTGTAGTTATATTACAAAATGCCTTACATATCTACAAGTTTGTACTGAACTATCGGTGCGTGAGTTCGACTCGCCTATTTTTTTAACAAAATTATAACCAAAAGGTAATGTAAGAAAGAGAATATACGAATGTCGCACCGCTACTAAAACACTGTCTTCACAAAAATAACATTAGAGATATCGGATTCGATGAAATGTTTTATGCCGAAACATACATTAGAGCTATTGTGTTAAGGTGAAATATAATATCGAGCAAACATACCGAAAGTTTAAGAAAATTGGAGATAAAATAAAATATCGTAGGAAACATAATCCTTGATGAGTCGTTATAGATGAAGTGTTTTTAGACGTAACGTAATTTGAAATAGACTTGGAATCCGATATGGGTTGAAATGGGTTATTTGAAAATTTGACATTTTGGGTAGGTTGACATACCATTGACCTACATACGTAGCGTAGTAAAGCTTTATTATGAAAACAGCTAGCTAGAAACCAGTAAGTTTGGAAGTCACAGACTTTTTTAGGTTATAAATATGAATAAAATAACGCACTATATTTTGAAAATAGTTTGTGTATTATGTGATAACTAATAATAATAATATTTATCTTTACTTAATCATGAAAATATTAGTGTTACAGTGTTACCATATTCCAGATATTTTCTATGCTAATTGAATATTACTGAAAACTTTTTACAAAAATATAAATTGTCCTCTATCTCTATATAATCTATTTAATTTCATTGATGTTTGTTTTATATTTAGGATGATTTTTCTGTTATCTATTTGTTTTTGTTGGCAGACGGATACAGAGTAATAAATTTTTTGAGAATAATTACTGCGTACACTATTTTGTTATTTTCAGCAGTAAGAAAACGGGTTAAAACAAACTACTTAAGTGATAAAAAAGTTGATTTGAATTAAAACACTTTAAGTAAAAATATGTCTAAAATAAGCGAGTAAGTTAGTAAATTAATAATTGTCTATAAAGTCATACAATATAAGATGCTGCCGGCTATATCAAGTTAACAAAAGAGGATAACATAAAAATCATTTAAAACATCCTAAAAATAAAACAAACATCAATGTAATTAAATAGATATAAAGGAGGCTACTAAACTTTTTGAATGACTATGGTCTTCTGTGGGGGAGTGGTGTAAGGTAAATTAACTTAATAAGCAAAATATATGTTTTTTTTTTCATTTCTGTATATTCTTCTTTAAGAGAAGGGTAAAATTTATAATTTATGTGTAATAAAAATATAATACAATTGATCAAAGAATGTGTTATCATACAATAAACTTGTGTTAAAATTTTTGTGTTATATGATGAGCCGTCGTCGGTATAACGAACAATTCTAAAGAACGCACGCTCTATCTTATCTGGGACTAGCAATCCATTAAAATTAATAGGTAACAATTTAGTATAGACAATTCTGTTTACGGCAACAATGATACCACAGATAGCCACAATGAGGATTTTTTTCTATATTGAAGCGGTCGCAAGTGAAACCCGGAATCTCAAGGATAAATTGGGATACTAGGCCCTTGAGTTCACGCGAGACATTTTCACTACCTTTCCTAAAATATTATATAATATAAAATATTGTATAGTTCTCCAGTTTCTTTATTGAGATAGAAGAAATCTAAGTAAGACAAATACAGCATTTTAGAGTTTGGAGTCAAAATCCAATCATAATTTAGGCGCTTCGTTATGGTGACTGATTTTTGTGTGTAATCCAGAAAAACGTGTCTTCAGCTGGCACACGTTGTAGGTATTGAAAAAATAGTCTTTTTTTTCAAATCTCTATATTGTATACTTTTGAGTTATGAACCGATGAATATGTGTAATTGGTGACACGTAATACTGACTATCATATGTTGTATCTACAAAAATAATAAAGTTTGAGTTTCGTATTAAAAACCACGCAATACGTTATTTATTTTTTTTTCATTTATTTCGAGCAGAGCCCATAGAATGTGTTAGTAACAATAATATTAGACTAGGGTTAGTAAACGACAATAAAACAGACAAAAACAAACGTAAAATACTATATAATTAAGGGTTTAAGATGTGTGCAGCTAAAAACAACCGCGTGGCCGTGGTAAATCTCATCTATCTATGAACACCCTAAGGATACCACTCGGGCAGCTGCGTAAGCGAGACAGTGCAGAGGCACAACGTTTCCGCATTATAGCAACAAAGCCATCTATTCCTGCTTCCGCGAACATATTGGATCCACTGCAACGCCTAGGCAACCCCAGTAGTATCCTCAAGGCATTATTATATTGGATACGGAGGTAACTGTATGCTCGCTGCGTATAGCTAAGCCATGACACGTGGATTGCCAATAAGCTTTGAAAAGGGTTATCTTAACTGATCGCGTACACCGTGCGAACCTACGAGCCAGCATACTACAGCGAACAGTCAACGACATGCGTTCCCTTTCGATGTCCATATTGTCTTTTGTGTCTTCTGTTACCTAGTGACCCAAGCACTTAAAGCACAAACAAGCCGATATTTTTGAATGGGTTTGCTCTTGATGTCAATCAAGCCCAGGGGCCAAGAAATTTAAAATTTGCCTTTGGTTTGGTTTTGCAGTTATAATCAGAAAACCGTGTTTCCGGCATCAAATTTTGAATAATGGTGCGGGTATATGACAAAACGTGCCATTGCCATGCCGTACGCAACACAACTACTGTCGAGTTTAAACTTTACCGATTGTATTAAATCATTTTAGCTTGTTTTCTTCATTAATTAAAGACTAAACGCTAAAATAATTATGAAGATACAGCTGCTCAGGCTGGAGACATGATACACGCTACAATTTTGTTTAAAATTTCTGAGTATAATTTGAAACCGTAACCACACTGTTTTGCGTTTACGGCATGTTCCAGCTGGAGACACCTGTTTCCAGCTAACACACAAAAAATCGCTCGCCGCCGTAACGAAATTATGCTTTAAACATTATGACTGGAAACATTGACAGTCCGAAAAGTGCTTTAAAATTAAACATATACGTAGAACTCTCCTATCTCTATGAGGAAGCTGGAGTATCACACATGGTGTTTTTAAAGTTTTTTAATTGGTTTGCTTGGAATAAAAAATAGCAACTGTTATGAGTTTTTGAATAAGCTGCACTTAAACGAACTCTACAGAACACGATGAGTGTGTACTTAGTGAAAAGGACCACGTGACAAGATGTGCAAGAACGTGAAAAGTGTAACGTGGGAGACAGAGACCCTAATGGGGGCTCCTCCGAAGTCAAAGTGGGACTCGCTATGTCCCAGAGCGGCTTTGTCACACGTAGGATTATTCGTGGCACTGATGCTGTATACCGCTGGAGGTGGTTTAGTAAGTATACTAAATTGCCAATTTAATTATGGACCATTATGTTATCATTTATAGAATGTTAATATCATTATACGCCTGCATAACTTTTGCGAAATAATGCACTGTCTCAAATTATTGCATAAGTTATACATTATTTAAATGCTTTTATCAAGCAAGATATATTGTTGTAAAATAATTTATCGATCATCTAACATGAACTGGTACTGTAGATTTTAATCACGTGAAATTAAATTAAGATACTAATGTTCGTTATTACTAGTTTTTCTTTAAGTTAAGAGTTCAAATTGAAAATCCTATATTTACATAAGTGGTTCGATTGACATTAATTTAAGCTATACATTTAAAAAAAATATCTTTATTACCCATTTACCTATGGGTAGGTCCGATCGCTTAAGTGGATAAAGTCAGTACTGTCTTCTATTGTATGTGTATAGTACGCATGACTGGGCTGACTGAGCTGTCGTACTAAAAAAATATCGTAGGATAGTATTATTCTTTATATTTCTAACGCATTATTTTGATTATAACTGCTTGTTGACCTTATAAAAGCTGGAATATTTAAAAAAAATCTTTTTCTTGTTTTGTCTAGAAGCTACAACTGCTGTCTTCGCTATACGAAATATCTTGGTATCGACTTGCAATTACAAAGAAGTTTTTATTCAGAACACTAATAAAGTACTCGTAAAGTAGATCTGTTACTTAATTCTTTCAATCAAACACTCGGGTATCAACGTTGTGACTGTGAATATAAATCTTAGATTACTTACAAAACGGAAATACGGTGGCCAGAATTGGAGACATAAATCTGGCGATAGAAGGATTAAGTATTTACAATGTCTAACGACATTTAAGTGTCTCCTACCGTTATTTTGTTGTGTCCGTGAAGAACAAACTAATTTATTATGATAAATTATGAATTATATTTTTATCCAACAAGCTACTTTAGCTATTTAGAAAAAGGTTGTAATGTGGCGTCAGAATATTCTTGAAAAATCGCACATTAATTTATCTAACTAGTCTGGCCATAAATACTGTTAAATAAAACCTTTTCTTTTTTTAACTTTTTAATTATTTTGAATTTTGAACGCTTTTATTATTTTAAAAACTTCTTTCAATTACGCGCCATTTCACATACTTTTTCGTGTTCATTATCAAATTACTATATGGAATGGAGTGTTAAAGAAAATAGGATTGCAGTAATCGCCTTGCACAAAGTAGGTATGGAGCCGTCTGTAATATTCCAGGCACTTCGAAAGCTTGGTATCAGCCGTAAGTTCTTATATCGTACTATCAACAGATATAACAACACTTCCTCTGTCGAAGACCATAAAAAAATCTCATCGCGAGAAATGAAGATTTCCGCTAGGACTCTGTCGCGTATTATAAAAGATGACTTGAAGCTCGGTGATTATCGTCGATATACAGGACATGCCCTAAATCAATGTTTACGATTAAAGGGAGTGGATCGATCAAAATGCCTTCTATCATGATACGCAGGTGAAAGGCACATAAATATCCTCTTGACCGATGAAAAAGTTTCACGATTGAAGAGCACTACAATAAGCAAAATGATAAAGAGAAGCTGCTTAAGTGATCAGAAAGATACAACGTGGTCATCATCCTGCGACAGTGATGGTTTGGTGGGACGACCCACATCAAGGCATCACAAAGCGACGTTTTTGTGAAAAACGAGTGAAAACTTCAGCCAAAGTGTATCAAGCGACAGTCTTGGATCATGTTGTGAAACTTCTGAGCAATACACTTTTTAAAAATGTACCGTGGACTTTCCAGCAGAACTCTGCACCTGGTCAGAGCTCCCCAAACCTGGCTTGAAACCAACGTTCCGGTCTATATAAGAGCTGAAGATGGGCCCTCATCTAGCCCAGACTCTTAGGCTACAAATTATGGTCATTTTTAGAGGACTGGCCTGCTCCTGCGACATCGAGTCTCAAAAATCTCTGGAGCAAGTAGTGGCGAAATTTCCCATGGAAATCCATAGATTCGTGACCAGACAGATTAAGGGCCTGTATTAAAGCCAAAGGTGGCCATTTTGAATAGATTTTTTTAATTTTTTTGCTGTGTTTAATAAATATGTACATATAAGGTTTAGTCATATTAGGTACATTACTTCATTGCATTTTCATTTGTAAAAGAACTTATGGCCGGACTAGGTATATATCAATGAGTAGTTTCATGCGCTGTGCTCTGTACATTAATTTTGTTCTTCATATTTTAGGCTTAGCTCACAGAATATTAACACTAACAAACTTAGATAATTTATATGGAACGGAGGACAGAGAAAGCTGAAGGGCTATCTGGAGTTTCTTTTAGCCTTTAGTATTCCTAAATACGATATTTACTAAACTTTAATGAAAGCAACATAACATTGTTAGCGGACTTAATAATAAAATCATTATCTCTAGCCAACCTCTGGGAAAACCGAAATTCATGAATGCGGTAAACTAGATAACAAATATTAAACTATACTTATTGACTGATTATGACAACCGTTTGGGGCAACGGTAGCGATCCTGCCTTTCGCACTGACGATCCTGGGTTCGAGTCCCGGAAGGGGCAGATGTATATTTGTACTTGAGTATTAATATATATTTGTATGAATATTACATATTTATGTATCGTATATGTATTTCTACCCGTTACACTAGTATCCATAACACAAGCCTTACAGTGCTTACTTTTGGCTAGATTGATTGGTGTGAAGTGAAGGTGTAAGAAATATTATTATTATTATTATTAATGACTATTATTATTCTCGGTATTGAACTGTATGAATTTCAACTGTATTTGAATTTAATATTATTGTGTGTTTGTTTATACACCCTTGTATATTTATTCAGTACTACAAAAGTATCTAGGTATCCAGTGATAACAATAATAAATGAAAAAGTTTTATGTTAATTGTATTAATTGACATCATAATATGTAGAGACAATCTAAAAAGTCTGTATGGAAAATCTCCACGAATTTGTAGGACTGCATGTCAATTAGTTGTCAAATATTCACACAATACTAAACTAAATGAATAACCTGCTTATGTAGCACTTCTCTTAAACTTCCTTCTTAAAACAAAATAATTCTTATGTAACTATTTTAAACAAATATTGTTAATGTCCTTATTGCCACAAAAATCTAAAAAATTATTTGCAAATTGTTGCGAGCCTCGTCACCTATAAAATATGAGATTGGCTAAAAATCTATGAATTCTTCTTCATAAAGGCAGATAGGACTTTCTTTTATCTTTTCCGATTCATAATAATCAAAGTTTGTGGCATCACTAGATGAACGAATTTTTGGTGTAAATGGTGGATGAACCCGACCATTGAGAAGGCTATCCCAGTCGATTTCTTTGAACCATTTGTTATTCTTTAAATCAAGGACTCCATCTTTTAGATTTCCGTAACGGCGAGCAGTGTCCGTCTCAATGAGGTGCGAAAGCAGCTCTTTTACTTCGTTTGAAAAATGTGTTGGACATTTATATTTTCCTGCGACGATTTTTTCATAAATTCTCATCTGGTCGGTGGAGTAAAATGGTGGATAGCCCGCGCACATCTCATATATAAGAACTCCGAAAGACCACCAATCAACCGATTTACCATAACCCTTGCTAAGAATTATTTCTGGAGCTAAGTATTCAGGAGTCCCGCAAAGTGTCCAAGTACGGTTTTTTAGGACCTTGCAAAAACCAAAATCTGTTATTTTAATGTAGCCTGAACGATCTATTAAAATATTCTCGGGTTTCAAATCACGATAAACAAGATCACAGGCATGAAGGTACTCTAAAGCCAACAAAACTTGAGCGGCATAGAATTTTGACAATGTCTCCTCAAATTTACCCATTTTCCGAAGATGTGTGAAAATCTCTCCTCCAGCTACGAATGGTAAAACATAATACAAATAAACATTGTCTTTGAAAAAATATTTCATGTAAACAACAAACGGAAAGTTTAGTCCGCATAAAATCTTTTTTTCAAAAAAGCTGTGTTCGATTTGCTTATATTTCACAATTTTCGCCTTTTCTAGTGCTTTCATCGCATAATATTTTGAAGTAATTACATGTCTTACTAAGTAAACAACACCAAAAGCACCTGTGCCTAAAATCCTATTTAATTCGAAATCTTCTCTTTTTGAATTACTCGCTGACTTATCGTGCCAAGCTTCCAAGAAATCATCACGTAGTTTTTGCAGGTAAAGCGCATATTGCTCCTGTTTTGTCGGAGAATAACCACCTTGGTTTCGTGGGGAAAGCAATCGTCGCTTAATCGTGTCCACCATTTTGGTCAATATTTATATAATGATTCTTGGGCTTTTGAGAGCCCTAATTTATATTTAGTGTGAAAAATTTATTATTTTGTAAATTTTAATTAACAAGAGATAAAGAAGAGAATAAAGTTTTACTCTTTTTGAAAAAACATTAAGAAAACGAAGACTATAAGTGGGGCGATGACAAAGGAAAATTAAAGATAGAGAGTGTAGCCTGTGGTATAGCAATTCATGCTATCATAGAACAAAAAGCGTTTCGTTTAACAAGGCAAGACTTTTTCAATATGCATAATTTTATTCCTTCGGTCTTGATTACATAATTTACTTACAGCTTCGTCGCAATATTTAATAATCCCCTATACTGTATTTATATGCAGTTGCTAAATTCAATTATCATAATACTAGCTTCAACCCGCGGTTTCGCCCGCGTGGAGTTCGGTCTGTCACTTAAAGTCTTAATTAACGACTCATGTCACTTACCAGCCCAAAATAAATCAACAAAATAAGTGGTTTATTACGTTATTTTATTATTTGATGATTGATCAATGTCTCATTCTAAAAGTAAAAGCGAATTTTGCGTTACTTTAATCGTTTACGCAGCGTACGAAACGGAAGCTCTCAAATGAAATATTTTACCCGTTTATACAACACTTTTCATTGATGCTCCGTTCCTAATGGTTGTAGAGTTTTGTAATATAGCCTATAAACTTCCTTGATAAATGGATTATCCAAAGCAAAAATTAGCGCGTTCCATCAAACAAACAAACTTCAGCTTTATAATATTAATAGATTTATTTTTTATTTTGTATTAACTAGTATGAATATCTTTATTTTTCTTTTCGCAAATTGAGCCAAACCATGTGTTTTATTCATAATACCTATTAATATAAAGGTGATTGTGTAGAAATCGTGACAAAACCACACATTGCAATACCCGGCCATTGCATTTTTTCAATGATCTGGTCATTAGCTCTCATAATTTTAGTGTAAAATAAAGGGTTGTGTTGTACAAATATGACACATATATAATTCTTACAATATAAAAATCTATTGATTTATTTCTAACTTAAAAACGCAAAATTGAATTGAATTCTGTTACTTATATGATGTGTAATCATAAAAAAAAATGATTTTCAACTGTAAAATTATCTCTAATAAGCACCGAAATGGGTTAACAGCTTTTAATTGCAATCAATACAGGACTATCGGCTTTTTTATTGCATTTCGATATTTTGCAGGGCACAAAAGATGTGTATTTACAATGCTAACATAAGCTCAGAGACTGACAGATTACTTTCATTTAACTCGTTTTAGAATTGCTGTTGTATAAAGCATTAAATTATTATCTACATCATTCTCAAGTTTAAGGTTAGATTATTTCTTTAGAAATATTAGAACATTGCTTTTTATGGAATATTTGTATGATGTATGTATGTATATTTAAATTTGGACAAATCAACATTGATTGAGAGCTTTTATCTCTATGATGATATATGAGAGTCGACCAGTGCCTACAGACTAGTAAAATTCTAGCTCTTTCCATAGACAAAAAAATATTTTTTAATAATTCTTAATGTTGTCTGTATTATTTATTTTACACAATGACTTTTAGAATTTTTTATATTTTTAAAGGTGTTAATTTTATTTGAGTGTGTAATTTAAATGGGCCGAAGGCTCTTTAGGAGGGTATGTCCAAGACATATACTCAACAGACTCATCAAGATCATACCAGATATTTAGAATTGTTAAAATCTGAATTTGATAAGAAGTTTTCTGAGCCACCACACTGTGACAAGTCTCCAGATGAATTTGATAGAATCAAAGCCATAGGTAGTGGTGCATATGGTGAAGTGTTTTTAGTAAGGCATAAAAGTACTTTCACATATCATGCTATGAAAGTAGTTGAAAAACAAATTGTTGTCGAAAGGAAACACGTCAAACATCTGATATTGGAAAAGAAGATTTTACAATGTGTGCATTTTCCATTCCTAGTTTCTTTGGATCTTGCTTTTAAAGACAATTTGTATCTTTACTTCATATTACCATATATATCAGGTGGCGAAATGTTCACTTATATTCAAAAATATGGAGGGTTTTCTGAAGCTTTATCCAAGTTTTATGCGAGTCAAGTTATTTTGGCATTGGAATATTTACATTACTGTCACATAGTGCACAGGGACGTTAAACCAGAAAATATTCTTGTCGATACGAATGGTTATTTAAAACTATGTGATTTTGGGTTTTGTAAAGTGCTTAAGAAGAAAACTTGGACTTTATGTGGTACACCTGAGTATTTGGCTCCAGAAGTAATAATGTCAAAGGGCTACTCTTTTCCTGTAGACTGGTGGGCTGTTGGTGTTTTAATATTCGAAATGCAAGCTGGACATCCGCCCTTTGTTGCTAGTGACCCGAACAAGTTATACGAAAAAATTCTCGATGGCTCTTTCAAGTTTCCTGATTCGATTATTCCTGATTCAAGGAGTTTGATAAAAGGATTGTTACAAACAGATCCGTCAAAGCGATTGGGCTCTTTAAAAGCAGGAGTCTATGATATTAAAAGTCATTCATGGTTCGATGATATTGTTTGGCAATCTATTTTACATCAAAGGATTAAACCACCGTTTGTTCCAATATGTCCATCACCTGGTGACACAAGTAATTTTCCAGATATGGCGCAGCCAATATTAAGAAAGGCAACACATTGTTATTATGAAAAAGAATTTGCAGACTTTTAAATAATGTTACGTGCTCTCTGTTGAGAATAATCACTCCTAGTCTTGCTCTTTTGATAATTGAGTTTAGTATTCTATATTTTATAAGAGAATTTATTCTGCTTTAACGTTTCTATAAATAATCCTAACAAAACCAGTTTTATTCGTAATCCCTTGTCTTCATGTTTTTTAGATAATCCAGTAATGATGAATTTAAATATAATGCCAAAGAGACTTGAATAATAGCTGCAGTGGTGAGATTGATAATTTATAATCTTTCTAAATACCTACTGGTAACGTTAACTCACAAGCGATTATTGAAGTTTCTGGTCTGAAACCAATTTAAGGTAAGTACTTAACGCTAATAGTACTTTTGAAGAGTGCGTTGGTGGATCACATGTACTATTTTTAGCACATTTGTGATATTTGGACCACCTGGTCATCGCCGTGGATACGATCCATAAAGTTCGATCGGACAGATTCTTAAGGAATAGGTAATAGAAAAAGGGAGAAAAACACTCAGTCGTAAACTTAATAATTCTGTTTCCTACTAGTATGATTGATTGTCAGGATAGTATGACCATCAGGAAGCTTTGTTTTTGTTTTTCAGATTTAACCGATGATCCAGCAAGACTATATAGAAAAAGTATATAAAAGTTAATTATCTTACATTATCTTAATAAATTTATTACAATTTATTAGTAGATGCTCAAAAAATTGCCCTCTTTTAATATGTTTCAGTTGCGATAATTTGTGAATGGGTCGTTCTTCTTTTTTACCGACAATGGTCTGTCCTTCGTCTTATTATGGCATCTCGTTGGAATATTGATATTTACGGTTTTTTAATTCGGTTCGAATAAACGTCCATATTTTTCTTATCTATTAATATTATGTAATTTTTCATTTTCTCCAACCAACATATTTTTCCATTTGTTTTTCGTAGAATGCCGTGACAGAGTGGTAAACCGAAATGTGGTCTCCACAGAAAAAGGCCACTCTGTCACATATTTTTTTTAAAAACCAACATTAAAAAAGAATTAATATTTGCCGCAAAGGAAACTTTAATTAGTCCTAATGACAACACAGATGCAATTTCTTTTAAATTCCACACAGAAACCAAAATTATGGATAGTTCAAAAACCAAAAAAACAGAAAAACGTTGTTTCATTGTCGGTAAAAAAGAAGAACGACCCGAATACATTTCTTATAATATTTACTTTGGTAAATGGAATTAATATATAATATCTCTATATTCTTACATTTGTACCAATTAGCCTAGTCTAAAGTAAGCACTGTAAGGCTTGTGTTATATATACCTACTAGGGCAATGAGCTGGTATACATATAGGACACAAAATTTCCCGTTGAAAAGACTAGCTCAATAATTTAAGAACAGTGAAAAATTTTATAATTCCGATATCCACAATGCGGCCTCTCAAGTAAATAGAGTCAAACTCTTATAACCATTTATGTATTGACATTTATGCGGTGCGGATAAAGTTGAAGCAGTCAGTCTTAATTCCAATATTTTGTCCCCAATGTAGTTAACCGCGTTGTTAAGTTTTGTTGAAAAGCAAAGCAGTTCACCATACGATATAATTACTCTGCTGTTTATCGACGATGTCATATAATAATGATAAATAGTTTCGTTATAAGTACTCTATAAATGTTTCGACGCGATGGTTTGGAACTTTCTTAACCGTGTCTTGGGTAGCTGCGTGTAAAGCGAGTAATTACATGTACTAAAACTGTTGGTTACATGTTACTCGTTTTAGTTGTCTCTTAGCGGATTTACTGCGCGTTGAATCTTTTTTCTTAGATTTAATCCTGAAGTTTCGACTCCTTTACAGGAGCCGTGAGCACAAGATTATTAAGGAAATGGTTATCACAACTGTTGTACAACCCTACAACGGGCACGTTCCTAAATACTCAATTTCAAATAATAAAAAATGGTGCAATTAAAAAACGGTGTCAATTTTGCAATCAAATTTATTTACTTTATCTGTTATATTTCTTTTACCAGAAACTACGAATTTATTAGTTCAGTAATTCAGAGGCCTTTAAGAGAAAAACTAGCGATAGAACTTTGGGCAGGAGGACCGACTTTCATCCTAATTTTATTACATGACATTTCCCTATGATTGAGGAGTAATTTATATGACTGATAAGTTCACAGCCTTATTCGTCATTCCTTACTTTCTTTCTAGTGAGTATATACGTGATTTATTTTATATCCGCAATAATAAGTTTACGTTTATTATAATCTTTTATCGTTTTGTCGTAATTATGTATTTTGTTTATCCCAATAAAGGTTGACCGGCAGAGAGTGCTTTTATCATCCACCCACTGTACTAATGTTATATTGTATTCAATAAAATTTTATTAATAAATAAATATAAACAAGTTTATCCAAGTATTGAATTAATAACGGTGTAGCATACAGTAAACAGATGAAAAAATTAAACTTGGGTAAATAAATACAAATCAACACAACAAAACATTTGAATGATAAACTCTATCGATAGAGAATGATTAAGTGTTTTTTTTTTATAAAAAGTCATTTTTAATGACATTTTACCTTTCGTGCCACTTACTAAATTTCATTAATCGTCACTTAATAAATTTCATTTGTAATAAAAGATTTCCAAGTTTCCTTTCCTCTGGTCACAATTATAAACTGATAGCATTTCACTAAAGTTCTTAAATATTGTATATGGATTCTGGTGAAGACAGATTTAAAATTATGGAATCGGTTTATTTGGTCTTAGTAATTTAACGAACATATTTCTGGGTTGTAGAAAATTGCAAAAAAATTATGAGTCGTTTTTCCACCTGTGCTTGATAAAAAAAATATTTTTGATGAGTCTTGAGTTTCATCGTACTTTCATATTTTTTTTCGTAAAGAAAATGTTAGAGATGCACACACTATTTATATCAAAGTGAAAACTTACCTGTTATAAGTCATATGATATCCTTATAGTATACTGCATGATATTGTTTTCCTACTAGAGTAAAACAAATGTTTATGTAATTCAAAGTCAGTTAATGTAAAGCTAATTTGTCATGACATCTGCCAATATACTATTTGTTATTGTCACAAATTAATCCAATAGGATGCCTGGATTTACAAAGGTATAGTAGAGAGTATAGATTTAGATATTTTAGTTATAATAATATTCAGCTACAGTAAGTTTGCAGTAGAAAATGTAATTCTCGCCTAATCTTATTTATATGAAACATAGTTTTTGAAATCTTAGAGTAAGTTAAGCTATTTAAATAATATCATGGTTCTCAGTAATATGCAGAATGAGAAATAATATTATTGTTTGGTTTTAGGTGTTCAGAGCTTTGGAATACCCTGCCGAGTTGGCCAAACAAAGTTTTCACAGGGAAAGATTGCAGACAGAAAGATGGAATTTTATACAATTCGTATCACAACACAATACAAATATGACATTGGAGCCTGATATTCAAGAACAACTAAGCCATCATTTGGCTTTGTATGAGAAAGTAAGTTTAGTTAAAAAAATGACATATTATAATATATTTTTGGTAATTTAAGTTAGAGTAGAGAACCTACAACTTTTCAAAATCTAGAGCTCTTCCATTTGAGACCTACCGGACGCCGGTGACAAGTCTATAATTTTGAAGTAAAAACAGCTTAAGTAGTTGATATATATATAGATATAGTTATATATAGATAATGATAGATAGATAATAAGTTTATTTGCATCATAAGACACACACACGTATATAGATATATAATATATATAGATATAGTTGATACTATAGTAATTACATACATAACAAAACAATTACGTACAATAATTAGGTACTTAAAGTACAATCAGCAGTTTTCGTTGCTTAGAACCAGTCTTTTTTTAACTAACATTTACTAATAATACTAATTACACATTCTTTAATTTTTCATCGTTGTGTCTCTATTAAAGATAAAAATAAATATTTCCAACAGGTATTAGAAGAAGCATCATCCAGTGGTTTGGCGTTAGAAGTTGAGAAAAATTTTCCACCATCGGAAGAAAAATGGAGCATATTACAAGCTGTATTTTTCTCTTCGACTGTGCTCACCACAATAGGTGTGTAAAACCATGTAAGCATTACTGCATTATTGTAATATAACAATAAACTCTTAATTCGTTAATTATTTAACTGTTATACCGGCTTTAAAAATATAATGGTATATAGTAACATTCGTATATATGAATATTAGTAATGAATTCAAGACAACTCGTACCCATATTTAGGTGAAAATACTTTTACTAGTATTAGAGTCCGCAGACCTTTAACGTATAGTTCCGTGCGCTGCCCCTTAAAGCCTGATTTGTTAAAAACTTGTTCTCTTTTCAGGTTACGGTAACATTGTGCCCGAAACATTCTGGGGAAGATTATTTTGCATTGCATACGCGCTCATAGGAATACCTTTGACGCTGACTGTTATTGCTGACTTGGGTCGTGTATTTGCTACTTTCGTATCTTTTATAGCAAAACAGTTACCTCCTATGCCGCGTAAGTTCGCTTTCGGAAAGCTTTTAATTTATTAACTGTTGCTTATTAATAGAATTAGTTGCTGCATCTGTCGGCAAAACAGACGTGGATGGCTTTGTTTTTATCTTTATTTATTTAGGAACTTTTGTCTTATTACATGTCAGCTCCATCGAAATATATTTACATTATTTAACCTCTTATTTTATAAATATAAAATAATGCAATTATATATATATGTGCTTTTGTAGTTTATTGGTAGAATACCTAATAAGCCACACAAGCATAAAACTGCCTCAGATTCAGAGTTGTTCAAAATGCTGTAAACAATTCCTACATCCAGCCTGTTTATTCTAAAACTACTCAAACATATCTGTATTTGAGTTTGATGATGCACGTCCTCAATTGTATGATGAATGTCGTAGAAATGAGATCTTAAATAAGAATAGCTGTAGTGAATTTCATGGATAAAATAAGGAATGATATGATAAAAGAGTGGTGTGGTGTGGAAGAAGGTATTTGGACTTGTAGAGAGGATGGACGAAAGAAGATTGGCAATAAACTTGTTATAAGAGCCACTGCACTGTTTAAGAGTTATCTTTCAGATCGGACACAGAGAGTGAAGTTAGATAGAACAGTGAGTGATAACGTCTCCGTGTCGTACTGTGTCTCCCAGGGAAGTGTGTTAGGCCAACTCTGCAATTTAAGAATTAAAAATGGCCACATTTTTTCATACGCTGATAATACTGTGTTTTTTTTCACTGGAAAAGACTGAAATAGCGTCAGAGATAGCCGGGAATTGAGTATGAGCTTGGTTGTTGGATGGTTATGAAATAATCTCCTCACTTTAAATACACTCAAAACTAATTATATCTGCCTTTTTTCTCTTTTAAGTTAAAGTTAGGTCTGTATTTTTTATATAACTTCGATAATATAAATATCAACTGCAACAGGCATTTTTTGCTTACTAGGTGACATCAATCACTGATAAAAGATTATAAAAGAATAACGAAATAAATTATATTATTATTATATAATAGCTGGTGCCCGCGACTTCGTCTGCGCAGGATTAGTATTTCGAACAATATGTTTATAAATTGTAGCCTATGTGTTATTCTGATGTATAAGCTATATTGTGGTAAAGTTTCATTCAAATCCATTCAGTAGTTTTTACGTGAAAGAGTAACAAACATCCATACATCCATACTTACAAACTTTCGCCTTTATAATAGTAGTAGGATATAAGAGTTAGATGTGCATGGGCAAGTCGATAAAGGCAGACGCATATTAGGGACCAAATAGAAGATGTCTTGAAAAATAGGCCAGGTCAAAAGTACCCTTAACTGACGAGCTTGTATGAAAGGCCTGATGAGAGTTGCAGAAGCGAGAGATGTATGTCAGTATCGTGGATAGTGGAAATCTGTGATGTCTGCCTAATCTTGCAGGAAAAATGAGTTTTTTTTGTATGTATGTTTTCACACACAATTAGGTGTTTACATACTTCATCTTGTATGCAAACTTTCTTGATGGAACATGATCGGACTTAATTCTTAATATAAGCTTAAGGTTTTGTAGACTTAAATTACTAGTACAAAACAAACCGTGGTGTTCGACTTTGTATTGTTTTATACCAGATGTCTTTTGTTTTCGATTCGTCAAAGTATACCTTCCATTATATTTGTATAAGACTCATACTTAAAAATACTTCTGAGTTTACGGTCTGGTGACGCATTCCATTAAAGCCTACAGCATTTGCCATTTTGTCAGCCTCCTCGTACCTCTTAAGTAATGTGCTCTCGAACCCATTGCAAAGACACTTTCCTGTTGTGCGACGACAGAAGTATCACCTATCCGAGTACATTAAAGGTTGTCGCTATACCTCTATGCAAATCCAAACTTAATTTTAGACTAAATCGGTTTATCCTAAATACTAGTTATTTGATAGTATATACTAGTTGTATCTAGAATAATATAGTTTGGCCTAAACAGATTGAAACAATAAATCTGGTAGTTTATACAAAGTTGTCACTTACTCTTATTACAAGGGAACCTCTTGTGTGTTAAAAGAGGTTTATCTGACTGGATTTCAATATAAGTGTTTGTTGTTTTTTTAGAGTGCTGTAAGCGGGTGTCTGAAGCAAATCCGGCTGGCCAAAGGTCACTTTATGCTTTTGGTGCTGTAGGCTTCCTTTTCGTATATTTGTCAGCCGGTGCTGGCCTGTTCAAGATGTGGGAAGATGACTGGACTTTCTACGACGGTTTTTATTTTTGTTTCATCACTATGACGACTATTGGATTTGGAGACTTAGTGCCGAGTAAGTCTGACATTATTAAGTTTATCTCTCTATTCCTTTATCCATTCTTTATTTTAGTGATTACTTACTATTGTAATGTGGAAAAGAAAAGTGATACTTTAATCACATTTTTGTGAAATTGAAAAAACCGTCTCTCTTGGGAGGTTTACGACTGTTTTGTTTTATTTTAATTTTTCCTTTTCACTCATTGAATTGATTCTGATATAAATGATAACATTAATCACATTGAAATGCTATGAAAACAAGCATAAATAAATAACACGTATTACTAAATAAACAAATTATAAAAAGTAATGAAAAAGCATTTTGGAATTTTCACTTATTGAAAGTTTACAATTTGTATTCCGGAAGAGACCTTGAAAAAAAAAACTAATAAAAACTCAGTACTACATACATATAGGTAGATTATATCAAATATCTACGTGATTTATAACAGAATAGTTTATGTTATCTGACTTGTTATTTATTGCGGGATTGAGATTCGAAGCTTGAAATATTGTGTCACTATCCGACAGAGCCTTCTTTCACTTGCAATGTTAATAATCGTATTTTCTGTAATTAAAAAGACATACATTGTACCAAACAGTCGTCTTTATTAATATGAATATCAAACAATGTGTTTTTAGTACATCGATACCCATTATGAAAATGTAATTATTATTAATGTGTTAAGCCAGCAGATTTTCACTACTTGACATTCTAGCTGTGATTTAGTCAGGTTAAGTTTTTAGTATCCAATGTACGACAAACGTATTCTTTAACTAACGTGTCCTTAAGTTTACTTACTTCATTTTCTGCTAGGCTGCTTAATTAGAAATATTATTGGTGTAATTGTATGTGTAAAATGGGAATTAATAAAAAAAAAATCTGAATGCTAGGTATAAGTTATTAATAAGTAAAAGTTAATGTCGCGTTTGAGTTTTGCTTTAGATTCAGTTGTAGTATTAAGGTCTATCATACAAGTGTGAATTTACACGAGATAGTACAATTGCACGTTTCAAAACTTATCCCTAATTAACCGCGCCTGACGTCGTCGTAAATGACAGGACACAGAGGCTTCTAGCGAGCGATTTTATCAACACCATCTACCTATTTGCTATACATTTTAAGATTTTTCACAAAACAATACATCGCTTTTTATTTAAACTAGCTGACCCGGCCACGCGTTGCTATGGTAACGTTAATTGATAATAAAACTGTTATTCTTAGGCTTATGGTAACTATGGTAACTATATATGGTAACAAACACACAAAGTGTTATCATAATATAATGTACTGATAACATTTTGAAATATATACCTGATAACATTATCAGGTTTTTAATTGAGTAACATTATATCCTAATCTTTATATTTTTATTAGAACGACCGAAATACATGCTGCTCTGCACCCTTTACATTTTGATTGGTCTGGCACTGACGTCGACCATCATAGAGCTGGTGAGGCGACAGTACGCCCGTTCCTGGCAGCAGCTGAGGGCCCTTTCTGGGCCATTGGCAGATACTTTGAGAAGACTTGGTGATGCTGGCAGAGGGGTTGATGTTTCCGATCTTAGAAGAGTTCTTACCGTGGTAAGTGTTTCTTAAAATATTGTACTTCTGGAAGAGATAGTATATATATATTAATTTATTAGATACCTATAAAGACGGAAGTCAAACAGAAATTTTGAAGATATTTAAAAGAGTTGATGTCTCTTAATTCACTAGAAGTCAGTAAGCACCTTATTAGCCTCCATATACGGATCCTCCAGGATCAAGACTAATTGTAAGACAGTCTATACATATATGTATATGAGATTACAAAGAGAAACTTCATTTAGCTTCTTTATGTAAAAAGTTGATTGGCTTTGTCTAAAATTTATATTGTACTAGTTGACCCGGCCAAGCGTTGCTATGGTTACGTTAATTGATTATAAAAACTGTTATTCTTAGGGTTATGGTAACTATGGTAACTATATATGGTATCAAACACACAAAGTAATGTCATAATATAATGTAATGATGATATAAAAGGTGAAAAGGTGTCAGAAATATCAAAAAAATATTTAAATGTGTGATAGGCGTGGAAGTGTAAGAACAAAAAATATTTTTTATGTTGATTTACGAGTATTTATTTTAAAGTTATTCATTTATGTACATAAGTTAGGCAAAGAAGAATCGTTCGAAATAGAACTAGTTACAATAAAACTTTGCAAACTAGTCTGTCCTAGTCCTTTGATAGTTTGTCATTTTAACCGATCATGGACACGAGCGTATTTCTCAAACCTTTTGTTTCGCGTGTCTCGCAGTTCTACAGTGAGACTTGGCGTCGCCTGTCGCGGAGTCGATGTGTCTGACCTCAGGATACCATTGCAAAGTACGGTTGTGTCATTTAACGTTTTCTGGAGCAAGGTCAATAGTTGATTGGAAGGATAATTTAGACTAAATACTGGGTTGTTTTTTAGAACAAATAAATCGATTGTTTTTTAAACATTAGCCCAGTTGTACCAACAGGGAATTGATTAGTTTATCGAGGGATTACTTACAAGTTTTTGTACTCGCTTATACAAAAACTTGCTTTTCATAATTAGCGTCATAGCGCTTTACCCCTTACACTGTTTATTTATAAAAGCTTATAAATCCTCCGAAATTTGACTTCAATGTAGTAAAGAATATTTATCTATTCATTTACCATACAAATATCTATGTAAGTGTCGATTGAATTAGATTCGCGCCAAAGCTTAAGCGATTTCCAGATATGAGATCAGTGAATTGTGTTGACAGACGCCCGTCTTTCTGATAAACATTGATCATGACTAAAGTGAAATAGTGAGTGACGCTTTATTTGTGGACTTATCGGACCGGAATAACTTTCAATGAACTTCTCATTTCTAGATATTTATGAAATGCGTAATGTAACTTATTGTTAAGAATTTTTGTGTTTATTGGTAAGAAGTAACATGTTCGTTTTGTTAATATAAACAAAGTATGTAAGAAAATAAAAGTTAAAACTTTATACACAAAAAATAAATCTTCACGATGGTGCAGGTTAAGCATCTCTTACAAAGGCTCGTCACCAGATGTTTGTCCAAGATTGTATTAGCATCGACCAGTTTACATTGGGTCCCTGCACTGGCCTTTTTACTGACAGTTATTCTAGCTTTTTAAAAATTGTTTTATTTTTCTTAGTTTTAAAAAAAAATTTAAACCTTTATCCATACTGTTTTTGTTTTAAACTTTTATGATTATTAACAGCAGTATTAATAAAAACAGTTTTCTTCCGTGACGATGTCGCATGCACTTGCGTCAAAATATTGGAGACTACCAAATAAAAAAAAAACGCTGTGAAAATCTTCTTTAGTATTAATAATATTCTGCATTTTTATTACTGTCATGTCTTATATTCTCTTTGTCTCTATTGTCTCAATTACATCTATATAGCAAAATTTTATTTCAAAGTGTTTTCTGATTTTTATTTTTTAATTTTACCACCATTGAGGTATCTGTGATAAGCAAAATGATTATTCCGTTGTGGCATTTTCATTCATATTACAGATACTGTAATAATATAAGATCATAATCTTAGCATTATTACGGAACTAATAGGAATTATAATTAAAGTACATTTAAAAATAAGCATGTGTACAGTCATCGCATTACTTGCGTGGCATGTGTCAATGGCACTTCTATTTAGATTTTATTATTCTTACTGGTTCATTTATTTGTGTAGCAGTGTGATTTCTAATTTATTTGGCACTGAATAAGTCTGTTAAAAACCCAAGTGTGCGGGTTTTTTCAGACGGGAAAAATAATTGCTGTTTCAGATATTTGCTATTTGGCACTTCCGCATTATTTATATTTTCAAGCATTTTCTTCGAAAATAAGGTATTAATATTTTGTTGAAATTTGATAGCTTCTTTAGGCAGACAAATTGTTTTGAAACGTCAGTATTAAGGCTTACCCAACTTGACTTTATTAACATTATACTTTCTTTTGTTTAATTAAAGTGCCTTATATCACTGCTCATGAACTATTTCATAGAAACTTATTTGAATACCTTGACAGGCTTTCTGAAAAATAAGAATATTATAAACATTATAAATTTTTGTTTTTGTCTTTAAATGGTTTTTTCTCTGTTTGCGTAGCCTTTGTGAATTTGATGGGTGAAATGCTTACAATTCCGAATGTAAATTATTGCCCCTTGTTTCATACTATTTCAATAAAAGGAAGCTCCCTTCCCTAAGTGTTCTTATTAAATATAAATGTGGCCTGTTAGTCTCATGGGACATGTATATTTTCTATTTGTGAATGTTTTTTCAGCGATACTTTGAGGAATTTGAAAGTCATATTTTGTTTAAAAAAACAGTTCTCAATTTGGGGATAAATACTAAGTATTTTCTGCGACTATTGAAATTGTACTGCCAAAAATTACAAGAGATTTTTGACATCTTAGTCGAATTTTTTATGTCTTTTAATATACAATCCTAAGTTGTTCAAGCCTCAAGAGAAATCTTCGCTCAGTCTAATAGATCAGGGTTTACTTTGCAATAAATAGATATAGATATAAACTTATTTATTTCAACGAGCGATTTGGCTAACAATGTTTACCAAAATATTTCTTCTTTTCTAAAAGACAATTGTTGTACATAACAAATTCCCAGACTAACTATTGCTAGATTTTTTTAGAGAACAGACCTACTACGTCATTGCTCCGAAATTCAACTTTGATGACAGTGATATACAAAAAGGAAATCGTTTAAATGTATTAATAAGAGCCCATTAGTCTACCATAAAATGTTAAATACTTTCATTAATATTGAAAATTGGAATTTGTATGTTTGCACATCTAAGTTTACGTTACGTTTGACTATGGCTAATAACTTGTAAGCGAAAATCGTGGGCTATTTTTGGAAACTTTAAAAGTTATAGCCTGTTTTGTTATTTTCAGTATTTTTTAACTACAAGAAGTTAATTAGTGGTAAAATAAGCTTTCTGTTGCTAATGATGTCGTTTATAAGAATATAATCCTAATAATGTTTGCGTAAGGGAACTACTTCAGCGTAAATATAAATTGATGTGGTTGTACTACTTAAACGCAAATGGAGCGGGTTCAGAACGAGGTCACGGCGTGTGTTTCAATGTCGCAATAGCCACCCTTTTAGTTTTAGAGACCTATAAAATTCGGCGAGCCGCTCAGTAATGCTTTTTTTATGCATAAATATCTTATTTTTAAACTTTACAAAAATAGAAATAACATTATTTAAATGGGCGCTTAATTTTAAAATAATCATGAGTTTTTTACTAAAATCCATAATTTAAAACAGATTATTTTAGTTTTGTTATTTAATTTTATCTGATAGATTTTAATACCAAAAAAATATTACTAGGAAAATTTCTACTTGTCTTTGGTGTTACGTGGGAATTAAAGCAAGTTTTTATGAATCTGTTTAAATTACTAACATGAATCCTGTGAGATGTGAACAAAAGAACGGTCTGATAAATAATGTACGGCAGCGATGATAACGGCGTGTAGAATTTTCAGTTGATTGATAAGCTTATAAGCTTGATAATATTTACTGTAATATATATTCTCGAGGTTTCGATGATTATAAACCATTCCAATTATTAACCCGACCCCCAATAGAGTTCACATTTAAATATTAAAAGTCCATAATGTTAAATGGTTCCATTATTCATAATTTGTTAAAGATAACCGACGATTACTTTAAATAATAAAAAAAGCATTTTAAAATAGTATGACAAAACGTCAAAATGTAAATTAAATACATTCTGACGTTTTTAACGTTGGTATTTAATGGGTGCCCTGGTAGATTTTTATATAAGTTGGAACTCACTCGTCTTACCGCACAGACGCCTTGGCTGTGCTTTCCCGTCCTTGTGAAAACTCTTTCACGCCCTTTTTAAAGTGATGCTTGCTTCTGGGTTACCTATCATAAGTCCGAAAATTTTTTGACAGGAATTTTACGGTTAATTATTTCATTTAACGGAAATCTTATCGACTATTTTCGTTTCGTCTTTTTTACTTCGTCGAAATCACATTTGTCACTGTATCATTTGTCTCATTATTAGATATTTTTCGTTACTCCGATATAACCAAACCATTTTATATTAGCCGACCGAGAAATATCTCGGTCGGCTAATATAAAATTTGATCGGAGTATTATATATCCGAACATTCAATTCAGCATAGTGTTCTTTGACATATTTACTCCACTCGAAGTAAAAGGTCGAGAAACTCAAAAGTAAGGTTTATCCTATGTATGTATTTAAGCGTTAATTAATTGTATGATTTTTAATTGCAAGCAAATAAACAAGCAAGTGAATGAGAATTCCCGCAAGCCATATCTATAATTTATTTTTAACATTTTCTTCTGTTATTTATGTTACTCTAACTTCTTACCTTTTTTGGAGCGGAGCGAACGAAGTGAGCGAAGCTCCCATGGATTAGCTTCAAAGGCGAAATGTCTGTTACGCCATAACTTCCCGAGTTCTTAACCGATTTTAATATTTTTTGTGCGGAATCGAATTAACAGGTTTTGGACCAAATTGTGACGAAGCCCGAATTTTGAATGTGGCAAAAATTCCCATCGAAAAAAAAATTAGGTAATTAGGTATTACGCTCCACTCCAATATATGGTGCTAGCGTAGCTTTATGCTTAGCGAATGCATCGCCTAGTATTGTAACAAAACATACAGATAATATCAATAAATCCATTACAATTACTATGATTTATTCAAATTGTAGTCGATTGTAGGAAATTACATAATAATATATATTTGCGTATAAAATTGTTGTGGCTGTCGTGTCAAATTTTACGTTCGATGATTTAGGTGTTGCAATTTTATAAGTTTTAGATACGAAGATCGTAAAACATGGCGCCATAAAATTGCGTCAAACACCCGGCGACCTTCAGCGAAAAGATTTTTCCGATGATCGCGTAATGACATGTGACGTAAGGTAACGAGTTTGCATGTAGTAAATGTATTGTTAATTGATCTCGAACTCACGCTTTGATCTAAAATTTAATGTTAAAAAGTATGAATTTTGAAATTACTGCTTTGTCACCCATATGGTAAAGGTTTCTGGCATTGTACAATAAAAAAGCTCGGAGTAACAATGTGCAAATGACAATTTATTACAAAAATAGATAAGACGAATACGATTTTAATTGATTTGAATTAAACATCAATATTTATTCATATATTTTAATACTTTCGACTATTTGTTTAAATCTATTTTTATTAATTACTAGATGACTCGGCCATGCGTTTCTGGTTTATTATAAATTAAAATGAAACATATACTGTCCTAAGTCGGGGCAAATCCAGCGAAATAAAAAAATCGGTTGAGTAGTTTTGGAGTTCATCGCGGTCAAACACTGTGATAGAGAATTTAAATATATAAATATATATACAGATGTATAGTTTATTAGTTTCTTATTTATAAAAACGTATCTGTTTTTTGTATTTGCATTCGGTCACTCAACATGCTATGAATTAAAATTAGTGCATATTCATTTAAATATTCTGTCACATTATTAACATTGGATAGTAAGTATAATAAATTTAAAGGGTATGTTTTAGTCTAACATGCATTGGTTTAAATTCTCAAGTAACGCCTGATTCTATCAAATACTTATTATATTACAGATGTATGTAAGGCAGTTATGTAGGAGAAGAAATACACTTCTCAGTATATTAGATACAAACCAATGGTAATAGCTACTGTGACATACTATGGATTTAAATTAATTACAAGTAGATTATTTGATTATTAAAATATACGTTACGTCACATTGATACCTGTAAGTTAGAACCTTTTTTTAAAAGTCTTCAAAACTACACAGAAGTATCATTATTAATAAATAGCTAACCCGGCCACGCGTTACAATGGTAACGTTAATTGCTGGTATAACCCGGCCACGCGTTGCTGGTATGGTAACAAACCCACAAAGTCCTTCTTTTATATAGTAGAGATTACTTGTCACGATCAAGTGTAAAACAATAAGTACACATATTAGGAATGGTGAACTTTATTAACAGAGATTTTATCCCAACTGAATACAATGTAGTCAATCTTTGCAATTTAAAGAAAGCTATAAACTAAAACAGCACTGTGTTTTCTTGCCACTTTTGTCTTATTAATTAATAATTTCAATTAATTCTTTCATTTAAATTAATTCAATTAATTATTGATTATTAATTGAAATTGATTTAATACTAAAAAAATACTTTAGTGCACACTATTTTTATCACTTAACAATATGTTCGAAAAGTAATAGAACAATAAAAAGCGGAAAATTACCATCTCAAATCTTTACAAACTTAATGTTTTACTTAGATATCATTTTTAATAATAATTACCACTTGGTTCATTGACTCTTATAAATGACGACTATAAAAATTTCTTAATGTTCGTATCAGATGGAAGTTGTTTCTAAAAATACACCATTTTGCAACAATTTTAGTTATGATTGAATGTATTATATCTTTAAATTTTTTTCACAAAAAGGTATGTAGGGATGATTAGGGATCAAAAAAAAAAATATTTGTGACCTTATTCACAACAATATATAGTTTAGTTTTGTATAGCATATACCAACAATACAAAATGGAAATAACCATACGTACATTAAGTGTTTTGTATACTATAGTAGTTTAGATATATATCTTATTTCAACTACTTACGAGTAATTCCTTTACTCAACTTTCCTTCGTAACATTTTCTTAACTGGCTATGTTAAACAGCAGTTGTTAATTATTATAAATCATTTGGAAACGGTATACAACCTTTAAATTTGAAAATGCACTACGGATTTCATCCGTCGTTATAATTTTTACCCAAGCTCAGTTTCATAACATAAAATCCGTTATGAATTAAATATCTATGATATACCTTTACGCGTGTGCAAAAAAGTTTTGACCATAGACATAGAGGTTTTAACCGAGTGGCATTTAGCCTTAGATATGAATATGTGAGGCGTTTGTTAAATGAAAATTAAATCATATACATACACACATACATACTTTTATGAAAATATACGAAAATTATAACAACATACACTTATAAATATAAATAGCAAAAATATGGATTTTCAATTCGATAAAGTTTTCTTACGTAATTTAATGCGTTCGTAGTCACAAAGTTCATGAATCACCTTTATAATAACGCTTACGCGAGTGTATGTATTATCTGTCTGTACTAACATTACAAATTGATAAAGTTTGTAATTTTGGACATAGAACGTATTCTCCTCAACACTCAATTAATTCATCAATATTTAAAATAGATTTTTCAGACTGGACGTAGGCTTAATATTGTCACATTAAATAAAAGGCTTTACGTAGTTCTCTTTTATGCAATTAATCTTGACCAAAAAATGGCCGACAGATGCATTTTTTCCGAACGCTGTTTCTTTACTTTTCATAGAGAAGTTGTGGAACTCAAAACATTTCTATAAAAAAGTAATATATAAAGTTATATTTAATCCAATTGTATCGCACAGAGTTTACGTAGGTACTTTTATATTCTTATCAATATAAACTTGCTTATCATTAAATTAATTATTTTAAATAGATAAAAATTGCCTTTACGCAATATTATTTAGACAAGTAATTTAGATTAAGTTTGTAGTTAAGATTTAGTGTCAGACAACAGTTTAATTTCTTCTATAACTAGACAGGGGGAAAATGGAAAAAGTATCAAAAACTTAAATGTAACCGTGCAAAACCGCGTAGGTAATCTAGTCTATGACAAAAATGACGACTTGATGCAAACATGGATTAGACCTCTCGGAATAATAATGTGTTCATTATTACTCCAAGAATCTTTTGATTACTACGTATATCATGTTATCATTACGGTATCATAAATCACTGCTAAGTGTTAAACCATGCTCATAGCTGTCATGCTGAGATGATAAACTAAGTATAATATATCATATTCGATTAGTAGTAAATTAAGTAAATTAATTTATAATGTTAAACTTTCTTTTTAATTTCATTAGTTAGACAGATTGAAAATATTATGATGACATTTAGCTGATCTGATGCTCGAGTTGGGAGGTGGTCATAGAAACTCCGCAATAAAGCGATACAACCCCATCGAATTTGGGTTTGTTTGACTCGTATTGACGAGTAATATGATTCTATATGGTAACCAGGGTATATGCTGGATATGCTGGAACTGGAAGGTAGCAATAGGGACTCCACACAAAAAACGACATACCCCCATCGAGTTAGGACGTTCTAACTTTTAGGTTCATTTTATTAAGAAGTTATAAAAAAAAATGTTTAAAAAGAGTGTTTTTAACTTATATCTTGTTTTTCATTCAATTTTGTGTGAGTCATGTAGTTTTTGTAGACTGAAATGCGGTGAAACATCATCCTAAAATATTTCGGGCCGAGAGTGCCAAAGAAGTAAATATAAGTCACCAGCGAAGATGTATATTTATAGGTACTCTTTTATTAAGACGTTTATTTACTACTGTTTTATTGTTAATGCGTCGACCTTTAAATAACATTTGGCTTATTGGAAAGAGAATTGTAATAGCTTTTGGTAAATAATGTTTTTTTACCAATGTATGTATTATTTTTAACTGATAACATTCATTTGCCCATTTGTGAAAGTTTCTATATATCCTATTTAAATAAACAATGAAAGAAAATATTCACAAGAAATTTCTTATTTTTAAATTGCAAATAAGCTTGTATAGTTCCTTATTGACTTATTGAATCTGTTATTAGAACATATTGCTCGTTTTGATCGCAGTTGTTGTAAATGTTGATCGAAGTTTATGTACGTCACTAAACGGAATTGTGAAATCGACTGTGTGCGGTTTTATGCTTATAAAACGTAGAATGCTTTAATAGAACGAGGCGGCTTCCCTGTAGACACGTAAAAACCGCATTAGCGTAGTTGGCGGCCTGATGTGACCACAATCACTTTGTGGTTCCATGAAATATGTCTTTAAAACAGCATGTATGTATATGAACCAAAAAGTACATCGAGATAATATGATTATGTAAATATTTAGAATGCCATCTTTAAGTCAACATTTAAATTTATTAATTTAAGTTAGTAAATAAACACGTTTTTTATAGATCCTCACATGTATCACTGTATCCTCATACGTAGTACTGTCTGCTTATCATATCAATAACGGATCTATAGTGATGACAAGACACATTTGAAATAACAGATAAAATGTTTCAATTAATCCGTGCTTGATGATGACGATAAACTTAGTACCTATTATAATCTTCTAAAAACACAACCTAACGTTTCAATTCACCTTACGAGTTTTTTATCTCCTTGTGGTCGTCGAAAGTTGGTAGTAGGTAGAAGTTGGTAGTGTTGATTAAATATTTTTAATAATATTCTATAAAACATACATAAACATCAGCACTGAGACATAAAGAAAAGTCAGTAGTGCTTTTAGGTAACTTTAGCACCTGGTACTTGTAAATTGGTCGTTGGCCCAAGCAAGCAGGTGTGCATACACTAACACTTCCACACATGTGATCTCTCAGAAAATAAGTAACAACTGGGGTTTTTGGGATCATAGACTTACCTTTTTAAACAAATTATACTAAACTTAAGTAAACAAAAAATAAAAAAAATAAGATTAAGTAAACCCCATTTATAACTGTATCGGAAATTATAGCTTCTGACCTACCTAGACCTTCTTACCTAGCAAATAATGAATAGTACTAATTTGTTTTTTTTTTCACAATAGTTTTTTTATTTTACTTTACATTGAAGATCCATATGAAATATTTACATCATACAATTAAATTTCAATTTCAACTTAAGGGCGTTGTTTTACTCATAAGACAATACAAAGTTAATGCAGTCCTGTATGGATAAAGTATAGGCATGATTATATTTCATTAATAATCAGTAAGAACATTTTTCAGTTTGATTACAGATTTTAAAGAGTTTAAACATATACAAATATTACATTTCATAGGTGTATGTGTTTTTATGTCACAGATGTGCGTGTAATGTTTATTTTAATTCGTCATCATCTCAGCCGAAAGACGTCTACTGCTGTACGGAAGCCTTACCTACAGTTAGGGGGTTTTGTCATAATGGCTACGTTTGGCAGGAAGAATGGACATCGCAGTGAAGGACCGTAATTCGGACGCTGCTGTCCATTTTGTGGTCTATGTGATACTTTCTGGGTTAGCTCGTTCCATCGTGGATTCTGTCTTGGCCCCCGGGCTTGATTGGGATCAAGAGCTAACCCATGCTAAATAGCAAAAAATATATATGGTAATTACCACCAGTATCACTTGTCGTCTTTTACGAAACCACAAGTCTGAAGGGTAGGTCCTACTCTGCTGTACTGAACACCGTATTTAATATTATAATCTTTAAAATTATATTACTCTATTAATCCTAACAAAAACATAGCAAAAATGCCGAGTTTACATACAAAACTACTAGGATGTATTTTTTTAGTAGATCATTATAAATTTATTTAGCATCGTGCAAGAAGAGAATGAAAGATTAAACAACATATACAAAATATTGTGGTATTTTGCGAATGAACTATGAAAAATGTTTATCGACTTCGATATTGCGGGTGTTCATGCAAAATAGGAAGGTGCAATTAGTCTTAATATTGTGGAAAACGGTTGGTGCTAAGAATATGATTTTAGGTTTTGCTGTAACTGATGTCAATTATCGCACTGTTGTTGAAAAAAACAACATACATGACTAATAATTATCAATTTATACTTTCGCCCAAGATCTGGAATCTTTTCTGTGCTTGTTATTTAATTTATCTCCTGAAAAAATTCAAAGATGTATCCTACGATTGAACCTTAAGAACAACAGAACACAGATTATTTCGATATGCAATAATGTTCTCTTTTAACATTTACAGGGAACACAGAGTCCAAAAAAGGTATCACATATAAAGTAAGGCTTCGCAAAGAAAAGCCCAGCAAATTTATGATTTTTTGAAAATTATGAAAGCTAATGTTTCATTTTGCATCTCAGTTGAAAAGCTCACGTGCTGAAGAGAGGAATTTATTTTAAAATTATTATTCCTATAAAAAAAGTTGTAAAATATCTGCTATGCAATATTCCACTTTCTGTAGCTACAATTTTGCCATAAACCTAAAGCTTTGATATTACCTAGACGTATACACGCATAAAAATCTAGCTTCAGGCACAGATTTTTGTAAATGCTTAGCCGTTTACGTAGTGATTTACTTTATAACTTTTTTATATTTTCATTAGTAGGTAGCGTGCTACACTAATAATAAATAAATTTAGATTTTCTTTTAAGGAGATTATTTCTGTGGAACTAAAGCCAATCCAAAAAGTTTAAGTTAAAATATCATAAATTAATATCTGATTATTCCCTTATACATAACATATATTAAAATCCTCGCTATATCACTTATTCTCTAGAACTTGTTTATCGTATATTCCTTTTTGACAGGTAACGATGCCTCGATTGGGGTCCGGAAAAGACGCAGATAAACGCCAGTTAGAATGGGAGGCTGCCGTCGAAGCCGTCATTAGGGACATCACATCCCCTACACAACCACTACAAAAGCCACCAATAGTGCAAATCGTCATTTACGAATCATCCGTTTAGTGCCTAATTTAAAGAATTTTTGACGTTAAAACTTTTCCGGAAAAATATAGCTCTCTCGCTTCATTGTTCGTTCTAGTCACGTAAGCTTTGAACAAATTATTTCTTTATTAAATGTTTGTACCTAAATCTTTGTACACCCAAATCAATTGGCATTATAAAATATGTAATAAAGCTCGTTATTACGTGCAGCTATCACGAACGCGCGTGTTCCTCGTGACATTTCAACATTATGAACTTTTTAAGAACTTCAGGGTCATGCTGCTGCTGGTATTGAACTGACCTATTTCGGGAGATACCTTTTTAAATGTTGTCGTTACGTTACTCAATAAAACAATGGCATGTAGACAGTTCCCGTGCCAACTTCAGAAAAAGATGTGACGAGTTTGCCTGCCTTGTTTTGCATTGAACTTTGGCATATGGTGTCAAGATGTTTCCTTGGTGACGTATTGTCTAGAGACGGACAGATTGGCCAAAATTAAACTGAGTAATTTTGGAGATACTTTACATATACAACGTTGATAATTGTGTATTGTTTTTAAGCATTCCTTTGGGATAGTGTAAACGAATAGCCTCTTCCAACTTTACTACTTTGAGTAAATTTGTATTACATTACACGCAATGCATTAAAAAATCTGTGATTATTAATGTCATGTACATTCGTTAAACCGTAAGCTGTTCATATTAATTTAGACCTATTAAATCTGAAAAGACATTTTTTTTAATGGCATGCTTGGAATGGGACTAAAATAGAATTTTATAAACACGAGATACATGTATTTAAACAAATTAATGACTTTCTGTAGTTTTAAATAAAATTAATATTTGCGTCTTTTGTTGTTTCATTTACAAATTATCTATAAGTACTTTGGAATATTATGTTGCACTTGACATTTTGGTAATATTACCAAGGGTGCAATTATATAAATTTAATTTTAAAATATTTCTTAGCTTATCCCAAATGCAATTATAATGTATTTTTTTATTTAAATTTAATTTTACACGACTCATATCAAATGAAGCAGAGGTTGTAGTATGGATATTTAATTACCGTTAGAAGACATAAGTATATAGAATCATGACTCGGGACAAATGTTTTATGTTCATCACACATATGAACTTAGGAGGATTCGAACCAGCGGTCATAAAGCGTGTAAGCAGCAACACTACCATTAACAAACCGTATGTGTCATAAAATATTAAGTGAAAAAATACAATAAAAATAACGGTGGCATGAAATAAGAATATGTAATTTTTCCTTAAAGTAGTACGAGTATTACGTGTACATAGACTAAACAAAGAATATTAACTTCAGATTTAGTTTTCGCCATTCGGCCTTGGTCCATTTCGTTACTTCCTACGATCAATGTAAGAAACACTTGTACTCAGTCTTTCGATTTTATAGTGCTATAAAATATATCGTAGTGTTTGTATAATTCATAATTTATAGTGTAAACAGGCCCGTTCCACACAGTAGCAAGCTGTCTGAAATGTGTGGCCGTTTGTTGCATCATATATAGATGATTTTGTTAATAGTTCTTCTTAGCGCCGGTATTTAGTAGATGCCAGATTTATCCTGATTCCTTTTTATTTATGTTGCAAGTTTTGAACTGTTGTAATAGATTTTTAGCCATTATATACTTGTGTAATAAATCTAATTTTCTTTTTATTACTCGTGTTTAATGTTTTATAGATAAAGTACCTATAGATATTTATAAAAGTTTTGATTTAATTGAATAACCAAACATTTATTTGGTTAAACCTAAGTTTATTCTATTTATAGGTTTAACGTACTTTATATTACCATTACAGAGATCTATCAATATTAAATGGAATGATTGATGATTGCAGGTCTAATTGTCATTTTTCATGCTTTTTTCATTAAACCATGATTTAAAAAATCATGGGTGAACATTCCATTTAATTAACACTTAATCACATGTACACAATGTGATACAATGTAAATTAGTTGTATCACACTCTTTTTTAATAAATAAATCTTTTTTAATATAAAAAAGATAAATATAAAAATAGTTTCCCATCAAAAATTGTCGATGATCTAACTTGGTTTCATATTATGTTATGGCTTGGTTAAGGGTCATTTTACTCTCAGCATAGTAGTAGAAAGTATATGGAGAAATTGCGTATAGTATTTATTTTTAGTGTTAAATATTTTTTTTATAAATGTAATTAATAAAACTATACTTTTAATAAAATATGACTTGAATATGAAATTATGGATTTAATATATTATAACGTCTGCCGTAAAAATATACATCCACATACACATTACTTTACCGATTTATCATATAACATCAGTAGTTTCGGTACAATGGATCTGTATACAAGTATGACGTTCTTAGTCGCTGCGCAACAATAATTTTAAGGTTTTTTAATGTATTTTTTATATAATATAAAGTATAAATATCAAACTTATCATAATTGTAAACATACTTATTCAACCATTGCATTAGTACCTCAACTAGAAATGAGCATCAAACCTCTTTAAAGCAGAGCCGTGGATAATGTAAGCGCGATATTGCAATCTTCAGACTGCACTCAATTACGATGTTTACTAATACGAAATCACAGGTAGCTGCCGTCTTACACGTAATTTTAGTAACAGATGTATCTGTTTGTCTTAAGTAGAACTTTTATATTTTTAGATATTAGACTTTTCTTTGCACGCGTGTTCTATTTATTCTGGTGATGCCACTGTTCGTCGGTAAATATATTATGTTCGTTGTATTAGTGAGTCAGCAAAGTTAATCGCCGCTTCCTCGAAGTGTTAAATAATACGGTAATAAATTAAAGTAAAAAAGCAAAATAAAAAATAAAATATTTTTGCTCATGACTGTAATTCTGGGTCGCTAGAATGAGTTTATGCAAACTGTCGGATATACTGCTCATAGTATACGAGTAACAATGATGGAGCGATTTCGATGCAGATAATAATTTAAATAAATTTATATTAGACCTCCTGAAGCGTGTAACTGGTTCCTTTGATGATATTATTCGGTTTATTATTTTTAAATACTGATATGGCATTAAAAAGAAGAACTTTAGTTCTGAACCTATGTAATACCAGGTAATACATGATATTAATCTATTTTCGATCGACAATCTCCGTGGATGAGTGATCGCATACCCGGATTCGATCCCCGGCCACCCGGTCAATGAAAAAGCTAATATTTCTTTGTTTCTGAATTCCATAACACAAGTACTTTGGTTACTTAACTTAGGTTCAGAACAATATATGCGATGATGTCTTATTATTATTTTTTTATTTTATATTGGCATACCTGTACCGCTTCAACCTGAATATGATTTCTTTTCTTCTTTTATATTGAAATAGCTTCTAAGCTATGTCGATATTAAAGAATCAAGTAAAATTATTTTTATCGTTATTAGGGAACGACACGAATAGCAAAATATTTTAAGTCGATTCTAAATTGACTGTTATTTTTTTCGTAACTTTTCATTTTGGTAAAAGACCATAATATTGAACGATATCATCAGAAAAACAGAATAGAGTTTCATTTTAAAAACCCGTCTTTGCATTTCTTGCTTTTCAGGGTTTCATATCTCAAAAGGAAAAATGGAACTCTTGTAGGGTTACTTCGTTGTTCATCTGTCTGTCTGTAAAGTCCCCTCTTCTCAGGAATAGGTAAGCGCTTGACCGTTACCTCACCTGAAGATAAGTGAGGATGCGATCTAGGCTGCGACGCGCCTGCCTAGAAGACCCCGATTCACTCGTGACTCCTATATTGTATTTATCAGGAAACACAGACGCAGCCAAAGAGTTCCACTCTTTAGCGGTACAGATTACAAAATTGGAACCTAAACGCCTAGTGCGACTCTTTAGTATATCAACCATATAGCGGTGTCGCTTTTTTGTAAGTCTGGTTGTCCGATGAAAAAATGAGGACGGCACGATAAGGCTGTGCAATTTTGTTGCACACTATCCGAAATGTATAGTATAAAAAACGGATAGGCTAACTACCTTCCGTCTATGTTTTAGGCATTTTAGCTTTTTATTAAAAAGATCGTCATAATCGATGAGTTGCTTGGCCCTCCTCTCAAACCGTCCCAAAGATGAGAAGGTTGGGCGGAACCGTCCCAAAGATGAGAACAGTACTCCATGCATGATCGAACTTGCGCTTGGTAATTATTGAGTAACTGTTTCGGCGAGAAGTACCTTCTTACCTTTGCCAGAATGCCAAGTTTTTTTGGAGCTAATTAAGTCATAATCTCAGTTTACGAGCCAAAAATGAGGGTTGGTGGCAATGACATGCCGAGAAGCTCAAGATGGTCTGTGATCAGCACGGATACAGCTTGAAAAGTAGGAGTCAAGTCGAAAAGACTCCATTTAGCGGAGAAAAGATACAACTGGGTCTTTGTCGGTCCTTACCAGATTGGCATTGCCCCATTCGGAGACTGTCTGCAGAGATAGGTTCATGCGGTTGACCATCACTTCCCTATGTCGCCTTTAAGGAGCCTGATTCCTTTGAATTCCTGAGCCTTTCTTCTAGATACGACAGGAGCCTATAGTTCAGCACACGTTTCATTAGCTTACAGAGAAAGGACGTGACCGAGATGGGCCTGCGATTGGCATGTTTCCAGGACCAAAACGCTTTACTACCAGACGGGTAAGAAACAAGTCGAGTAAGACTGGCCCGCGCTATCGCCAGATCTAAATCCCGAAGCGCACGCGTGGTATATGCTTCAAAGAAGGGCTTTAAAGAATTTTCTTCCGACCATTGTGACCGAAGAGCATCTTAGCAGGGCCTGGGACAATATCCCGCAGCAAGACATTGACAACCTCGTTTAAAGCATGAAAAACCGTTGCAGGACCATCATTAACATCATGGGTGGCTTTACAGATTAGAATTTTTTCGTGTAGTTACACGAAAGTTTACAGTTGCAAAAACCTGATATTTTTTCTTTATTTCTATTTTTTCTTAAAAAAACCACTCATCGTTAGTTTGACCATTATTTCAGTTTTTTAAGAAAATTATTTTACCAAAAATAAAAATTTGTTTCATTCTAAAGTATAGCCTGATAAAAAGTCTTTATAAAAATAGAATACATGTTATATGTTACATAAAACAACTTGTGAAAATCAGAATATCCCTAGACGGTGTTGTTTATTTTAATTTTTACTTTTGTCATTAGGTTTACTTGATTTTTGTAGTCACAGTGTATAATTATGTTTCAGTAGTTTTTGCTGTTTTCATGTTATAGCGAGTTAGAGAGATCATTTGCAGCGTTTGACAGCGCGGTTATTAAATACTTGTATAAATAAAAACGCAACGAAGTACATTCACGTAGACATAAAAACAATATTAAGGGAAAGGCCATGTTGAGGCCAAAGGATTCGTTAACAAATCCATGTTGGCATTCAGTCAGTAGGGTTCTGATATGCCAAATTACTATCGGGTACAAAAGAACTTCAAGTGTTTTAGCAAATGTTCCCAAAATGGATATGGGTCTGTAATTCTTAGCACATGTTTTATCACCAGATTTGTGATCTAGCACTATTAAACCCATCTTTCAATCAGAAGGGAATATTCCTGTTGATAATGACCTAGGTATTATAAATAAGGATCAGAGGCAGTGAAAGTTGCTTAGCGCATTTACTAACAAATACAGATGGTATACTAATAACTCCAGCTCCCTTGTTACGATCAATTCGCTCCAACTGCTTTAAAACTTGTTCTTTAGAGAATGAGAATTGCTAATACTATCGATGTAAGACAGTACTGTCGTATGTGGTTATATAAAGTAAATATTGAAAACCTAGTTAAAATAGAAAAAGATATCGAAATGAAAACATACAAAGACCAACACAAATTAGTATTTATATAATACCATTAATAGATAGATACAATTTTAATTTGTCTATTTTGATGTTTGTTTTATAAATAAAGAAATTTCCAATGAGCACCTGTGCTGCCCTTAGAAAATTCCTTTTTAGAGGAGGGAGGAGTTAAGATTGTTAACCCCATGTCATCCATTGTAAAACCTATTTCGTATGTCAGCATCAGCAAGGCAGCTATTATAATATTATTTCTGTATAAATACTATTGTGTTTTAGTTAGTTTAATTGAATTATTCGTACGTTGTCATAACGCTGTAATTTTTGTTTAAATCAATTATTTTTATAAATAAACCCGCTGTCGTCAACTTGTGCCGGTGTGGTGTGGTGTACTGTACACCTCGACTCCTTTAGGGCCATCGCAATGGATTTAGTGGAGGCCCTTAAATATTCTTCTAAAACTCAAGCTAAAACAGACGATAAGATTCATTTTTCTACAGCTCCATAAATCTTTATGGGTTGAGTTGTCTGTTTTCTGTAGGTACCTTTCTATTAGAGGTAGACTTATTCAATAAATTTATTTGAAAACTTTAACAATACAAAATTTCTAGATTAATATTTTAGTCTATAATACTGATGTGAGGTTATGCTTTTCAAAATGTAGGTAGGTTAAATAAGATTTTCTTACTCGCATGGATCAGCTGCAATGACGCAATGCCTGTTACGCCATTACTTCCCGAGTTCTTAACCGATTTTAATATTTTTTTCTGTGGAATAGAATCAACAGGTTTAGTTTAGTTTAGAATCAACATTTTCGTGACGGCCCGAAATAACCCGAATTTTGAAAATCGCAAAAAAAGGTATGCTAAAAAACATTGGCTCTATAAAATTTCTCATTGAAACTCTTATGGAATTTTAAAATTTACTAAACAGTATTGTATTACGCTCCGCTCATATACAAGGTGTCCCAAAAAATAGTGTCGAGCGTAAGTCCAGAGTTAGAGCACCTCTTGGAGTACCCGAATCACCCCCATGTTTGTTCCGCGATTATTCGTAGTTTTCGAGTAATAATTTATTTTCTGACTTTTTGAAAATTTTGATCCAAAGAACTTAAAAATTTTAAATAAAAAAAAGTAAAACATATTTTAATGTTTTTCTTTTTGCCACTGAATCATCTTTAGTGCTTCTTTTATGTCTAAAATAATCAGCTTCGTAACTTTAGTGGAAATTTAGAAAACAGTAGTGTAAAGTCAAAATTTGAATGTTAGTGAATAATTACTTAAAAATTCATCTTTAAATTAAAAAGCTAAACAGGCGAATTCATGGTTTCTAAGTATGTGTAAAAACTTCTCTAGACTCTCTGCTTTCATAATTATTTAAAAAAAGAAGTACTTAATAGGGCTACTTTGGCTTAAAGCAGCCATCAAAGACAGCGAGGTGAAAATTTCATAAAATTTACCAAATTCCTATCAGATGATAAAAAAAAATATCTGGTCTTAATTTCTAAGGTTCAGATTAATTAGAATTAAGCAAAAATTAACTACATGAAACCCATATTTAAATATTTTTCTCGCGGATCACATCGGTTGTAGTGTTGGATGTAACGCAGTACTTACCTGCTAAAAAATTGCCCGAGTGAGAAGATATGAAAGAGACCGCATTATTGCTATCTCTCTCACTCTCATTGGCGAAATGGATAACTGTAACTGAGGAATGCTATTCTTTGTGACAAGGGGATGAGGCGGGGGGTGTAGTCCGAGCGCCTATTGTGTTCTGGCGCCAGTCGTTTGCCTGCTTTTTTTTGCGCCTTACGTACGATACGCTCATTTGTGATTATTTGACGAACTTTGCTTTCTTTACGGACCTTGAGTGCGATTACGATTTGGTTTTGTGTGAATACGGGATTTTGACAAATTTGGCATTCTTAACAGACTTTTCAAGCTCTTCATTTTGTGATGTCTTTTTCATCGCAAGAATATGCTCTTATGCATTACTTTTATGGATATGCAAGAGGAAATGCTTCTGAAGCAGCCAGGTTGTTCCGGCAGCAAGTACAAAATGGAGGTGGACCTCAGCCTGAAACTTGGCCTGATCATCGCATGATTTTAAGAGTACATAACTCTTACATGGAAGGACGCCTACCAGGTAGAAGATCGGGGCGCCCATCTGAAATGAGTGACCCAGATACTGTCCAATCAGTGGTCGAAGAAGTGGTGAGAGATCCATCAGTTAGTGTAAGAACAATAGAACGTCGAATCGGAATTCCGAAATCACAAGCACATCGAATCAAGAGCGTTTTCACCCATATCACATCCAGAAAGTTCAGCAGGTCAAGCCCGCAGACTACCCGAGAAGGGTGGCATTTTGTTAGGAAATGTTACGGAGACAAGCTGAAAACGAAAATTTCTTTAAAAATATTCTATGGACTGATGAATCACATTTTAAGCGATGTGGGGTGTTTAATGCGCATAACTACCATTCGTGGAGTATTGAAAATCCACACCTCACAAGGGAATCTAATTTCCAAGAACAATTTAGTATCAATTTGTGGTCAGGCATCCTAAACGGACAGCTGATTGGTCCGTTCGAACTACCGGACCGACTGAACAGCGAGGCCTACTTGCAATTTCTACGACGTGATCTCGGCGTCTTATTAGAAGATGTAGACCTACTAACGCGGAGAAATATGATTTTTCAAAACGACGGCGCTCCATGCCATTTTGCTAGAAATGTTAGACAACATTTGTCTGAAACATTTCCAGGCAGATGGATCGGTCGTGAAGGGCCCATTTCGTGGCCGCCACGGTCCCCCGACTTGAACCCCATAGATTTTTTCGTCTGGGGATACTACAAGGAATAAGTATACGCCAAGGACATTACAAACGTCACAGTGTTAAGAACAAAATTAAGACAAGCGGAAGAAACAATAAAAACAACAGAATTGCATTTATAAATTTAAAAGAAAACTTTTTTAGACGATGTAGAATATATATTGAGCACGAAGATCGTCATTTTGAAAACTTTCTTTAAGCGATCGAATAATAAATACTTTGAAAATAATGTTTTGTTTCATTTATTAAGTTATAATAAACCTTCAAAGGTTATTAAAGATGGCAGCAGGAACAGTTATTTTTGACCTTCAAATAATAATTTTTTAGCTTTTCTACAATCATTTTTGGTTTATTAATAAATAATTGGAATAAAAAAAAAATTATTCAGAAATCGAGTTTTATGAAATTTTCACCTTGCTGTCTTTGATGGCCGATTTAAGCCAAAGTAGCTCTATTAAGTACTTTTTGCATGAAAGCAGAGAGTCTAGAGAAGTTTTTACACATACTTAGAAACCATGAATTCGCCTGTTTAGATTTTTAATTTAAAGATGAATTTTAAGTAATCATTCACTAACATTCAAATTTTGACTTTACACGACTGTTTTCTAAATTTCCACTAAAGTTACGAAGCTGATTATTTTAGACATAAAAGAAGCACTAAAGATGATTCAGTGGCAAAAAGAAAAACATTAAAATATGTTCTACTTTTTTTATTTAAAATTTTTAAGTTCTTTGGATCAAATTATTCAAAAAGTCAGAAAAAAAATTATTACTCGAAAACTACGAATAATCGCGGAATATACATGGGGGTGATTCGGGTACTCCAAGAGGTGCTCTAACTCTGGACTTACGTTTGACACTATTTTTTGGGACACCTTGTATATGGTGCTAGCGAAGCTTTACGCTTAGCGACTGCATCGACCTAGTATTTAAATTATTATTTATATACAAACGTTCAAAACGTGAATTAGCTCCTATTTATCAATGTAGATTACGAATGAAATATGTATATAGAGAGTTTTTTTTTCACTTCGGTTACTGATTTTATTTTAGGACATGAATCCCAGATAAAAAAATGAGTTAAAACAGCGGACATTAATAATTGAACACCAAAATTCAAAGCAATTCCATTTAAAGTTTATCAATAGTACCTATATACCTATCAATGATTACATTTTGTTTCGAAAGCTGTCGTGTTATTAGGTAGGAGGGAACTAATTAATTCTTCTTACTTAAATTACTATGTCAGGGCATAAGTCTTCCTACGCATAGGTAAACTGATCGAAGATTCAGTTTAATTACAGATTTAATAAATACTAGTTTGTTTTGATTAACGGCTTAATTACTTAATTACAGCAGTTTGGTGGCATTGCTGAAATAATACAAAAGAAGCTAATTTCACGTAAAATACTTTAAATCAGTATTGGTATCCGTTCACTAAACATATCAGAATGAGTCAAGAAAAAGAATTATTTGAAAGATTATTAAAGAGGGTTAATAAGTTCATGGTTATATGTGGTTGTAATTTTGACGAAGAAGATGTCAATAGGAGTGCTCTGAAGCGTTTTATTTGTCGACGAATTTACTGTTTCAATGTACTAATACTTACATCGCATTTAGTTGGAGATTTTATATGGCTTGTATATGACTATAGCTCAACAAATTTATTACAACTTACGTATTTCATTCCATGTGTGACGCTAAGTTTACTAGCGTGCGCTAAGTCTTATTTATTGGTTAAAAACGGTGATCACGTATGTGATTTAATAAAATCTATTAAGAACTTGCAAGACATGTCAAGAAGATCTAAATTAAGAGTGGAGAGGGAGAGAGAAATAAAGGAGAGAGTGACACTGCTCTCTTTAATCATCAACGTGAATAGTATAATTTACGTATTCGGTTTGGTCGCCTTTGCCACTAGTCCTTTAATTATGACGTGGATTATGTATAACTCATCCGGAAAACTGAAAATGCAATTACCTTTTTTATCTAAATATCCTTTCGATGAAACAGATATAAGATATTGGCCAATGGCTTATATCCACCAAATATGGGCTAGTAAGTACTACCGATTATAAACTTATAATGTAAGATTTTAAAAGATATTATTCTCCAAGATGACTAACACTCGTTTTCAATAACCGAGTCCTAGTAACAGACAGAATTACTATAGTTTTGTTGCTTTGAAATTTCTGTTAATCTTCGAGAAATATCAGATTTCCTAGCAACAACACCAAAGTAGGCCTATATTTTACTGAGGTTAACTTATTGATATCTATATAAACAAATTCAAAAAAAATTATAATTCAGTTATTGTTACACAAAGGAGCTACTACCATAACATAACTCTGTAAGGGCACTGAAACATTAATAATTTCTATATCTAGAAATTCAAACAAATTTGACATTAAAATTACAATTTTACATAAAGTTAGAAATTACATAAAATTTTACATAAAATTAAATTTTCAAAAACATGCTAAATAGATAAGATAAGATGAATTATTGAAATTATTTTTAATTGTCACTAAAATCTTCTGCAGTGAGTAGTGATAGTTTGTGATAAATTTATTCGGTTTATGTTTAAAGACACCATTTTTATATATATGTTTTATACGTTACGGGGATGGTGTTTTTATTTTTATTGACATTTAATGGCCTGAGACCTGAATTTACCATTTTTATGACACTGTCGTTGGTAGTCGGTGTTAAGCTTTCCTTAAAAAAGTACATACGTTTACAAGTACAAGTTTCTAATGAACATCTTACGTCTTAAATATCACTGAATATCATGTTAGTTAACTGCAAACAAAATATTACAGTCAAATAATTTTTGAATGTTTTGTAACAAATAATCACTAATAATCCTTAATGATTTCATAAAAAATAAAAATCTGGAAAACGGTTGACCTAAAGGCCATCCCTGCAACTTCCCGCTAACTTCAATTATCAAACGCGAGCTCTTCGAGCTTAAAAGCCTGATCTTGAAACAGTAATGGATAATTTTCAATCTGCCATAAAACCTTCGAATAGGTTAACCTACTCTCACATAAGTAGCGGCAATCAATGCAGTTTTTCAAGTTCCATAAAAGAGCATAATAGTAAACAATTAATCTGACATGTAATTTAGTAGTAATTTTGGAAAAACACTTTTTTGAGATTTTCAAAAATCGACATCTCTCGAACAAATTAACCGATTTCAATAAGCTTGGTGGTGATTGATGTCGATTTTCGAAAAATGTAGAACAAAAAAAATCGATCTGATGAAGCATCTAGGAGTTATTACCAAAGAACACTTTTTTCGACAACGATATCTCACGAATGAATCAACCGATTTTGACGCGCTTGGGCGCGATCGACGTGGTTTTTCAAGGTTAAGAGCTGATTAGTTTTTGAAGTCGATCGGTAGAGTCGATTCGGAAATATTTTGAAAAAACGAAAAATATTAACTTTTTTTTCACTTTTTTCGAGATTTCTCAAAATCTACTTGTCCGAATCGGTTCAAATTTTCAGGAAATCTCTAAGTTGAGTGAAGCCCTTTCGAATGACCTCAACCAGGATCAAATCGGTCGAGCCATTCGAAAGTTATGAGAGGCGTACATACCGAAACACACACACATACGTACGGACATACAGACATCACCGCGGGAATAGTCAGGGAAGCTTCCGAGGGCCTCGAAACGTCAAGATCTAATGAAAACTTGACTTTCGAAAATCAGGGTGAAAACAATAACTTCCCAATTTTTTTAAATTTTCAATTTTCTTAGCGGGAAGTTAACAAGAGTCGCTAGTTTAAGCAACAATTTTTGTCTGGTAATAGTGATATGTTTAATTACTGCATTTAATCAGTATTTGAAAATAAGCTTCGAAGATGTATACGCATTGAATAAAAAATGGCGTTTCAACGATGTTGACAATATGCTGCATTATTATTCCAAACTATTTCATGGATTATTTGTAAGATTATACTGTATGTTTTGCGATATTTTCAGGTTTAATTGACGTGTCCGCAGTGCACGGATCAGACAGTTTTTATTCTCTTTCGTGCACTTTCCTCCAAATCCAGTTTAAAACTCTACAGTATGACATAGAGAGAATTGTTCCTAAAGCTGACAACAACAGAGCGGAAGCTTACGCAGAATTCAGAGAGAGATTCGTAGCGATTATTAAGAGACATAAAGAACTGATAAGGTAAATATTATATAATTACTTAAATGCCAATTGGCTAAGCCCAAAAGGGTAATGGATACATCATCATCTCAGCCGGATCACTACCGCTCCGCCAAACTGGTTGGTCGCCGAGATATTACAGATTATATAACGATAGAAAGATATTTGTTATCTACATTCACGGAATCTGGGGTCGAAATTATGACCTTAGTATTGGAGCCAGTGTGAAAACTTTGGGGTGATTTTGCAAAAAAATCATAATTTCGTATAGTTTATCTTGGTTATTTGGTATAAGAAATATGCCAGATAAGATACCAGCATTATCTTAAAAATCACCATTTTGTTCATAATAAAATAAGCTGCGGAAAATATCACGAGTAATGTTTTACTTAATATGTTTTAGTACTGCGACATTAAAAGGAATATATTTTTTATTACAGAAGTGTAAACACTGTGGAGGTGATTTACTCCAAATCTAACTTATGCATTATTGCCGTTAGTTCAATTGCCATATGCGTCTGTGCCTTTAACTTCACGGTTTGTTATTCTTTACCTTTGTTTATTATCACAATAGCTATATATAAGTGAAATTCATTTTTAAAATGTTTTCTCTTTTTCAGACAATTGATGACTTCTTTTGGAAAACAATTTTTTTCTTATTTCTCATTGTGTGGTTACTACAAGTGTTTTCTTTATGCTACTATAGTAATTTACTGAATACCTCGGTAAGAATAAAATTATACAAGACTTAACTATTGAGAAAATGAAACTGATCAGAAATCAGGTTTTTAAAGGAGTTTGAGTCATTTTGATAAATATTAGTAATTTTATAATTATTAAAATATTTAGAAATGTATTCCTTTCTGGTGTTTAGAAGAATAATATATTTGCTGATTAATTGACGTATCGGTCCTTTTGACTGGTACTATGATGATTTAACAACTACAGAAATATGGTTTTCTCTCACGTGTGGTATGATTTGTAGGTCAGTTAAAACTTCACTACATAATATAAAACAATGTCACTTTATCTGTCCCTATATCCCTATGTATGCTTAAATCTCTAAAACTACGCAACGAATTTGAGTGCGGTTTTTGTAATAGATAGAGTAATTCAAGAGGAAGGTTTATATGTATAATACATGCATAATATAGTAGAGCACTGCATCCGTGCGAAGCCGGGGCGGGTCGGTAGTGTATAGATATATTACTGGATTTTTGCTTATTATTTAAACAATTATAGAATGTTTTCCTTATGTAAAATATACATTTATCAATATTCAGGATATTTTACCTACAAACACGGCTTTTATTTGAGTTTTTACAACTTCTCATATTCGATTAAATCATGTGATTGACTCTACTAAGAAAAGACCTTGAGTCTACTTAAGTTCTTCACACAAATTTTCATACAAAAGTTTTAAGTTGTAAAGTAACCACACACGCAAGTCGCCTCAATCACCTTCAAGGCATATGCTCTAAATTCATGACATATTGGGGTAAAGATAAGTAACTAAGTATAGATTCAAATTTACTTACGATGTCTTACAGAGTACCGAAATAAGCGATGCTGTTTACAACAGCTTGTGGTATAAAGCTGACGCATGTATCATGAAGGACTTAGTTTTTGTTTTGTTAAGGTGAGTGCTGGTTAATTTTCAAAAATAAGTGCAATAAGTATTATTATTTGCTCTATTCACTTTTCATCATGGGTGGTAATTTCATATTGTAGGATATTAATTTTTCGTTTGGAATTTATTGTTTAGCTGTCTTGTGTGTGTTTGTTGAAGTTTAGAATTTTGATATTGGATTATGCACAGAGAATGTTTGACACACGTAAATGGATTACACACTAGATCAATCTCTCTCTATCTTGTCGTCGGTTATCGGTCATTTTCTCCCCTCGGTATATAATATACAATTATCTAAGTCTTCAAAGTCTTTTTATTTGCATATGACAATGTACAAAGTTAAGAACATTATAGATGATAGCATATAGTTAAATATTTTTTTCATATTTTTCAGGGGACAAAAGCCATGTAAGATAACCGCATGGGGATTTAGAGAGCTTAATTTAAGAATTTTTGGCAGGGTAAGTATTCCACTCTATTTCTTATTATGTTTTGATTAGCTTTGCTTATTATACTCGTACCGTGCTCATAAATGAAGCTTAGAAAATAAAGGTAAGTGAATTTCCTATCTACCTAAATACAGTTTGTACAGGTTTTGTGGTTCTAAAATATAAATTCCTTTCAAATTTTCCAATTATGTAGCTGTCATAATGTTTTAAATTTATTATTTATAAGTTATTAAATTCCGATAGCAGATTTAGATAACAAATGAGGTTGAAATAACATTTAAATAAAGAAATAACTTAATCTATATATTTTTTTATACTTATTTTTTATTAGTAGGTATCTACTTATTATGTCTTTTTTTCAGATTTTGAGCACTTCGTGGTCTTATTTTGCTTTGCTACAAACAATAAACAAGAATGTCAACTAACAATAATATTATTAATAATCTTTATTGAGTGTTAGTTAATTAGAGTATAAGTTAGTTAGAGCGTATATACGCTCAATTAAATGAACGTAAATAATATTGTATTTAAAAGACGGACTTGATATTCGCAAGAGTTTAAAAACTACACTTCATCTATTTAGTCATTATATTACAAAATAATATTAAGAGGTATATAAAATAACTATTTGCTTTGTAATAACCATTGTATAATGTTTTTTTAATATATGCTTTTTACGATGAATGCCTATAAAACTAAGTAAAACTGTTAATATTTTAGACTATAGTGTAAAATATTTTTATAGTATTTTGAACACGATAACTATAAAATGAAGCTATTATATGTATATACTTATTTGCAAAAATTAATACTTGGAAATATTTAGAAATAAGATAATTTATTTAAAAATTAACTTATGGGAATTTGCTCCACAAAATGTAGTATTTTAAGTTGTTCATTATGAAAACCAGTCTCAGTCAAAAAAAAAATTTGGAACGTACTTTTTTAAACACCACAGCAATTTTAGAATCACCAGATAACTTGTATTACACTAAAGACTCAAACCTTTTTTATATTATATTTATTTCGACAGGAAACAATTAAAAATGCCTGTTTTTGTAAACGAGTTTTAAGTTTAAGAAATTTAGTGTCTATATAATATTTCTTAAAGTATAATACGTGTGTATAAACTAACATTACTTTTATAATATAAGAAATAGGATTGAAGCAAATTTTACAAAGGTCGATCATTTAATAACTGACAAAAAATTATTATCTAAATGCTTCGGAAAGTCTGTAGTCGTTAAGTACTAATCCGCATCGGGCTCGCCTTGTTGGTTGTGACCCATTCTACCTTCGGTGTTTTTATTCATAGGAAAGCCTTATGCCCCAGCAATCAATAAGCCCAAGAATTTTAACAAGCAGGCAGTGTTAGTATAAAGTGCATAACTGTAGCGCTAAGGAAAAAATAGACAGATATCGAGAGACTATAAGAATTATTTTAACCGTGTTCATAACATTAACATAATATATAAGGATTCCTTAGGAAATAGCACATAGTATGGTATAGTGTACATAACCGTTTTCACCAAACCTAAAATTCACAGATCCTAGTACAGTAGAGCAAAGAATGCATGCTTTTTCGTTTTAATTTATAGATAAGCGTTTGTTGAACAGAAATGACAGAATGATGATTGAAACCAGAACAAGTGAGTGTATGAGCAACGAGCCAGAGCTGTCTTTGATTCGGGTGGGTTCCGAGTATATTTATAAAATAAAAGTAGGGCTACGAAGGTACGCGTTACCCTTCATAAGCAAAAACTAATAACAAATGCTTGATATGCGATAATAAGAGAGAGTTTAAAACCTGTAGATTTCCCGAAAACTTGGTAGATTCAGGAAACCTGGATGAAGATGATATAATTTTTATTACGTATTGCCGCAATAAAATAAAACGCAATGAAAATACGTCATTCCTCGGTAACTGCATTAGTAATTACCAAGGAATGTCGTGTTTCATTAATATTTCACACGTGCACGTATTTTCAAAGTCTCCATCTAATCATCGAACAGTAATAAACTGTCTGATTTATAGCTCCATTTAACGGATGTTTTGAAAGAGATGTACAGTAAACAATCTTAAAATTACTTCTTACTTTTTGGGCGATGCAGATAGGGTCATTTAGGTTTTATTACTGGCTTTTGTGAACATTTATCGTCTCTCAATAAAATACTGACTTGTTAGAAATAGTTGTGCCAAGTTTTATTTATATTTTTAAACATTTTAGTGAATATTTTAGAAATTTATAATGAACGTTATAATTTGGTTTGGCACCAATACCGAAGTAATAGATGTGACTATTCATCATAGAAGTCATACGACGCCCACTGCCGCACATAGGCCTCCCCAAGGATCTACATTGCGATTGGTCCTACGCTGCAGGCATAGAACGGCTTTGCGCAACTTTGCCCAGCCTTTTAGATGTGACTATTACTTAGTATGTATTTACTATATACTGAAAGTAAGTTCTAAAGTTAAAATAATCTATTAATTGTTTATAGTAATTTTAATGACCTACGCATCTACAAAAAAAAATGTCACATTTTCTCAATTGATATGATGTTAAATATGTTGGAGTTTAAGCTGAAAATCTGACGGAAAATTTTAACATGTTTTATAGAGGTTGACGTGCAGCTGTCTAATATACAAGGTACGAAATAATTTAGACTATCCTTCAGTACTAAAAATAACTTTAAATATTTGGAATTATTACCAATATTTACAATTATTTAAATATAAGGGTTATCCACCATATTTTAGTGGTAGATGGCAACCCTGATAGTTACTCTTGCTTCCGTATATCACAGTTTGTTGATCTAAAAACAGAGAGTATCGTACATTTATAGCTGTTGGTATTTTAGTAAATTTGTTGAAACAATATTCATTAATAACAAATGTTACATAATACAGCTTTAGCAGAATATTATTTGAAAACATAATGTTCGGCGAATATTCAGATTGTCTTTATAAAATGTTTTTGCACAGGTACAGTATTAGATATTCCGTGGCACAATACAAATACAATTTACCAGCAGCACCTAATCAGGATAGCGGAATGATAACTGAATTTAGCCCTTGGCGACAGAATCAAATGTCAAACTGATGAAGGCGTAAAAACAGTTGTAGATATATAATTCTGAGGAAAAAGAAAGTGAGAAATTTTTTCGTCTTAAGACATGATGGATTTCATTTAAATAAGCACTTGTAGTAAATACTTCTATTGATTTTTCCATTAGGAAATGTTGTATATGGTTTTTTACATTCCTTTTACTTACATTTTTTAGCAATTACCTAATAACAAAGTTTAAAAATTAGGTATACTATTATTTATATATAAACAATTTATCTACTATTGCTTTAACCCTAACGTGGTATGTATAAAATGTGCGACATAGGACATAAATTATTTTTGCTTACAATATGTAATCTAATGTGATAAGATTTTAAAAATATTTAAATAATTTTATATGTGTAACGGACGTAAATATTGTGGGTTTTGTAGGTACAATATTAGCTTATTTTAATTGTATTAATAAGCAAGTTTTCAACAGTATCCCTAAGATGTACTCGTAGTTGTTATTTGCGGCGCCTAGCAATTCTGAATAACCTCGAATAAACGCCAGAAATGGCACTGAATAAGCGAAATTAGTAGCCCCGTCGCAGAGTTATCGTATTCCCACTGATATTTGTATCGAAATTCTTGATTCTCACGAAGATACAAAAATTGCTAAAATACGTTTGTACTAAATGTAGTCTACTTATAGATAAGTCATCCTACTTAAGTCTGTTTCTTGTATTTGCTTATCTGTGGTTCTTTTTTTATTTTTTGCATTATTTATTTTTTGTAATAATGGAGTTAAAGCAACTTTCGCGAGAGTCATCGGACGAGTAACCAAAAATTGACTATCTCAAGCTCCACTCTACTTTACAAGTCACGTTAAGTTGCTGAGTCTCAGCTGCAACGCCGACGAGTGAAGTTTGGTTATAACGCTAGTCATTATCATTTATCATTCTTCACTCGATCCACTAGCTGGGTTAGCTCATTCTACCCAAGGTCTTTGCTCCGGCAGTGAGGACATTAATAAGATAATACTAATGAGGCGGTCTCGGAATTTTGTATTTTAAACGCGAAAATTGAATTTTGGCGTCTTTATTATGATATTTACATCTAGCTATACGTATAGAGAGGCGACATAATACTACTACCATCAAGTTTCATAATATAATATCTAGAAATACTAATGCAGCGTCATTTAAGCGTGATAATAGATGAAGTTTTAGGATAGCTAGTCTAAATAATACATAAAAAATGTTTTGTACTTTGATATCAAGGTGCCCTAAGAATCTAACACGGTATTTGGAGGTATTAAAAGTAAATTCAAATTATATAAGTTATTCGAATTGAAATCTATACAGAAATAGCGTTTTGCCTAACCTTTTAATAAAAGTAATGAAGCTAATTAGGTAGTGGGTAATCTTCGTATGGGCTTGAAACTGAAAAAAGTAGCTTAACATAGTCGACGTGTTTATTATTTATTAACTATTTTCAATAAAAATTAAAACTCAATGCAAGCATTGTAAGAAATTTACTGATGTCACTTTATATGACCCACTTTAACGGCCTTCAGTTATAACTGGTATTTTTGTAACATTTTGTATAATGCTTATAACTACGTCTACTATATTTACGTCCGATACTTAAGTTACTATATTAATTGCATCCGATTTAAAACCTTTCAAAGTAATGAAACCTTTAAAAGTGAAAAACTCAAAATATCAGACCATTTTCATTAATTATTTCAATAGTTTTGTATAAGTATAACGCATATTTTTGTAGATATACGGATTTTGCTCTAATCATCACGTTTATTATTGTTTTACCCTCTAATTTATATTTCATAGGAATAAGTATATTTCGGTTTATATAAGGATTTAATGTGTTTACGTTTTATGAGCAGTTGCTTGTAATGAAATTGGATTGACCGCGACCGTTACTGTGACCGCAGATAAATCACTGCTGGCAATTTCCCCCGATATATCAGCGTCTCATCTTAATTTATAGGTTCTAGGTATTCGGGGGCTGTTTGATATTCAGTTAGAATACCGCTAAAATTATCACTGCTTTTTATATTTTTTTTTATTAAGAATGGGTTTGCTCTTGATCCCAATCAAGCCTGGGGGCAAAGACAGAATCCACGATGTAACGAGATAACCCAGAAGGTGCCTCTTTACCCTGGCTTTAAAAACAGATGGGTTATATTTTACTATGTTCCGTTTTTATGAATGATTTTTTTATATAAAAAAAAATTAAAATGAAACTGGGTGAGGAACTATCATTTTAGGACCTCTTTCCAGTGGACAAGTGTGGACAAGGACAGGATTTTTAAGCATTGCTATGTCTTCTTTAATCCAAGAATTAAAATTCATGTATCAAGTATCAAGATTCATGATCGCTTGAGAAGTGGATTTTTTTGACTAACATGTATAGTACTGTTAAGAGAGTGTCAATCGACGGGACTAAACTATACTAGGTCGATGCAGTCGCTAAGCATAAAGCTTTGCTAGCACCATGTGTTGGAGCGGAGCGTAATACTAAAAAAAAAATCAATAATATATGTATAGTAAATTTTAAAATTCCATAACAATGAATACTTCCAAAAAGCGCGCGCTTTTTCTTTCAATGGGAAATCCCATAGAGCCAATGTCTTTTAGTCATAATTTTTTTTATTTTTGCGTTTTTCAAAATTCCGTCCCGATCTAGTCCTAAACATGTTGATTTGATTCCACACAAAAATTATTAAAATCGGTTAAAAACTCGGGAAGTTATTGCTTCATTAAAGATGATCGATGGGAGACTACAACAAATATAAAAAAGTTCTATTAATTGTAAATGCCATGAATAACGGGCCAGTATTTTTAACATTTCTAGTTCAAAATGTTTTGTTGTATAATTTATGGTTTAATCAATTTTGTTTTTCAAATACAACAACTTGACTAAATTACTAAACTGATGAAAGTTCTAGACTAACTTATGAGAAACTTTTTATAAGTTAGTGCAATTTTAAAACATAAATTAATGGCCAATAGCAAAGTTTTTGTATCACAAACCATGAAAACAGAAAAAGAATCACTTTATATGTAGATTCATAGTGGGCGTAAGACCTTAATCAATTGGCCTCAGCAGTGGAATTTCGTTCCTTTCGTTCGTTACAAAATTAAGCGTGGTATCAAACAATGTTAAAGCACCCTTTTCTTTAGAAAAGGTCTGGTGAATTTGGGAATCCAAATTGTATCTTTATTTTGCTAATGAATTTCGTACTTTATTCATAATCTACGTTGGTTTTTCTGTCATTCATCAACGACCTTCTCTCTTCTTTCCTAAATCATACAATAATTGCTTTGTTTTCCTTTAGGACTCTAATAGATATTGTTTATAAAGAAACACACCACGGTTACGTATTTGTCTCAATTTTTTTATGTTTTCATTAAGAAAAAATAATAATATGAACTGAAAAAGCAGTAGTAAAACCTAACTTAATGCATTTTAAAATATTTTTAACTTAAATGATTATTTTATTATTACTATGAAGAAGCTAGAAATCACCCCAGCGTTATATGCCAATAATATTTAAGCTTGTGGTAGGTGCGTCATCAATAATTAACTGGGGTGTGTCCGAACTGCCGTAACGTAAGTGTGCAGATGGGGTCGCGTACCGAAATAGTGCTATCAACGTTTGAAAGGGATCAGGTGTGTGTTGCTTACACACTTTATTTGTGGTTGTGTTCCTGACTGTTAGAGACTAATTAAAATCATGAAGCGATGTGGTGTTAAACAGAAAATAATTAAAAACAATCTGTTATGGTCGAATATCGAAATTTTTTTTTTATAATATTCAAAAGTTTTTATGTTTTAATTTTAGTTTTATGTTCAATTTTTATGTTAACGAAACGTTTTTTTTTAATATATCCAATTTTCCGAATTTGAAATTAAATATTGAATTTACATTAAAGGAAATTAATATGACTAGTAAAGGCTAAAGTAAAATTTTTCATTCATTCGCCTCTCATTCGATCCTCTCTCATTCGATCTTTCACACGGTCCATTAAAATCACTTTCATTTCTCTCTCTTTATATTCTGCTGTGCTAGGAGTCGGTCGTATAGCTCCCTAGTGGAAAATATTTAAATATTTTATAATTAATATTTTTCTTCTACCATAATTCCGCATTTTTAATTTAGCTCCTCTGGTCTATAAAATCAATAGTAATGGGCGACACTTTACCAAAAACAACACAACACCACCATGGAACGATGGTTTCTCACATCTGTTTAATCTTTCCGTACTAAAGAACCAGTATAACAATTGTATCTTTGTCATCCATGTGATAGTATATTTTAAAGCAATCGTTAAACATAATGAAAGGTTGAATGCAAATGAATATTCAATGGTGTTTTTTATAAAATTAACAGACCATTTCAGGATTTTGTTGACTTTCTTGTTAATATTTATGGCCATGAAACGCAGTTTTCAATTTATGTTTTGATTATGTGCATGGTTTACAAAGAGTGTAGTATTAAAAAGAATATATTTCTTTAAATAATGTTCCGAAGTCCTAAATGGTTTTTGCACCCTCCTACAGTCAAAATGTTTAAAGACCTAACTCAAATTCTGGAAGCCAAAACTATATATAAATTCTATAAATACGTGAGTGGACTTAAATTAAATTGAACATAGTAACTTTGTTACAATCATCTAATAAGTTTTCACTATTTGAAATTAAAACGGTTTTAAGGCAGATTTGGGCCATCTCCTTAGTTTTTAGAGACGCTTTTTCACGTGCCCTGAGCGAAGCTGCGCTCATCGAACGACAGTGAAATGTAACGAACGATTCGTCAAAGAGAGATACGAAAGCACCACAGTGTCCCAGCTTTTTACGTGTCTTGTGATAAAACGTTGCAAATGGAATTACTTTAGGATTCGAATTTCACTGTCGCAAAATCTAGAGAATGCAATCATGCGAAATACTTTCTACAGCTATCTATGAAAACCAGCATGTTGCTGATTAAAAACGCCAATAATTTTGCGCCTTTGTGAAGGTTCATTTTATTTATTATATTTTATTTATTCACAAAGATTTACAACTAAAAGACAACACATTTAATGACACATACATCTTAAGGTCTTAGTTTATATATAAAAATAGGAAAAACTAAAAACAAAAAGATGGAGCGGAGTATGATATTATGTGCAGTGTGTAGTGTATGTAACAACAAGTTTGGAAGGCCTGGGTCTGACCCAGTCGCTTGGACAATTTCCACGAACCTGTCATTGTAGTCGTTCAGTCGGCTTAGTAGTTTTTGAGTTTATTTCAAACATACAAATATACAAATCTTTCCTCCTTATAATATTAGTGTAGATAACAATGAGATCCCGACACTTTTGCATGCGTCTTGTTTTGCTTGCATCAAGCGCGCGTGGATTTCCTTAGCAGAGTTATTTTAGAAATGTATTTATTATACTCTTCAAAGATCTTATACTTACAATCATCAACAAATATATTTCGAAAAAGATTATTACAGGATTTTATGTTGATAAAAAACTCTATGGCCCATAACTCATTAATAGGTACCAACTCTTAACATCTTACACACGTGATAACTTTTAAACGAAATATCCGATTGAGATGAAACAAAAAGTATTTTACTTCTACATAAATACACTTGATAACATAATGCTTCATTTCGATAAAGATTAATATTACGATACATATTTAACGTAGTTTTTTTTTTCTTCAGACGATTTAATAATTATTTTGAACACAAAATCGGTTATTGTGATTAAACCATGATAGCTAGATATATGTTCTCGCGGACTTTTTTGTAGGTCTTAATACTCGTAGTACATCATTTTGTTCTATTGTCAATAGTTTTTGCAGCGCACGCAAAAATAGGTTTTACACCTTGTGTTACAAAATAGCAATTTTATTACGGATCCCTAATTTTGAAAAGAATAAATATAACCTATAGCCTTTTTCGATAAATGGACTACCCAACACTTAAAGAATCATACAAATCGGACCAGTAGTTCCAGAGATTAGCGCGTTCAAATAAACAAACAAACAAACAAACTCTGCAGCTTTATAATATTAGTATAGATTATTTTAAAAGAGCACGAATTGTCCTATAGCAACAATAGGCTTGCATAAACGCCTGCTAGACAATTTGCTCAATAACCACTTTTCTTTTGTCAAAATAATACACATTTTCTCAGACATACTTTTGAATGTTAACCTTATTCAAGATAAATCTAAATTGCAACACAGGTTGCATACATCCACGCAGAGGCGTTAAAAATTAGGCGGTCAACACACCTTTTCTTGTGTTAAGTATATAACTTTAAAAAGAAAAGAATTTTTCTCACCAAAACACGTTGACCACGGAGATATCAAAGATTTCATCAAGTTAGAAACGGTTTGCATACTATAAAGCTGTTGTGTAAAGTAAAGTAAAAAAAAACTGGCCAAGTGCAAGTCGTTCTCGCGCACCAAGGGTTCCGTATAAACCTGTAGGTATATAAATAAAAGTCAATTATTAAAAACGTTTTTATTATATGATGTAGGTAACTAAAAATTTACGGTATCCGCAATTTTTACTTTTTCTATTTTATAAGATGTTGCTTCGTACCAAATTTCAAGATTCTGAGTTCATGGGAAACCTTGTGGGTTTTGATTCCTTTGCGAATGTCGCAAAATTGGCGGCATAAACGGCTGTATCTTTTGATTGCGTTGGTTTAGAAGTTTTAATTTTTCACAGCTCCAAGGGACAATAGAACTGAGTATTTGATATAAATTCCAGCTTGATACCTCCACGCGTTCCAGAGAAAAAGGGTCTTGACAGACAGACAGACGGACGGGCGGACAACAAAGTGATCCTATAAGGGTTCCGTTTTTTCCTTTCGAGGTATGGAATCTTAAAAAACAAATTCAGTACCTTGGCGAGTGAAAGAGTATTATTGATTTTGGTACTAATTATACATTTGATGAATGATAGTGTGGATTAGTTCTATTTAAATTCTATTTCTGTGTTTTATTTAACAAAATGACTTTATAAGCCTTGATAACCCTCAAGCCTTTTGGCTAACCGCTGCAGTAATGTATCATTACTAAAACTAAAGTACTGTGGTAATAACCTATGAGTTTTCCAATTTATTACCTTACTCATGAAAATAATGCATTAAACAAAAGATTGGTGCGACATTTAAATGGCATCATTTAATACTCAAATGTCAGCAGAAACATTCCAACATCAAATGGCGACGACGACGGTAGCCAATTGGCGTAAAAACCGTTTCCAAGTAGAGTGTCATATTGCGGCATTCCACTCAAAGTAAAGCGCATTTGTAACGATCGGGAGAAATGTTATCTTCACGATATTTTCACACATATGACAGACATTCACATGTATACAAGTTTATCATAAAAGTCTGTTTATTCTGTAATAAAATGTAATAAACAAAAAATAACGCATGTTCTTGCCTATTTTTTGATAAATAATATACATGGACCTGGGGTGCTACTCTTGAAACGCAATGCCTATGCGTCCAGGGATTGTAAAACGGTACTCTTGAAGTGTTTTTGACGCAGCAATATTAAAACTAAATTGTGTTTGTATTATGGATTATTCACAATTATTCAAGTACAACTTTAAAGATATCGAGATTGTTGATTTTTACTAAATTTGAAATTTAAATTGCATAAAATGGCTCATTTAGTTCTGCAAAGCCTTATTTTAGCTGAAGCGCAAAGGTAACACTTTGGTCTGTTCCTAAAGATACATTACAAAGATACGTGGGAAAGGCGCAATCTACGTCAATTTGCTCGATAAACTGACAAAGCAATGGAGTTCATCCCTTAGATGAACTGAAGACGAATTTAGGGCAAATTATCATGTGACTAAGGCTCCTTTTTAAAACCTATGCCACAAAACAAGTTTTTTTATGGGGTTTGTGACGTATTAATAAAGTGCAAGCGACACACGCCCGTACGCACGGCCTACAGCGGTAGTGGGGCATTGCTCGCTCGACTGTCGGCCGGTGCGGACGTGCGTGTGCTGCTTGGTGGAACTACTGACTGCTTTCATTTGATGGATACCCTGACAGTAATCGAGGACACCACACGTGGCGACGAGCCTTCAAGTAAGTGGTGTATAGAATCTTACTTACGATTTAAATCGATCGAGATTTTAATTCAGTTAATAGTAACCCTGTACGGGTTAAATATTACATCGCATTATACGGGTTAAATAACCATACTATGATACTGAAATTCTACTACTACTACTACTACTTAAAAAATAGATTTTTAAGTAGTTTCTTATATTCCTGAAACAACAATTTGAATTCAATGTTTATTACGTCAAAACTTATATAAAGGTTATACAGACAAGTGGACGTACGTGAAGTGTACTACAATACATTAATTTGAAAAGACATGTACCAAGGGGTACAAGAATACATTGCCAAGGTGCAACAATAGTGCCAAGGTGCACAAGGTTGTGATTATGCCAAGGTGCAACAATGGTAACAAGATGCACAAAGGTGTGATTTTGCCAAGGTGCAACAATGGTAACAAGGTGCACAAAGGTGTGATTTTGCCAAGGTGCGACAATGGTAACAAGGTGCACAAAGGTGTGACTTTGCTAAGGGGCATCGATTTAGAATTAAATCTTTGTAAAGAGATTCAAACATATAATTACATACGATAACTATCTCATCTTTTATAGTGATATTAAAAGACATTAGTATTTTACACTTATGACTGAAATAAACAAATAATATTTTCGGAATTATACGTATGTTATTTCTGAATTTGATATTCATTGGATAATAGCTTAGGTTAGTAATATGATATATGTTGAAGCATTCGATTATTTCAATTAGATTAAATTAAACTCTAGAGGTTAAGCTTAAAATAATGTTTGTCAGTAAGGATTTGTTTACAAGGTACGATTTTGTCAAATGGAAAACGTCAGGTTAGTACCTGGGTGAAATCCTAGATGGCGTGACCTTAAGGAGGCGTTGCAAGTTGGCAACACTAAACGTTTCTGAGATGACTTGAGAAGCAGACTGTCAGCGTGCTATAAGTGTAAACGTTTAGTTAGCATGCAATAAGCGTGAAACGGTTAGTTTATAGTGACCGTTAGCACGCTATAAGGGTATAACTTTCACTTCATAGCTTATACCGAGCGAGAACGTTACTTTTCGTTGGACCACCACGCTGCAACTCTTTTTGGATAATAAAGAGCATTCTGATGACCGGCGTGAAGCCTCGCCTTCATATATGTAAAAAAAAAATATTGTATACAAGTTAAAAGTTATCGAATTACAGTCAATCTAGATGATTTAATGTTATCGGCAAAGTATGTAATTTGGAAATGGTATAAAATGAATATTCGCTGGTTAATTTATTTCTGAATACACTCTTAACCGTACGGGGTAAGGGACTGCACATGCGTAAGGTGACTCCGGAAATAGATCGGAGTTATCCTATATTCTTCCTAAAAAAGATATAGATCCAGTGATTATCCATATCCATAAATATATCCGGACTAGTAGTTTAATTCTTTGAAACCATATCAAATCATACCATATATCCAACTAAGGTGTTATTATATATATTTATCAATATCCGCAACTGTTTATTAAATCCGGACTAATAAGATTTCGCAAAATAAGAGGACATGAAGCGCTTCAAATTTGCTACCGTTTTATAGAAACAAAACTTTATGCAGCGCTTGTTTCGCTTATAATGACGCTTGCCACCTCAGTCAGAGCGAACGCAGCATCAGCAGTATTGCGTTTTTAAGAATTTTACCGTTCATCGGAAAACACAAAGCGTTTCCGGCGCTCTAAGTCTTTCGACGCTTTCGCTGTCGATATCTGTTATGTAGTTAGCCAGACGGTATTTGACCAAATGATTTGGAATTGACCCATGTGATTGGATTGGATATACTGGATATGCTAAGAATTTTGAACGAAATGATTAGATATATATCCGGAGTGGCATATAGCTCCAGGATATAACTGAGTTACACAAGTCTATAAAAGAAAATAAATCAACAAAAATACCAATACATTTTATTTATTAGCATCAGACATTATTATTAATAAAATAATTTCCAGTAGGAAAACACATATAAAATAAAGGCAACTTTTACCAAATATTGTTTTTATGTGGCTTCAAAAATATGTTAATGTAATGGAAAAATAACATACAAGGTGTATTTATACACTATACAAATTTTGGAATTTATAAGAAGTAGGTACAAGAAGGAAAAAGAGTTATTGGTGTTAGATGACATCTATTAAAGTAAAATAGGTCTCTTGTTGTGAAACACAAAACCAAACAATAAATAATAGAATACCAGTATGCATAGAAGTCAAGTTACAAATACAGACTGCTGATAACATGTTAAAAAGAAACTTGGGCATGTTACCGTTAAATTTGTTATAATGCATAGGTATAAACGTGACACACCATATTCAATGGCGCCAAGTGCGCAAAATAAAGGCGTACAGACATTGTTCTGGGTCGCCTAAAATGTTCAGCCTGCCATCGTAGAACCATTGCAATGCGATGACAATTCGATGTCACTGGGGTTACGCTGGGACAAATGGATGACGACCCTGGGAATATATCTTTTGACAACGGGGGTAGATACAACAGTCAAGAAAAGAGCTACTCTTCTCTTTATGGGATGATAATGAGTAACAGCTACTTTTGATGTTTATAAAATAATAAGCTTGACGAGTTTCTGTTATCGAAACAAAGTAAGGCACCATACCTACCATTTTGTTAGTGAAATACAACACCTACATCTCACTGATGATGAAACTATGGTTAGCTTCGATGTTCAATCTCTATTCACAAGCTTACCTGTACAAGATTGCATTGATGTCACTATGGAATTAATGACAGACAATAAAATAGCCTTCCTAAATGTTCAAATCAGCAGCAATCTAAATCAAACCCTTAGTCATACAGTGTATAGAAAGGCAACTCATTCAGATAGATATTTAAATGGTGACTCTCACCACCATCCTATACAGTTGGCTACCGTTGGGAAATCTTTGTTTCAGAGAACTCACGGCATCTGTGCCTAACAATATCTGACTGCTGAGCTTCAGCATGACAAACGAGTACCACAAGATAAAAAGTTGCGAGTACCAAAACTACGACACAGAAGCCGCACCAACCAGCCACAGTAGAACGTCAACCGGCTGTCCTTCCCTACATGAAGGGGGTCACTGACAAGATTGGTAACATTCTGAAGCGGGTTTCCATTAATACTTACTTTAAACCAGCCAGGAAGATTAACCAACTCTTACGACCGGTCAAATGCAATATACCCCTCCAGGCAGCAGGTGTCTACAAAATCGATTGTGACTGTGTTCTCCCATACTTCAGACAACCAAAGAGAAGTATAGGGACGCGCATTATAGAACACGTAGCTGACATAAAACATAGGCGCGATATAAGGTCTGCAGTGTGTGAGTGTGAGCATGCTTTTGAGGGGCCAAACTACTACATTCGTATCGATAAGCCTTAAATTCTCGCTAGAGAACAAAGACTTGTTCCTAGGACACTACGCGAGGCTTTTGAAATCAGGAAACCTCCAAATTTCAATAGAGACGATGGTTGGAGCGTTCCACCTGCTGGGGATCCAATAATTAATTAATTAATACCTACAAAAACACACATTGCAAGACCTGATGATGTAGTTAGCTCTCTTTGCAAATAATAACAGTAAGATGGAGGTCGGTCCCCCTGCCCGAGTTTCTTCCGCCAGTTCTTCTCGGAAGGGCCTCCCAATTTTCGACTCAGTAGTGTACAATGTAATCGTAGTGAAAATTTAATAACTAAATCAAAATATAGAAGTGACGGTTTTGATGAACTACGCTCACATTTGATTGTGAATGTGCGGTCGAACTTACCTTCTCCTTCACTGCCAATTATCTTTGCAAGTAGAAGTTTATCCTCATTAAAAAACAACAGTGATTACCATTACATGAGAATAACCAAAAAAGTGACCTAAATAATTACAGTCAGTCAACTTTTTTAGCTTTTCTCAAATACATTCAAAAGATAATAAGTAATTGGACATTAAAAATATGCTATTCGAATATATTGCTACATATGTATGTACAAGGCGTATGACCGTGTGCAACATAAAATATCAATAAACTGGTTGTATCCCAAATACAGCTCACAAATGGTTTATCTCTTATTTAAAAGATAGACAGCAATATGTTCTAATCTAATATTATAATCATATGAGTAGAAAAGTTTATAGAGTTCGATTTGATATTAAAAATTATAATGCCTCAACATCACAAGGGAGTGCCTAAGACTCTCTTGTTTTTAGTTTACATAATAGACCTGCCGAAGGTTATGAATGAACCGTGTATTTTGTTCGTTGATGACGTAACAATAGATTGAATAAAACCCTTAATTGGTTAATTGAACATAACTTAGAGAGAAAATTAAATAAAACAAAATTGTCATCTCCTGCATATGCACTGCATGATGCTATAAATATATAATTATATATATTGTTTTATTAATTTGTGACTCCCTAATTAGGAGATAGCCGAATAAAACGACATTTTATCATTTACAATCATTTATCTTAATAGGGCAGTTAGCATTCAGATACTACAATAGGGGTTCGTGGGTTCACACACTGAGTGAGCTCACTTTAGTAATACCTAGACCAATTTTTCCGTGTGAATCCTTTGTTAGCTTTTTAAGTTATATAGCTTGTAATTAAACAATATTGTAAGCTGACGATTCGTCGAAAACTAAATAAACTAATATAATAAAAAACTGATACACCTAAAAAAAGGTAAAAGGAGAGTGGCGTATTCAAAGAAAAATAGAGGACACGTAAGATTAGAGTATTTGGCTGCAAGTAATAAAACATAATTTCAAAAAATATATATTTCTTAGTTAAATAACAATTCAAGATATACTGTTTAAGAATATTAATTACATAAATGTATTTTAATTATTTTTCATTGTCTCAAATTATTCGAATCAATTGAAAAGGAAGAGGTGTGACGTATTAATAAAGTGCAAGCAACACACGCCCGTACGCACGGCCTACAGCGGTAGTGGGGCATTGCTCGCTCGACCGTCGGCCGGTGCGGACGTGCGTGTGCTGCTTGGTGGAACTACTGACTGCTTTCATTTGATGGATACCCTGACAGTAATCGAGGACACCACAGGGTTACCAATACAAATATATAATATGCAATACTTTAAACTCATTTAAATAATTGACTTTATACTTTTTATAAAATTCATAATATTATTTTTTTCAAAAGTGTGGATGTTAAATAAAGAATAATAACCTATATTTTAATGTTAATTCTGAGTGAATAAAACATGCGTGATATTATTACATATTTTTTAATAATAAATACAACGATATGTTTTACATATGGCTGCTACTCTCTGCTCAAAAATGTCTGGTGCTAGACTCAGAGATTATAGCATTCAAACTATCGAACTTTTCAGCGTTATTTTATTATTATAGATAAGGATTTTAAAACGTATATGAATATCAACTGTTACAATGTTTTTGACAAATTCTTTTGTGACTAAGTTATTGTAATTAATAATCCAAATATAATGATTATTAACGATACGAGGCCTCGTCATCGGAATGAGTACACTAGATATTTTAACGAGAAACACTTGGAGGGCAAGTCTGGTGCCAGCAGCAGCAGTAATTCCAGCTCCAATAGCGTATACTAAAATTGTTGTGGTTAAAAAGCTCGTAGTTGCATTTGTGCGCCGCGCTGTCAGTGCACCCCATCCGGGCGATACTGACACGTTTGCGGATCATATCACCGGTGAGCCGACGGTAAAACGTCGGTTCAATATCATAAAGCGGGCTCAAAACTGCTTGAATATTTCGTGCATGGAATAAAAAAACATGATCTCGGTTCTATTTAATTGGTTTTCACATTTACTAGACACAGATAAATAGGAAAAACTAGGGGCATTTGTCTTGTGACGATCCCAGAACTAAACGGATAAATAGAACTACTTAAAATGCTATGTGGAAAACTGTTTACAGCAAATCCAGTGTCTTCTGTAGCAAAGAAGACCCCTCCATAACAAAATCCTTGGAATACTTAAAGACCACTTAAATGTTTCAAAATTTACGCCATTTGCTCTTGACAGCTGTTATTAGGGTTCCGTAGCCAAAAGGTAAAAACGGGACCCTATTACTAAGACTTCGCTGTCTGCTCGTCCGTCTGTCTGTTACCAGGCTGTATCTCAAGAATTGCGATTACTAGACAGTTGAATATTCACAACTTATGTATTTCTGTAGCCACTCTAACAACAAATACTAAAAACAAAATAAAATAAATATTTAAGGAGGGTTCCCATACAATAAACGCGATTTTTTTTGCCCTTTTTTGCTCGATATCAATAATGGCAACAGGTAGGCACTTGAAATATTCACAAAATACTCAGTTGTATTTTTACTTTAATGATAAATAATAAAATTAAAATAAAATAAATATTTAAGGGGCCCCCCCTTAACATAATTAATATAAATTCCATACAACAAATGAGATTTTTATAAGTTCTTTGCGGGATTGTTACCATGTACCTTGTTATTGAGTTTCCGATATTTCGGCACTGTTGCAAGTGCCATGATCACGGAGCGACTGAAGTAATTGCGGGTAGGCTGTTATTGGCAGAAATATCGGTCTACCCTCCGACGAAGTCTCTTATTGCGTTTGTTACCCTTACCACTGTTCACATTCTCACTATTCACTTGGGATTGTTCTCGACACACAACACTTACAGTATCGGATCGCAACACGACACACTTTTGATTTTTTCGGTTTTTACACATACGAAAAATTCGTACATTGGCCAAACAAAACGAACAGTAGCATGCCGAATAAGGGAACACATAAAAGCAATCAAGAACAACGATAAGCAGAAATCGGCCATCGCGGAACATTTGATTGATTCTGGTCCTAACCACTGGATTGAATTTCATAACCCACAGATTATTTCGACAGAACGCCACTACATACCAAGATTGGTCAGGGAAGCGATCGAATTAACAAAACATGATAATTTCAATCGTAAGGACGGGTTTAAATTGTCGAATGTCTGGAATCCAGTGGTTCGTATGTGTAAAAACCGAAAAAATCAAAAAATCTAAAAAAATCAAAAATGTGTCGTGTCGCGATCCGATACTGTAAGTGTTGTGTGTCGAGAACAATCCCAAGTGAATAGTGAGAATGTGAACAGTGGTACGGGTAACGAACGCAATAAGAGACTTCGTCGGAGGGTAGACCGATATTTCTGCCAATAACAGCCTACCCGCAATTACTTCAGTCGCTCCGTGATCATGCACTTGCAACAGTGCCGAAATATCGGAAACTCAATAACAAGGTACATGGTAACAATCCCGCAAATAACTTATATTACTATAATGTTAGTGACCATGAAAGTTTAAAACAATATTATGAGATTTTTTTACTTAACTAAAAGTTTGTACGGGACCCTTCGTGCCTGAGTCCGACTCGCACTTAGCCGTTTTTTTATTTGTAGGTAGGTACAATTTACTGTTTAATAGGCAAAAGAATCATCTATTATGTAGCCTATTCGATTTCTTGTAACAAATAACTAGATATACTCCAAGTCCAATACCAAGTCTCTATCAAACAAAAAAAAATAGAGTTATTGAAACGACTACTAATTAACATTTGAGTAATAAATGTTTTCGGTACAAGTTTTGTTAATTTAATCATTCTTTTCTACCCCCTGGTATTTGAACGTCACAAGGAAAATGAAAACAAATTCATAGTAGACTTACAATATTGCCACAATGTTAAGAGCAATACAATCCCGTCAATATTATTTTCAGAAGTGCCAAATGCTCACACGATTGAAATTGTATTAAGATTGAGATTGCGTTCAAGAGTAAGCCTATTGGCCCTGTCACCATACATTTCTGTACATGTATGATAAGGCAAAGGGTAAAATAATACATTTCATCGGTTATTCCTTTTTGCAATTGAATGTCGATATAATTTATCGTCAATGGTGATGTGGAGACTATTTCTAAGTGATGACTCTAGTTGTGACTATATAGCCACCACAATATATAAAAAAGAATTATGATGTAAAAACTAGTATTTACTTAATAATTCCTTTTTTTATTTAGTACTAGCGGCCCGTCCCGGCTTCGAACGGGTGGACAAAATTCTTTAAATTTTTCTAGCATTAAATATAGCCTATGTTACTAAGCGTGAATGTAGCTTTCCAATGGTGAAAGAATTTTTAAAATCGGCTAAGTAGTTTTCGAGTTTATTTCAAACATAAAAAAATACAAATCTTTCCTCCTTATAATATTAGTGTAGATAACAATGAGATCCCGACACTTTTGCATGCGCCTTGTCTTGCTTGCATCAAGAGCGCGTGGATTTCCATAGCAGAGTTATTGTAGAAATGTATTTATTATACTCTTCAAAGATCTTGTACTTACAATCATCAACAAATATATTTCGAAAAAGATTATTACAGGATTTTATGTTGATAAAAAACTCTATGGCCGATAACTCATTAATAGGTACCAACTCTTAACACGTGATAACTTTTAAACGAAATATCCGATTGAGATGAAACAAAAAGTATTTTACTTCTACATAAATACTCTTGATAACTTTCGATAAAGATTAATATTACGATCCATATTTAACGTAGTTTTTTTTTCTTCAGACGATTTAATAATTATTTTGAACACAAAATCGGTTATTGTGATTAAACCCTGATAGCTAGATATATGTTCTCCGGGACTTTTTTGTAGGTCTTAATGGGATCTACAAACCCGTAGTACATCATTTTGTTCTATTGTCAATAATTTTTGCAGCGCACGCAAAAATAGGTTTTCGATTTTACACCTTGTGTTACAAAAAAGCAATTTTATTACGGATCCCTAATTTTGAAAATATATATATATAGCTATTTATCGAGGAAGGCTATAGGCTATATATATATATATATATATATATATATATATATATAGCCTATAGCCTTCCTCGATAAATGGACTACTCAACACTGAAAGAATCATTCAAATCGAACCAGTAGTTCCAGAGAAACGCGCGTTCAAATAAACAAACAAACAAACAAACTCTGCAGCTTTATAATATTAGTATAGATTTTAGGATGTAAAATACTAAATAAAGAAAGTGTTTAGTTTCTATTGTTAATTTAAATTTATCATCATCATTGATGACTGTATTTCTATCTCCAATATTCAAGGCTTAATAGTTAATGTCTATTTATATTAAACGATATAAAATTGATAAAAAATAAGACTGAAATAAACATACTTAAACACTCCATTTTTTTATTTGTTTTTTTATTCCAAAAATTGTTTTTATTGTGGCACAGCGGTCACACTTTTGGAACCGCAGATTCGACGTTCCAATTACCACAGAAAAAATTGTAGCGATGACGTTTGGAACATCTATACATATAAATTAAATTGGAGTGTCTGTTTGTAATATTGAAATAACCGTTTTTTACTACATGTATATGAATATGTAGACGTTCAGAGATTAGCCGGAAGAAAAAGACAGACGTCTGTTTGTTCCGGCTAATCTCTGAAATGGCTGGACTGAATTGACGGGACACAACAAATTCATAACCAAAATATTATGTTTCGTGAAAATTGTAATAACTGCGCCACAGCGACGCGTGGCCGGGTCAGCTAGTCTGTAATATTCTAAAACAAAGTGACGCCGAAAAAACTTCACTTGAGGCATTAAACAGGACGTTGCGAGATTAACGCAACAGTGACTCCCCGATGGGTACCGATGGGCACTCTTTTTTGGAGATATCTGTCAAATTTTGTCTTTTGACAAAACAGTGGCAGACGATAAATATTGGTTTTGTCTCACTGGTACAACTATCTCTACCATGGTGTCCTACTAGAAGAAATAAATGGAAACTCTCGACTGCACTGATCCCTACGTTAAAATAAATTAAATACATTATTTATACATCATTTTAATTATTTTTTTATCGCAATACGTGTATCAGTAAAATGAAATTAAAAAATATAATTGACATAAGTAAAAAACATTTATAATATAATAATAAATAAGATGCTTGATAAAATTTTTTTTTTATTTATTCTAAAGAAGAGGTAAGTGAACTCGAACCTCTACTAGTAGGGGTATGATGGTAGTAACAGTAAGGATGTAAATATATCTCATATCCCACTAAATATTAATACCTCAATGAATCAGAAAATCAATATTTAATATAATCTATAATCTAAGATCACAGTGGTTTGTGTGTTTGTCTGTCCACTCTTTTTCCATTGTATCAATAACGTTACCATAGCAACGCGTTAACCCCAAGTAGTTCGTCTACCGGACCGGATAAAAATATTAAATAATAGAAAAAATTTAAAGAATTTTGTCCACCCGTGCGAAGCCGGGACGGGCCGCTAGTTTGAATCAAGAAAATAAAAATAAAGAACCTCATTTAATGTGTTCTTAAATACGTTGTACATATCTCACGCAAAAATCTTAATAATGAATAACATTACGACACATGAATTGCCCTCTGTGAGTAAAATACGCCTTCAGCGAATAATTATGAATAGAACATGCAAACCCTTTTTAAATGGAATTTGTTTTGTAAAATATTTTGGATAATTGATATGATAACTTTTAATAAGGACTTTGTGACCAGCAACAAAATTTAAAATTAAACTATATCAGCTACTTGTTATATTTTTTTGCTTAACAATTGCAATTTCTGTTTTTGTGGCAATAACGAAAAGAGTTTGTCGTTTGAAGATTTTGCATTTTTTTACCTTAAGTTGATGAGAAGCAATGCCAGACGTGTAATGGATTCGATAATCTAGCCTTCACAGCAGTGATGTCTCTAATAGGTGCCTCTACAGTAAATACATAAATATATTTATAGAATATATATATACCCATGACTCCGGTGCAAATGCTCGTATTCATCACATAAACATCTGCTCCCTTCCGGGACTGAAACCCAGGACTGTCGGTGCAAAAGGCAAAATCGCTACCGTCACAATTACAAACAACTTATAAATAGTCATGAATAATCAGAGTCTTAGTTTCTGTTGATTACACCTCACAATAACTTGAATCACTCATATATTTTGAGGTACAAGCAGGACAGATAATATTTCTAGTAATAAATTCACCAAATTTTATCGTAGTCGATGAAAGATCGCTATCGATAAGCTGTACTTATCTACCATATACAATTCACAAGTTTAAAATATATTCAAACACACTTTTTCGCGTTTCAAAATGCTTTTCAAAATGGAAAACACATTTGGACTCTCGATGACTACAAAGCATGCAAAACGACAGGTGGTACCAATAAGACGTCATGCTCTATCCATGCTCCAGTGTTGTTTTATTGTTAGCTCCATACTCTGGTCTAATTCTATGTTTTATTATAATACTAGGCGATGCAGACGCTAAGCATAAAGCTACGCTAGCACCTTAATATTGGAGCGGAGCGTAATACCTAATAAAAGATGTTTTTTTTGTTTCGATAGGAATTTTTGCGAATTTCAAAATTCTCCGTCACAATCTGGTCCTAAACCTGTTGATTTGATTCCACACAATAAATATTTAAATTGGTTAAGAACTCGGGAAGTTATGGCGTAACAGTCATTGCGCCATTGAAGCTGATCCATGGGAGCTTCGCTCGCTCCACTCCAATTCATTTCGTAACTGGGATAAAACCCGTCTAATTGTTACGAATAAAAAAAATGTTTGTTGATCGGCGAATAAAATTTTAATCAAATGGTAAATATTTCAACTTGAAGGGTTCATGAAATTTACGAGTAGATATATGTCTGTGCGCGTATACTGGCGCTGTTTTTTTTAAAGTATATAATCAATATTCCTGCTTATTTCGTTATCTATACTAATATTATAAAGAGGAGAGATTTGTATTTTTGTATGTTTGCAATGAATAAACTCGAAAACTACTAAGCCGATTTCTAAAATTCTTTTACCATTGGAAAGCTACATTCACGCTGAGTAACATAGGCTAAATTTAATGCGAAAAAAATTTAAAGAATTTTGTCCACCCGTGCGAAGCCGGGACGGGCCGCTAGTAAATATATAAAATAAAGATCCTTTAGTAAAAGGTCTGAAACAATAACCAATCTCCCTATTTGTAAAACAATTAAACCAAAGACTTATAATTAAACGTGGGCTCGTACAGTTCTCTTAGAGAACCAATCAGATCTCCACATTATAATAAGTTAAATATATTAATTGTATTTGATATTTTTGTGTTTGCCTATACTTTATGGAAGATGTACATAATAATATATTTTTTCTGTTCGAATGAACTTATGAAAAAACGGTAATTTAAAGAACTTAAAAACCATACAACTCTTTTAGTCTGAATAATACTTTAAAGCATATTGAAAATAGTTTTACAATTATTTGTGTTTTTAAGCAATTGCAACATATTTAATCCAGTCGTGTAGCAAATTAAAAAAAAAATCCTTTCCTGACTGCAAGAATGATAAGTATCCACACTTAATTATGGATATCACGCAATCATTTACTTTTATGCCGCGTTTGTAACGTAACTGTTGGTTATAAATTAACTTTGTATGTGTTTATTTCCAAACAAAATAAAAACCTGACAATAAAAATAACATCTCTAGAATGATTTAAGTGTATGAAATAAAAACATTGTTACATCAAATCAGACAAAACGAACGAATCTTATTCAAACAATATAAGTAATTGAACAAGTCAAAAATTCTAACAGGTCACGAAACTTGATTTGAATCTTTTACGAGTATATTTTTACCTTAAGTGTTTGGGTGTAAGTACTTATATGGCAAAGCTTCTTTTTGGAGCGGAGCGAAGCGAAGCTCCCATGGATCAGCTTCAATGGCGAAATGTCTGTTACGCCATAACTTCCCGAGTTCTTGACCGATTTTAATATTTTTTGTGCGGAATCGAATCAACAGGTTTGGGACCAAATTGTGACGGAGCCCGTATTTTGAAATTCGCATCGAAACAAATTATTTTTTCTTTTTTTAGGTATTACGCACCGCTCCAATATACAGCGCCAGCGTAGCTTTATGCTTAGCGACTGCATCGCCTAGTTTATATATATAAAAAAATTGGGTTGCCTGTAAAGTCGGTTTTACGGGCGAAGATTTTACGTGACAACGTCTTTTTCTCGGTAGAATATTTATTGATATGAATATAATTAAATTGCACAATAGGAACAAGGAATTGAATGAAAATAAGAATTGCACAAATTTTAACTATAGAAATATATTTTGTTTACTAAAACATTGTACATGTAAACTTAAACTTAACTAATTCCTATTTGAGTGATTATTTTTTATTAAAAATATTTTTTTAACAACGATATACAAAATCATTAATTAAGTAAATTTATTCGTGAATTATCAATTATTAAACAGATTCCCCTAAATAAACTAAAATACCGCCAAATTATTTAAGTTTCAATAAATACTTATTTATTATTTTAATATTTTTTATTTAAATTCTATATAATAGGGTATCTAATCCTAGTTTATTATTAAATTTTATTAAATCATAATATAAAATTAAATTAAACTAAATTAAAATTTCACTCAATAATTTAATATTTAATTAATTACTAAAATAAAATTATTACTTAATTATTAATAAAATTTAATTTAATTTTTGTATAACCGCAACTGCTGGCACAAAATTAGTTATTAATTTAAATATTACTAAATCTTAATTTCTTAAATTTTTAATATTAATTACTATTAATTAAAATTAATTATTATTAAAATAATTAAAATTAAACACTAAAATTTATATGTAAAATAAATTTATAATAAATTATATAAACTATAATAATTTTTATTTATAAGTAATAAAAATTGCATAGATTTTTTTTTTTTTTTTATATTAAAATATTTATTATAAATTATTAAATATTTAATATTTTCTCTCTCTCTAATTCATAATATTTATATTAAAAATTAATATAAATTATAAATCAATCTATAATCATTGAAATATATATAATATTTTTAATTTTAATAATAAATTAAATAATTATTAATATATTATTAATATATAATTAATTAAATATTTAAATATATATAAATTTATATTAATAAATTAAATATTTAATATATATATATATATATACGTAATAATAATAATAATAATAATGTGAAAACAAGGCATTCGGCGGGCCTCTCTCTCGTTCGGTGACTCATCGTAACGTTACCGAGCGTTACACTTTTTCATAAGTGTCACCCGGCAAACCAATTTATAAGACGTTGTCACGTCAAAAAAATGTTGACCACAGTATAACATCGGCAAGATTGGCTGATCAAATGGTAAAAAGAGTCAACCTTTGAGAAAAATGATACTCACGAATTCTAGAAAAGATAACATATGTTATACATACTCCATTAGCTTATTTCTGTGTATAAAAGATTTACATAAATTAACATACATATAATAATAAACATACACATCATCATAGTTTGTTTATGATCAAATTAAAGGTCGACATTAAGCAATGATAATATTTTTTTCAACAAAATAATAATAATACGGAAAATTGACGTTAATTTATTCAGTCCTAAACTTAGCAGAGCGTCTGCAATAGAGTATTAAAAGGTAACTGACATAAATGAATTACTAACAACCATGACTTGGGAACAAATTCTCATGTTCATCGAAGTAACATATGCTCAAACTACTCGTAAGATTCAAGCCCAGGTAAGTATATTTTTTCACTTTATATGTATCATATAACATACTGTCATACAGACCTTTTATTTTTTGTAATTATCTCAAACAAATATTTAAGCGAAAATATGTTGTATGTAAATACAAACCAGTATTGTAGGTTAGTTTTTTTTCATAACATAGTTTAACCATACTTTTCATGCTAGAAATCTGTGGCATGTAAACTTTATAAGAAAAACTAATATAAGTCAAGAACAATGCTTCTGGGTAAATTAAACTCATTAGTATTTGTGATAAGCTTTCAGTCGATTTTCAAAGGCTTCATTTCCTTTTACGCTGTACAAAGTAGTTTGAATTTAGCTAAGTCGTTTGTTACATTCCAGTCACGAAACCATTTAATAGCAATATGAACGTCATTCTTTGTATTTGTGTTCGACATTGCCCGGTGATATGGTGCTATGAAAATATGTTTTTGTGGGTTCTGTATATTTTGTGTTGGTTCTTTATTTATAACGGTGCTCCGATAGTGCCCTGTTTAAGTTTGTTAAAAATCTTAAATTATCCATATCAATCCCTTAGGACGATTTGTAACACCGGGGTTCATGCTTAAATGAAATTATGTAAGTACCATATCGGCGAAGTGGTATTTATTGGTCTTTAAATGTCCGGTTAAATGGCGTCCCGCCATAACGTATCAACACACATGGCCCGAATCCTCTGCTTTAATTATGACATTATGTAAAATTACCTTAAATAGACACATAAATACCTATACGTAAATGTTCATAATGAACAAAAAGTGTTTATTATAAGAATAGGTGTTATACATCTGGTTGGAATGTACATTGCTACTCTCCAGAATGCATCAGAAAGTACGTTTTTATTACCATACAAATATTATGACGCAGGTGGAAAAGTTGGGTGAAAATCTTTTACTGTTCGCTTAAACGACTCGTACAGTTATAAAAAGATCATTTACTTGCCTGCTGATTATATATTTTATTTTTAACCATTTTCAAAAGGTAAGGAAAATAAAATATTCAAGTAGTTTTTATGTGGAAATTCAAAGAAATTATATTGGCCGCTTGGTTTTTTCCACATAGATACAATTTTAAATAAAAATTGAGAGTTGCACGATTAATTGTTCCTAACGGACCACTCAAACCAACTTCCTAAGCAAATGGTTAAGAATTTTACTCTTGATAATAACCTAAACGAAAAAACTATCCACCTGTACTCAGATTCAGTAGACAGTTACGTAGAAACACCAGTATTCTGCCAAATTTATTGGTCTAATGTATTAAAACAATTTTTCACCAGAAAGAGAACATCTAACTAGTATAAATCAGTTTCTTTCGATGAAAGAATAGTAATATTAAATTAGTGTTCTGTTAGGAATCATGATAGTCCAGATGGCTGGTTAAGAGCTAAATTGTCTAACCAACCACCCGTAGTTGATGGTTTAAGTGGTCCTTTATAAAAAAGGGTTACTTAAATAATATTCAATATGAGATTTATAGTGATAGTGACGATTTTATAATGATGGTGTCAGAACTTCCTCCATAAGACGTCCAAGCGGTCATTAATAACTTACTTGCTTAACTCAAGAAGTAAATAAACTTATATTAACATACCTATATGTCAGGGAAGAAATGAAAAAATATTTTTGTTCATAGTTGTAGTATAATTTATTATGTATCTCTTAAAAGAAAGTGATATTCCCTTTAAAAAAAGGCTCATCTTGATCTGTAATCAATGGTTTGCCAAAGATGTTTCATTTTAGTAACAAAAAACCTGATTTAAAAAAAAATCCTAATTACACTAGTTTACAAAATTTTACTTTTTATTTATACCCCGAACCGAATGTATGTCAATATGTTAATCTACCTTCCCTAAACCTAAAAGTGTTAGCAGAAATATTTTATCAAATCGGATTTTTTTTCTGCCGTCAATTGTTTTTTTTTAACTACCCGACGTGGTGGTGATATTTTATTGTTTATTCGTTCGCTTCAAACGACAGTTACTTTGCTTTGGATTGATTTAAAATGGCTAGCAGAAAGTGCAAACAAAGTTCTGACCGTTTTTGTTATGTTTGTGGACAGTTTATATTTTCAAAAAAGAGAAGACCTATTGTAATTCGTTAAAAACTGCATATCTTCATTATTTTGGATTTCCTGTTGCAAATCAAGATAAAAAGTGGGTGCCTCACGTGTTTTGCGAAAGCTGTAGAATCATCTTACTCCAGTGGTCATCAGGAGAAAAAGTTTTCCTTCCAAAAGTCTGCTTGGAACTCATTTAAAATGCTTGTAGAAATTTTTTTGGGAAATAAAAAAGTGAAAATTATGAAGAAATTGTTAACAATTTATTGAAAAACTTTCATGATATGGGAGTAAACATGTCATTAAAGATTCACTTTCTACACTCTCATCTGAATTTTTTTCCTGAAAACTTAGGAAGTATGAGTGACGAACAGGGTGAACGTTTCCACCAAGATTTAAGGACTTTCGAAGAACGACATCAAGGATTTTGGGATGAAAATATGTTAGGGGATTACTGTTGGTCTATCATAAGAGAAACTGATTCAAATAACTATAAAAAGAAAGCAAAAATTAGTCATTTTTAATTTATTTTTGTATTAATTCTAAAATTTTTGTATTTCCCTTCAAGAAAATAAATATTTTTTAAACCAGACGTGACAGAATTTTTTTATTATTTTTTCTGGATAGTTCTACCTGAACACAAAATAAAATAACAACTTTCAGCTGGGGTATGAAAACCGTGTAAACTAGTGTTATTAATCACTGAGACTGCGCATCAGTCAAAGTTTTCTACCAGCAGCCTGGTCAGGCCACTAAATTTAGATAAATAAACTATGAATATGTGGTAAGAGACGAAAACTGATTTCGATATAATAATCAAGTTTTGTGCGTAGAGAGTATAACTAAAAATTGAGTGACTAAACACTTCTATCAGAGATAACATGGCGGTACACCAGTAATCTAATCGAATATTTTTATAAGAAATTGAAAAATTAAATTACACTTGGAATTTGAAGGTATTTCGATGTTGAGTTGTAATAATTGGCTTTGCAGAATAGGCAACTTCTGCCACCGAATTACTACAAAGCTGAGTATGGCTGAAAAGCTGTTAGTTTTCTTGTATCTGGATGTTTGCAAGAGAGAGAAGTTTTATTTATATGTCGTATGTAATAATAATAATAATATAAAAGTGCAATACTTACTTAATGTAAATAATGTTGTTTTTCTAGGTTTGATATATTACAATGCAAAATGTGGTCCGAGACGCTCCACCCCAATTAATGAGCCCTTTTTTTCTTCAGCTTCTTTTATAAATTTACATAAAGAGAACGAGGTATTTGTCCTTTACGCATGTCAACTCCAGATAACCTTATTATATTCCGTTCAAATTAGAGGTAGCTTATAACCACCAATGTAACCAAGCCACAAAGTCTTTCAGTAACATCTGATGTTGGTTCCGACAAAATACTTTTAATAAGCCTGAAATCGAGAATATTTAAATTGGGTTCGTTAATAGCTGCTACTTGTTTCTAACACACTTCATCAGATAATATTGCACGTTCTAACTTTTTGGCACGTTAAACATTTATTGAATCATATTTTATTCATTAGAAATGCAAATTTTGCCGACGGATAGTGTTCAGCACGGAGTCTTAAAGCTAACTTAATATAATTTCTCCTTACAATACAATAATCGAATCAGCTTCTTCTGAAATTATATAGCTGGTGAATTATTTGATTTTAACCGAACCGCACGCTAATGTCGTTATAAATACGTAGTTTAAACCAGAGTATTTCGAAACTATTGGAAGAAAAAAACTCCCAGAAATCCAATCATGGAGCAATGGAATTTGTGATTTTTAGACACCTTGGTCAGACAGCGAAATTAAAAGGCTAGTTCTGTATTCATAAAAACGAAGCTTCGGGAACTCTAAAAAAAATGCAAGCTCATCGGTATACAATCTTTTAATAACTAAAGGCAGGCAGTCAACGTTTTGTATTATAGACGACGTGCATATTTAGTGCACCGCATTATTTGGCGCATGATAACTACCTAGTACGGCCATAAGTTCTGTTACAAACGTAAATACATTTTTTGTGAAGTAATGTAATATTGCTAAAATTTATATGTACATATTTAATAGTCTCAGCAAAAAAAAATCTATTCGAAATGGCTACCTTTGAGTTTTATACAGGCCTTTAATCTTTCTGGCCTCAAATCTGTGGATTTATGCACTGTTTCCATGGGAAATTTCGCCCCTGCCTTATCTAGAGATTTTTTAAGAGATTCGATATCGCCGTGTCGTAGAGAGCATGCCAGTCTTCTAAAACTAACCATAATTTGTAGTTCAAAGAGTTGAATTCTGCTCTTATGAAGTCCGGAACGTTGGTTTCAAGCCAGGCTTGGGTAGTTCGTGCCTTGTGACCAGGTGCAGATTCCTGCTGGATAGTCCAGTCTTTTGATACACTTTGACTGAAGTTTTCACTCCTTTTTCACAAAAATGTAGCTTTGTGACGCCTTGATGAGACACGCCCCACCAAACCGTCCCTGATGCAGGATGATGACCACGTTGTACCTTTCCGACCACTTGAGCAGCTTCTTTAGAACTGTGAGCGTGTACTTTATCATTTTCTTTATTGTAGTGCACTTCAATCGTGAAAATTTTTTCATCAGTAAAGAGGATATTTCTGTGCCTTTCACCTGCGTATCATGACAGAACGCATTTTGATGGATCCACTCTCTTTAATTGTAAAGATTGATTTAGGGCATGTGCTTTATATCGAAGATAAGCACCGAGCTTCAGGTCTTGTTTTATATAACGCGACAGAGTTCATTGCTCGCAATAAGATTTTTTTGCTTCCTAATAGGGTTTTGACGAATTCTGGCTTTTACAGCATTAACAGCCTTTGTAGTTCCAATAGCACGCGGCCGCCCCGATTTTTTATGGTCTTCGACAGAGGAAGTGTTGTTGTACCCACTTTGTGCAAGGCGATCGCTGCAATCCTATTTTCGTTAACACCTCATTCCATGTTGTGATTTGATAATGAACATGAAAAAATATGTGAAATGGCGCGACATCGAAAGATTGTTTTAAAATAATAAACGCGTTCCAAAAAAAAAACTTTATTAGTGGCTTACACGATTTGTGCATTAAGCCAGTGTCAAGTTAGTATAATTGCCAGTTCTTGAGTAGTTTCCTAGGTTTCAGTAAAGATGTGGGGTTTTACTGAAACCTCTTCATGGCCTTCTTGAGAGAGCGCGAAAAGACACCTTCCACTGTTTTGTTTCACTTGTCAACACTAATGCATATTCAGAAACACTCAGTGGTTAATAACCCACCATTATTACACACTAATATGAACCACAACACAAAATTTAACAAGAAAACCAAAACCATTAAAGTGACGCTTCGAGCTCCCGCCAAAAAGTCAAACAAAATGTTGAAAAGGCAAAAGGTTTTATGTAACAGTGTTTATGGCCAGACTAGTTAGTTACTGTATGCTATTAATGTGCTGATTTAGTTTGCATGAAATTGCCAACTGCGTCCTGCATAATATTTACAGTATCGTCGTTGAAGTTTAATTAAGTAAACGTGACGAAACTGAATTCTCATAATCAAAAATGTTCGTAAAATTCTCCAGTGTACATACAACAAAACTAAAATAATATTTTTTCAGAGTTATATTTGTGTAAGTTGGTTAAATTTTTTCTTAGGAAGGTGCTTCAAGGTGGTTTTGAAAGGGAAACATGTTATTAACTTTGCTTCTTTGAGTTTGTGACAACCAGTTCATGATCTGTTTTGAAGAATTATGCTTCATCACTAAGTTTATTTTTATTTCATACCTTTTTTCAAGACAAAAAAATAATAAATATAGAATACTAGCTATAAATAACATGTAAGTATGCATAATATACTCATTAGATGTAATACATAGTTTTTCGTGCAGAATGTAATTTCTGTCAGCTTCAATATTAAAAGTTTTAGCTTGCCGAACGTAGTTGAAATTCTTTTGCAGTGGTATAATTGATTCTATACAATATTAAATAGTATAATTTCTATAGTACCAATTAGAAATATGCATCCTCAAACTGAGTATATCACAATGTTACTTACCTATAGACTGTGACATTCATATGAACCAAAATATAGTAGAGGTTGGATGGTTGATGGTCAATTCGAAAAACGTTTCTGCCCATTTTTAACCGTTTTCTAAAAAGGAGGAGGTTTCTCAATTCTACCGTATAAATGCTTTTTTTCTATGTTTGTTCGCAGATAACTTCGTCGTTTATGAACCGATTTTGATGATTCTTTTTTTGTTGGAAAGAAGATATTTCAAAGGTGGTCCCATGATAAGACAATCATGGACCATGGGACAGTAAGGTTTGATGATGGCAGATCAGAGAAATCGAGGGGAACTTTCAAAAATCTAATGGCCGAATAGTGCGTTTTTTTCATTTATAATAACTATTATTTTATTTTATTTTTTTATTTAAAGCACTACAATTTAATACAGGTCTGGAGTAGATCTGATGATGAAGCCGACAGTCGAGGGCACTCCACAACGATTCACAGCAGCTACCTTGTGTTTGAGTTTGGTTAATATTTCCGTTTCATGTAACCGTCGCGTCGTCTCATTATTCGAGAAGCATCCTTGCTCGGTCTACCCATCACTTAAAATCGTATAATAAATAATTTTTAACAAAAAAAAACCGACTTCAAAAAATAAACTAAAAAGCAAAAAAAAAAAATTTAATTCACACAAAGTAAAACGTATTTTCATTTACTTAAATAGAAGTGATTAAATAATTATTTTATAATTTTGAAGTCGGTGCCAAGTAAATGCTACAACAAACTTACTACAATATCAAAATACTAAGTACACACAATATTATTAAATATATCAAAGCAATTACAAAGAAAAATATATGAATCGGTACCTATTGTCAAAGTAACTTTTTAAATATGATGACAGTACTCATAATACATGTAGGCTTACAACTACTAGTACTTTGTGTGAAGTAAATTTTTTATTTTTTTACATTCACACCAAATATTGTTTAAACTAAAAAGCAAAAAATTTATTATTTGCTTTTTAGTTTAGTATTTGAAGTCGGTTTTTTTTGTTAAAAATTATTTTATCAGGTCTACGGGAGGTAAAAGATGATTTAGTTTCTTTAAACGACACCCTTTAGTGTAAAAAGTTGGTCTTATTATACCCTGCCGAATACTCCACGGCAATACTGTATATGTACATTAATAAAAAAAAACCGATTCCAAAAATATCTTGTGTGAAAGTCCTATTTATTCACAAATGGTTAGAGAAAATTGGTAATGGCATCTGAGTCCATGGGCAAACAATCTTTCAAATCCGTGGTTATACAACATTAAAATGATGTTATATAACAGCACTTTCTTTGAGTGCGAAACTTCGTTTTGTATATCGATGTATTAATTACGGTCTTAAAAAATAGTTCCATAAAAATATAATGTTATGTTTATAATTTCTTGTTTTTTAACTCCTTTTCCTGCCTAAGTCTTTTTCTTTACGCATAAAACCAATGTTCTTATGTGTACATACACTTTTACGATATCCGCATCTCGTGTCATACAGCTATTAATCTTCGCCCCCCACGACCGGCTAACTAATAGATAGGTGACCATCCATCTCTTTGCAAAAATAACACTTTATTTAGGCCAAGCCTTCTTTCCGATATATTGTCTTTAACATGCATAAACAAACTAATATACGAGGGTGGATTGAAAAGTTCTCGGCCTAACATAGATACATTCAATTCTGAAAATCAAATCTACCTACATTATTTAGTCCAATTCAGACTACTTAATTGTGTGAAGTTTGAAACGTGTGCGATAACTAGTTTTGATTTTATAAACTTATTAACATAGCAATCGGGCGTAATTTCCGCGAATGGAGCAAATCGAGTAGCGTGCCGTCATTAAAAACCTCCAAAAGAAGGGGCTATCATCAAAAGCCATCCATGATGTTATGGTCAGTACATTAGGGGAATCTGCTCTGTCATATTCATTCGTCAAAAAATGGATAGAAGAATTCAAGCTTGGTAGAGAGAGTGTGAAAGATGAACCCCGCTCTGGAAGGCCTTCGACGTCCACTACTGACGAAAATATTCAAAAAGTGCTTGATTTAATTATGGGAGACCGCAGATTAAAAGTTAGAGAGAGAGCCAAGAGTATAGGCATTGCTTATAAACGCAGTCGAAACATCATTGTCACCAAGTTGGGTTTCCACAAGGTGTCTGCGAGGTGGGTTCCGCGTCTGCTTTCAGTCGAACAAAAAAGGACGCGATTGACTATTTCACGCGACTGTTTGGAGTTATTTGAAGCCGACGCAGACGAATTTTTTAATCATTTTGTTACTATGGACGAAACATGGGTTCATTACTGTACACTGAAAAAAAAACAACAATCAAAACAGTGGAGAAGATCTGGTTCACCACCCCCTTAAAAGGCTAAGTCGATTTTGTCGGCTAATAAGTAATGGCTTCAGTATTCTGGGACTCGAAGGATGTGATTATGATCGATTATCTTGAATGGGGTCGGACTATAAACTCCGATTACTACTGCATCTTACTGTGTCGTTTACGAGAGGAAATTAAAGAAAAACGTCCAGGAATGATAAGAAGAAGGTGCTCGTTTCATCAAGATAATGCCCGTGTGCACAGGTCTGTGAAATCGATTTCTGAAATCCACAACTGTGGCTCTGAACTCTTACCGCATCCACCTTATTCACCTGATCTGGCACCATCAGACTTCTGGAAAAGCACTTGGGAGGTCAACGATTTTCGTCAAACGATGAGGTCAAAGCAGCAGTAGACGCATATTTTGACTCTAAGGAAGAATCATTTTTTTTCAATGGTCTAAATGCTTGGAAGGGCAGGTGGCACAAGTGCATTGAACTTGATGGTTATAATGTAGAAAAATAAAAATATAATAGATTTTGTATGTGTTTGTTTTCTTGGTTAGGCCGAGTACTTTTCAATCCACCCTCGTACATAACATATGAATGAATTAAATCTTTATGACCAATATAACTTATACTCGAGGTTCAACATTCGCAATAAATACTAATAACTCTTGCTCTAAATAAGTATGATAAAATGTAATGTATTTTATATTTACACGCCTGTTTTTAATATCTAAAATTTAAACACATTGATTATACAATAACTAAAATAAGGATAGTCACCTATTCACATAATAAATCGAATGCTATTTCTGATAGTATATACCTATACTTACAATTAGGTTCTAATTCCAGTAGGCAAACACTCTCCAAATTACAATTAGCCTAAATCTTTAATGAACTGATAATAATAATTATCCTATTGGAATAAATGATCATAATTCGGTTAAAAAAATCTAATATACTATTGGCAAGTGCTATATAGCACAGAGTTAGTTAAAATAATCAACAATATAGTACAAAAAAATCAAAAATAATGAAAACACTTATTATAATTTATAATACTACGTTGTACAGTTTGCAATAAAATAAAGTCATATCGCGTGTTAAGTTGTGGGGAGTTTATTAAGTTATATTTGATAAGTTAGTTCCCACGAGTCACCTTTGGAGTTCCGTAGATTTCTGACCGGCAGTTAAATTGAATATGAGCAAGGCCACACGAATCGTTACGATGCGGTGCCGCTCCGCGCCGCACCGCATCGTAACGAATTCGAGGTATAGGGTGCCAAACAGGTGGTGCGGCGCCGCACCGCTCCGCGGTGAACAGCGTTGCGCTGCGGGCGCATTACCCCTCCCCGCTTCGTCTCTGAGGTCCCAAGTCCGGCGCGCTGCGATGCCTAACCTAACCTTACGCGTCGTGTGACCTCACACTATCAGTAAAGTTATTTTACGAAATGTTATTATTCCATCATTTAACTTAAATACTAAATATCGGCCACGTAACATTTGACGTTCAACATTAGGGCGGGTTTACAACTGGTTAACTAATTGTTCTTATGCACAGAACTCACGGTCGAATGCCAAGTGGGGAAAGAATGAAGAAATGATCAGGCAATTTCAGAATGTTACAATTTGTTCCATTGTCAGTCTCATCGTAATATTGATTCCAATTGATAAAAAGATTTTACAGTAAAAAAACGCAAAAATGTACGGTTTAGTTTCAGGCGAAATAGCTCAAGCGCTCAAGCGCTGACCTATTTACTATGAAAATAAAATCGGTCGAATGATATGAGAGTTTTCCAATTCTTGCTAGAAACTTACTCACTAACGTCTTATATAGTAATATTACTAGTGATTTATTCACAAAAATGAATAACTTTGATTGATTTGTTTTAGCAACTCGTCATTATCGTGCTGTCAGTGTATGAAGAGTTACCGAAATATTTCCTCCGTCCATTCGAATCCCCTGCTGATAGCACTTTGGGGATTAATCCCCAATCGCAGTATTGGATAACAAACAATAGAGAAAACTTGTTGAATTATTGCAGAGGGAAATATTAATGAAATTGACATTACAGGGATGTGAATCTTTAAGAAAAGTGATATCTAATTTTAAAGTCATTCAGACTCGAGATTTCTGTTGCGTGAGACCATCCAATTTATTGATATGCTGTTGACTAATGTGATTGCAACAAATGTAAATGTAGCCGAGAGTAGAAAGAACCAGAGCTTGAATAAGGTTGAAATTGTTAGATAACAGATTAAATTTCAACAAAGACTTTTATTTTGAATTAACTTATACCATTGATTGTACTACGGCAATGATTATTTTGCTTTGCTTGGTATTATAATTTACCCGTATGTGAAAACGGGTAAATTATAATACTTACACATGTTTCAATATTCCAATGGTTACTTGTGCATGAAGCAGCGCTAGAAAACTAATATCGTGTTATATTTTCCTAAGATTATTGGTCCAACTGAGTTTCGTCAAAACCCAGTTTTTACCAAGGACACCTTTAGTCTCACAGTTTTCGTCAAAATTGCGTTTCGTTAAAATATTATTTTGATGTCAGGTGTGTTTATTCAAATTATTTTACGAAAATTATTTTTATTATAATTTTAAGTAAACGATTTTATTGTAAAGAAAGATAAAAATGATGCCGATAATCCTACAAAATAGGTAGGTACCAGGTGCAGTGATCATACTGCATTCCTCATCGATATTGCTAGCGTATTCTATTTCTATTATCTACAGTCAATCGATATGCTTTGGATGCATCTTCTAATTCACAAAGTATCCAGATTACGCTACGCCCCACGACTTTATTTAAGTCTGATGATTATATTGTTACGAACACACAAAGCGCAAACAAACGAGCGCGGAACTACTTAGAAGTAAAGTCTCGAAAACCGGGTACATGCGCGAACTTTCCAGACACGGCCGATCACGTTCGCGCGAGTCGGGTACGTTCCAGAAAGGAACGTACTGGAATGGTCTGGGGCTTGTCTCGGCCCATATAAATAACCGCAGAGAGGCGAGCCAGTCAGTTCAGTTTGAGCTACCTTCGAGGCGACTTCGAATTGAAAACCAGTGATCAAGAGTAATACAAGTGAAACCTACGACTTGGCTACGACCTAGGACATTGTTAGTGCTTAGTGTTTGGACCTAGTGCTTTGTGTTGGACCTAGTGCTTCGTGAATAAAGTCTTCAAGAGTTAGCAGGTCTTTCTCTCCAAATCCTACGAACCCTAGCACGTAATAATATGTATGATGGTACCTACCGTCCTAGTAGATTATCGGCGTTATTATTATGTTTCTTTGTAATAAAACCATTTCAATTAAGTTTTTTTTACAAGCTTTGAATGGGAATAGTATTTTGACAAAAAATTATTTTGTTTAAAAATGATTTAAATGATTTTTGAGATCTTTGATGAAAATTTGCTTTACCTTACTTCACCCTGACCTTAGGAATTAAACTCGTATATATATCACTACTACAAATGGTTGAACGCACCTGAATCGTTAGATTATAATAATAATAATAATAATAATAAGACTTTATTTGCTAAAAACATGGTAAACATGGTAGGTACATTTTTACAGAGCTCATGTTTTGCTTATGATGTAAAGCATGCAAATACAATGTTAATATACAATGTTGTTCTATCATCATATATATCTATCTTATCAGTCATGTCCATATTAATAAGAATAAAATCAAGTTAATAATTAAAGCATATTATCTCATTATGTCGTAACGCCTGAAGTGTCAAATTATATTCTAAGGTCAAGTAACTCTTTTATGTCATAAAATCATTTTTCAATTAGCCAATTCATTAACTTCTTTTGAAATAAGTTAAGGTTTTGTTCTTTAATTTCTTTTGGTATTTTATTATATATTTGGACACACATCGTTAAGACACTCTTCAAATACTTGGCTGAATGCGCTATTTCTTTTAGTATAAGTCTATGACGATCTCTGTGAAGTCTAGAATTTAGTTGAGATGCGTTTTTGAATAACTCCGTGTGTTTTTTTACAAAATTACATACCTCAAAAATGTACAAAGACGGCAGCGGCAGTAAACCCATACATTGAAAATGGGGTTTACAAGATTCATCGGGCGATATTCCACACATGGCTCGTATGCACTTCTTTTGCGCAATAAAAGCTTGATTTTTTAACGTACTATTTCCCCAAAATATCAGTCCGTAGCGCAAGACTGATGCTATGTAAGCATGATAAGCTACAATAGCAGTCGCTTTATTAGTAACATTTTTAATTTTGCTAAGAGCATAAGCAAAGGAATTAACCTTTTTACAAACATTATCGATATGTTTTTTCCAATTTAAATCTTCATCTATAGTAAGACCCAAAAACTTGGTGTCAGAAACTCCCTCTATTTTCGGTATGTTTAAGTTAAAATTCGAACTTTTGTGTTTAGACTTATTGAAATTGATATATTTAGACTTATTTAAATTTATTTGTAAATTATTCGTATTTAGCCATTTCACTATTTTATCTATTGTATTATTAATTTCATATTCATGATAAACCAAAGAATTATTTTTTTTGTCAGAAGTTACAATTACAGATATGTCATCGGCGAATAAAATCATTTTATGGTCCGTTACTTTTGTGAGGTCATTGATATATATTAAAAATAAAAGCGGGCCCAAAACACTACCCTGTGGTACGCCATATTTATTATATTTATAGCCAGATTTATATGGCAATGATTCGTTATTCAGTACTCTATTTATGACTACACACTGCCTTCTATTACTTAAGTAAGACGATAACCATTTCAGTGCAGGACCTCAAATCCCAACCGATTCTAGTTTTCGTAGTAAAAGATTATGTGAAACGTAGTCAAAGGCTTTAGTCAAATCAAAAAATAGTCCCGTAGTCAAATAATTATTATTTGATTTTGTCAAAACTGAACTAATTAGATCAAAAATAGCAAAAGCAGTGTCTTTATTTTTCTGGAAGCCGTATTGTTGCCTCTCAATAATTTGATATTTATTAAAAAATTCCATCATTATTTTATGCATGCATTTTTCAAACACCTTGGAAAATACTGACAAAAGACTGATTGGTCTATAGTTTTTAATATTACATCTATCACCTTTTTTAAATATTGGTTTTACAATCGATAGTTTCAGAGCTTCTGGGAACGTCCCTTCCGAAAAAGACATATTAATTAAGTGTGTTAAGATAGGTGATATTTCTTTTATACATGCTTTAATAATTTTTGTATTTATGAAATCATAGCCTTCAGAATTTGTTTGATTGACGCTTCTTTGTCACTTTTATATTTATAAACGGGTTTTTGTCGTTTTGACAGATTTTAGTTTCGTTTAATTTTCTATTCAACAGCTTTTAAGTTTTGCTATCGTAATTTTTCCGGAAAAGTACGAAAGAAGTTATAAATTAAGTTAAGTTGGTTTTTAGTGAGTCAGAGTAATATGATATCACGAGCTTATAATTTATTTTTCAATTCATAACCACTTAATTATTTGTACATATTTCAGCGGCTATTTTGAAACTTTTTTGTTAGGATCCGCATATTCATGTTTTAAAAGTTTCTTGTACGTAGCTGTATGTTGGTGATATAGTGACCCGTTGTCAAAACAAAAGTCTGATGAAATGAAAATCGGTCAAAACGATAAAAACAAACCTCCCAAATATAGCTCATAAGTTTTTGAAATAGGTATAATAAAAAATTGCCCATGTTCTAGATTCGCTAGAACCCAATTTTTCTTATCAAAAGTTCAAGGGTTGATACGGGCTTATAAGATATAGTATAAATTTCACTCTGCGGGGTTTTAGTGTTATTGCAATTTAGAAGAGCAGTTTTTCTTTTTAAGTGTGTGGCCAGAGAGGTTCTTATTTCTTACTTTATGTTAAGTAAGACAAAAGAAAGATATTGTACCTTTAATTTGAAAGATAAATCTGAGGACAATATTGTGTTGCAAGATATAGTTGCTCTCTTGCAGATGACAGCACATGTTTAGAACTTGGTTTTGTTACAAGTTAACTATAGCAAATTCTGAGTGATCGAAAGTTTATGCTCCTATGTGCTTCGTAGAAGCAGATTAGTATTACACGTAGTTTTTATGTTCTCAATGTTCTCTGTTATTTTCTTCCCTTTAAATTTGAGCTTTATTATTTTCGTTCAATTTTGCTAATATAGTTATAAAAAGTTGTTTAAAGACAGTCGCGTTTTTTGTTAAAACAACACTGTAGACATATTGATCGACAATGGTTTCGTTGTCACAAAAATGTTTCATATCATGCCATCTTCACGAATGTCTCATTCCGATTCGAGCAATATTTGTACGACTTGATTACACACGGATATCATGGATGGGATGTGATCAAATTATTGTCTCAATCTTGATTATTGTGTTATTTTAACGGAGACAAAATATATAATAAAATATTAATAAATTTCTCAGAACTTACTACTAATCAGTCCTAAACTAAGCAGTTATTGTAGTTTGAATACTTACGTATAAAATAAATGAATAAGAAAAAAGACGATTACGACTCGATAACAAATACGACTTTTTGTATTAATCAGGCATTTGTTTAACGGCAGCTTGGCACAACAAAAGCGATCCTACTCTTGGTGGTTCTCCACAAAAGGTAGGATCGCTACACTAGTAGTTAAACAGCTTCTCATTTCATCTGCCGCATCGATTATTTTTTGTCACAAAACATCAACAGATGTAATTGGATTAGGTTCATTTGTTAAACAATTTTTTATGGTATACCACTCATAAAAACCGGAAGAGGTGTATCCATATCGTGGCCAGCTAGGAAGTTCAGACCTGACCCCTATGGATTTTTCCCAATTTATTTTTTAGTTGGTAAAGTTTTATCGCATTCGGTTGAACTTTGCGAAAGCACATAAAAAACTACGAACAAACAAACAAACATTTTTATGGGGAGATGAATCATAAGTATTTGGTTTTTACATATTTTAAACCTTTTACAGACTATTGCATTTTCTAAAAATAAAAAGAACATGAAAATTCCGACCATCCGTACCGAAGTTCTCGCGTACCGAAAGTTCCGTAAAAACTATGCAAAGAATTCATCAATAATGGGAATCGAGTGTCGAATATTTTTTTACTTTTTCAGAGTACGTTTTAGGTTTCCCACGAAATCAATCCGCAAAACATATTTACACTAAAGGATTTGGGATCAGAAAATATCGCGTAGCTTCCCGAAAGCTGCCCAGCCGAGCCACTTAAATAAACGGCCTATTTGCCCTGGGTCAACATATTCGCCGACAATTTCGAGGGTATCATTTTCTAACAGCCTCCTATATTGTTGCGACATGGACAATTGACATGATCTTCATTCGTTCATTTTAAAACCCACCTGTTTGAAAACTCTATAGCATAGTATTCAGGTCCTACATCGACTCTGCCAGTTTATCATCGGCAAAACGAAAATGAGTGATGTATTCGCCATTGAGATTGATGTCAAGTACTTTCTGTTAGCCTCCCTGTCTATCCAAGATGTTGTGGAATTCCACTGCATCATGGCGTGAGACCGTACGTAATTTCAAAGCTCTTTCATAGCTTACAGACGCTAGAATAAGCGACTGTCAAAATATATACTCCTTTGTCTTATGTAAAATCAAACGGAGCGTATGGATATAATCATTCCTATCGGATTACGGATTCGAAATGACTCAGGAAAACAACTTGTATATGTGACTCAAAAGCGAGATGAGCCTATAATTCTACAGTAAGGCTTTATTGCCGATCCTGAAGAACAGTGCCACTATGCTCTTGTGCCACGCTTTTGGCCTCTGAAAGACTACTGAGTATCGGTATAACACCTGTTCTCAGAAGTTTTAGAGCCACTCTAATCCAGTATAAGCTGATGTCTGGAAGGTCTTCACTATAGTGTTGGATGAGCTTGGCTCTGGTATCATGAGTGGCGGGCTTACATCACAATTGAGATTAGAGCTTTCCATCCCGCTCAAAATCTTAGGTATGGAGAAGAATGTGTTGCTTTGCAGTTCGAACCCCATGGCACCTATAATACAATTTTAGAAAACAAATTGTATTGCCTTGAGATCATATTTTTTCTATTCAACGAGCGAGAAATTTGCCTATTCAACGAGCCATCAGCTACCATATCAACAGAAAACGAGCTTTATTTCTCTCCTATTTGCTAAAGCTTTGAAATCTTAACTACTCGTACTTTGCGATGTGACTTGTAAAATTTTCACCCAGTCGCTTGATCATTAATTTAAAAGCTACATTGAATTGATGATGCATACGCAATAAGTGAAAACCCCCGGTAATTCGTAAAATCAAAATCAGCAACCTATACCAATTGCCACGAAAATTTTAAAACATATATTTACACTAGCTTTCCGCCCGCGGCTTCGCCCGCGTGTAATTCGGTTATGTTGCGGTATAAAGCACAACTATAAGAAAACTTCTCATTCCCACGGAAAAATCTAAGAAGCGCGATGTAACGCTGGATACAAATAGTTGTGAAACCAAAACTGAATGGTACACTATATTATATGTTTTCCCTTGTGCAAAAAGCGCAAAACAGTGAATAAAGATAAAACAGCAAGTAAATAAATGAGTCGAAAAGTGCACCGAATAAGTGTATGAGCTACAGGTTAAAGAGCGAGATATCATTCCACTTCTTACGTATCTTAAAAAAAACACTTCGTTACCATGTTTTAAAAAACACCCAGCGCCATCTATCGCATACCTCAAGAACTAAATAGCGTAAGCTATCATTCCACTTCTTATGTATTTTGAAAAGCACATCGTTACCATGTTTTAAAAAACACCCAGCGCCATCTATCGCATACCTCAAGAACTAAATAACGTAACTAATACTTATACCAATTAGCAAGTGTGATTTCAGGATAAGTAGGTGTAAAAAAAACAATTTAGACGATAAAACAATTTGTACGTCATCCCTCGAGAATTCCTCATTTTCGAGGATTCATTTTCATATCATTTAGCTTCAAAATTTACATGTTCATATTCGTTTGCAACATATAAGTAGATGTACAAAAAACAGTTTAGACGATAAAACTAATTGTACGTCATCCCTCGGGAATTCCTCATTTTCGCGGATTCATTATCGTATCATTTAGCTTCTAAATTTACATGTTTATATTCGTTTGCAATATTTTACCTTGTTTTAAACGACACACAGCGCCATCTACAATCCATCCATCAAGCAAACAATATTTTTGTTTTTCCTCGGGAATATCAATTTTTCCAGGATAAAAAGTACCCTATTATTTAATCCGGACTTTTATCTTTACGTCTGCAAAATTTCAAAGCAATCGGTTCAGTAGTTACGGCGTGAAAGCGGAACAAACAAACAAACAAACTCACCTTCCGATTTATAATATTAGTAAGGATAATTGAGATTTATTGTATATTTTGGTTGTTTCGCTTTGTTTGAAAGATTTGAATATAGTAATTTAGAATTGTACATCTTGTGATAAAATAAAACTAATTTCATAAATCCATGGTTTTACGGAAAAGGTTATAGAAAACCTTTAGGTACAAAGTTGTAATTCATTTTAATTAACAAATTATATCCGCGCGTGGCCGCATTAGCTAGTTAACTATATAAATTCCCAGAAGAGAAATCCCAACCAAAATTAAAACAACATATCAAGTTTTGAAATTGTTTTAATACTTGCCTCAATCTAAAATGGTGAATTTTTATTATTAAGGTTTTCAGGGCTTCTTCTTTTCAACATCCGCAGCTTGCACCGTTGGTGTAGCTGATTGCTCTGGTTTACTAGAATTGTCTTCTTCCAGATCGTTTATATCATCATCATCACCGTCATTATCATTTTTGTTTAAGTCTAACGTTTCTTCCGGCTTGTCCTTGTTATTTTTAGCTTTTTTGAGCGCTACCAGCATCTCTGTAATAGTATAATTAAATAAGTGGAATAGTGATGCATATTTATTTAGTTAAAATAAAACACTTGGTGGTTTTGCGTTCCCTCAGCTCCAACAATAAATGCTATCAGATTGTAGGACTTGTTCATTTCTTTTTATCTATCTTGATAGCCATAGGTAAAAGCTGCTGGACGGCAGCTTCAGCCAAAAATGATAGGGTTTTGACAATCTTCACGCTTGGTAGGCGGGAAAGGACCGTAATTAGAAAAACAAGCCATCATTTGGCGTTTAAAACACCCTTAAGTGTAAAAGGTTGGTGGTCTTAAACTCTGTCGGACAGCACACGTCACGGTAAATATATTAATCTGACACAAGATACCAAGATATCCTACCAGTAAAGGATATCTTGGTATGTATGTGTGTACCAGGGCAATTTATTTTCAGGGTGACGACCGTTTGATGCAACGCTAGCGATCCTGCCTTTCGCACCGATGGTTTTGTATTCCGGAAGGGCCAGAAGTTTGTGTGATGACTACGAGCGCTTGTACCTGAGTCATATACGGGTATATTTATCCGTTACGCTAATGTCCGTAACACGAGCGTTAGAGTGCTTAAGAAATATTATTTTATTGTATATTAAATACTATCTATTCTAAATACTACTAATAATCTGCAATTATTTCAATGATCTATAGTAAAGGCACAATTCTTAGTTCTCCTTGACTTAGATTAAATTACTATCCACGAATATTTATAACGCCGTTGGTTTGATAGTACAAGAGCTTTGACTAAAACCTTGGAATTTATAAAAATGTGGATTATCTTTAAATTTAGTCCTATAATGAAATAGAAACGTTTCAAATAGGTGTTTAACATAACCTTTTTGTATATAAACATATAATATATAGAAAATGATACAGAGATACAATAATTTTACGAAATAAGATATTTTATCTTGTCTATACTAAAGGACCATGATGAAATTTTACTTAACATTAATTCGATGTAATACGAAAGAAATTAAAGCGAACGGTGTATTTCAGTGTCATTAATTAAAGAAAAGAGTATGTTACCACGGCGAAAACTTGCTGAGAGCGGCATGTTTGCTTTTCTTGTAATTATTTTCTCATTTCCTGTGTGTTCTTGGAAGGCATTTCTACCTTATGATATTAAATTTTTAATCAACATATAAATGTCAAGTAGTGCCATTGTTTTATTGAAACCTTCAATATCATTAAGAAGAAAATGGCTATGCATAGGTAAGCTAATTACATAAAAACTCTTTGGTAAAACGCCAACTAAGCAGTTATTTTAAATACGATTAGCAATAAACATAACTATTTTAGGCATTTCTGACGATTACTTGAAATCGAAAGGTAAAGAAAAATGTTTTTTGTATACTTTTAGCGCCAATCGTATTTAGTGAAATATTGGTGAAAATAGTCCAGATATTGAAACATATTACAAAATCAATAAATTAATATTACTTATTTGTAATATTTATTTTTAAAAATTTAGGTAAACTGGACCTTTAAGGAATCTGAAGTTCTATTAGCGGTCCTACAGTATCTAATTGCATGAAGATCTCTTTGCAGACAAGTCAATCAAAATCAATTCTCACATAAAGCAAAACTTTTTAGACCTGTCATCTATATATATTAAATTCAATGTTTGTTCCCTATTGTTTTCCGCAATCATTAATCAGATTGTGACGAAACTTTGTTAAATTATTGTACGCATACCTGGATTTATATGTATAGTCAGCAAAAAAGAGCATTGCAAAATATGCCGGGCTTCAGCTAGCTTGTTATATTTATTAATGTACATCATCCTACTTTCTCCTATGGGACTGGCGCCAGCGCCGGTCGCCTACCTGTACACCTGCAGTACCTAAACTAAGTGTAGGGTTTTGTAAACAATTAAGTATAATAAAAAAATATCATTCTGCATCATCATGGTTGATGAACACAATCACGCAAGTAAGTCCCTACCATTGGGGTTTAAATGACCTATCGTCAGGTTTTAAAATTATTGCGAAATTCATATTTGTTTAAACTGTCCCATTTAACATTTTCACTCATAATGGCAGCCAGAAACTTTGGATGGATGTCGGCGATAAGTTAATAAAGTTTTTGTTTTCTATGTTCTAACAATTTCCACTTTAGAATTTTTAATTTTTACATAATGATATATACTTTATAGGCTTTATAAATTTTATACAATCGCATTATTCTATAAAATGACACTTCTATAAGGCAGTAGGTGTCGTGATAAAAACCCCTCCGTCCAGAATCCCCTCGCTGAAATCCCGTTTTCCAATATATTTTACCTATCCATTTACTAGTTACATTGCGAACTCTTTACAATAAACTATGCGTAGATGAAAAAAATAACTCATGTCAAATAAAGTCATGACATTTATTATTCGCGCATTTTGACGTGATAACGTCTTATAAATTGGTTGCGGCTGGGAGTCACTTATGAAAAAGTGTAACGCTCGGTAACGTTACGATGAGTCACCGAACGAGAGAGAGGCCCGCCGAATGCCTTGCGTCTCTCTCCCACTCAACTATGATCGGTCTGCCGCGCGCATTGTGCAATTTAATTATATTCATATCAATAAATATTCTACCGAGAAAAAGACGTTGTCACGTAAAATCTTCGCCCGTAAAACCGACTTTACAGGCAAAAAAAAAAAAAAAAAAAAAAAAAAAAAAAAAAAAAAAAAAAAAAAAAACCGACTTTTTGTTATATGCTTTTGATTTATTTACAAATAAAATTCCTGAAGTAAACATTTTTATCGCACAATGTGTAGATCACTCAAACCATGAAGATCCGGTCCAACCAAAAACATGAATGTGAAAATGGGAGCGAAGTTTATTACGGTTAGGTTGGAGGCTTAACTGACAAAAGAAGTGATCTAAATGGGTGCCAAATTCTGTAGGTAGGTAGACAACCCTGAAAGTTATTTACGTATTAATATTCTTTACTTAATTTACTTGTCATTCTGCTACAGCAATGTTTAGTATTTAAAAATATGACTAAATTCGAATAGTGAAATTATTACTTTGACCTCATTCATCTTTCACTTACGTTGTATAGTATTATTATTTGTGTTAGTTTCTACATTATGTTAAATTATTGTTGTGCTTTATTTTGACTAGGATCTAGATTAAAAAGAGTGTAGTGTTTTTAACACAAGACAGTGTTACGTCAGTCTGGCCTCTGCTAAAAACTAATAAAATCTTAAAGTACCTATGTCGAGAACAGCGCTGTTAAGACTTAGGCCTTGTGATATGTGCATATGCTAAGCAAATAAGGAATTATTCCCGGTGTACATATGTATTAGTTAGAATCTCACGCACGCTAGTAAGTTAAATTGCTATAAGAATAAATTTTTATTGTATAAAACAAATACAATGGTCCGTAATGATGTCAGACCAGCTGCCGGCAGCGCTGCCAGGAGCAGTTTGTGTTATTATCGGTTGGCTTAGTTTTAACCGTACAGTGCATGACTTTTTTTTGCGGCCTCAGAAATACGTGAGTTTGGTAACAAAATACTATTTCTCGGAAAAATATTTTAAAAAAATCGCAACTTAATTATATATGTATGGGTTTAGGTATGACCCACATATGGCACATCATGCATTGTAATGTAAATCTATATGATATATTATGACCAGGCAGAAATAAAATAAATTGATTATAATTAAACTTTTATTAAAAAATTGGACTTTAAATAACAGTTTTCGTATTAGAAACCTTAAAATCAAAGTTCCTAATCAGGAAAATAACAATTTTGAAAAATAAGTTTCGGTATACAGAGACTTTGGAAAATGTATAACGTGGAGAGCTAAGATTAAGGAACTCGTTGATGACATTAAATTGACTGTTAGACGTACGCGTATATATGTAACTAGTCTGGCCATAAATACTGTTACATAAAACCTTTTCTTTTTTCAACTTTTTAATTATTTTGAATTCGCGTTCCAGCGTTTATTATTTTTAAAACTTTCGATTTCACGCCATTTCATATAATTTTTCGTGTTCATTATCAAATTACAATATGGAATGCGGTGTCGAGGAAAACAGGATTGCAGTTATCGCCTTGCACAGAGTGGGTATACAGCTGGAGCACTTCAAAAGCTTGGTATCAGTCGTATGTCCAAATATCATACTATCAACAGATACAACAAAGCTTCCTCTGTCGAAGACCAAAAAGTTCGGGGCGGCCGCGTGCTGTTAGAACTACAAAGGCGTATTATAAAACAAGACCTGAAGCTCAGTACTTATCGTCGATATACAGGTTATGCCCTAAATCAACGTTTACAATTAAAGAGTTAATCGATCAAAATGCCTTCTGTCACGATACGCAGGTGAAAGGCACAGAAACATCCTCTACCGATGAAATTTTTTTCAGGATGGAAGATCACTACAATAAACGAAATTATAAAGTGTACGTTCACAGTTCTAAAGAAGCTGCTCAAGTTGTCGGAAATGTACAACGTGGTCATCATCCTGCGTCAGTGTTGGCTTGGTGGGGCGTGTCTTATCAAGGCGTCACAAAGCTACATTTTGCGAAAAAAGAGTGAAAACTTCAGCCAAAGTGTATCAAGAGACAGTCTTGGATCGTGTTGTGAAACCTCTCAGCAATACATTTTTTAAAAATGTATCGTGGACTTTCCAGCAGGACTCTGCACCTGGCCACAAGGCACGAACTACTCAATCCTGGTTTTAAACCAACGTTTCGGACTTTATAAGAGCTGAAGACTTATGGTCAGTTTTGGAAGACATGGCCTGCTCTAAACGACACTGCGACATCGAGTCTCTTTAAAAATCTCTGGAGCAAGCAGTGACGAAATTTCCCATAAAAACATTAATTTAAATCCATAGATTCGTGGCCAGACAGATTAAAGCCCTGTATAAAAGCCAAAAGTGGCCATTTAGAATAGATTTTTTTTTCGCTAAGACTTGAATAAATATGAACATATAGGTGTTAGTAATATTACATTACTTCAGAAAATATTGCATTTTCATTTGTTACAGAACTTATGTCCGGACAAGGTATAGGTAATATCTATGCAGTATTTCCAGCGATAAGTAACGGGTTGTTAATCTATGCAAGAAATTTCCCATAAAAACATTAATTTAAATCCATAGATTCGTGGCCAGACAGATTAAAGCCCTGTATAAAAGCCAAAAGTGGCCATTTAGAATAGATTTTTTTTTCGCTGAGACTTGAATAAATATGAACATATAGGTGTTAGTAATATTACATTACTTCAGAAAATATTGCATTTTCATTTGTTACAGAACTTATGTCCGGACAAGGTATAGGTAATATCTATGCAGTATTTCCAGCGATAAGAAACGGGTTGTTAATCTATGCAAGTAATTTTCATATATAAATATGCACAGTGCTTAGCCGTGAACGTGTAGAAAATAAGTTTTTATGCATTAAATATCCGTACATCACATATTTTGTATTCTTTACATTGCAAAATGTATTTTTGGTATAAAGAGCTTTTGTTAGAAATATGGATTAGCAATTTTAATGTAAGAGAAGAATGAGAAAGAGAACAAAGGTAATGTTACATCCTTGTAAAGATGTTTTTACATCTACCCGCGGCCCTCAGCATTTTTCATTCACTCCAGTATTTTCTGTAACTATTACCTAGTCTTGTCATATGTTCTGTCCCAGCTTATATGACGGTATTCTTTAAGAAAAATATGAAGTTTTTACTATTATTTGATATCATTATATTTACTGGGATTTCTAAAATATATTTCGATCTAACACACAGGTGTATAAATATGGAGTGGGCTTCCACCGAAACTCGTATCGCATTGATTTAGGGTTACACGAATGTAAGAAAAGAACCAGTCGAGTTTTTACTTGGTATAACCGTTAAACTAACGCAGAAAGTTTACAGGACCACCAAGCGTTACAGTAAATTGTAACGTTATTAGAGAGAGAATCCGAAGACATCCGATTCATAAGCAGAAAATTACGGCTGGGAAAATGAAAATTTCTTCTAGGCCTTTGTCTTATATCATAAAAGCAAAGAGATCTTAAGCTTAGAGAATTAAAACAAGTCATTTGTTAATTATAGCTCTTCGTCGCAAACAAATTATGAGGGTAAAGAAATTGTTGCAGTCGGTGGCCACCGGAAAATTTTCTTTAGGATGAGAAATTTTTAATAATGAAAAGAAGTTTAATCGTCAAAACGATAGGATCTATGCGCACAACTACGGAATTAATTAAAAACGACGAAAGAAGCCACCACCCAGCACTGTTATGGTTTGGTGGGCTGTGTTTTAAGTAGGCGTGACAAAGCTTTATTTTGTTGAAAGGGTTAAAACACAAGGAACTAACTGCCAAAGAAGTTGACCGATTAAGTAAGTCTTCGCCCGCGCGGTATAGGGGCGCGGAGGGTAGGGTAACAAATTGTATTGTAGCCGTGACCGCAGGATGACTGAGGCAATAGTCATCATATATTTTCTTCTAACTTCACAATCAGGCATGTTCCTAATTCTTAATTTTTGATATAAATCAAATTGTTTTATTTTACATATTATTTATTATTAAATTCTCACTACGATTACATTGTACACAACTGAGTTTACTATGTGGCGAACCTATTTGTATTTTATACTTTTTCATTTCTCAATAACTACCAGTCCGGAAATCGGGAGGCCCTTCCGAGAAAACCTGGCGAAAGAAACTCGGGCAAGGGAGGCAAATCCGTAAAAAGTGTAATGTGCGCGGAAATGTAAACTAAATATGGGTACACTGTGCCAAATATAAAATTAAAATCGAGGACGAATACTGTATAGTTCCCGGCATTTAATTTGAACATGATTTTGAAATTACGTGACATGATGACACGTAATTTCAAAATCATGTTCAACTTAAATTCCGGGGATTATACACATGACAGAATTCTGTGCCTCAAGGTTCTCACCTAGGGCCTATTCTCTTCTTCGCGTTAATCAATGATATCTCTGGCGCCATCAAACATAGTATTTTTTTTATTTTCGTCGACGACTTCTGTAGGTAAAACTATAAAAAGCACACGCAGCAGATGTTTCCCCTATTATAAAATGATATCGACGCTATTCATTGTTGGTGCTCTGCGAATAAAATGTTACTTAATCCACAAAAATGTACTCATATAAAATTCAATCTGATAATAAACTACCTCCCATCCGTTTATCACATCTCTGGCCAAAATTTATCAGAATCAAGCACTACGCGTGAGCTTGGTGAATTGCTTGACAAATCATTAACCAGGTCGATAAAATAGTTAGTTGCTCTAGAAGTTAGTTGCTCTGGAAGAGATTAGGTTTGGTCAAAACCCATGCGTTTGCGTAAGCGTAAGCACTTTAAAAATATTAGAACCCTCATAACAATGTAAACCGCTCTCATTCGCAGTAGCCTCGAGTACGCGTTATGTATATGGAACCTCATCTACCTTTGATAGAATAGAACGTATCCAAAATAATTTTACTCTTCACCCTGCCTACCGTAGTCGTGACTGTCCACTTGGCGCTGATTACGTTGCTCGCCTTTCACTCTTTAAAATAACGTCATAAGCCGACCGACGTAAACTTTTGCATCTCGTAACACGAAGTTGCCTAAATCTACTTCAACAGATAAGTCTCTTTGTCCCACGTCATATCCCTAGACATCCAATATCAAATGGCTTTAGTTTGCCTCACTGTAGAACCAATCTTGGTCACTGCGCGTCATTGTACCGGTGCATGCGTACTTAGAACGAAATAGAGAATAGCAATATCGACATATTACATCTTTTTTTTGACGACCGTTTGGTGCAATGGTAGCGATCCTGCCTTTTGCACCGACGGTCCGGGTTCGAATCCCGGTAGGGGCAGATGTTTGTATGATGAATACGAGCATTTGTACCTGAGTCATGGATATTTATATATATTTATATGAATATTACATATCTATGTATTATATATATGTATGTTTATCCGTTACCCTAGCATCCATAACACAAGCCTTACAGTGCTTACTTTGGGCTGGGCTAATTGGTGTGAATGTAAAAAAAAAAATATATTTATTTATTTATTTATTTTTAATGGGCATTTAAACCGTTGTGTGTGATAAAAAATAATGGAGATCGATGTAATAATGCTTAATCATGTTTAATATAATGTTTAATAAAGATTTATGTTGTTTTAAAATGAGTCATCTTAAAAATATTTATTATTTAGTCAACGAGTAAATGATAGGAAAAAATGCTATATTCACCTATAAACGCATGTCTTTTAGTTTAGTTATGTTTGTATGTTAATAATTCAATCTTTAACGATATGTTGTTGGTGAATCATTTTCAAGCAATATAAAAATAAAAGAAATATAATTATATAAGATGTGCTCCACTCAACCACTACAGTAGCACTACGGATCATACAAGATTTACCCGTTCTGCCAAGTGTGAACTTAGCAGATCATTGTCCAGCAGATCTGCTGCAAAATTATCTGCTACGGGAAGTTAGCAGATCATTTCGTTAATTGACATTTTTCGAGGTAAAAACGCCAGAACAATTTCTAAAAAGTATCAGGAACTATAGAACGTGTATACAAAATATCAGCTGCATGCGAAAAGAACTCTCATTTAATTTTGATCTGCTGGACTATGATCTGCTATGTTCACATACACTGTTGCCACCAGAGGCACACTTCGGGTGTTTAGCGCCCGCTCTTCTGTCGATCCCCTTTGACGCCGTACTCCCGCGCCCCTGTATCGCGCGGGCTAAGACTCATTTAAGCAGTCTACCTATAATACTGTGTTTGCTGGATATGGATTTTTCAACAACCCTCAGCACTAGCACACAAGTTCGATATCAGCGCTGTATAGACCTGAATTCATCGTCATCATCATCTATCAACGGATTTCATTGCCTCTAAAGATTGCCTACAAATCCTAAACTTAATCCTTGGGATTATTGCTTTTGGAATATTTAGAGGAGAAGCCTTAACGATATATCGAGTCGCTAAAAGCGGATTTAGTCAAGACAGCCGCCTCGAAAGTCGCTATTTGTAAAAATGTCTATAAGCTAAAGGTGATAATTTTAAATGGTTATATATATCAAATAATAAATATGAAATTTTACTTCATTTTTTTATTTCCATTAAAGAGTATTGTATGAGGGACAGAATTTATGGCTGGACTTAGTATATAGTTTGAGTACTTGAATGAAAGTTTGTCGAATAATTCAATGTCAATGCACTTGCCAATTTTTAAAATTCGTATTATAAAAGTAAGAAATTGATTTCGAGCAAATTGAATAACGTTATGGATTCCTACATGACTATAGGATTGATGAATGAAGATGCAGCCGAAACCAATGGTTTAACGTGCCTTTCGAAGTATGGAGGAACTAATTTTTTACCCATCCCATTTCTTAGGATGACCAACAATTTTTACAAATATTACCTATACCTACTTTTTCGCGTAGCTTTAAAATTTCAACTAATTACCGAACTCTTAATCTTAGGTCTGATTAAATGTGAAACATCTACGATGTAATGTAATGTCATCCGTAAGATTTATGGGATCGCTTAGAGATATCAATCTTAAGCGATCTGTGTTGAATATTTATCAAGTAACTCAGACGCTCTGCCAAGTGGCAAATGAACGACGAATCATGGAACGAATTTCATATGCGTGTTAAACGATACTGTTTATTATCCCGGATACATATTAGCTTTATCTTACCTCCTTTCCTTTACTCCTTACCTTTTGTTTTTAATTATAAAATGTTAATAAAAAATTTTATTATAAGACTACAAAATTAAACATCATCATACGTAAAACTTAAAGCTTGTGCTATTCTTAATCGCTTAAAGCTATCTCGTCCATAGAACCGTTATAAGCACAGATATATGAGAACATAGAAATGATAATATTGATCCAGGATTATGTTACAATAATAGAAAATTATTTCCCAAGGAAATATTGCTTAAACTGTTCCTTGAATACAGATAAGGATTGCGCACGTGTTATGAGTGATGGAAGAGAATTCCACAGGCGAAAGCCACATCTTCAAATGAAATGAAATTAATTATAATGAAAAGTTGTTGCGTGACGAGTAATCACAAGACTTACCTATTATAAAAAGAAAATAGACGTTCATAAATTTTAAGCATAATTGTATAAATGTCTCCTTTCACATACGTTTTATGACTTAAAGGAATTCGTTATTAACAAAAAACAATTAATAATTGTTTATTATTGTAAATGTAATATTTTTTTCTTATTGTATCATTCATTTAATATTGTGTCTGCCCTATATGTCGCATGCCATCTTATTGGCTAACGTGTATGGTACGTTTTATTATGTAGCAACACTTTACTGCCATGTTTATTGGCAAATAAATTATCTTTACATTTTCTGATGACCTTAGAAAGTGCGAGCTTGCACAATTAAGTAATTAAAACCTTCCTTTAAAATAAAAGATGAAATAATATTTATTGAATATAAGCATTTACAATGCGTGTATTGAACGTTAAAAGTCAGCAATAGAAAATGCAGTTAAGTAGTCTATTATACAAAAGAGGCATGATGTGAACACGCTGGCAAAGGTGGATGGGAAGCCACTTTAGCTGAAAACGAAAATGAGCTACATTGCGACAGTAACGTTTGCCAAATTTAAATTTGATACAAAATTTTGGAGATGTATAAAGTCATTAATGGAGCGGAGCGAGTGAAGCGAGCGAAGCTCTCATGGATCAGCTTCAATGTCCCAATGTCTGTTACGCCATAACTTCCCGAGTTCTTAACCGATTTTAATATTTTTTGTGTGGGATTGAATCAACAGATTTAGGGCCAGATGGTTTGGCCCGAATTTTGAAATTCCCATCGAAACGTAATTTTTTTTATTTTTTTAGGTATTACGCTCCGCTCCAATATATAGTGCTAGCGTAGCTTTATGCTTAGCGACTGCATCGCCTAGTATAATATACAAATAAGTCACTCCAAAAATATGTCACTAATATATAGACTGCATGGTATCCGGCAGAATAGAATAACACCAACCCTACACTTAGGATGGTCGGAAAAGGGGATTAATAATACTGGAAATAATCAACATTCAACTCCCGTAGATGACAAAATAGGCAGCAACGTTTTCCGACTTATGAGGTCTTACTGCGATCACAAACCCGCTTGCCAGGCGTGGAGATAATGGCAACGCTTCAATTAATTTATGTGGGAGGCTTTATTAATTATGGTGGGGGGAGCTATTAATTTATTAATTAGTTCAAACATAATATGTACAATAATTTTTAATTTAACTTACACTCACTCTTCATCATGCGAACTCTGCACCTAAAACATAAAAACTAAGATGTGTCAATTTTAATATTTTTAATTATTCTCGAGCCGTGTTCACAAGATGGAAAAGACTATTGCTTTTTGGTATCAGTAAAAACAGTTTAAAAATAAGTGTTCCACATTTTTGTATTCTTTGGATCGAATCTATACTTATACAATACATAACTAAGTGTTAGATAATTTTTGCCTATATTGTTCCAATTCCAAGCTAAGTTGTAACATTTGTATTATTAACCTACAACTATCTTAATCAAGGGAATTGTATTATATAAAAGTTACTTTAGGAAATTAACCTTGATCCAACCGGATACCTGAGACCTGTTAAATAATTGCCAATACCTCCGACGACAGCTAATAATGGTGCTAATAACTCCGTCACTAAAGATTTTAATAAATCTACAGTTTTGGCATTCTTTTTAACTCGGAATTGTTTATAAGCTTAAAAATGCAGCTTTTGCTTCAGAAATTAAATCCTGAAATTACTTAAGTTACATTTAAAGTATAATGATGGAGGTACTTTTGATATAAATTTTGTTATATGTAAAGTTTGCAGTATTTTAAGTTAATATAAATTCTTTGTAGGAATAAAAATTAAAAAGCTTGGCTCGCTCTTGATGCAAATTAATATCTCAAAATGCAATACAACGAGTACAAAGTTTGCGAAATGGATGGCGCAACAATAGAACATAGCGTTTAAAAAGAAAGGTACGAAACCCAACATCTTTCAAAGGACGGCATTTTCTTTACACTGCATTTAAAGAAACCCATTCCATTTACAATAGCGGCCATAATCTTTATTTTACGACATCTTATTATTCTACAATACGACACAAATATATATTTTGTATCAGTTACTATGATATTCAATGGCCCTGTTATTTATTCTTAACATAGACGAGGTGTAAAGAAAAAGCCAGAGCTAAGGCATTAAAGCAAAATTTAACACTTTTGATAATATCATTAGCCAATGTAGACAAGATGAAAATCCAGTTGGGTATTATGCAAAACAGGATTTTACCACATTTTTCATTATTATTGAGGCGCAAATATTACGAAGTTGTTGCGATCCGAACGCTATTACTGAAATGTTACAAAAAAGGGACAAATTCACAAATGCGTAGGTATACGTATTCATCACACAAACATATGCCACTTCCAGGACGAGAACCCAAGACCTGCGATCATTACGTTATAAGTGATCCTGCGATCACTACCGTCGTACCAAAATATCGTCAAATGAACTTTAGTATATAGATTTATAGCTCTAATTGGAGCCCGCTAGATTAGTGGACAAGTAGAGTCTTTAGTCTTGGATTGATGCAAAAGATACCAGCAACCTTATTCACAACCGTATAGGAAACTGCCCTCTCCGAATCCATGAGGAAAGTTTTCGAACGTCACCTACACGTTCTATCGTTCTATCTATCTATACCTGAAATCGCTATCAATATTTCACTAATCCGTGAAATAAGAAACTGATGACAGTGTAATTCTAATTTAGAATAAATGCTATAAATGCAGAAAAGGGACAAATCTAATTTCGAATAAATGCTTTAACCTACGATTTCGTTTCCGACACGTTTTATTTTGGCAAATATATATTCCAGATAAACAAAAATTAGTAATTATGAAAGATTACATACACCTTACATTTGCAAATTTATTGAGGTTAAGTTAAGTTAGTTTATGTTTAAGTGCTATGGCGAAATGGTGGTTAAACTGGCAATGGTTGTTTTTTCATAACATAACTAGAATTGACATTATGTGTCTCCATACAAGATTAAAGCACACAATCACAACAAACATTGAATTGTTTAGTTTTAAACATTTATTGAGCAGGCTTAAAAGCTAGATGGATATCGTTAGGTATAAAATCTATCTGTGATTTTCTTATAATAAAAATAATTATTACAATAACATTTAAAATACACATGTAAAAACAGCCACGAAACCGTACGTACGGCCTGAGGGCACGGAGATGTGGTTGTTTGTTATAGGCGTACTTTAAATAATATAGAAATATGGCATTGTGAATTTAAAAAAATAAAATAAGTACATATATTATTAATATGAAATTTATTCCGGTTAATACTGACAGTACTTTTTCTACGGGAAATTTATTTGAACTGAAGGCAGGACTCATCTGTCGAGAAGGCTAGTTCCGAATAATAACTGTCACGTTGGCGTGAGAAGTGGGGCACGCGCGGTCCTTTACTCGTCCTTCGATGTCGCATTTCTGTACACAACCACGAAAAGTAAACACTAATTCATAGTATCAATATTGACTTCGATTTGATTTGGCCCCAGTTGTGGTGCAGTACAAAACCGAATCAATACATTGCTTACTTAAAATTTGCTAAATCATCGCTATAGCGACATAAGCGACAGTATAGATTTTTTTGTAAACACACCCACATCCCAGTCGAATTTCAAAGTTTCGGAAATAATATTATTCCCACTAAAACTGCTGTTTTATTTGCCGAAATAATTGGTAATAAATAAATGGTAATTTATTGATTAAATTGCTATGTTAATTCTGTCGTAAAATTTTGTAACAGCATAAATGCCTACGTATAATGTAATAGTTATTTGTTCAACTAGAGAGGAAAGTTGGTTTTTTCAAGCGAGTGCTAATTTTGAATCCCGAGTAAGCGAAGGATTCTAATAATTGAATCATGAGCGTCAGCGAGTGATTCTACATTAGAATCCTGAGCGTCGCTAGGGATTCAAAGGCACAAGATGGAAATAACTTTTCTCTCGCGTGACACATACAACTTTTCACCTTAGCAGTGAGAACATTATTAGAGATATAAATGAAACAATATGAATTAAAATGAAACCACATATATTTGCAAAAACTAAGTATCTATTAAAATTTAAAAGTACAGTTATTAAAAGTTACATTTTGAAAATGTATAGTTTTATTAGGAAGTGACACCGTGGAGTTTGCGATTCGATTTTGACTCGAGTCCGTTTCTATTTCTTTGGACTGTGACGAGACAATACTGTTAGTGAACGTTGGCGACTCGGTGCGGCTTCTTAGCGAATTTTCAATAGTATTTGTTTCTTTGGATGTAGAGGGGCGCGGGTTTGCATAGGGATCAGGTTTAAAGTTTATACTTTGTATTATGCGTTTACAGGTTTTAGACTTATTTTCGATCGAATCTTCAATATATCCTTCCGCGACCGTGTTTGACTTCCAGCCACCATGACGTTTTAATGTTGTGAGGTTTGCTCCTGAATCAGCCAAAAGCGTGGCCTAAGTTCGCCTAAAGCAATGTTCAGTGTAAAGGTGAGGCTCTTGTAATTTAAAAAAATTGGCTATTTGTTGTGGTGTCCCGCCTATTTTATTGATTCCCATAGGCTGTTTTGAACACTTGTCATTACGATACTGCAAGAAAAATACTGCAAGTTTTCGTATTATCAGGTCGTAATGCCTTATATTTCTCGACAATTTCGACATTTTCGTCGCTAATAACAAAGGACCTGTCAATGTTTGTCTTTGTGTTGGGTAGGTTGACTAAAAGCAGTTTGTCAGAATGTTTTTCGATGGCATTAACAGTCAGATTTAACAGTTCGTTCGAGCGGCAAGCTCCATTTATTCCAATAATGAGGATAACCTGTAATAAATAAACATAATATTATTTATGTAAAATGTTGGTAATTAAAATGTATAACAAACAAAACCTAGTATTTAGCCACTTTCTTTACATAAGTAACTCGTATTTAGTAAATATTAGCGAAAATGGTTAGCGTACGTGCACATATATTACTAATTAAGTATAGACATATAGGTAGTAACTTACTTTTGCAGCGAGAAAATTGCAGTTCGGAGCTTCATTAAGAAATTTTTCAATATTAGATATTGAAAAAATTTTGGACTTTTTCGATTTGTGTCCTACTGACTTTCTTTTCAAAAATGCAATAAGTTTGGGATAAGTTTCAATATGAACATTATGTTTTGTCTTTATTGTAGCTTTTAACATCGAATACATACTCCATATTGTAGGTGATTGTTTCGTTTGTGGTAATAGGGTATTTGACAGATTTTCGTAAAGTACTTCAAAATGTTCTAAAGTCGCTAAAGATACGCTTGACAAATCTTTCTCCTATATTTAGAGCCATTTTAATAACAAAAAGACAGTTTTAATAATTACATGTTGTATTTCCCGCTGAAACGCTAGGTCACGTGACAAATCAAAGGCGTGACGTCACGATGTAATAGTCTTCATGTAAACAATACGTGAGAGATTAGTTTTTCGTTCATGATTCTTTAAAAACTGGCTTCAAAGTCCTACAGAATATGTGCTGTTCCTTTGTGTGAAAATACAAGTATCAAAAGCCCTTCTAAATTATTTATCCACGTGCCACAATCGCAAAATCTTCGTGTAAAGTGGCTGCAGTTAGCACGGCGTGATCCGACCAGTGTATCACCCAAATCTTCAATTTATTTTTGCGAGGATCATTTTAAATACTTGAATATATTGTAAATTACTTGAATATATCTATAAATATTGATAATTTACGTTTGATAAAACTGTAGCTACTTAAAGGTACCTATGGTACTCTAGTAAAATTTTGAGGTTAAAGCAAAGTTGTTTATTTATCAATATTATTATTTTGTGTTTTAACGCACTCATTTCCTGTTTAACACTGATTTGTCTCTATTACAGCTGCCCAACGACATGGAAAACTACATGGAGTACAATATTATGGGTTCGGAATGACAATGACATGACAAGACATTTTATTTATTACATCGTGACGTCACGTGCTCTGATTGGTCGTTGAGACATTTCGTCTAAATGATGCACAGATTTAAAAACTCTAATTTTTATTTAGGAAAATAAAATATTTAATAATTTTTATTTGTAATTTAAGTCAATTATTATTAATAAGGACCCTAAATTCTATTGTGTTCAATACAATATTTATGTATTTGTTGACTATGTCAAATACCCTATTCAATAAAGTACGACAATATTACATTCTCCGAGAAAGTGTTCGCGCCCTTTTCAAGTCTCCATTTATTGAAAACATCATAGGTTTTTAGATATCTATCACATGATTTCTGAGGAAGAAAACTGAATTCAGCATTCAACACTTGTTATTTTAATTCTTCAGGTGTTAAGTTACTGTTTTCGTCACTAGACTCACTCATATTTTATGAATTTGTGATATGCAACACTAATTGTAAGTTGTTATCTACCGAAAAACAAAAGAAGCAGAAAAAAATTAGATTTTTGTTTCCCGGTATTTTTTTAAAGTTACGTTCTGAAACTGTATCCGTAGTATTCTGTTGTACCAATAAAGATTTTTAAAACTATAAATTATTTGTGTATTATTTTGTAAAACATATTCTTTATTTTTTTCTTTATTTTAGTGTATTCATTTCATTTTATAATTTAATTATATATTTAATTAAAACGTTACCGACTAATTTTCATTTTAAAGGTTTATTAGTTTCCGAACGACTTATTTTTTGACATTTAATAAATCGAATTTCGAATGACGTGTTTCGTACATAATGATAATTCGCAGCATTCTAAATTCAAATCAATTTTCCTCACTCAGTGAGGGAAAACGCATATCCCTCACTCTTTTTAAGCAGGGAACACAGTATGTTTGAGCTGGTATAATATTTCTTATTTTTCTACTGGTCCCTCAATAAATCATATATATATATATGATTTCCAAAGGTTGCGGGTTCGATTCCCGCCTGAGAATTCACTTGTGACCCGAGTCGATTTTTTCTAATATTTTTCTACTATTCTACTTTCTTCATTCCATTTCTTACGTATCTTAAAAAACACCTCATTACCACGTTTTAAAAAACACCCAGCGCCATCTTTCGCATACCTCTAGAACTAAATAGCGTAAGCTATCATTCCACTTCTTACCTATTTTAAAAAACACATCGTTACCATGTTTTAAAAAACACCCAGCGCCATCTATCGCATACCTCAAGAACTAAATAGCGTAAGCTATCATTCCACTTCTTATGTATTTTAAAAAACACATCGTTACCATGTTTTAAAAAACAGCCAGCGCCATCTATCGCATACCTCAAGAACTAAATAACGTAACTAATACTTATACCAATTAGTAATTCGTTGACTTTAGTGATTTCAGGATAAGTAGATGTAAAAAAACAATTTAGACGATAAAAAAAATTGTACGTCATCCCTCGAGAATTCCTCATTTTCGAGGATTCATTTTCGTATCATTTAGCTTCAAAATTTACATGTTCATATTCTTTTGCAACATATAAGTAGATGTAAAAAAACAGTTTAGACGATAAAACAAATTGTACGTCATCCCTCGGGAATTCCTCATTTTCGGGGATTCGTTATCGTATCATTTAGCTTCTAAATTTACATGTTTATATTCGTTTGCAATATTTTACCTTGTTTTAAACGACACACAGCGCCATCTACAATCCATCCATCAAGCAAACAATATTTTTGTTTTTCCTCGAGAATATCAATTTTTTCCAGGATAAAAAGTACCCTATTATTTAATCCGGACTTTTATCTTTACGTCTGCAAAATTTCAAAGCAATCGGTTCAGTAGTTGAAAGCGGAACAAACAAACAAACAAAAAACTCACTTTCCGATTTATAATATTAGTAAGGATTATAAAACTAAAACATATTAGTGAGAAATGATGGACTTGTCACTCAAAGAGATATTTTCCAGAAAGCCAAGGATATGTGTATGACTTAAAAAGTAAGAGTTTAGTTTAAATAAAATGCAAACTATAAAACACGTATAATTTGCATAACAATCCCGCTTAAATAAATAAATGTTATGTATATTGTCATATTGTATAATGTGATGTTATACTACTCAATAATAGCTAACTACATAACTATGTACTACGAAAATATACAAATAAATAAACTTAGATAACGAGTAAATAGATAAAATAAATAACTATAATTTAATTTTGTAAGTAAACGGCCTATGTTCTGATTATGATATTAATTGTGCTGGAAAATGATTTTTATGTTTGAACTTAAAGGAAGTGATGGAACGACACCAAGGCTGTCGTTCCAAGAAAATATGTTTCAGAGTCATGCCGCTCGGAAAAAAAGAAGTTGTGGAAAAAAATGGTTTTTGCTTTAGGCAATTCTAGATTATAGTCATACAGGATGAGAAGGAGGGGGGCCAAGAATCTGAAACCGAGATCGGAAAGAGAGAGAAAAAAGAGGGGAGTTTGGGTTTTCTTAGTTTATATAGATAAAGACAAAAGCGTAATGCAGTGAAAAATGAAAGAAAGAACCTCGGAAGATCTAACTCGTGCACGGGAAGAGACAGCAAAACCAATTCAATGTCTGGATAAATCATACAATTCTTAGTAGTGATTTATGTATTCCATTATCACTACATAGTATAAAACAAAGTCGCTTTCTCTGTCCCTATATCCCTATGTATGCTTAAATCTTTAAAACTACGCTACGGATTTTGATGCGGTTTTTTTAATAGATAGAGTATTTCAAGAGGAAGTTTTATGTGTATAATACATGCATAATATAGTAGAGCATTGCATCCGTGCGAAGCCGGAGCGGGTCGCTAGTGAGTGTATAAAAGCAATATTTTCAACAAATCATGAACCAATTTTTGTTCTATAGACGTTATTAAACAAAATCAATTAACGCTTTAAGCTATTATCCGCTTTGTATTTTAGATTATTTTTGGAGTGAAAACTTCTTTAGCATCGTTGTGATTTGAAAATCGATGAAACGAAAAAGCGACAGTAAAAAGAGAAATTCATAAGATTTACTTGGGAGAAAAAGAGATAGGAAGTAATGTACGTGTGTTAATACGTGTTTGTGTGCGCATGCGTAGCTTGAGAGAAGACAGCACAATAACCGTGGTATTTTGTATACATGTACGTATTATTTTTGAAGGGTTTCACTTCTACCACGTGTGAATTGCACACATGCTTTTTTTTCTTTCCAGTATGCGGCAGTTACATCATACAACAATCAATAAAGTTAAAAACTATATTGTAGATATAAATAAATTGCCGAACTTTTATAAATGTTGTCACGGAAAAACATTGGCTTTATGCCACCCTTATGAATACAGTCGCAGAAAAGTGGGCTTGTCTTGTACAGACTAGACATAAGTATAATTTAATATTTATAATATATTATATGGTGTTTGTATGTATATAAAAACAGAAATTAAACTTTTTCTTTATAAACAATCGTGTTTTAGTTAAAAAGTCACTAGTTTATTTAGTTCTTACATTTATGTGGAGATAAAACCATTTATGCACGACACATTTTTTCTTATTTTTTTAATTTAATCCTAATGTTCGACTTCTTTACAGAATACAATTAAATCATAATCAAAAATTGACTACCAGTCCTTATGAGATCTAGCACAAGCACACATAATAATTAGCAGATCTAGATCAAATTAATGTTTATTTTCTAAAAAGTATAACCGTATCATTAATGGTAGTATCGTGAAAAAATAACGCCTTAAATTGAATTAGGCTTAAACATTATTCCACTGACAAAAATGATCGTGTCGAAACAAGGGACGATTGGATAGTTGCCAATTCTCCAAAAGCTTAGGTCGCAAGCATACTTGGTCGTAGAATAAATGGAAATTATTCTTTAACAACTTCAAAGGATACCGAATTTAGAATTAAATCCATTACGAACTCAAAACTTTAATTTGGTGGGTTAATGTTAGCTATATTAGGCTGATTTATATTTGGTTTTTACTTAGATAATTTAACGGGTTTGGCCAAAATATTTTAAGTAACCGTATAACATTTGGCAACTTTAGTATTTTATTGCTTTACTACAGCTCAAAAGTTTAAAAAACAGTATCCTTACGACGTTTATTAATTTTGTACTATTTCTTTTAGTACTGTGCACAAGCCTTGAGATGTATTTTCATTATTATTTGTTGCTTTTAGATCTATCGGTTACAGCGATATTGGATCAACGACGGTTTTGTTTGTTTTCTCTTTTTGTCTTTCGGAAGCAAAAGTGCTAAAAAGATATATTTTATCGTTTTTTTAACAATTGCGATAAGGCTTGATTCATTATGATTACAGTTTATAAAAATAATAAAAAATATATGTCTGTTCTGTGTATATGTGTATGTGTATATATGTGTATCTGTGAGGTGCTCGGTGCGCTAAATCATTATATATTCAATTTAAAAAATATTTGCTTATAAACGTTATGTATACTCTCAGTTTTTATTTATATATTTCAATTTAAAAATAAAACTATTAAAATATGACTTAATTATCGATACAGTGTCTGTATTATTTATATACTAACAGAATTAATAACGCTCATATTTAAATTACTTACATAACGATGGTAGGTACACAATAATTAGTACAGCGAATAACATATTTCCTTTTAAATAAATATAATTTATAAAAGATATATAGATATTAAGAATCTTTTTCTAAACACACTTTATCTTTAATGAAAAAACAAATAAACAATAAGTACAAAATTAAAATTATTAATAAGAAATGATATTTGAATTGATATACAATAATTTTAACTAATATATGAAAAAAAGATCTGTATATTCAAATCTTTAGATGTTGTGACCTTAACATCAAAGTTGATTGTTTAGAATTAATTGCTAATGTAGTTATAGAAGGAGTTTTTGACAAAGGTATTAAAATAGATAGATCACAGAGATCAGTAGCAAATCATTATTATTCAATGACTTGATCGATCAGTAATTCTCAAGTCTAACGAAAAAATAAGCAAATATTTGTGGGAAATATTTTACCTAGTTTATAGGTACACATTAAAAAAAAATATGAGTATCAAGTTAATTATAATAGAGACATGTGTAATTTAGTTTTTTCCTCATTAATATTTTACATTACATTTATAAATCACAAACGCAGTAATTCGTGACAGACTTATTTCATTCGACATTCATCACTTTTGTTATTAGTGTCCAAGGTGTAAAATTATTTATTGAAATGTTAGAATGACGTACCATTATATTTTGTAAACAGTAATTATTATTCTCGTAACTTCTGTAATTAAGTGCATTATTACTGAAACAGTTTCAAATAAAATACAACCAAACATTCATTTTTATCAGACAGTTTTATATTTTATTTATTGCTTCTAAGTTCATGGCTCTCATTGTTCTTTAGCAACAGGGCAATATAATACGGTTCAATGGAATATAGATACTTGTAATATTCTATGTATCTTATTGAAGCTTAGAAAAGCTTTTATTTATAGAAGCAATTTTCAATGGTACATAATGACTTGGCTTTATTTAGCCCACTATGTGTCTCTCGCAATCCCCAAACTGGAGATCTCTGATCCTTTAGATTAGGGCTCAAGAGTAGGTAGCTTGAAAATTAAGATTTCAGAGACCATTTTGCTCTACCGTAAGCCTCAAGTCTTATGATAAATGTGCCACATAGGTTGTAACCGTTTCTTCATATCATCTAATATTGAGCTGCTTTTACTTTTTTTAGACTAGCTGTACCCATTTACTTTCAATGCTTTTTTTGTTGACTATATATAAAACCCTCTCTGGCAAGCGTACAATACCGAACTCGCTAATTTCGTCGACTACTTTCGAGTTTTTTTAGGGACTTTAGAGACGGCAATTAATTTTTATTGTCTTGGCCGGTTCCAGCACCCTCTTTTTGGTACAATTGGAAATCTTAACCATCTACAAACACACACAAAAACATTTCAATATTAAAATAAAACGGCTTTAATCGAACCTTTGAGTTGTGTAGAGTCTGAATAATGATAAGAAATTGTAATTATTTAATTGAACTTATTCTTTTGTAAGACCTAGCAATAATAAATATATTTCAATCAAGTGCTTTACTTTAAAATTTAATTAAAATGGTGTATGTACTTTTTATATATATGATGTATATTTATTCTTTTCTTAATAAACCAAACCCTGTCTGCAGAAATAGTGCTCACTGTATCGAGACACTCACTAGTTCTAAAAAAATACCCAGGCTATAGTATTACATGGACTGTAATTGGTACCTTTTTTATTTACTTAGCATAATATCTGTAACCACCTACACATATTTAATAATGTATTCATTTATAATAATTAAAGAAGTCAAATTACATATAATACATTTCTAAAATTTTGTTTCCCAGTTTTTTATAAAATATTTAACACGTTTATTTCATACTAGCTTTTATCTGCCTTCGCCCGCAATTTTTTTTTTCAATAAAAAGTATCCTATGTTACCTTTGATTCCTCCAAGAATATATGTACGAAGTTTCATGATAATCGGTTTAGCAGTTTTTGCGTGAAAGCATAACAAACAAACTTACATTCACATTTATAATATTAATAGAGATTCATTCCATCATAACGTGCTCATTTCATCCATGACAAATTAGTATACTAACTAGTTCTTCTAACTTTTTGTTTACCAAATAGAAATAACTGTATGCGATTTTTGTGGTATATCTGTCCTTCTCCAAATCCTATAATTATGTATCTATCTTCACTTTTTAATAAAATAATATTTTAAATGCTGATTCCTTTAATTTTTTTGTAATTTAATTTTACTTAATATTGTTATCCAATTTTTGACTTGCTTATTTCGTTATTTTATTGTTTTTAATTCTAAATTATTAATTTCTTCTTTTAATAAAATATTAATATCGTATTTATATTAATATTTTTATTTTTACAGATTAAACAAAGTCCACTAACTTGTTCTTAGTTAATTCTGAATATTGTTTACACAGAGGGTATACCTAATTATGTATGAAAAAAATAGTTAGGTATTTATTTTATACTTTTTATTTTCTTCTAACTTTTATGTTATGTGTATGATAATTAAATACGTATAAGTTATGTTCCATATTAGTATATTAATAAACTGAGCGTTTCGAAGATCTAACTTTTGACTAATTCAATGATCACAAGAAAAACAACATCCTCCACTGAATAGGCGATTGATACTAGCTGCTTAGTCGTTTTTATAAATATTTTATACTTTTTTATTTAAAATAACAATAGTATGTATTAATTTCAGTTACTAAATCAACTTAATCAGAATGTTTGTTGGAACACTCCTTTTAAGTTTTATAAAAACTGGTGTCTGTATACTTAGATGCTTAGATGATGTTAAAAATACATTTTCAGTATCAAACACGTCACCACTTCACCATCATATCACTGAAACGTGTGAATCGAATGAAATACGTCCTAACAAAAAATCGTCACATTGTGTTGTAGCATTGCCTTTAGGCAGTTAACACACTGCACCGCGCCCCGTCGCGTAGAGCGTGGCCGCAGATTTTATTATTGTATGCAAGAATCTCGATTAATATAGAAAACACGCCTATGACAACACACTGCCGACGCGGGAACGCCCCGCGCGCAGATTCTGCGCGGAAGAGCGGGGCGTAAAAAAGTAGGGTCAACTTGTATTGAAAATCTGCGCGGAGAAGCAGATTACACCGCTAAGATAGGCAGATCTGCGCCTCCGTCCCCGCGCGTGTTTTCTGTCGCTACGCGCACCGCGGCGGGACGCATCTCTAGTGTGTGAACCGCCTTAGTCATGCGATTGAGCTGACGCGCTTTTCATACCGCGATTACATGCAGTGTTTGCAGTATCTATGTAATGACAAAAGAAGATGATCATTTGTGTGATATCTCTTAAGTAAGTATCGATAGACAATCAAGATAATCAAATTTATCAAGAAAAAAGTCTAAACAATGACTGGAATTGCGAAATTGATTTATTTGTTAAAAACATTGAGCGCGAAAGATATACGTCTCCCTATATTTTGCACGAGTCATAAAAATCCCATAATGCTGACACGATTGTTTGTTAACATAGAAAACAAATATCCCTCCATTATTCAATAAATTTACTATATTATGGTGACATCTAATGGTAAAAGACGCAATTTCATCGCATGTTTCCTAAGTAAATTCAACGAGATAGATAATTTTGGAGATTTTGAGTAAGAATTTTCGGGAGGGTTGCAGATACAAGCCCTAACAAGATGTCCCATAAAAAATAACAAGCGCCATTCTCATGATTTACCTTTTTTACGTATGGGTACACTTATTTTGTGTCATGGAAATGTGATTTTTAGGAAAATCATGATGAGGTTTATGAAATAATGTATTAGTCTCGTTTATTCTTGTTTTTTATATTAATTACTGATGTTATAGGAAGACTGTTCATCATACCTTTTGAATAGGCAAGTTCCTAACTACTCAACTGATAATATTTATACTATGTATTTGTATAAATGAGGTAATTAGGAAATTGCCCGATGCAAATATTTGAAGGTTTGACGACTGTTACTTTGTCATGCTATTATCACGGCTCTCGTAGAAAAGTATTTAGACTTCTCGAGTTTACTTCAATATAAAAAAAAAATAACAAGAATTTCGCCATGTTGACGGTAACAGTGGTTTTATTTAAATTTTTGAAATATTTTTGGAGCGGAGCGAGCGAAGCTCCCATGGGTCAGTTTCAGTGACGAAATGTATGTGACGCAATAACTCTATGAGTTCTTAGCCGAGTTTCGTATTTTTTTTGCAATGAATCGAACCAACAGGGTTAGGAGTAGATCGTGACGGAGCCGCATTTTGAAATTCGTAAAAATAAAAAAGTTATGACCAAAAAACTTTTAAACAAAAAGCGCGCGCTTTTTCGAAGTTTTCATGCTTAGAGAATTTTAAAATTTACTAAACGTTATTGAATTTATATGGAGCTAGCGAAGCTTTATGCTTAGCGAGCTATTAATATGGTATTTCGATGTGACTCATGATTCACGCGATGGGTTTATATTAAACACTAATAGCAAATCATATTTTCTCTAGTTTTGCCTTGTAAATTTTTAACAGACATAACTGACCCTACTTGGATTTGCTATTTCATTTGATGTTGGCGATAGTTGTCTAGAATATAAGAGATGCAGCTTGTTTGGAGTAGCACTTTAAAAACATGGTTTGGATTCCACATTAATTATACATATTAGTTTTACTATGGCCTTACAGGAGTGTAGGAAAATATAGCATTTCTTAGATAATGAACTAATATAATTCTAGGGCTGGCCTAATAAATCTCGAAGCCTCATTTACATATATGTAAACATTAAACTACAATAGCTTATATTTATAGAATACTAGCTTTTACCCGCGGCTTCACCCGCATTTCCCTAAATTTTTTTTCAATAAAAAGTATCCTATGTTTCTTCAAATACCTCCAAGAATATATGTACGAAGTTTTATAATGATCGGTGTAATAGTTTTTGCGTGAAAGCATAACAAACAAACTTACATTCACATTTATAACATTAGTAGGGATAGGGATTGTCAAAACCGACATGTATTGTTTATACTCAACAGAAGAAACCCTGAAACAAAACAGAACGAAAAACTTTAAAAGAAAAAGTATGTTTTGTTGCTGGTTAACCAACTCAATTTTTTAAAGTGTCCGAAAGGCATAAATCTATAAGTGAATGGCCGTAGCATTATTTTCCACAATATATGAATTTATTCCACTGGAGATGGCGTTGATTTTGATACGTTATTATTAAGTTTCAGTATCAGTATTAAGGTGCTCACCCACTAAAGCTAAATACTAAAGCTAAATACTAAAGCTAAAGATATGCTAAGCACTAAAGGTAAATTAATGATCATATCGAATAAAAAGTATTTTATCTTTTATCTAGCTTTGGTGGAAAAGCAAAATTACGGATCGTAATGAGTACGAAGAGTGGAATGAAGAGGTTTGTAATTCAGTAAACTGAATGACACATCACACTCGACAGGTTTTTTTAAGCATTATTACACTTATGAGTGCCAAAGAGTAAAAAAAAACATTATTGTTGCAGCACGTATGTTGATGATGTTATTTTGTGACTGGAACAAAATATGTAATCTTTAAAAAAAAACTTGATAAAATGACATCAGTCAATTTTGTCAGACCATTGGCTGTAATCATTGTATTTTATGGTTTTATTATTTTAAGGAAATTTGTAGGTATTTAAAATATATTCCGAGCGTGTTATATAAAATTTTCTATCATGACATCAGAAGGGACTTTACAAAAACGACGTCTGCCGAAACTTATGGCATGTATGACGAAAACAAGTTTGGAAAACTTGCGAAGTAAAGCCTTGTTTGGCTTGGACATGCTTGACGCAAAAGGCATTAGACGGTAACTATATCGAAATGACTTTTCTTTTTATAAATTATTGGATAAAATTGATTTCGTTAACATCGCTCCACGACAATTAAATTAGTACATATGGTTGTCCACACAGAAGTGTCATGGAAATGGTCATTCATTCATGGCCGAGTAGACATAATACATTCTAAACAGAATATCAACTTAGAACCTTGGTAGGGTCCTTTAATCAAGGTTACGTCATGTATTTTTATTTTTAACATCTGCAACTCCATTATAACTATCTTGGTGTATGTGAAATATTTATACTTGAGAATCTTACTTATTATAACTTTTTTCTATGTAATTTGCATGTTGCTTTTTTATTTTTATTTCTGTAACCGTCCGTAACATACACGATTTCTATATCCATCCAAAATTTATCTTGTAGGAATCACTTTAAGCGCTAAGAGCTATCATTGTACTACCTGGCGTATTGACTTTATTTCTTTGTACTATAAAGAAATAAAGTCAATACGCCAGGTAGTACGTCTTTATTTATATTTTATTGTATGACAATAAATATTTGTATTGTATTGTAATAACTGGAATTTATTACGTCAATCATAGGTTTTATTGGTAGAAACTAGGGTGAATCATAAATTCATTTTGTTAAATGCTATAGGACTGTAATGTTGCCTTCGTATAAAGTTATTTAATAATGTTACCTGGCAATTTTATTGTATATAATTTTATATATATAATATAACAACATGACGCAAAAAATAAATTTTAACTAGTTTGTTATATTTTGAAAGTTTTACATATGATTTAAAAAGCATATATAACATATGTATATAACATTATGTTTCATTCGGGGATAAAAGCCGTCAAATATATTCAATACCTGAATACTATTTTTTTTTGTATCAGACGTAAACTTCCTTTACACGAATGCCTTATTATGGAGTTACGAGAAGGGGGTTATACCGAGGCCGCAAATTATCTTCAAGATCTTATTTATGACAACGGTATGTTGTTGGCTGAGGATGATATCGGGATCGTGGTCGACTTGAGGAAGAGGCCTGATTACTTGGAACATATTAGTGCTGGTCTACAGAAATCTGAGAAGGAAAGAGATAAAGGTGACTTGCATTTATTTTGTTATATCTTTCACTGAACTCCTTCGAAACGGCCTTTGTGTGTATTAAAGTGGATGCTTGGGTAGTTTAGATTTACAGTTAGATCCAGTAGGTGGCGCTACGACGGCGTAGGAGAGCGTCTGCCGGGTCCTCTATTGTATATATTAGCAGTATTCTAATTTTATCTATACGAGCGATATATATATAGCGCTATACGAGCTATATTTTAGCGATAAATTGTAAGTATTTGTGAAGTAAAGGCTATACTGTTTCCTAATAAAACCTCTCGAAATGAAATATATTAAATGATGTATTTAAATAAAATATTGACTTAGTTGAATTTGTTGACACGGACTTCGAATATAAAGTCTGTTCATTCTAACTTGTCCTATTTTGTAAACAATCTTGGCACAAATTTTTAACAAAATCACCCATTTAAAAATAAAATAATAACAAAGTCAATAATCTTTTACAATAAATCGTTATTATAGACTAAAACCTATTGAATCTAGTTATCAGTTGATTTTTAATGCTGCATTTTCAAAAAAAGGAGTGCCAAGATTGTTTACCAAATAGGACAAGTTAGGATGACTAGACTGTATACATATGTTTTATCTGTAGTTCATTCATATAGTACCTATGGTGTAGTGTATTGAAAATTTTTATAGCTTGTCAACTATGGGTTGTACTGTATAGTGATCAAACTTTAAGCATAATGTCAAATTAAAAATACACCAAGGCAGCAACAGTGGGTCACTTCTTTTGAAATAATATAGCTTGATGTGGGTGAGTGTTGGAAAGATGTAAAAGGGTTAGTATTATAGTGTAATTAATGTATTAGTATTATAGTGTAAATAAATAGTTTTTAAAAAACTCATTTGTGCCACTGTGTACTGGGGGTGGGATACAGTGAATCGGCCTTCAGTTTACAGTGAATCAGCCTTCAGTTTACAGTGAATATGGCAAGTTCACAGTGGATCATCTATAATTTATCTCAAACATTTTTTTTTTTTGGTTTTAATCGGTCTTTATTTTTGTTTTAATCAAACAAAAAGTTTCACTTCGGAAAAGAAACATTTTTTTACTACTTCACCTCAAAGTGACTGTTCAGAGAAGACATTAAACTCTAGTTACTAAATGATAAAGAATTAAAAAGACCAAAATCTTGTTAGCTCTTGTTAGAAAAGAGTATTAACAAAATAGCGTTATTAATATCTTCAATGGAATTTCAGCTTTAAGGCTAATCCATAGAGTTCATTATCAATCGAGAAAATTTTACGGCTTGTGGTAGGTTGGCGTGCTGTTGTCCGTATCCTTGTAAAAGTTTTAAAATATCCCGCTTTCCCCATTAAGCCTAAGTGTTATCTTATGTCTTCCTGCGGGGACCTGTAAATGGCTGACCATCATTATCTTTTTTGTTAATCTACTAAGTTCTGTTTTCATGTAACTTAATTGATATATCAATATTGTACCAAAGCTGTTCTGTAGTATTTGAGTGCAAAATTTCTTACAAATTTTTGTCCTTTACTATGATTAAAAAAATACAAAATGTCACTCTTCTTAATGATGTAGTTTAATTAAAAAGTAAGATAAAACGTAGAAAATATTACAATTAATGTTATATTTTATATAAACATTATAATCTGTGTTATATTTTGTTTTATTGTAAATCCATTCATGTATCCATGTAAAAGAATTTATGAAATCGGCTTAGTAGTTCGGTGTTTATCTTCTGATTTCATACTTACAACATGACCTCCTTATAATAAAAGTGTAGATTATATAATAATATCTTTATACTTTAGTATTTAAAAAAAAAATAAGTTTGGTTATGCTAGGTACGTCGTTACTAATAAAACCACGTTGACTATTGAGACAAGACTAATTTAATCATGAATAAAAACAGAACACTTACAATGTAGTACAATAATCAATACACTAGATGGCGTTAGTAGTAATAAAGAGTTCTTTTATTTTGATATACTTCAACAGTTACTTTATATAATTAAAGTTTAACTTTTTAAGCCTGATATTTCTTCGCGTAGAGACAAAATAGTATTATTAGTAAACACATGAATGGAATGTACAGAACGTAGACTTGATTTAATTGCTAGCTTAAACAATAACTATGGGTTTTTTTGTTTTGAGTGTTTCCAGGGTCATAACAGTTTTCTCCCTCCAGTATTCCTACTATTATACTTGTTATTTAGTATAGTAAATAAGTTATACGCACAGAAAATTGAGACAACATTTTATTCTGTCGTCATTTTGTTTTAATTTTTATAACTTGTATTTAATTAGCTCTTGGTGAAAAATAATTGATATTTTTTACCTTGATATAGAAATAAATTTAAAAGCAATGAGTAGTAGAATGATCCAGTAGGTAATCAAGGTTCGTCCTGAGTTTCAAAGTGGTTAAATGATTTTCTACAAACCAACTTACTTTAATTCACTAATGCCTCTCTTGTGTTAATATTGCCCGTGGTTTAATTTTTGACTACTTTAGTCTCAAAGTGACTTTTCAGTCTTACACACAAAAAAATATACTTGTTTTTTCGTATCAGCTATGTGCTTCTCTATTTAACGGGGCCTTGCTGGACAAGCTATCCTAAAAGGAAAAATTAACAAGAATTATTACATCTCGTTTTTGCCAAACTAATGTCTGAGCAACCATTATCCAGTACATTGGTACTGGTAATAGTACACAGTGGATCATGAACCACTGTGTAAAAACTGCCATTTTGGATTTAACTCATTCCACATGTGATAGTTTTACGTAAATCGAAGTGCAGTATACGCCATAATTACCTCAATGAAGTTTATTACATAGCAAAAATATTAATCCATTAGTAAAACAAAAGGTTTCTGAAAAAAATACAAAGTATATCTCACCTGAAAACTTCCTTTTTCTTCCGTCAAAACATAAAAAACTTACAACACGGGTTTGTTACATGGTTGACTCAAGGGAACTACTTGTGACCAGTATTTATCGAAAGACCTTTTGAAGAGTGAGAGATAAAAAGATACCTTTAATACTTTTGAAACAACAGCCAGTGCGCCACTGTGGCCGCCTTAACCCCTTAAAACCCGAGAGCATTATATAATGCTCTATAGCGCGCAGTCTGATTTAATTCTTATTACGGCTTTGGTAAAGGTTCTTTTTGATTGTATGATATTTTTTCCCCGATAGAAAGAGAAATAACACATTTAATACAAAGCTGGGCTTCAGGGGGTTAACTCTACAATAACATATTCGCATAAGGGCATGGCAAAAGGTAAAAACTGAAGATATTAACAAGTTACTTTAAGCTATCGGTCCAAACGACACAATGATTTTACTTTATCTATACAATATTGTTTTTGATTTTTCATAGGTAACACCAAAAAGGAATGCATAGAGTTGTTGAAGATGGCGCAGTTTTACGCTGAACAAGAGAAAGGTATTTTGTGGCTGGCGGAAAAATTCTATTTGGCTACCATTGCTGTTGGCAGTCAGTACTTAGTAGACGGAGGAAGACAAAAGGCTTGCTGCAAACATCACTATGCCAGGTTTTTGTTGGATAAATGTAAGTATTTACAGTTGTATTTATAAATAATATTATCCATCAACTCGGTCCAGGAAAATAATCCAGTTTACAATGAAAACACAATAAAATCCTGTTGAATTGGTTGGTAAAGAAATATAAGAACTTAGCTTGCGATAACTTTTAATGTACTGAAAATATATTGAAAATTTAATCTCCGGTAGAATGTGAAACCTAATCTTCCTAGCTTGCTTGATTTAACGTGAAAACTAGAAGGACATGAATTGAAAATTCAAAATATTTATATAGTAAACCAACTATCGAAGTAAAATGAAGAGCACGATCGGTATGTCAATGTAAACCATGGTCACAAGTAAAAAATACCTTTTTGAATATCTATACAAAAATTTTATCTATGTACAAAACTTTTCTAAATGTCTTTTTTCTACCAAAGAACCTTTAGCATTACAACTTATCAAGTAAAGTCATATTGATCTTACATTCTGCAGCAGGAGCACACCGACTTATCCAATACTACAGAACTTTCACTATAAATTTTTAATTTACAGTCCAAAAGATTGAATTTGATCAAGACACATTGATATTTTATGCTAGGTTAATATGCTGTTAATCGTACTGACCATACAAAGATAATCAGAAGTTCAAAGATTCTAAAATTATAACAGTATTTATGGTAACAAGATAAAGTTGTTAGCAAAATTCCTTTATGAAATGATTAATTATAAAGAATTTTGCTTAAGATATGCGTAGGTAACTAGTTTGCCTACGTGACTCCGAGGAAGTCACGTGGATGATGTACCTAATAAAAATGTTAAAAAACACAATCCCTATATTTTATGGGTTAAATTTTAATTATGCTTATAAAATAAAATACCTATAGTTTCTTAATTACATCACTACGTCTCACGTTATAAAATTACAACTCGTTAGAAGACGTTCGTTGCACACATTGCATTTAAAAAAATAAATTATTAGTTTTTATGGTTATCGGCAATGAAACAGAATAATAATAATTAACTTTATGGCCCTGTAGCTAGTTCTAAGTCCGGAAGTATATCCGTCCGTGCCAAGCAAATAACAACACAAATGATCACAAAATAATTATATCCTTAAACATAGCTTACTAACTGTGACCATATGATACCAAATAGGATACTATAATATCGGGAAATAAAGAACTAAGCCAAAACTAAAATGTTAAAAACTTATGTTATAGGACCGTGATAAAAACTCGAAAACAAACTCGATGCAGTGTATTTATCATAACGCTATACGTTCCTTTTTTGAAATAATTTAAAACTAAAAGTTGCCTTCTTATCTTTTTCTTATTGGCTCAATCACTAATGGGCAGAAAAATAAATTTCAATCTTAATGCTCTCTATCAGGAGTTGGAAAATAGTGGGCTCAGTGTCATCCGCTCATTTTAAGTTTTCTTGCAAACTTTATCTCACTGTGAAACTTACTTGTGCTGATAAAGGACGCTATAAGCATATAATTCATAACGAGGTTCAAATATTGAATTTTCACGTCTGATCGGATTATTTTGGCAACTGCGATCTATAGCACTGAATCATTAATTAAATTTATTGTTCATCTGATTATATTGTGATTTTAAACGATTTTTGAAAGAAAATTATCTCTGCTGGGGCGTAGGCGACGTTCTAAACTAAAAATTTTCAAGAATTTTTGGAATTTTTATAACTTGAAAGTGGATTACTTTTTATATCGTTTATTTCACAAACATGACAAATCTCTGGGTTCCCGAAAGCAAAATGTAGAACAAACAATATGTATTGTATTTGGCTAACACGATGTTAACATCGTTATTTATTAGACCGCGTGCATACTTCAAGAAAAAAATAATTTAAGACTCTGTGGTCTTAACCAGAAATTAATGATTAAACTTGTAAATAACTTCAAGAATTTGAATCACTTCTAACAGATCTGCTTTACTATTTTTCCACGTTTTTCTTAGGTCGTTTTCTTGTCTGTTTACTTGTCTGTCGTCTTGTCTGTCCGGTTGGAATCTTGTATTACTATTTTGAGGCACTTTCCGACCACCTAGCGAGTTGAAACTTTCAGGGTATCTCAGAACCCGATGACAATGCACGCTAAAACAACCTTCAACTTTCTAAGTGCATTTTCAGGTCAACTTTCGGCAACTTCCACTTTCGTATGTAAAAACGTGGGATTTTTAGATTTTTAAATCTAGTATTATTTTTGTAACATGTTCTGATTTGAGAATTGTCATAATTATAATTTTAAATTATATTATAGATGTCATTCCTTAGTTTTTAACGTTACTATTGTTACGGCAAAAACGTTGACATAAGTTTATTTTTTAGGGGAAATGGCTTCCACTTTCCATGTTCATATTTTATTCATTAAGACAATTAGTCTAGGTTGACGAAGAATTTATTTCAAAGCCTTTAAAGTCATATTAGCTTGACTTTGAACTCAGTTGTGGTGAATCTCAAGTAACAAGATAGTTTTGTACCTTTCCCTCGGGCTTACAGATTATCACAGCTTTGTAAAATATACTGGTATTTATATCAAAAGATTTTTTATTAGAACTTGTCTCAGGTGATTTGCGTGATTTTGAGCCACATGCTTTCGCTATCAAGACGAATTCTGTTCCAATTGACAAGTTGAAGTTATCAATTTATTTATTTTTATATATAAAAATCAAGCAATTTAATACTTTAATAAAAAAGATATTGTAATTTTTATATGCTCATTTAATATTTACCTGCAGTCGTAAATTAGAACTTGTCGTGTATGTATATATTTATTTGTAAGAACCTACATCTATTCAAGAACCTAAACCAAATCTTTTTCACGATCCTAAAATAGTCTATTTTTGTGAGTGTACTTTTTTAGGATTGTAAAAGTGGCTGCCTGAATATAATTTCTTTTTCGTATAACTCTTTTAGAGAAATTGTATTTGATTACACAAATATTTTTCGTTTTATTTCATTTTTGATGTAATGTGGATTCCAAATATGAGTTACGCAATTTCATAGGTAGACACCTAATAGTTACAATAATGGACAATCTACTGAGTTTTGTGTTTAATTTTCGCAGTCCCTGGAGCTGATACAGAAGAGTCTTTTTTAATATTAACTGAGGTTAGAGACAGTTCTATTGGAAAGGTATGTACCAATAAATATAAATGCTTCACTTAATTAAGTTTTTTTTATTATATTTTTTTGCATTCACAATGCAATATTTTTATAAGGTATGCCCACCTGAGGGCTCGGAGGCGTATTTGTTTTTTACACACGTATTTTATACCTTATGCTTCACTAAAGTAGATAGGTATGTCTCTTAATTGGCACCTATCATTTAAATAGTGCATTACGCTTTTCCAGTTCTCTACAAAATCCTTACATAGAAAACTAAATCCTTGAAAAATGTACGCCATTGTCTTTTTATTATATCATATTTAAATGTGTCATAAGCAAATCAAAAAATTAAAAATATATGAATACGTGTTAAAACCAATAGTATCGTATCGTACTATTACATTACTTTAGTAGCCAAGCAGTACTTATTTGGTTGAATAATAGAATCTAGCAACTTTGTGTTAACGAAATCACGGGTGAAACATAAATTCATATGTTCTATTCAAACTCATGATTTAAACGAACCATGCATGTATCCACGGGGCGTAAACCTAGCAAAAAATCGTAATAGCTGAGATAAGGGGCCCCGGTAATTAAAATTTATACAATGGTAGTCAAAACTTTAAATTTGACATCAGCCTCCTATTGAATATTCAATGAAAACTTGTATGGCTTGCGGTAAAACAACATTGCCTTTTTGTGTGATTCGGCGCAAATGGGTGAAAAGCTTGCCCCTTATAATAGGATGATATTATTATCTTTAGCCTTGCACAGGGCTTCTCTTTGGGTGGCAACACCATAAGGAGAAAAGCCCACCACACTGGTTGATGCAGTAAGTGCTAAACGACTGCAGATGCAACTAAGATCAACAGTTTAACGTGTCTTCCAAATCGCGAAGGAGTTCAATATAATATATATTTTGGTCAGCCATCTGATGATCAGCCAATTTCAAAAGTTGCTTTTCCTCTCCAAATGTAGTTCGCACGTGTTAACCACAGAATATTAGAACTCCTTTATTGAATAATATAGTATAATAAAAATACCAAATTATAGGACTAAGTAATATAATACAATTTAATAATAAAAATACCTGCATCCGTACTAAGGAATAGAAATATGGTTAATACAATGTTAATTGTGTAAAACTAGTCCTCGTGTATATATATGCATGATGTCATTGCCATCAACATACTATGGTGGTTTATCTGTACTCCCAGTACGAGTCTGCCAAATACGTAAACTACCAGTTTACCATGTCTTTGGTGGTATAAACTACGTTCAAATGATTTCTTCCTCGATTTACTTGATATAACTCAAGTTCATTCTGCATACGATTGTATAGAAAAAGCACCCATATACATATTGATAGACTATTACATTTATTAGTATTTGTCGAAAATTCGATATGATAAATCTTGCCAATTTTAAATTTTATAGATACTCTAGAGTCGGTGGCATGAAACAAAATGTAAAGAGTATTCGTAAAAATATCAAAATTCATATTCGCAATAGAAAATAAAAAAATATATGAATTGAGTTGAACTTTATAATTCATACTTTAGGTTGAAAATCTATTGAGGTGGTTTTTTACTTTGGTATGGTTTTACCCTTTGTTGAAATACAATTCTCTTCATATAAGTTTTAAAATCAGCAGGGTATTTAGTCATCATTTTATTTTGAAATGTCTTAGTAACATTATTTCTTACAAACTGGGGGTGAGCAGTTTCCATTTATCCTGGCCAACGATAAAACGAAAAGTTGTCAATAATGCATTAGTACCATATACATAATTATTACTATGTTTTCTTCATTATTGTTTTCCTTAGAATTGGCCATTGTATGAACCTGATGAAGATGGAGTAGTTGTATCTACAGAAACCGTGTTTGCCGTTACGGCTAAGCAATTGCATCGAGTACTGCTGAGCAAAGCTAGAGCTGTCAGGAAAAAAGATCCAGCGAAGGCTGAAAGGCTCTCTCGCTTAGCCGAACGAAGAGCTAAGGACGGTAAATAAAAACTACACATTATAATACCTTACTTAATTGTTCTATTGATTTTGTAATGTAAGAATGAATTTAATAAACCAAGTTTATAGAATTTATACTGTACGATTAAGCGTTATCAAGAATTATACTTTGTCCAATGTAGGATGATACTTTTGACAGTTGACACCTATATAGAAGGTATAAAGTTGCTATTGCAATGTTAAGCCAAACATAAGGAAACAAACGCAACCTTAGTACGTAGCAATAAGGAAGTGACACCTGTCAAAAGTATCATCCTACATCGGACAAAGTATGTTTTTAGAGAATAAGTTATGAGAACATTCCACTGCTTGTAAATTTTAAATTACTTTACGCTGGTTTAATTTGAGCGATTACCATGATAATCGATATGGGTTTAGTGACGTTATTGCAAAAAAAGATTTGAATTAGCGAACCTTAATGACAGCTAACAGCAGATATCAATAGTTATCAGTCAGTTTTTCCCCTAATATCTCAATAACGAGATTATTCATAGGTATGAAAAAAAACTCGTTATAAAAAAAAAAAGAAATATATTAGGATGTTTTCTACGGATGACTTACAAAAGTACCTAAAGTAAATGATTTGTTATTACTTCAATTAACAAGAGTGAGAATAACAGATTAAAGTGGACTGGCCCATCAAGTCCTGCTTAGCTGGCCTTAACTCTATAAAATAAAAACTTCTCATTTTCATAAATTATTGTTGGTAATTTAGTATATATTTTATATAATTTTCCTTCTTGAATTATTATTTTGTCTATAATAATAACATGTTTATTGCGTTGCGTTCTGACCTTTAAAATAACAATAAAAAGTGGATTTTATTATTTTGCCTCAAAAATAACAAAATATGCGTACGTGTCGCTAGTTGCTGATTGGTAGTTGGGCACTGATAAATTATTCTCCATCCACACCAACTTCCTTTCGGAGGAGCTGACTATATATGATATATAATTGCTCAACTTTACTCACTACTCTACTAGACCCGGTGAAGACTTGGCTAGTCGCAAAGTGGATATTAACTAGATCTTATTTAATGCAAAACATTGAAATGTTAATTCAAACTAAATTCCACGCTAGGAAAACTCGTTATAATACGGCACGATAGGAATATTTTAATTGTGCTGTTGCACCTTGGCAATACTATAGCATAGCACCTATGGCCTATATACCTATGACAAGGATTTTTTAGGTTATACACACCTGATATTTTTTTTTGTTTAACCCAAAAATCTTACTTGCAACTTGGTCTTTCAATACGATACGAAAGAGTCAGTACGGTCTTTCAATACGGTACTTCGATACGATACGAAAGAGTCAATTTACTTTGGCTTGTATATACCTAACATAATCTCTTAAACCTCACAGCTGACGACATCAATAAAATTGCGGAGGCCATAATAGAAATTGGAATTAGTCAGCTCATGATGAATAACTTGAATAACGCCCAAAAGACATTTGAAAGGGCGTTTCAGATCCACTCGGAAAGCTTTAATATCGAAGGCCTTTGTGAAACTAGAATGCACCTTGCTGCTGTTATGCAAAAGTAAGTTATTTTTACCGTAATATTCGACAAGCACTGCCCGAGAGATAGTACACGAAAATAGTAACCTTACGATTAAATCAGTTTCTTGTCGGGAATTGGAACAATAAGCTTCCAGATTCCATATGGAAGAATGTTAATTCCATTCACAAATAATGCTGTAAAAATTTCATTCTTATTTCTTCTGAAATAAGCAAGGATCGATGCACTCTTCTACAAGGGATAAATTATTTCCTCAGGAGTGAGGCCCAATTAAGGGGCTTAGAATAAGCGTAACAGGATACGACTGATAAATCGAACCGCTTGTCCGTCAGCCTCTGTAAATTTTTGACGTGTACTACCCTCGAGAGCTCAACAAAGCTTTGGACGTATGCGTCGAGTCGGTCACAAAAACGGTGGAAAAAATCGGTCTGTTAATAATTGGTCGTGTGCGCGTGTGCGAATATCCACATGAAGAATAAATTACTTAATTGCTTATGTACTCACATGAGTATTTTCATTGCATTCACGAAAATAATGTGACAGGTTGGGTGACCACGAGATGGCTGCTAAGCTGTTGACGGAAATGGGAGCTTTGGCCATGGAATACAAACTACGCCGGCATTTGGGACGTGCACTGCATCTCCTAGGCGAATTGCACCTTAGGAGGGAACGACCTGAGCTCGGCACACAACACTTAGCAGAAGCATTCTCTTGCTTTATGGGTACCATGTTTCAAAATGTAGGTGATTAAGTGTAGCGAATTAGTACGGAAGTAAATAAATAAATATTTCTTACATTCTCACCGATTGGCCTAGGTCAAAGTAAGCACTGCACTGTAAAGCTTGTGTTATGGATACTAGGGTAACGAATAGGCGAATACATAGATATTCAATATTTATAGAAATATATAAGGACCCATGACTCAGCTACAAATGCTCGTACACATCATACAAACATCTGTCCCTTCCGGGATTTGAACCCAGGACCGTCAGTGCAAAAGGCAGGATCGCTACTGTTGCGGTACCGTGCGATCAAACGGTTGTCTATTCAGTCGGAGGTAAATATAATTTTAGGTCCGTCCCGGAAAGTACAACTTATATAAAACGACAAGCATTTACTGCCACGTCCTAATGTGTGTGATTGCTGTCGGTCACAGAAGACCGCTACAGCGACACTGAAATTTACGGGTGCCGAAATCATTGGATAAACCTCAAGGCGAGAATCTAATGTGTCTCTAGACACATTAATCAAAGTATCTGTCCTTAAGGAGTCGCCAAACCTTTTATTCAAATGCTCCAGCCGAATTGGGAAATGTCTTAAGTAGTAAGGTTAAGGTGTTATAAGATAATAAAAAAAATCAGAAACGACGACGCGACGTTACCACAACCCAAGCCAATACAGAAAAATTAGTTTTCAATATTGACCCGGCCGGATATCAAACCCGGAACCTCAGAGCAGTGTTTCCATTAAAACCAGTATGCGAGCTACTCGACTAGTCAGGTCATCAATTTTTGTTTTTCTACGATAGGTCTTCATATTGCTTGTTTTCATTTAAATGTAAGCTTTTCTCTGTATAGCGACTGATCTAAAAGGAAATTTTTAAGTTTCGATGGGCCAGGAATTTTTACTCAGTGTTTTCTATATAGTGTAAAATTATTTTCTTTGTCATTTCAAAGAAATATAGGCATATTTCATAGGGATTTCATATTTAAACTAAAAAGACTCAATTAAGAGACGTACGCATTACGGATGCGTAAGCTTTTACTGTGGACAAAATTATGTATGTAGTATTTGGTAAAAAAAAAATACTGCGCCAAAAGTAAAGTTTCAAAACAAACATCATTCTTTTAAAGGAGCATCATTATATCGGTACATTAATATGATAAATTAACACTAACCATTTTTTTTTTCATTCACTTTTACGTTTCATCGCTCTGATATTGGAACTGGAATAAACTAATATTGCTGTTTTAAACTTTCGTTGTTACAATTAGTATCTATTAATTAAAAGGGGTTATTTACAATGTTTTTTTTTGAGACTCCGATATTACGGCGTAGTTGCTTGCGTCATCGTCACGGAAGAACTCACAGTGCTCAGATCTTCTTCGACGATGGCGCCTGCAATTTACGGGTGTCGGTTTTTTCGTGACAATGGTGCATGCAGGTGCATTGAGAAATAAGTCTTAAAAACAAAAAAATATCCCGCTTTAATTAATTTAAAGAAAAATAAATCAACTACAATTTAGATTTTTAGGCTGGTTATAAGTTACAACAAAATATTAGTCCGTACGTAATATTTTTTAACTTTTTTAAGTTTAGTATTCATTACTTTAATGTAACTCTTTACCGCACGGATTTAAAAGAAGCATTACTTTTTATTGACCCTTTAAGCTCAATCATTATAACATATCTTGGGAAAGCAACATAATTGAGCAAACCCGTTTTCATGAAATGACGTATACAAAATTATAAATTAGCTTATCGTCAGTTCGAATCAAACAAGTCTTAAGAAATAGTTAAATTATACATGTATGACGTTAGGTCTTTAACGAACATAATTATCATGTTCGTTAAAGACCTAACCGCCGCCTGAGAATTCACTTGTGACCCGAGTCGATTTTTTCTAGTATTTTTCTATTATAATAATTTATCTTATAAGATCGCATTGAAAATGCATAAAATATAAAAATTATAAATCTTACATGGCTGTTTCATCTTAATCGATTGACCAAACATTTGTAAAAATGTTTCTTTCGAATACGAGAGGATGTTCCTCTCATTGATGAAACAACGCTGGCCTACAGCGTAAAATCGGGAAGGTACTAGAAAATTTCGACGAGTGTTCGCAAGGCTCGGTAGCTCAATTGGGAGAGCATTGGACCGGATTTCCAAAGGTTGCGGGTTCGTTTCCCGCCTGAGAATTCACTTGTGACCCGAGTCGATTTTTTCTAGTATTTTTCTATTATAATAATTTATCTTATAATGATCATCCCTATGTAGCAATGGCTGGTTTCGTGGTACTATGCAAATTCCTGTTATATAATGTAAGTATTATTAATAAACCTGTCAAATGGTTTTGGTTTGTCTAATTTTGTTTCATTAAAAAATCATAATAACTAATAATTTAATACTAACTTTTTGTATTACTTTAGTAGTTTAGGGTTCTAAATCAAACAACTCGGACTCGGACGGAAGATGCTAATTTTATTAAAAGTACTGTCCGGTGTCATATACAATCTGACCAATGCCATAGACTAAATAATAATTTAAGCAATATTTGAGTATTAAATAACATAATTCGTTTTAGGAGAGCGTAAGAGGTTATGATAAAGGATCAAGAGATGAGAGTGAAAAGGGAGAATTTATTTTCCAAATTCAATCCAATGAAATATATGAAGAAGAAGCCGAACAATCCCGTCTCATGATGGCAATATCTGCAGGTCAATATAGGTTATTTTCCTTTTTAAGACTTTACATATTTTAATGCTAACAACAAAACAAAATGCTCTGCGGCTTAGTTAACTTTTTTAAGTATTTGGTAAATATTGGTAAGAGAGAGGAAGACAATGATCATAACTAGTTGTTTGGTATAAAACAAAAAAATATCCACACCAAATTTGTATTTAGTTACTTGTTTAATTCATAATAACACATGATGACGTAAAACTGAATGACTTCATTCATATTTCACGACTACTTTGTGACGACTTTAACATTGAATCAAAACATCAATATACAATCTAAAACTAGTTGTTTGAGGCATGTACATACAAGGAAAGAATCACTTTAGTCATATCATCAACTCAGTGCGAATTTGGAATTTTCTTGCGATATATATGTATAATTATTGAAGAAATAATGTTTGTTTGTAGATATTTTAGTATAAACGGCGGTGTTATGCTTTTAAAAGTACCATCTAAGAATACTTCTTCTGTACTTCACTTCCCTATAACCTAACCTTATACTTCACTTTATTGGGTACCTCGTTGGGAGATCATTTATGTACTTCTTCTTTAACAACCATACCAGCAGATGAGACATGAGCAGCGTTGCATAGTTTTCTGTTCGCGCATAACCAAATAATGTGTTCATTTTTGCTCTTTCTCCTGAATATATTTGTAACCATTATTTTAGTAGCAGATCACCCTCACTGGGAATTGCTAATTTGAAGATTACTTATGTTACCCTTATTAGTAGAAACTCCTTTTGTTATGTGTGAAACACATTAACATACATTTACACCAGTATCAGAAAATATATATTCTATATTATTACAAGAAATATCTTTTCAGCCAAATTCTGAGATGACAAAACTAATGTTTACAAGTAAGAATAACCCTCTTTCCAGTTTATGCTAATTTAGTTTGCTTATTGGTAAGTTTAGGGTATGATGACGCTGTCATTTTTGTGTGGAACAAAAGTCTCATACAGATAAAAAAGGCCTTCTTAAATGAATTCATTAAATACGAAATATAGATACAAACGAGTACGAGTACCTTTTTGTTACGACTAACACACTAAGAAAATCGGTTAATTTAACAAAATTCCCACTAATAATAAACTTATTCGTATAGCGACAGGATAACAATTATATGCACACAACATACAATTATTGATTGAAATGATTGAACAACATTTTTATTGAACTACACTCTTCTTTTTTGTACATTATAACAAGATACCACACCGTTAAATGAAAAGCGACATCTAGTGAAATATTACTTCTTATTTTAACTGTCATATTTTTCGTTGTACGTATAATATGTGACGAGCATTTGTGTTTGTTCTGTGTCTGGATCTATACAAAAAAAATCCTGTTGTAGTGTTTAACCGCGATGAATTCCGAAACTACACAACCGATGTTGATGTTTTTTTCTTTTCGATGGATTTGTTCTGACTTAGGACATAAGATAGGTTTCATTTTAATTTATAACACAGCAACGCGTGGCCGGGTCAACTAGTTTATATAATTATGTTTATTTGTTATATCTTCGTTGTTCTGATAGCCATAACATAAGTGCTAGAGGTACTGACGTAGGAGTCAGACCTATGTTTGTGCTGTTGTCTTTTATTTAGTATTTATTTATATACCTTTTAAGAATAATAGAAAAAACTATTTTATACACAGTTCGTATCTTTTCTTAAATAGTAAGTATTCATTCTTGACATTACTCATGGCATTGTTAGCAATGAAAATTTTCACATCCAACAGATCAGTATGATGACCGTTTGGTGCAACGGTAGCGATCCTACCTTTCGCCCCGACGGTCCTGGATTCGAATCCCGGAAGGGGCAGATGTTTGTATGATGAATACAAGCATTTGTACCTGAGTCATGGATATTTATATAAATATTTATGCATCATATACATATATGTCTATCCGTTACCCTAGTATCCATATCACAAGATTTATAGTGCTTTCTTTGGGCTAGGCTAATTGGTGTTAATGTAAGGAACATTATTGTTATTTCATTAGGTATTGATTTTAAAAATCCTTTAATTTTCTTACAATAGCGGGTTCATAAAGTTTATCTACATCTCTTAGCAAGCTTATTTCATACTTCAGGAATAATATGAACATATAATAGTTTTTAGCTGTATCAAATAATGAGAAGACATTACCTATTGATATCATTTTTTATTACGTTGTGACTGTCACGTTCGATCAGTAGTCTTAGGAACACGTGACTTTTAAATGTAAAGATGTGTTTCCTAAGTCGTTCACATCACAACAAACCCGCTCAACGGCTTTCAGAACTCGTGCTTACCGCAATATCGCCGAAGTGCGTCACTAGTTCTATATCCAAACGTTTGAAAAATGAATATTAAAAAGAACCTGTTTAAAACTCGCAAAAAAATACGTTAAAAACCAGTCCATGATCGAAATTCATTTAAGCAAATTTTTTTATGGCAGTGTTATATTCTTTACTTTTAAATATTTTTTGAATATTTTGCATATTCTTTAAAAATGTTATTTGTCATTAGATTGACTTGATTTGGTAAGTTTTTATAAAGACTGAGGTATTTTTCTTTTTGACTAATTCTTTCCCGCGACTTGGCTACCTGGCGAATTAAATACTTTTGTGTATTCTTTGAGAGCCTTGCAATTTTGTGACGTTAGAATGATTGAAGATTTAAGTAATTTTTTAAATTGATAAATTCTTTGCCGCGGGCATTGATAACTAGAGAATTAATATTGGTTCTCCATAAAGCTTCACTTCTTCCATACAGCCTGTAATACTTATGTCTCATGGCCGATATAGATTTCAGAAAAGATGTCATTTTCTTAATTAATTTTTCAAGTAAATTCAATAATTGCACTTAATAGTTTATAACGTTCATTTACCCAATAAGGTGTTGAGAGGTGTAACATTAGCTGTTCTGCCTATTATACTAACGCGAAGATCGAATCCTGTCAAGGGTTATGATTGTTATATACTATCCGTTGTGTATCCACGATACCAAAGTATAAATAGATCACTGAAACTGAAACAACGTTGTTAAACAACGACTTAAGTAGTTTTAGAGTGCATAAAGAAAAATATAACTCAAAATTTTAAAGTATTTCGTCAGAGTATTACTAGTGTTCACTATGCATTGTTTAGCGTTCTTAGTGCAAGCTCTGTAAACAAACTAAAGTTTGGAACTAAGAAAGTGTGAGTGTGCCGAAATAAAAGAAATATAAATCTATCATAAAGGATAACCTCTTTGCAAAACGGCAGCTCGCTACATCCATTCAAAAACTGGTCGTTGTAGAGTCAATGAGTGACTCAATAATTTAAAAAAATAAATGTGTAATTTAGATTCTGATACACAAATGCCGCAATTTATTTTATAGATTTTTTATAGTTGCGGTTAATTCCTCAAAGTTTACGACAGTAAAAATATTTGTACCTCATAAAAAATTAATGTTCTAATGTTTTAACAGATCGGGTTAGCTACAAAAATGACTATACGCAAGTAAAACTTGTCAATCTATTAGAGGGAAATGCGATGTTTTTTAAATGGGAACAATCTTAATCACTTAAATGTATGTACTATTATGTAAAATCTACTGCTTACTATAAAATGTATAACAGTTTTTCTATGTAATCCAAGTAATAATAATATGTAATTATTCAAATTGATCTTGCCATGTAAAATACAAAAAATTCTTAATATAAAAAAATATGTTAATAAGAATTTCCCTGTGGGATTTGAACGTCTTTATGTTCGTCGCCGTAGCGCCTAGCCCAGTTGGTTATTTACGTCAGCATCACATTTGCCTAGCGGTTCATCTCATACTAAATTTTGACGCTTCTGCCAACGTCTCGGTAGCTCAATGGTCATAGCACTCACCAGGATAGCAAAAGGTCGTGAGTTCGAATCTTACCTGAGGACTGAGACGTGTTTTTTTTATATACGTATTTTAAATCTTTTAACATAATAGTCATTCATTTCTTTCTCGTCACAAACTTACATGATTTTATGATATTTTACATTTCTTGGTGTATTTAATATTTGTGCGAGACTGATGCCTAAGCTAGGTTAAACCCTGTGCTACAGTTCATTAGGCTTTTGCTCCCAGGGCGACTTCGTAACGTTACTTTATCACATCAAGATCAAAAGACAAAGTTAAAAAAAAGAAAAGTACAATATAATAACAAGAAACACCTCCCAGAATTTTTACAGTTCAGACGTGGGACAAAGCATTGGGACGGAGACGCCAACCTTTAGCATAGCTCTTTGGGCTGCTTATTTACTTTTATAAGGTGCGTCTTAGAAGCACCACCCCAAGATGAAATACAATTACCCAGAATCGACTGCCATAATGTAAAGTATACAATTTTGATAACAGGTAAATCTGCAATATATCGAAGAGTCCTAAAGATATAAACGAGTTTCTGCATTCTACCAGCTAGGAGCTCCGGATGAGGATAGAAACTAAGATACTCAATGGTTTCTGGCCTTAAAAGTTTAAGGCAATTACATCTAAGAATAGATGAGCGCGAGTGTACTGACAGAGACAGACCAACGGGAAGAATTTGGCGTCTAGAGTAAAAAGCATTGAACTTACTAGTTTTGTTAACGTTTAGGGTTGGCAGATTACCTAATAACCAACTTGAGACCGCATTCATGCCATGCCAGCCGTAGATATCAGACCAAAATGAGGCATTGTAAATGCAAAAAATTAAAAACAATACATTAAAACATCTAATTTGGAATCTTTTCTATCGATTAATGCATAATTCAGTCATATTAAAATATAATACAAAAGACTGTGTTAACCCGTAGCGTTATGTAAGAAAGTGTATTGACTTAATAAAGCTCTCCCTCACACAAAGAACTTTGTAATGTAACGATTATGGACACACACATATAGTAATCTACCTAACTAATGACTAGCTCTCCCGTAATATAAACCTAACGGGAGAGCTAATTATTAGATAATTTTATAATATTATCACTGTAATGATAATAAATGATATAACACTCAAATGGGTTTTACTATATTTTAAGCATACATTAATACAATGCGCATTTGATACTAATGATAAATCTGCACAGTAACAGTTAAAGAGGTTATCACCTGTGGTTATCACAAAAATCGTAATGTAAATAAAGATATTTTGTAAATAGTCGCAAAAATGGTTTATTACTTTTTTTATAAATTTCATCATAAGTACATACTTATAAATACAATAATTTTAATGGCTTTTATACAGGGTGTCCCAAAAAATAGTGTCAAGCGTAAGTCCAGAGTTAGAGCACCTCTTGGAGTACCCGAATCTCCCCCATATATGTTCCGCGATTATTCGTAGCCTTCGAGTAATTATTTTTTTCTGACTTTTTGAAAATTTTGATTCAAGGAACTTAAATTTTTAAATAAAAAAAAGTAGAACATATTTTAATGTTTTTCTTTTTGCCACTGAATCATCTTTAGTGCTTCTTTTATGCCTAAAATAATCATCTTCGTAACTTTAGTGGAAATTTAGAAAACAGTAGTGTAAAGTCAAAATTTGAATGTTACTGAATAATTACTTAAAAATTCATCTTTAAATTAAAAATCTAAACAGGCGAATTCATGGTTTCTAAGTATGTGTAAAAACTTCACTAGACTCTCTGCTTTCATAATAATTAAAAAAAAAAGTACTTAATAGAGCTACTTTGGCTTAAATCGGCCATCAAAGACAGCAAGGTGAAAATTACATAAAACTCGACTTCTAAATATTTTTTTTTTAAATTCCAATTATTTATTAATAAATAATTGGAATTTAAAAAAAAAATGATTGTAGGAAAGCTAAACATTTATTATTTGAAGGTCAAAAATAACTGTTCCTGCTGCCATTTTTAATAACCTTTGAAGGTTTATTATAACTTAATAAATGAAACAAAACATTAATTTCAAAGTATTTATTATTCGATTGCTTAAAGAAAGTTTTCAAAATGACGACTTTCGTGCTCAATACATATTCTACATCGTCTAAAAAAGTTTTCTTTGAAATTTATAAATGCAATTCTGTTGTTTTTTATTGTTTCTTCCGCTTGTCTTAATTTTGTTCTTAACACTGTGACGTTTGTAATGTCCTTGGCGTATACTTATTCCTTGTAGTATCCCCAGACGAAAAAATCTATGGGGTTCAAGTCGGGGGACCGTGGCGGCCACGCAATGGGCCCTCCACGACCGATCCATCTACCTGGAAATGTTTCAGACAAATGTTGTCTAACATTTCTAGCAAAATGTCATGGAGCGCCGTCGTTTTGAAAAATCATATTTCTCCGCGTTAATAGGTCTACATCTTCTAATAAGACGCCGAGATCACGTCGTAGAAATTGCAAGTAGGCCTCGCTGTTCAGTCGGTCCGGTAGTTCGAACGTACCAATCAGCTGTCCGTTTAGGATGCCTGACCACAAATTGATACTAAATTGTTCTTGGAAATTAGATTCCCTTGTGAGGTGTGGATTTTCAATACTCCAGGAATGGTAGTTATGCGCATTAAACACCCCACATCGCTTTAAATGTGATTCATCAGTCCATAGAATATTTTTAAAGAAATTTTCGTTTTCAGCTTGTCTCCGTAATATTTCCTGACAAAATGCCACCCTTCTCGGGTAGTCTGCGGGCTTGAGCTGCTGAACTTTCTGGATGTGATATGGGTGAAAACGCTCTTGATGAAGTATTCGATGTGCTTGGTATTTCGAAATTCCGATTCGACGTTCTATTGTTCTTACACTAACTGATGGATCTCTCACCACTTCTTCGACCACTGATTGGACAGTATCTGGGTCACTCATTTCAGATGGGCGCCCCGATCTTCTACCTGGTAGGCGTCCTTCCATGTAAGAGTTATGTACTCTTAAAATCATGCGATGATCAGGCCAAGTTTCAGGCTGAGGTCCACCTCCATTTTGTACTCGCTGCCGGAACAACCTGGCTGCTTCAGAAGCATTTCCTCTTGCATATCCATAAAAGTAATGCATAAGAGCATATTCTTGCGATGAAAAAGACATCACAAAATGAAGAGCTTGAAAAGTCCGTTAAGAATGCCAAATTTGTCAAAATCCCGTATTCACACAAAACCAAATCGTAATCGCACTCAAGGTCCGTAAAGAAAGCAAAGTTAGTCAAATAATCACAAATGAGCGTATCGTACGTAAGGCGCAAACAAAAGCAGGCGCCAGAACACAATAGGCGCTCGGACTACACCCCCCGCCTCATCCCCTTGTCACTAAGAATAGCATTCCTCAGTTACAGTTATCCATTTCGCCAATGAGAGTGAGAGAGATAGCAATAATGCGGTCTCTTTCATATCCTCTCACTCGGGCAATTTTTTAGCAGGTAAGTACTGCGTTACATCCAACACTACAACCGATGGGATCCGAGAGAAAAATATTTAAATATGGGTTTCATGGAGTTAATTTTTGCTAAATTGTAATTAATCAGAACCTTAGAAATTATAAAAAGACCAGATTTTTTTTTATCATCTGATAGAAATTTGGTAAATTTTATGAAATTTTCACCTCGCTGTCTTTGATGGCCGATTTAAGCCAAAGTAGCCCTATTAAGTACTTTTTTTTTAAATGATTATGAAAGCAGAGAGTCTAGAGAAGTTTTTACACATACTTAGAAACCATGAATTCGCCTGTTTAGATTTTTAATTTAAAGATGAATTTTTAAGTAATTATTCACTAACATTCAAATTTTGACTTTACACTACTGTTTTCTCAATTTCCACTAAAGTTACGAAGATGATTATTTTAGTCATAAAAGAAGCACTAAAGATGATTCAGTGGCAAAAAGAAAAACATTAAAATATGTTCTACTTTTTTTTATTTAAAATTTTTAAGTTCCTTGAATCAAAATTTTCAAAAAAATTTTTTCAGAAAAAAATTATTACTCGAAAACTACGAATAATCGCGGAACATACATGGGGGTGATTCGGGTACTCCAAGAGGTGCTCTAACTCTGGACTTACGCTTGACACTATTTTTTGGGACACCCTGTATATTTTTTAAATTTGTTTCTTTTAAAAAAGTTTAACATATAAGGTAGCATAGACAAATGCAAATATTTATAAAATCATTAATTTAAATGGCTATTTCATTTAAATTGATTGTCCAAATATTGGTAAAAATGTTTCTTTCGAATACGAAGGATGTTCCTCTCATTGATGAGTCAACGCTGGCCTACAGAGTAAAAAGGAAAGTACTAGAAAATTCGACAGGTGTTCGCAAGGCTTGGTAGCTCAATCGAGAGAGCATTGGACCGAACATCCATAGGTCACGGGGTCGATACCCGCCAGAAAATTTACTTGTGACCCGAATCGAATTTTTCTAATATTTTTCCATTAAAATAATTCATCGATCATTACAGTGTTAAGGGTGATATGCATTTATTGAACTTCTCGTCTGTTCTTTCTTGCAAGGTTGCTAATAAAGCCACATAAAACTTCGTAAAGCTACTAAGTAAAAATATATTAATCAAACATCATAGCATAGCAAGCCAAGTGTCCAAATGTGTATGTGGAGTGTGGTGTGTTAAGATGTGTATGTGACAGAGACTCTACCTTAGTTAATGGTGAAAAACCACTCGGAATTTATCTTGATTTGAATAAAACCTTCTACACTATTTCTGTTCTGTTCTGTTCAACCTTATAACTAAACTAAAGAGACTAGGAATAGAGAATTAGGATAGTGTATTATGCTTTGGGCAAGTGGATGTTCTCTTATTGTATCATAATTTTGGGTCTTTCCAGTAAAATCCACATGTTACAACTGGAAAAAGCGCTACGCGCTGTCTTAAAGGTCTTTACTTTTCTACATTTTTAAATTACAAACTGTTTCAGTCTATTAAGGTGCTGAGCGTGTGATAACTTAACATTTTAAAAATTAACTACTAAATGAGTATTGGATCTTACTAAAGTATCGGAAGCACACCCATAGGAAGAGTAATGGCATTTGAAATGCAGTATATTTTCTATATTCTAATTCAATTATAAATTTTAATTATCTTTTTTCATAAGGAGCTTTGTTAATTAGGTTCATTCATTTTGTATTGCTTATGGTACTCGTAATAAACTTTAATTAATTTATTATTATTGCTTATTATTTGTGACTTAAAAATTTAAAAAATACCTACTTAAAGCCCTTTAAAAATAAATGAAGTAAAGCTTAAGTACAGTTTTCTTTATAAAGTATGCTAATATGCTAGTTCAATGTAACGTCGTTTGATTTGGCCATATCTACACACTGTATAAAATATGTCGTTAGTTCGTAACCTATTTTTTTCTCTGGTAAGCGACGATGCGATCTAGGATGTGACAAGCTTGCCTAGAATATCAGCTTGTCACCCTCACCTTGAAGGCCTGACCTCTTCTACTAATGTGGCACCACCTTAGGAGCTCTGAAAACCTATATAATTATAGCAAACTTTTTTATTAACGATTGGCGTCATCTTAATTCACGATTCATGGTAGACATAACTCAAGTTAATACTTTTCTTATTACCAAAGGTCAAGAAGTTATGGCTTCCTATTTTGATTTGCTGAGAGAGGCGGGCACATGTGCTGTCGCTCAAACGAAAACTATAGAGTGGAAACTGTCTCGGTCGGGCTGGTGGGTACACAAGAAGTCACATGACTTTGTACCCTGCATGTGCAAGAAACATAATCGGACACCGTTGGATATACTAGAGTAAGAATCTGTTTCACGACTTAATTTCAATTTTTAAAGCTTCGTATATATAGTTGGCGTCATATAATATGTGATGGTCAAGGCATTCATATAGCAAGAAAGTATGAAATGATTAAATATAATTGCTTATTATGATTAAAATTACAATCAAAAGATTTTAAACATTTCCCTAATTAATGTAATTAATTAATTAATTTATTATTTAATAAGTTTTAGGTTAGATATAGTGGGAACCAATATAGCAGTATTATAGCAGTTAGTACCTTGGAGAATTCGTCGATAAGATTCTATTTTAATAAATTTTGTCTTCTATTTTTTTGTATTCGGTTATCTTATTATGTCTCAAATAACGCGTTATCTGGCTGGCTAATTATTTACTTTATATCAATTTTATATATAACAATAACAGCGTATTAGCAGAACAACTACTTACTTCCAATATACGAATTGGATTAATCCAATCACTGTTCTTTCTAATTTAACACTTAAAAAAACGTGATTAATTCATGATTTAATCCTAATTAGAATAGCAGTAAGTAAACGCTCAACGACTGTAATATTTAAATTATGTTTGTGTGACGATATGATAGAAAGTTTATGAACACTCCTATAAGGTTCCATTAAAGCTTCAAGAAAGTTATAAATCATGTGTCATTGTATTTTAGGCAATACTTTTGTATACGCTGTTCATACTTACAACTTCAAATAATAAAAATATATGTTTTGTTTAACTTCAATTTGACAAAATATATATCATAAAACAAATAAATTAGTTTCGTTTTATGTCATTCCGTAGGTCCACTTGACCAAAACGTCTTTATTCGGGTGCTTTAATATTAAAATTATTTGATGTGAAAATTGTTGAAGTACGTTTTCTTTTTCAGATTACAATTGGCCTCAAGGGATGCAAACAGGGATGAAATGGTTAGTTACTCAGAAATTGGTACGGTGCTTGGTCGCACTAATACTGTGGATGATATGAAGAAGCTTTACAGCAGCTATAGGAAGAGTCGCAGTCAAACTCAAACTGTAAACGCAGAAAATGATTAAATTATCACTTAACGGAGACAAACCCGAAAAACATCTTTTGATTTCAATTTTTATTCTACAATAGAAGCTCCTATATGAAAAAAAATCAAATCTGTTTCAATAATTTTAAACTTAGTAAATGCATTACCATGACGTACTGTCATCAGGAAATGATTACCTCAATGACCACCTCAAGGTTTATAATTGCCTGGACACATATATGTCATAAGAACGATATGCATAGTAAGCTTCCGACTATACATAAGAGACATAACAAATTCTTTCAATTTAAAATCTTAGAAGAAAGAGATGTATATATTTAATGAGCTGGAAATAAGTTAATATTTTAGTTAAACTATAAAACTATAATTGAGTTAAATTATTATCAAAAATTTTGTTGGGATTTTACAGCTTAGAAAAGGTAATTAGGACATAATTGCAATACTGCAATACTGCGTAACCAACAGTGGCCAATAACGCGTAACTACAAAAAAATCAAAATTGAAAAGACAGTACTAGTTCACTATTTATAACTTAAAACCACTCCAATAAAACTAAGTGTGTGTGTACGTGAGGCAGGTCGATACACCAATAAATGTGAATGGCAAATGAGTCGAATTTGTTAATAATACTTAGTTTTTAGGCATTAGGACTCAGGCTGCAATGGGATCATATCGGACAGACTTAGTTCTGTGACGTATGTTGTCAGAAAAATGAGGATAATAATTGATATTGAAACGGCAGGAATGGTTTATTTTTATTATTTTCATATTAAAATGTTTTATGGGCTGTTGTTGTGGGGCTCGGCTGCCAATATTGATGACATATTTATTATATTATATTATTATGAATATATTTACGATCCAGAATACCGTTTCAGTTTCCTGAAACATAAACAGTTTGATTATTATGATGAAACTTTAATACAAAGAGTGATGTTCAAACATTCAATACAAGAAACAACAAAAAGCTTGCTGTTCCATGTTTCAGGCTTCAAAGGGTTAATTTTTAGGTGGATACATTGCTTTTTATACCAAAGTTCCACACAATCTCAATGAACTACCATTTGAAAGGTTTCTTGGTAAAAAGGGTAAATGTTTCTTATATGTCTTAGTTAGTTAAGAGATTATTTAAAATATTTTTCCCCTCACACGCTCGAAAAAGTTTGGTTTGTCATTTAATTTCTGCGTTGAAAATTGCGTTTCATCCGCTAGCGTGGAAAAGTCTGTTAAATATAAACTCTTTTAATTTCTATGCAAAGACAAACACACATGATATGTTCCGAATGGTCATTAAAGTCTTTATAAGATACATTTTATTCATATTTAAGTAAATATTAGAATACTCCGTTTTGGTTTTATTAAATTGTTTTAGTTCCTTAAATTATAAAAAAAACAAGAATAAATAATATTTAGATTATGCAATTTATTATAAGAATTTTAAATGTAAGGTTTTAAATGTAAAGATGTCGGATCGCACCCGAAAAAGAACTGCTAAAGTGAATAATCACTTTTTTAATATCAGTAATGTGACTAAGAATACCATAAGGTATTCTTAGTCAAATCACCGAATAGAAACCAAATTTAGGAAAAAATTACCTATATACAACTAATTGTAGCAAATTTACTTTTAATTTTTTATTTAAATAATCCAATTTACCATTCTATTTAAACTGGTTTTCTTGCAACTAAAAATTCCTATTCCTTCCTTCCTTCGCCGGCTCAGGTTTCAATAGAGGTAACTCGCGGCCAAATCTCAATTTTGCAGGCATGCATAACAAATAACTATTTTTAACTATGTAATTGTAATAAACGCAACTAAGTAAAATGAGAAGAAAACAGTCCTTGCCGTGTTTCTCGCGGCTTCTCTTTGTGGGGCAGTCTCCTGACGTAGGATTTGTTGTTAAATGACAGATAATCATATTTTTTATAATATTAGCAGGATTTTAATGAAATTTAACACGTACCTATCTGTAGGTAAGTACGTTACAAAATAACTTTCCAAGTATATTCGGTGCAGTCTCCTGACGTAGGACTTACGAAACAATGGCGTATCTGTTGAAGTTCAATACACGCATTCTAAATTCTTATAAAGAATAACATTAATTTTATTTTCTTTATCTTTATAGTCAAAAACTTCTCTGCACGTTGTTAAATGATAGACAGTCATATATTTCATATTTAAATTAACTTTCACGAGTACCTATCACGTAAACAAATTTGGAAATTCGCAAATTGCAAGAGCTAGCGCGCAAATTTATCTGTTACACTCAATACACGCCTGGGGTAACGCTCACTTACATATGTATATACGAGTACATTGTCACGGTGGGCCCAATAGGACTATGTACATTACATTCGTTTACATCGTATGGCACTGTCATTAATAATTACTGAAAAATAGTAAAATACATATTTTCAAGTTCTATAACTTTAAAATAACTAGAATTGGATAATTATTTTATATTTAGAATAATTGGAATGTAAAAGTATATTTATTTATTCACATTATTAAGAATATATTTATTCAGGCTTGAATCGCGTGGTGCAAATACTATAGTAAGTTAACCGAATGATTTATAATTTATTTTGCATCGGGTCCCATCCATAACAATTAACACACTGGTATTACAAGTATCCTGTTCTTAAGAATCTGGTTTATAATTCAACTTAGGTACATACTTGGGCTATTAATCACTTGATTTATTACACAATGTGTGAAAAACATTTGGCCATTATGGTGACCTTTTTAAAATGAGCTTCGTAAGATGGAGGATGCTGTTGTTCTTATAAGATTATTAATAATAATAATAATAATTATTTATTTAATAATAATAATAATAATTATTTATTTTCTTCCCACAATGTATGGTACAGACAAGACAAAATTAAAGAAAAAATACATACAAATAAAAGACAGTAATACATTGTGGTAAGCTGGCATCCATGCTAGGTAAGACCTGTATTACGGACTGCCAGGCCCCCCACCCGTTTAAGATAAAATTAAATAAGTACTTAACCAATACCTATGTCTAACATTTTTGTCGAAATAATGGATATGCATGTACATGAGGATTCGTAATTAGAGTTTTGTGTGTATGGTATGTGTGTTTGTGAATGTATGTGTAATGTGGGTGTGTGTTGTGTGAAAGATTGTGCATAACCTGGATAATAAGTCAGCAAACTATGGTTAACAATTTTTCTGTTGCATCATAATCCAAACACAGGAGCCAGTTTGTCACTGCTTTTTTACAAGCTACTTTGTTGAGTGCATAAATGGAAAGAGCTGAATTTAGTTTGTTATATAGGAATGATCCCGAAAAGCCAAAGAATCTCTGAGCAAATCGACTTTTGCAAACGTGCACGGGGCAAACTCTATATTTACGACGACAGTGTTCAAATTTCTTTGGGTCATAGATAAGACAAGTGTGCTTTCTTATTACTGTGTTTAGAACAAATAACTGCCGCACAGTGAGGACCTTCCATTCCTTGTATAAATCCGTGGTGGAATATAGAAATGGTAAGCCTAGACTAACCTTCAGGACTGCCCTTTGAGCTCGTTCCAATTTAATCAATAACGATTTAGTTGTGCCTCCCCAGACCGTAAGACAGTATGTTAAAATAGTTTGACAGAGGGCATAGTATATAGAAGTTAAAGTTTTTCTATCTGTTACTTTTCTAAGAGTTTTGAATATGAAGATCAGTTTACGGACTCTGCCCGTCATTACATCTACGTGAGGTGCAAATGAAAGCTTGTTATCGATCAATATCCCCAAGTATTTAATGCAATTTGTTGGCTCAATACGAGGACACGTACACGGAGTCTTGCATGGATCCGAGCAAGAATGTGCAACCAATAGATCCATTGATGGAGGTGTGGATTTTAATGTAAATGTTAGGTATTTTGTTTTGGCAGCATTGATTGTAAGCACATTATCCGAAAGCCATCTCATCACAAGATTTAAACCCATTTGCGTAAACTGGAAAGTTTCAGACCAACTCTCACCCCTGAAAATAAGAGCTGTATCATCAGCAAAAGCGACGACTTTTCCATTTGGTATATGAAGGTCACATAATCCATTCATATAAATGAGAAATAAACTCGGTCCGAGGATACTTCCTTGGGGAATTCCGCAAGTAGTGTGAAGTCCATCACTCATATGAGTGCCAATCTTAACCTGTTGTATACGACCTTGCAGATAGTCTCGAAAAAGGGACAATTGTAAACCCCTCACTCCCATATTTTCAAGCTTGTGAATAAGTATAGGGACAGAAACCGTATCAAAAGCCTTTGCTAGGTCAAGGAATACCGCAATAGCCTTCTTTTTATTATCAAGGCTATCCACAATATATTCGGTAAGTGTATGAACAGCATCAGCAGTACTCCTACCAGAACGAAAACCGAATTGGTTAGACGAAATAAGCTTTTTACTCTCCAGGAAAATTGTTAGCCTTTTATTCATAATACGCTCCAATATTTTGGATAATGTCGGTAAGATCGATATAGGTCTATAGTTGTTGACGCAGGCTTTGTCTCCAGACTTGTGTATAGGCTGTATATGTGCAATTTTGAAAGCTTGGGGGAATACACCCGTACTTATTGCCAGATTACAAATATAGGTAAGGGGTGGAACAAATATATCTTTAAATCTTTTCAAAAAATTACAAGAAATACCATCAGGACCCTCCACGTTACTACTTTTTAAATTCATGATAATGCTGCCCACTTCCCCATCATCCGTAGGCAGAAAACCCATTGAGCTAGGTGGAACATTAGTTGAAATTGGGATTGTTCGTTCATTGTTTTTCGAGATTTTCTCAGCTAACGATCTTCCAACATTTACAAAGAAACGATTAATCGCATTTATAGATTGTAAAGGTTCCGAGGTAGACAACAACTCACTAGGCACATGACAATTTGCATTTTTGAATGTTATATCCTTGACAATTTGCCACAGCCTTTTACTATTCCCAGTAGCCTTTTTTATTTCTTCTCGCTCATGCTCCACCTTTAAACGTTTCAGTAAACCGTTACAAAAGTTGCGATATCGTTTGTAGGAAATTAACAATGTTTCATCGTTAGGGCTACATTTAACTTTTTTATGCAAATGGTCTCTATGCCTCATACACCTAAGCAATCCTGGTGTGATCCATGGTTTAATTATACTTTTCCGCTTAGAGACCTTGAAACATGTGGTGTGGTCGGATATTACAGATTTAATAATTGATATAAAATAATTTGCAGCAGAGTTTACATCAGACAATTTATAAAGTGGATCAAACTTAAGCTTCAACATGTCATTAGTGAGACTTTCGTAATTTGTTTTTTTGATGGTATAATTTAATTTTTTTATTTTGTGACTTAAGTTTATGAAGCAGATAACACCATCGTGGTCGGTTATTGAAGTGTGAGGGACGAAACAGCGGGCCGGTAATTTAGTCTTCAATAAGACATGATCAATACATGATCTACCATGTATAGGAAGAGAGTGAGCTGCTAATAGTCCGTGAAAGGCACACATATTTAAATATGATGAAGCATATGGATCAGTGGTACCTACAATAGTATCGATATTTATATCACCCGTCAAGATTATGTTATTGAATGATGCGTAACTTGAAAGCAAAATGTTTAAAGACTCAAGAAAAGGGTCAACATTTCTATGACTGGGTGGACGATAAATTGCAATAATAATTGTGTCTGTATTTACTTTTAATAATAGGCAATTAGCATCCACAAGATGAGGTTCTTCCACTTTAACTACTAAACTCTTTCTTACTAAGACAACAACACCTTCATTTTGGGTTCTATGTTGGATGGTAGAAAAGGAGTAGTATCCATCTAATGTAGGGATTGTAGCATATTTAAACAGCCAACATTCAGTGAGCACAATATAATCCCAATCAATGTTTAGTCTCAACAATAGAGTATTAAAATTGTCAAAATTGCATCTTATGCTTCTTATATTCTGACACAGAAGCTTTAAAGAAGTTGTGGAAGTAAACATTAGATCTCGACATTGCTCAACATCACATATCGAAGACTCTGCGACCGTTACGGAATCTAGGCTGTTATTAAGATAAAATAATTGGTTGAATTTTTTTGTAAAACATGAAAGTCACAGATTCATAAGACAGTAAATGATATAGTGGACCAAAACTAATAGTTATATAGTCATGAGGACAGATCCAGTCAGTGAATTTCCCATTATAGCACTTTTCAAAGACAAAGGATATAAAAAGGTACATACCTGGCAATGCAGTTCCTTGCACACAGCTGTTAATCAAACGTTTGCGTAAGTTTTGTGTTGTGATGTGAAGACATTCTGTTTGTGTTCGGGGGTGTGAGCAGTTTCTTAAAATTAATAGCAATAACACTTTCAAATAGATTGATAACTCTACGATTAAAAATATCTCAAGACTAAAGTAGTACAATAACTCTAACATAATAATATTGTAGTATGGATTCAATAGGTTGTAAAATATTATTTCAACACAATCAACAGTCACTAGTCATATTTTGTCCTTTAGAGCAGACAGATCCGCTTCAGTATCTATACGGGTATTACACTGGGTTCTTGAGCCTCTAATCGTTTTTCATGGCAAAAAACTCGTAGTAAAGCTTTGCAGATCTAATAATCTGTGTAACTTATTTAGATAATGTTAATTGTAACAATGGAAAAAACGGAGACGTGGTCCCTTTACTATTGGCCTCATAAGAAGGCTCAAGGTCACTCAAACGGCGTTGGAGCGTGCTATTCTCAGAGTTTCTTTACATGATCGAATCAGAAATAAGAAGATCGAATCCATAGGAAAACCAAAGTAACTGACCTAGCACGCAGAATTGACAAACTTAAGTGGCAGTGGGCGGGGCACATAGCTCAAAGAACTAATAGCCGTTGAGACAGAAAAGTTCTCAAGTGGCGACCATGGATCAGAAAACGCAGTGTAGGCAGGCCTCCCACTCGGTGGACTGCAATCTGGTGAAGGTCGCGGAAAGCACCTGGTTGAGGGCAGCGCAGGACCGGTCACTGTGGAGATATCCAGCAGTGGAAGATATTTGGCTGATACGAAGTGTAAAAATATTAGAGTTAATTTACTTTGATCCATTTTTACACCTCATAAAGGTGGAATTCACCCATTCAGGATCGGGAGAAGGATCTTCATTAATAAAGTAGGTAACTATTTTATAGTTACGTAATAACAGATAATTGGCGCAACAGTGGCGCTTAAGATTCCAAGTTAGAACCCTAGTAGGGTCATATCTTTAAGCGATGATTATGTGCATATATTTTCGAACAGAAGTCATAGGTATTTTATATTTCTATTAATATTACATATTAATATATCATATATCACATATGTATATTTATCCGTTAGCTTTTGGTATCCGTAACACAAGCCTCACAGTTACTTACTTTGGGCTACGCTAATTGGTCTGAATGTAAGAATTAATATCATTATCATATTAAGGGTATTTTTTGAAATCAGCTTTTAATGCTGTCATTGATAGTCACTACGGGTCTAAACCAAGTAATGACTATTATTTTTATTAAATTATTATTATTTAATCATGATAATGCCTATGCCTAGAGAATTTCTATTGGCATTAAGTGCACCATTTATACATGGGGTTGATAAATAAATCATGAAGATAAGCGCTAAGGAAACTATTAGACATAATAAAACAACAATTTATTAATCAAACTTAATTTAATTCATATCCGAATCATAAATCACAATACTTAACTAACTATTTACAATTAAGGAAAAGTTCAAATTGAACATATTACTTTCACCTACATAAATCTCACCCATTTTCACATATGATCTCTATCACCATTTCTTTATAGATAATATAAGATTAAATTAATCAGTGCTGGCAAAAAAAAAATACCAATTTGATGTAATTTGAATCATTAGTGATTGTCGTTGAATTCTTGTTAATAGTTGATGGGCCTTATGAAGTTACTGCTTCCATTGATCGCTTAGTTATACACATTTGTAAATAATTTTTGGCAACCTTTAAATGTAACAATAAGTCTTTTATTGGTGTTAAAGAAATAATGAAGTACTCTGAAATGACTAATTTTAAGCCTTTGCCATCCTCTTCCGTGGTTGTAACCGCACTTTGAAACCTTCAGCTCTCTTCAAGATTATGTCAGCTTGAAGGTTGAAATCGGACTCTTTAAGGTCAGAGTGAACCCTGAAGTTCCTTAAAATTGTTGAAAGGATGATCTTCAACTTCAGCATAGCGTATTTACGACCTGTTAAAAATATGTAATATTGTAAATAAAATTTTGTTAAATCACATTTTATATTGTGAGTTCAATTTTTATGGGTCACTTTTGTGTAATAAATTTAGAAAATTACATCAAGACACGTATGTTTCTAAAAAAATATTAAACAAGAAACTACCAAAAGTCTCGGCTTAACATAATAAACTGAATAAATATAAATACTGAATATTCAGAGGAGATAAGTGCTGTTTTCAATGCCTTATGCTTAAAAGCCAATAACAACTTCTTAATCCTGAGTGATGTATGTACATAAATAAAAATCTCTTGTCACAAACTGTTTTAAATGCTTACCAACACAACTCCTAGGTCCAGCGGAGAATGGAACAAAGGCATAGTAATGCCTGTTGGCCGACTTCTCAGGGAGGAAGTTGTCAGGATCAAACTTGGTAGGATTGGGGTACACGTCGGGACGGCGGTGGAGCTTGTAAGTCGCAATAATGACGGTCGTGCCAGCCGGAACTTGTTTACCGTTTGACGCTATACAAAGAAATCATATGAGATTAACACATATACCTTTTCATATAAAATAATAAATTGTTTTTTATTGTATTATACTTAAAAAACGTAATTCAAATAAAATTTATTTATTTCTCTATAATCTGATTCTCCTATAAAGACATCCTCAAAGAGTATCTTACAAACACTACGCAATAAGTTATGACTTACATCATTATTATGTATGGTATAATATGACTTACGTAAGGTAATATCCTGGTTGAGCTGACGAGCAATAATCGGTACAGGCGGGTACATCCTAAGTGTTTCCATAAGACATCTTTCCAGATATTTCATTTCAAGTGTATCTTGGAAAGTGGCTGGGCGGTCAGAGTCCCCGAAGATCTGGTCGAGCTCCGCAATAACTTTGTCCTGGATATCTTGATGAATACCCATCATAGACAAAAAGAAACTGCTTCCAGCAGCAGTAGTGTCATGACCCTATAGAGACATAATTAAATTAATTATCTTAATTTTGCGTTAGTACTTATTTTTTATGGTATTGTTTTTAACATTATAAGTATTGTTTATTTTGTTGGTACCTCGAACATAATTGTGTCCACTTGTTCTTTGATCTCTTCATCAGAGATGACGACTCCACTCTGAGAGCTCTCCAAAAGCAAATCGAGAAAAGCAAGACGTTTTTTCTGGCCGACGTCATTGTCCTCAACATCCAAGTCGTCCTTAAGTCCAGCAGATTGACCAAAAGATAAACCTTCGACTGATGTTGTTTTAGAAGCAGGAACTTCGGTTGAAGTAGTTGTCTCAGGCTCAGATAAAACGGACGGTTTCTTGCCTGTTTTAAATTCTTCCTTCTTCCTCTTAATTACCTATTAAGATGAAAATAATATGATTAGTAATTTAGCAAAAATTTTCCAATTGTGTCGTTTGACTACTTGCTTAGGATCAAAACAGGACAATATTTGTATCAACAAGACTTTTTTTTGTATTTATTAAAAATTTGCTAACAACTAATGTCAGCAAACATTTACATACGCATATTTTATACTATAAAACAAGATTAATGATCAGCATTAAAATTCATAAGTCAAACCTGCTACGTGATAATTACCTTCTTCGTCAAACCGTGGATGACGTCAAGGAGTTTAGTCTGGCTCTTTGCGTACTGCGTGAAGTTGAACAAGAATTCGGGTCTTAGCCAGATTTTGGTATGTCTTAAGTGAAGGATATCGCACATTTTCATGACAGCCATGGCATACTCAAATCCACTCTGGTCTTGTGTACTTTTGCTGACACCCATTGCGGTTTCTAAATAAAGATAAATATGATTACAACCAATGATCACATAGTTAAGAACATAATTAAATAAATAGAAATAATAATTAACCTTCATCGCCTCGAAAGTTATTGAGTAACGAAGCTCATAATGATAAACTGAATATTGAGTAGCCTTTTAAGGAGAATATTGGCCATTATAGGTACGTGTACCGTGGGGGGTCGCCAAACTCATTATTAGATACGTGCCGTCAACAAGCGAATAAGAAGGACCTACTTTTACAGCTAATCCGATACAACTTTACGGAGTAAACAACTTAATTGATTCTTCTAACATTGCAGAGTATATTTTATAACAATAGGTAGTAGTCATTAAATAATCTCAATATAACTACTATTGCTGCACGTATGATTACTGCCGTAATTCCCAGTATTGCATTGGTTGGAACAGTAAAGTGGCACATAAATATGGCAATAAAAGTATACTCAAATTAAATATAATATCTGAACGTCAACATAATGTATTTTTGATATGATGCAAACCTGAAGTGCCAATTATTGCCATTGGTGAATTTAAATACATATAGTGTGAAATTAAGATATTTTTACACATAATGTTTCGCAAGTTCGCAAGTTTTAAGGTACTGGAAGCATTCAAGAACGACATCTAGTGTTCGAGCAGGGTCATTGTGACCTGTGTTGTCATTACTTTGCCGCTACGTGACTTTACTAACAACTGCTGATTATCCTTTATTATTTTCGCGTAGACACCTTGAGATTTGGGTCGATTTTTAACAAGTCATACAATATGTTTATATGTTTTATAACGAACTATACGCTGACGATTCTTATATTGTGATGACGTAAGAACAAACTTTACGCATAAATTAATAACAGCCGTTTTAGCATGATTAATGTAAGATTAAAAAATCATGTTTTGGAATGTGTTGGTTAAGGTATTTTTTTTTCGGGAATCGGACATGATAAACAAAGTAAATATTGCTCCCTGATGAAAAATGATATCTAACAATTTTTATTCTTACAATTATTAAAAATGTTCTATCTACAGCAAATACCTTTACAACAAATTACAAAAATTTGTTCTTATAACCTAAATAAATGGCTCTCACGTCGTGTACAATATATTTAACAGAGAGTCACGAATACAACAGAATCAATGAGCAAAGGAAACGGCAGGTGACATATACATCGACATTTGAAAAAAATAGACTGTTTTGTATTCCTGACACGTCGGCGAATAACGACATCGGATTATTCATGAAATTGACACTGTGCTACCGATTTTTTATTATTAGCTCGTAAATCAACTGTCGATGATCACTTGTACTTTATGCACTAGTAAATCATGTTTAAGATATATTTCTTGATATTATTATATATTATTACGTGAACCGTGTCAAGAAATGGCTATATTTGCGTCACTCAAATTGCTACAATATTGTGAATATAAGAATTATGACATAATGATATAAACTTGGGAAATATGTTATCAACCGCATGAATTTCCAAATCATTTGACGTCACAAACGCAATAACATAAGGACGAATATTTTATTACGATCATAAGGCCACAAGACAAGGGTAAAGGCACCAGTGGTCAGCCTAATAACGACTTTTTGAAGTTTGAACAGTTGCCATTTCTACAGCATACGTCGGATAATGAAATCTTCAACATGATTGGATTTATTGTTTATTATAGTTTTAAACAATATATATGTCAAAAACAATAATTTTCCTTATAAAATATATAATTAAGTTTAAACAAAAAAAGGCACTTTGTCCCAGTGGACAGCCTCTAAAAACCAGTAAACAGCCTCGATGAACCCAGTACTCAGCCCTTGTAAGTATGTAATAGTTGTAAAATGTTTATTTATAATCATTGATTATAAATATGAATTTTGAAACTATTTCAGGTAAAACTTAAGTATTGCTTATAGATTCTCATACAAATAACTACATTCGTCCCTAAAAATACTATTTAAATAAGATCGTGGCTGAGTACTGGATCTTCAACACCCAGTGATCAGCCGCATGAAAAAATAATTTAAAATGTGGCTGATCACTGGGTTTTTCGACCATTAGGAAATGTTTGTCGTACTAAATTTGGAAATTGATATTTATCGGTTCTAATGGTCGTCTTGTAATTTCAAAAATAATCGAAAAACTCGGTTATCAGCCCCGGGGCTGTCCATTGGATCTCTTGTAAAAAAGTAATATCCAATGGTCAGCCCCCTCAATTTATACGTAAAAAAGCGATATTTTTATTAAAATTTAATATAATTTAATACATGAACTAATTTATAAAGCTACCATGTAGAAACCATAATCACATTTCATAATAAAATAGGTTCTTTCTTACCTGTTAAGAGAACACTACGTGTAATAAAAAATATGGCGGACTTGACACTATTGCTCTTGTCGTTGGACAGCATCGATATGAACGAGTTTATTTCTACCCCCTGATCCCCTGCCGCTCCTGTCGCGCGACACATTAACCAATGAGGAATGAGAGCGTCTATTTAAGTGCAGATGATTTGTTTATTCTGATTATAGCGATATTTATGGCCAATATACGATGTAAAAGGCTGAGTACTGGTGCCTGGCTGGCCACTGGTGCCGTTACCCTAATATTAGCAGAATAATTTTCCAATAATAAACATAGCCATTAGTTAGGTACGATTGAAGGCGAGTAGCTTAGATTACTAGTTATAAATGCAACATTGTATTGGTGGCTTGGAATAGAAATTATGTAACATTTCGAAGATAACTTTATATGTTACCTAGCCAAATTGCTTTAGTCTAGTAACGAAGATTGATACAAATAACAACTATCAGCTAAGATATTCAATTCAGCTTCGAGTTTGTTAGATAAAAGAACTTACCAAGCAAAATTTCGACGGTGCACTCGCTCATATAATCATGGCAGTCGAAGGATCCACTCTCCTTCTTCAGTTTATCCACTACCGCTCTAGAGTTGGCGTTGAATAAGTCAATGAAGCTCTTGAGAACGTTCAAGTGGAAGGTCGGAGCGATGAGTTTGCGGTGGGATCTCCATTTTTGACCTTAGATTAATTAAAATAAACTTATTCAATTAAATAAGTTAATAACTAAAATAAACACATTAATAACTCATTAAACGTTATAATCAATATTAGGCCCATATATAAAATTTGTTCTATATATTCCACTATATAATTGAGCAGACTTGAAACAACTGGTTTTGAAAGTTTCCGAGAGGCAATTAAGAGATCAGAGTAAAATTCCATTGAATTTATGTATTATGAAATATGAATGTGTCGATGCTTTACATATTTTTTTTATATTTCCTTAGCATAGGACTTAGGACAATAAATAAACGAGTCTCATTAGAATTGATATCTCGAAAAATTCTTTGGTCTCTTAACAAATATCAAATGAATGCTCGAAGTAAGTATATTGAAGAGGATTATAAGATAAAATGAGTTACATAATTTGAAAAGATATTATTTATCCATTAACAGAAATATTAAGCCTTATCACTTAAATGGTACTAACAAATTATCTCTTGACATAATTTTTTTCATCATTATTAGATTTATTTCCTTCGAATTTAGTTTAGTGTAGAAGCCTAGACTTCTAAATAAAAAGAACCTGTGTCTACAGTTTTTTGAAAATATAATTACCGGTACTGATGAGAAGACCATTTCCAAGCCAAGGCTTGAAGAATCTGTATTCGTCAGCCTTGTCGATATACACGTGACTGCTGAGGATCAGTTCAACATCACGAGGGTCATACAGGAACACTAACAGCCTGGGGCCAATCCAAATTTTGACGACTCCCTCTTTGTCAAAAGGATCACTCTTCGACACGAGGTTTTTGAAGATATCTGTTGGATAATTAAAAGATAATTATTATTATGACATTGCATCTTTTATTTTACTATTGAAAGATTCATTCATTCATTTCACTGCAGAATTTTCAATATTTCATTTTACTGAAGGCTTATTTTTTTCACATATTTCAAAAAACGAAAAATAGTTCTTTTTACGGGACAAAGTCAAGTCAATTAGTCTTTAGAATAACTAAATCAGTCTGAAGTAAGAAACGGATTTATGTGAAATTAATTCTTTGAGTGAATTGAGTGCTATCATTAATATTAAACGAATCTGAGTACTCTAAATTACATCTTTTTTTTACTTTGCGGTCAAATTATCGAATTTGGGTAAATTATGTGAAACATAACAATTTTTACGGATATCGAAATCGTGTTTATTTTCATAAATCTATTTAGACAGTCTATGTACCTACTTGTCTCCAAAATAACCGCTTAGAAATCGTAAGGATTAAATATTCAAAAAAATATAAAAATAAACGCGTTTACGGAAATCATAGGTAGGGGAGATAGACTGCGAAAATGTTGGAAAAAAGCTTAAAACCTACCAGCCGATCCGCCCGTGAACTCAAGGGCATTGCCTAGGAGTGGCAGGCCAGGTGGTCCGTGGAGTTTGTCAGCGAGTTCATACATGCGCCTTCTTGACATTCTCCAGTAGGCATACCACAGGACCAAGGCCGGGATTACCAGCATATAAAACATGTTGGTCGCAGCCCAAGAGCTGCTTTGCGCCACATTTTCCGCTGTGTAAGTCATATTGCAAAATCTGTTGACAAATGTAAATATAAATTATTCGCAAGAAATTACAGAACTTTAATAGTATGCAGTTTTTGATGTTACGAAATACGCGATATGTTCACGCGTAAGTCAGCAAATATGGGTACAATTGGTACTTTGACCTGAACAAATGTAATAACTTGTTAATATTTTGTTAGTGTTAATTTATTTTCTTCATTAAACTAGTTCACATAAGCAACTTGTACCGATATACATTAGTATAACAGTATAATGAATGAAAAAAAAATCTTGTAAGATTTTTTAATGATTTTGTGAACAAATAATTGAGTAAAAGGTTCAATAAGTAGTTTATGACTTGTCATTATATTGAATTTGAAGCTTTTTATTCAAAATTATTGTTAATAAACTAAAAAAGACACTTATAGTTAATTTATGCTTAAAGTAGTATTTTTTTAATTTATAAAGTCTTTATCGCCATTTTCATATTTTGTTAAGACTGAATCAATATAATATTTCAGTGACTGTCGTGGGAACAGACAGAAAAAATTATACCAACTTATATAGCGTAACTTCGACAACGATGTCTTTCTTGTTAATAAAATATAACACAAAGTTAATATAACCTATAATCAATGTTTTGTTTCAATATTCTCTATTCTTAGTTTTTTTTTGTTTAAACGAGTAAAAGTATATTTATTATTTATATGTACGACAACTTTAAATTTTTTTAAAAATATGGACACTATGTTTTAACATTTTTATACATAAATATTTTATATGAAAAGACTTATAATTATTGATATTATCTATGACATTGTTATTTCAACTATCTGTTAGTTTTCTTATTATTATTTAACATATAAAATTATAATAATAAAAGTACCTTTGTTCTTGTCAACGAACTTTATTATTGCTATATTTTTGTTATTAGAGTTAAAGCATTTATAATGGTAAAAACAAATATAATAGTAAACAAATATATAAATGACATTTTTAACGAATAAAACTATCCCTATCAATCGCGCCTTAAGCGGCCGGTGTATTTTATTTAAAATGTTTTATTAACTATAAGTCACAATACCTTATTCCTTATTAGTTTAGTACTTGATATAGATTAATTGATGTTAAATTAAATTAAAAAACATAACAATGGATTTTCAAATATAATATTTCTGTACACTTATCACTTCCTTACCTTTACTAGTCGGCACTCCGGCTCCAACAACACTAATTAAATAAAAAATAAACTATCCCTTAAAGACCTTAATCGAGACGCGTTCTCGACTACAACTATTGAATTGACTCCTGCGCAACCGACTATATACACGTCATCTACGTCACCGAAGTACGACACCCGCCGACTTAGCCAGGCGGTATTCGTACGTCAGACAACGAGTATAATAACATGATTCGGTTGTTTATTAAAATGTCTCTGGATAAGCTGTTTTAAGAAACACTCACGCAATATATTTATGGACACGGATGATATAAGACACTTTTTTCATGGAAAATTTACAAAAGAGTATACCTAATAAGAAAATATTTTCAAACAAATGTCGAACGAAACATAAAATTGGAAAATCCTTCAATAATCTCAACAATATTATTTAACCAATTTCATTGATAGTTAGCAGTTAAAGTTTTGTTCAATTATCACAATAATTCTTGCTTTTTTAATCACATGGTGGCCATCATCATCATCATCAGTCTTTTGAAGTCCTCGCTGCTGCGACATAAGCCTTCCCCATGGCCTTCAAAATTTTATAGGAATGATAGAACATAACTAAACAAACTGGAGGAGCGATTTGTATATACTCCAATAAATATACTATTTTCGTAGGTTGAGGGGTTTGTTAAAGAAGGCTTAAGAATCTCCCTGGCTTAAGAATCATATCCTTAAGCCAGGGAGATTCTTAAGCCAGGGAGATTCTTAAGCCAGATTCTTTCAGGAAACCAAAAGGCTAAGGATCTTTAAAGTGAAAGTATTCTTGGAATCAACCTTACTAAAATAAGTACTATCTACAAGTTTACAACGATTCATAGCAGATCTACCAGATCGTATTTTCCATACTCTCCTCCTGGACCTGCATGCTCTAAGAGGAACATAATTATTATTTGTGTAATATTTACCAATTGACTTGGAAACGTTAAGCTACAAAAATAAAAGAAGATACAACACGTAACTAAATGTTTTTTTAATCTAATAGATTGAGATAGCACGACAATTAGTTAATTGCAAAGGCAATTTATCTTTGAGTAGATACTTTATCTTATGCGAGAGAGTAAATAAATACAACTGTAAAAGAAGTAATTTGTATCCACAAACCACTTCAATGTTGTAGTTGTTCCGGTTAAAAAAGATTATGTAAACTATGAATACTAAATAACTAGGAAAACATAAATACCTATCTCCACAACCAAAACTTGGGAACTTAAGCTTATGTCCAGTGCACAAATAAACCGAGGGTGCGTTAGTACATCTTTGACCCAATAGCTCAACATTGCTTTGACGACGGGCTATGATGAAAATAGAATAAAGTATTTTCTTGATTTAATTTTTTAGTTGTTATTTTTTGTGTGCTTGTGTATCGAGTTCAATTTTCTGTAGTCAGTTTTTGGGTTGGGAAATAATTTAATAAGGAGTTCATGTCTATGCTAAGAATTATGTAGAATTCGGAGACGAACTCAATTGCGTCCCTGATGGAGCTATGTCGATCGTGACGTAAATTATACAAAACACCTAATTGACACTACAACATATTTTTAAATAAATCTTAATATAATAAACAAAACACACTTTAGGTAGATAAGCAGTTGTTTTTTTGTTTTACCCCAAATGAGATTATACAAAAAACGGAAGATATTTACTATAACCGAAACAATTTTTGGGACTTAATATTTTCAAAGGGTACATTAGTCACAGCCTTTTACTGAAAAAATATTTAAATGTGTATTGACTTTTTATATATAGTTTCTATTGAGATCTTAGACGTCATATATGAGAAGTAATTTTTCATTGCTTTTATTATAGTGAAATATAGTAATAAATTATAAGAGATAGATCGATTTCTTATATATTCATCGTTGTGGTATAATGCTTTCGCTGTAATAGGTATTACTCGCTTCAAATAACTATTAAGGTCAGTCATCCACAGATAACATTTGTTGAATTTACAAGAACGAACAAATATTTAACTAGCTTTGGTCCATTACTTCACTCGCTTAGAAAACCTTTTTACTTTTTAAACTACCGTTCCCTCGTTTATTACCTCAAATTAATAACAATCCTCAGCTGCTTTACTGTGACATTTAACTGAAAGTAATTTTTTGATAAGTTATTACACAGTTTTAGATTTTTCTTTTGTTAATTCTTATTTTTTTAAGTTATTTTCAACGAAAGGAATAGTTTTTTTACCTCACACGCTCGGAAAAGTTTGGTTTGTCATTCAATTTCTGCGTGGATTGCGCTTTCCGTTAGCGTGAAAAAGTGTTTTAAAATTAAAACCTTTCCATTCAGAAAAAAACACACATGGTACATTCCGAATCGTCGATAAGTTACATTTTATTCTTATTTAAATTACTACTTTAATATTTCGTTTTGGTTTTATAAAATTTTTGTGCCTTAAATTATAAAGACAACAAAAATAAATATTATTTAGCATATACTATTTATTATAAGTATTTTGAAATGTATGGTGGGTGAGATTTCATAACATATAATTGGATTTCGGGCCACACCCGAAAAAATACTGTCAGTGATTATGGTATTCTAAGTCAAATCACATTTAATAGGAAACCAATTTAAAAAAAAAAAGATATTTAACATAACGAATTGTAGTAATTTTACTTTTAGTTTTTAAATTTAATGAAATCAATTTTATTTAAGCTATTTTTCTTCCACCCATAAATTTTCCTCGCTGTCGTGAGGTGAAAAATGTTATGTTTTTCTCAGCGGCAAAGTTTTTACCTTTGAAACTCTCGCTACCTTTAGGATTCTATCTTTGATCTCATGGTTCAATCCTAGAATCCTTTGCTTGCTCAAGTTTCAATAGAAGTAACTCGCAGCCAAAACTCAACTTTACAGCCTTGCATAACAAATAACTATTGTTTTTGAGGAGTAACTGTCCCTTTTCCTTTTTTGCAAGCGCATGCCGAAATCTAGTCTTTCTGTTAAAAGTGGTACTGAAATGTCCCCTTTAATTAACACTATTACTGGAATATATTACACTTTATATTGAAAATAGCTAGGTATAGGTGTATATATAATACGTTATTAGACTACCGTATAAACTATTATGGTCAGCACGATGGATCTATAATTGCGAAGATTAAGCAATTTTGCAAGGGGCATCTTTGGATCGGTGACCTATTAAACCTAACAAGTAGCTAACAATAAAAGGTATAATATTAATCGTCCCATATTTTATATTCCTTCTAGTCAACGTCTTTACTTATCTGCTTGTCTGCAAATCAGCAAATTCTGCGAAGCAAACAATAGTAACCTATACATATTTCATTGGTGTGTTCAGTTTAAGATATGTATGTCAGGTTTTATTGTTGGGCATTTTTATTACTAACCACTCCACATTTATCTTTTTTTCACTTAAAATGCATCTACATCAAGTTATTGCCTAATTACAATTATTGTACAACATCCCTCTATTATGTTAAATATGATCCATTTAGTAATCACGAAACTTTTTGCAAGTCCGCACTATTAGTGTTAATTAATAAAAAATATCCTACTCAATAAAATTAATGTCCAACGCATAGAGTTCAATATTATCTGATAACTGAAAAATGTGTCATGTTGTGGCAATCCCTACAAGTGTAGTTGAAAAAAGAATAAGAGTTATATAGAAATGATCTAGTCAGTACATCAGTACATTACATTATGACAATACTTTGTGTATTTGTTACCATATATAGTTACCATAAGCCTAAGAATAACAGTTTTTATAATCAACTAGCTGACCCAGCGAACTTCGTACTGCCTTAGCGTAGCTTTCAATTGAATGACGTTGACATTTGTCAGCGCGGTTATCGATGTGGTGTCACAGATTACCACAGATTTTTGTTTTAAATTGAATGACATTGACATTCGTTACGTTATATTTTTCAATCTTTCTGAGAGATTTTCTTTATATTTTTTTCCGTAAGAACCTTGTACAGAGTATTAGAAAACTACAAAAAAAAATCAGCCAAATCGGTCAAGCCGTTTTCATGTTATGTCGTGACAACGGAAAACGGGTTTCATTTTTATATATATAGATTAACGTTCCCATAGCAACGCGTGGCCGGGTCAGCTAGTACCTATAATAAAAAAGAGAAAAAATTACGTAACTCAATATATTGTCAAAATTTAAATTGTATTTTTTTAATTTCTGAAGATGTTTAGTTTATGTCTCTAAATAGTCACGAACCTCAGATACAAGGGTGTATTAAAATGTGCATAGCGCTACCAACAAAACAATGAAAGTTAATGACAGAAGTATTATAATTTTTCTACATATTACCACCAAGCTCAATACACTTATTCTACCTTTTCGGTAAATCCTTGATCCCCTATTATAGGTAAAAATCTGACGGAGTTAAATCAGGTGAATATGGAAGGTGTGAAAGTTATTCAAACCCGCAATATGTATTTCAGCGATTAACTGCAGTTGTGTTCACTTTATCCTTGACCTGACGAAACAACATCTTTTCTTTATCACTCCTGGATGTTTTTCTTTCATATCTTCCCGCAAAGACCGACGAATAAGTAGAGTTTATTGTTTTATCCTTTTTTGAGGTAGTTCATGAAGTTTATTTCTTTCGCATCTCAAAAAACTGATTCCATCACATTATCCACAGACAAAACTGTTATGTCCTTCTTTGGACTTTGAAATCCCGTTCTTTTCAATGTTTGGACTGTTCATTCGATTCTCGGATATGATGATGAACTCGGGTTTCATCTTTAGTAATAAATCAATCTAAACATTTTTGCCGTTCAGCTTCAAAAAACTACAAACAATTTTTTATCCATTTTGGGTACCTATCGCCCTGAAGCCTCGTCAAAGCCCAATTCTTCGATAGTGATATTATATTTCTTTTCATAGAAGATTTAAATGCCCATTATCACATCTATCTACAGGGCCTTATATCTTCGGTCTGCCGATATCAACTCACATATCTTGATTATTTAGAAAAACAATCAAACAAAGACATTTTATAGCCAAAGTTCCGATGTTTCGACTCACAAACGCGCTCACGGGTCACTGCACTCACTAGTAAAATAGGCTTTGGTATGGTAAAAGTGCCTTCATAAAGGTCAATTTCATCAGAATATGACTTCCTATAATTCTAGATACAGGAGTCATATTTCTGCACCACATCAATGGAAATCCAGTTACTTGTTTACGTAGACAATTCGAGACACAAATATTTTGCAAAACTACCTAGCAATAATATATAACGTCATCGATTTAGAGTTCCGCGTCAAAGATACTGCATTATGTCGTTAAACTAATTTGACTCATTCTCATCTATAGACATTTACATCCTGTATTTAACGTGTAGAGACATCATAAACAGTAATTTATTCTAAATCTATTTGATAAATATAAATTCTGCCGGCTACTTTGTATAACGGTGGCAATCTTACCTTCTTGCAATATTATTATCATCTTATTTTTCAAACTGTTCTATTTTACTTTTTGATAACACTGTACTTGAGAATTTAATTTTATTAATATACATTATCTTCCGTACTTCCTTGTTTTTTGTGCCCTTGTCAGCCAGGTTTATGGCTAAAAATCGGTGCTTCATCTATAACACTACATCTTCTTACACCGAACTCTGAGCCTATTCCTGCTGCAGCACAAAGTTGTAACTGTACACCCGGCATGCTACGAGAGGGTTATGTTCAGTATTTCTTATAGATCTGATGACCAAGAAATGTTCTCGAATGGCGTTTACGAATTGGATGATGCAGCGTGTTAAGGCCCCCACTAGATGGAACGATGTCCTAGTGAAGGTTCCAGGTAGCCAATGGCTGCCAATAGTTAACCGCCGCTCCTCGTAAAGCTCTAAAAAGAGGCCTATAACGCATTATAAATTTTACATTCTAATCGCTTGACAAATATCTGCTCATCCTAACTAATGTAGCCTGATGTTTCTACAAATGGAATTAGCGATTTATCATCTTTTTATTTGTGTAAACTGTTGTAATAAATAAAAAAATACTTTAAAATGATATAATTAATTGAACCAGAGATCTTTTGTCAATCATATTAGTGCACTTAATTATAATAAGTGGCAAATTAATATTACACTTATATGGAGGTATATATGTATATGACGTACTTGATGACATTGGCTAAAAGGAATTCTACTACGATCGAAATTATGAGAATATTCTATAAATAAATAAAGTAATTTAATAATGGTCTATCTATTTTTAGCTTAACACTCGTGTTGTTTATTTTTAAGTTGTGAATTTCCACGACGTAATGATCGGCCTCTGACGCTATCCAACAGCCTGTCTCTCAATAACTCGATTACTTAAACCCATAAACTTAAAAAAAAATACAAAACATAGCTTTTTTCTTACTATACTTACGTGGGTAAATGTTTTAATAAAATTGACATTTTGAACACTTGGTTTCGCATAAGCTCGCTCTTGCTCATCTTTACGTGATTAGACTGTGTTTATTGTCTGACTAATTTTTAGTATATAAAATTTCAATACATTTATTTAAAGATTACTTTTAACCTTTGAATAAAACTCTTTTTTTTTTGGTAAATAAAACTTGACTCTCTTCGCTAAATTATAACCTTTTCAAGAATGGCACTCCGTATTGTTAAAGTTAAATTTTTTATGATAAAAATGTATACAAATTCAGACCAGATTACTTTATTGAGTTTCTTTAATTTTTAAATAAAAAATATATATATTAAATAAAAACCTTTGGTCTTTTATTATATTATTATTATTACAGTCATACTTGCCAAAGCAACTTTTAGATTAAAGTGTGTTAAGACAAAATATAATATTTTATAATAACTATTTCAAATTGTTTATGATTTGATTTACTAATAAGATTTGAGATATAGATTTTATTTTATCGGAAAAATTGGGAAAATTTTCCGATAAAATAAAAATATTGAATATAGAACTCAAATGTTTCTTTTAAAAGCTCTCTTACAACTTGAAATGGTTTTCCTTTATCGACCGACTGTTTAATAGAATAAATGTCGTCAAATAACGTTCGAAACCGCATATTTTGTTTTTGCTCAGTTCTTTAGCATACTTTGAATTGAATATGACATTAATTTAAAAACCTCCTTAACAAACCTGTTAGTGACGTGATTAGGATCATCATGATAGTATAACGGCCTACATTTTGTTATTGAGAATTTCATAAATACTTGCATTTTATTGGGTAAAAATAAAACTATATGTAAAATATCACCACATTCTCAAAAAAAATACAACTAACTGTTTTTTGATAATTTTAAGTTTTTGGAGTGTTTCTAGTAATAGACCAAGGTGTTTTAAAGAGATTTCTAACAAAACCGTAATATATTTATGCATAATATGTTAAAGGAAATGTATGTAATCCGTCATTGTATACAATTCCTGGGAAATGTATGTAATTCCTAAAATCCCGCAATAAATTATATTATACACATTTCCAAGGAAATCTATATATTTCCTAAATAGCAATCGGAAATGCAGCGGGACGAGGGGAGGGTATTGCTTTAGGTTAGGTTAGGTTATAAGAATAATATAAGGTGATTTTGTGATACGTTAAAAGTTAATAGATAGTTGATTTATTAAGCATTAATTAGTAAGATAATATGAACATATTATATTTTACGGTATGACTGCTATCCGATTGTCTCAATGAAGGCTGTAATAAAAATTATTATTCTCATTTTAACAACGTGCAATTACAGAAAGCATTTATTTTATAAATTTCCTAATACCATATTGGAATTATATACAATTCCGAGGAAATTTACACATTTCCTAGGATACCTATCTATGCATTAAATAGTTTTTCAAACAATATTTTATACATTTCCTAAATAGTATCGGAATTGTACACATTTCCTAGGATTTGTATACAATTCCTTGATTTCATACATTTCCGGTAACACATACATAAAGTCAAGTCACATTACCAAAAACGATAGATTGAAAACAACTATTATTTGTATTAAAAATAGTTTTGTTTATAGTATGCAATGATATGATGGTAACAAACGAAGCAATAAAAATATTACTAGTGGGTTCTTTTTAACATGCGATTTATTTTTTAATAACTTTATAACTATTCATTTAGCCCACACATTCCCATACAAAACAATCTGAAAAGTTATCGTTAAGTATCTTATTACAGTTTGCATATTCGTTTAATAATAATAAATTAGTTACGAACAATACAGCTTTAAGTTGATTTTAAATAAAACTTGTTTTATTATTTGCATCTTTCTGCTTACGTCATTTGGTTTGTGACAGGGATAGGAATATTTTAAGCCTGCCATTACCAAGATCGTTGACATCAGACGATGCATTCAATGGTCTGTATATGTTTATTTTAAGGAATTTTCCAGAATGAAATGCCTGTTAATTATATATTTATATATGAAATTATGAAAGATTCGATTGGTGGCAGGATGATGCAGAACATTATTTCTAAAAATACTAATTAACTAACAAACAAACTAAACAATACTAATGAAAAATCAGAAATTATAAAATTAAAACAAACATACGTATAACATTTCTGTAGCTAAACGGAATACACATATCGTTACTATTATTGTATATTTACCGTGGTAATAATAGTGCCATAATTTACGTAGTAGGTACCTTGACAATAATTATAAAGTACTTTGTGCATATCTATGCAAAACTAGCAAACGCGTATGCATAAAAGGTCAATAGGTTTAAATTAAAAACAAAATGAGCATCCGACGTCGATTATAAGTATAATTATTGACTTTATAAAGGAAAGATTTGGAATTGCTCAGCGATTATTAATTTAAATATTTCAATAATCAACTACCAGTTTGAACGTAACGCCTTACGTCAAACTTTGGAAATTTTCAAGAGCATACAGAATAAAATAGTTTAAGGTATTAAATACCTTTATTGAAATTGAATTACCTCTATTTGTCAGCCGATTTTATTTTTTGTTTAGTAGCTAATGACAAGCTTAAGTATTAGCAAATTAAAACTTTGGAAAGATTTTATTCCTTATCCTCCAATTAAATGAATTGAGGTCAATTATCGACCTCCTGAGACCATAAATTCGAATAAAATATATTTTTGTATCACAGAAGGAGAAAAGAAAACCAAGAAAACAATTCGCTTTATTTTGATTTCATACTTTTACTTACATTCGATAAAATACAGAATATTTTAACACATCAGAAGTTTTGGATAATTTTGTATATATTTTGGTATGCATCGGAAAAATCCGGATTAAATGACAATTTCTTAGGAAAGTGTCCTTTTTCTGTAGAAAATATGGAAACAAAAACTGTCAATTTTATAGATAAAATTCCGTTTTACGCGCAACATTAACTCATTGGAGGCACTAAAAATTGAACTGGTATAAAAATTATTGTCTATAAGCTGGTTTATTTGCTGCTCGCACGTAAAACAGGATATTGATGGTTTACAATACTAAAACTTATGTTATTATCTTCTTTGTTATTATAACATAACTAACCTAGCTTTCCGTTAATTAGAATTAGCGTATTTTTTAATTTACATAAAGTTAATTTAAGATTGTTTAGTTGCCATAATATGAAAAAGAATGAAAATCATCTCTCCTTTTTTACAAGTAGATCTTCGTGTTTTTGTCGAATATCAATAAAACGATATTAACATAATGATATATAATCAAATAGTGAAACGAGGTCCACATGACTAATTTATGACATGACACGTGATCACCACGTGACTATTAATTATAATATTTCTTACATTCACACTCATTAACCTAGCCCAAAGTAAGCACTATAAGGCTTGTGTTATGGATACTAGGGTAACGGATATACATACATACATGGTACATAGATAAGTTATATTTATAGATATCCATGACTCGGGTACAAACGCTCATATTCATCACACAAACATCCCTTCCGGGACTCGAACCCAGGACTGTCGATGCGAAAAGCAGGATCAATACCGTTGCATCAATCCTGATTTTAATATGTAAAAATGTCTTCAGATACAGATTGGTCACAGATATATAGACATATAATTCTGTTTTTAAGAGTCTATCTATTTCAACTGTACCTAATGGGCCATGTTAAAATCAATATAAGTAAATATGTATCTAATCATCATATTTTATTTTATAAATAAATGAAGTGGGTCATTATTTCTTAATACAGGCTAAAATTCATTTCTATGTTATACAATATTATATGCAAGTAAATTGTCTGTAATACAAATATTTTTCTCAGAAATACTAGATACCTACATTTTACTTATATAGTTTTAAGAAGACATGCCTAATAAAAATATTAGTGATAAGTAACGTGCGTCTAATGAAAGGTCCAATATAAGCATAGTTTTATAAAATGTAACTGGAGGATAGGACTTTTTTAAAAATTGTCAGAAATGTTTTTTTTTATATCAGACGATCAACATAGTCGTAATAGATGTCCAGTCTTGACTTCGCCGGGTTACATCACCAGCATAGTAATACTAGTAATTAATTGAGTAGATACTTACTTACTTAGTTTGTTTATATTGAGTATTTAATATTGGGATGTTTATATGAATTTTATATTATTGGCTTTTTATGTGCCTTAGGCGAAGAGATGCTTATTGCGTGAGCGACCCTGATACATCTGCCGTCATTAACACCCACCTATCAGCATGCGTGGTGTTGACTGGCCTATTCCACCTACATCCAAAGGGACGGCCTGGGTCCCTGCATTGGGAACATTAATAGTCTAAAGATGAATATGATTACTACTTTTATATCATTTGCCTAGAGTCAACAACTTTAAGACCAAAACACAGAGTTCAATAGGGATTGAACTATTTGACAGTTTCTGTTCAAAATGCGGAATATAAATTAAACCATTTAGTATCTAAAGAAATGACAAACATATTAATTCAACAAAAAAATCAACTTTTCTCAGTCGAACCACATCAAGTGCTCTTGCAATTAATCTAGCGAAATCAGATTTTTATAGACCCGTTAAATTATCAAGTATTTCCTCTCTTCGCCGCCTGACTCTTGATACAAGTTGATTTTATCTTGTAATAATTTCTTTTGATATAAAAATCGGGCAGTTAAACGCTCTAGATAACTTAAAAATATAATGAAATATTTAATGTTGAAAGAAGACTATTTTCTCAGTCACGGTTGCTATACGTCTTTAAAATATTATTATTATACTCAAAGTCAGGGAATATTTCCGGGATGATTAGTACGCACGATGGAACATATTCGCGTACGTGAGCATAGATTTACTAGTTCGCCCGCGACTTCCATCACAGAATACCAATAATACATGATATCTAACTGATTTGTTTGAGAGATAAAATGTATTTTTTCCGATTTCTCAAGACACCTAAGCTTCAAATTCATCATACCAAGGAAGATTGGTGAAATTAATAACTGCTCTTGCATCCGCGAACTATGCCATCATAAATCAAATGACGTAAAAAATACACACACAATTATAAATAAGTTATCTTTTCAGCAATGGTTATTTTTTAGCCCAAAACTAGACTATTATTTTTTTTTTGCATTGGGAAAAATTCAATGTAAACTATTATAGAGTTCCGTCGCCCTGTCCAAGTTTCTTTAGCCAGTTCTTCACGGAAGAGCTTCCCAATTTCCAATCTGTTGGAAGACTCAGTTGTTTACAGTTATCGTAGATATGATAAAATACAAAATAAAAAAAAATATTTATATAAATTAAACTGTTAGGAACGTGCTTGATTTAAATATTGTGAAGGTATTAGTGTTTATGATGACCATAACTTCCGTCATCCTGTGATTACGACTCTTGTAAACGAGTCGAAACGTCAGGATAAAATATAAAAAAAAAATTAATGCACAATATACCATATCCGGTTAAAATGATTTTATACAAATATTATAAAAATGATTATACTAGACCACTTTTTGCTATCATGGATATGACTTATCAACAGCATCGAAGGTATATGGTCCCACTAAATACCATTTTTACTCTCTGTAAGCAACGTGCGTGCGCTTACACTATGAAAAAATCAACGTCAAACAATCGGAAATCTAGTGGTTGTATATACACACTTGCGTTATCCACATTCCGCTAAAATCGTGCGAAATTTATATTAGGATAGTAATCTTAATGCGTTTTCGTTAAAAACTATGTGTTCCAGAATCATGAAAAATAACATAATTTAGACAACTTCTAAACTGCATGAATGGCCATTTTTTTTAAGACAACTAAAGCTATAAGCCATTTCATTTTATTGGCTTATTACGATTTTCGTTTCATTTGAAGAATTTAAGGAGCATTCATCCTAGTCGCGTTGTGAGAGCCTGCACATTTTTATTTCACAACATGTTTAACCAAGCGGCAGTGACTCTACCCATGAAGCACAACGGTCTCGGGTTCGAGTCCCGAAAGCGACTTGTGTGATGTATACGAGCATTTTATCTGAGATATGTATTTTGTAACTTCCATACTTATTTTTGTATCGTAAATGTATATCTATAAGTTATCCTAGTATTCAAAAAACAATTCCTACAGTGCTTACTTTGGGCTCAATATTCCAAAAACATATTTGTAGAAAATATCATTTAAAAAAGGATAAGTACCAATTTTTAATTTGTTTAGCTATTATTTTTTTTAATTCCTGTTATCAAAATGTGACAGTTCAATAAATATCGAAAGAAGTCTAAAGAATGTCGTTTATCTACTTTGGCAAAATGGCGCTCATCGTCTGCCAAGATTAAGGTTCTTTTGTTTTTAAAATCTAGACAAAACACATTAAAAAAATCTAAAGTAATATTAACTACAAAATTCTTATCAATTTAACTGCAAATCTTTATATATATAATTCTTCTGTGAGTGTGTATGTCACTGAACTCCTCCTAAACGGCTGGACCGATTTGAATGTTTTTTTTTGTGTGTGTTCAAGGGGATCTGAGAATGGTTTAGATTCACAAATCAGCCCGGCAGATGGCGCTGCAGACGGTATCTAGGTTATTTATCTATACTGCAAAAATAACAGGCAGGACAACGTCTGTCGGGTCCACTAGATATGGTGACTGAACTTACAACTACTGTTCCTGTGACTATGTAAAGAAAAAAATCAGTGTTTCAGGTGTAAGAGGGACTAGAACCCGAAGGCACCGCTATTCGAGCGATTACACTTGCAATAAAAAGGATGAGAATTTTGCAGTAAATATTGTTATAGATTTAATTAATATGTTTTGTCTATTTTTTAAAAACAAAAGAACCTTAATCTTCACAGACGATGAGCGCCATTTTGCCAAAGTAGATAAACAACATTCTTTAGACTTCTTTAGATGTTTATTGAACTGTCACATTTTGATAACAAGAATTAAAAAAAATAATTATATATATAAAGTTTTATATACAATATAACTTCATTATAAGACCAACACTATTGACTATGTAATATTTAATTGACAGGCTGCATGACGCAATCACATAACAACAAACATCATCCCAACAAAATTAATGTCTTATCTCTTACTACAATATTATACACGTATAGTATTTATGATTTTCTATTTGAATTCAGACTTTATGTAATTGAAATAAATTATTTCAAAGTACAGTGTTACCATAAGTGCTGTCATGAGTGACGATCGTTTGGTGCAATGGTAGCGTTCCTGCCTATCGCACCGACGCGATTGCTTTGGGTTCGAGTTCCGGAAGGAGTAAATGTTTGTGTGATGAATACGAGCATTTGTACGTGAGTCTTGGGTTGTTATATATACACACACACACACATGTGCTTCGTAGTGCATCTCGAAGGCCTCGCCCCAGCAATGCGTCACATAAACTAGAAGACAACTCAGGCGCACAAAACCTCAGCACTCTTGCTGGTATGCCATCAGGACCACTGGCCTTATTCGCGTCCAGACTAAGTAAGACTCTACCGGCCTGCTTATTGTGAATTTTGATTTCCGACATCGAAGAATCACAGCAAGGTAAGTTTGGTGGTTGTTGAGAGGCGGTGTCTAGACGGGAATTGCTCAACAACAGAGAGGCAAATTAACTTGCTTTCTCAGCTGCAGAATGAGCCAGTGACCTGTTAGATATCCACAAAGGCGGTACTACAAACTATTTATATTATTAACAAAATTTATTTTTTTCAATCGAATTTAATGGCTCTACGGTTGATATTATATTAATGTAAAAATTTGTTGACTTTACTCATCTTAACCTTTTTGCAACAATTTTACTTTTTTTCAAAATTAAAAAAACCCCAACGCGAAAAAAGCGATCATTTAAAAAAATAAAAATAAAGAATTTAAAATCTTTTGCAAAAGAGCAAAGGAAAAATGGAAAAGTGTAAAAACTGAATAACAGGGCTTGAGAAGCCGCGCCGGTATGCTAATATAAAATTAAATATAATAAAAAATATTAAGTATTTGCGCTGTCCGAATAGTGTTGAATATCAAATAGAGAGAAAGAAATACTTTAATTTCGGACAATTGCAAGTACACATACAAATAACCCAAAGACAAAACCAATGATGTTGTCACAAATCGGTCCTGACTCAGCATAATAGGCTCGCGTTCATGCGTTCCGTCGAAACCATTTTGGTGGAACTGCGAGAAAATAATGAGAACGCAAATCCATAACAAGGACAAAGAAATGAAAACGTTAAAGTAGTAATGGGTGGGGAACGGAAAGGTTTACATATATGATATATAGTTATGTTATATTCAAAGATATATAAGTACATATAGTTAAAAGAAAGTTAAGATAAGTAAAGACTTATATTTTTTAAATTAATATAATACCAATCGTAGAGCCATTAAATTCGATTGAATAAAATAATATTAGTAAACAATATAAAAAGTTTGTAGTTGGGTTGTAGTCATTAAAAAGCATATAAATTGTTAAGTATACATATATACCTACTACCTGATCCTTCCACGAGCTTCTGTATTAAAAATTGAAACTTATCTTTTAAATTATATTAAAATAACAGATAATTACGAAGTTTGATCATAATCGGTTCAGTAGTTTCAGAGTTTATCCCGAACATACATCATGACACAAGATTTTTATAGATAAATATATGCATACATATATTTCATAAAGTAAGATTTCTGTGTACATTCGCATTCTTTGTATAACATGTACTCATGTTCTCACTCATGTCTCAAGTTGATTTCTATATAAAAAATAACATATTATTTTGTGTTTCTAATATTTCTTGTTTACTTTTGATGAAGTATTATAACTTCCAAGAAGTTACAATGAATTACTATCATTGTAACTTCTTATGTAAATTATCGTTTTATATATTAGTGATAGGTGTGTAATTATAGTATTAAATAGACTATAATTACTTTTTTTTAGAAGTCGTATATTTAATTGTTCCTCTTTGATATCATATTATGTTTAATAACATTAATTATTATACATAACAACGGCACATAGTTTGTAATCATGTATAATATATTGATCTTATAGGGATTGGTAGGGACCGCAGATAATAAAAAGCTGATGACCTTGAAACGGCTAAACGATTTTGAGAAAACACGTTTAAGAATCACCGCTAGAAAAACTGTTTTCAAAAAAAAAACACACATCGCGTTCAAACACCCCTTTTTGCGTCGTTTGTTAACAAAAATAATAGAATTTGGTCCTAACCACAAAATACCAATGTATATGAATTATACATTCGGATGTAACACTTTAGAAAATATAAATTCAGGGAACCTGTATAAGTTTATTTACATGCTTTATGAGTTAAAAATGTTCCGACCTTTAGACAGCCATGAGTGCATATTATTTGTTATTCGTAACATTACTGATAACTAGCTAACCCGGCCACGCGTTGCTGGTATAACCCGGCCACGCATTGCTGGTATGGTAACAAACACACACACACACAAAATATTGTCATAATATAATGTAGGTATTACCTATGCGATGAATGATATTATCTTAATTTGTAATTTTTTTCTCATTTTGATTGGATTTTTTACTTAACTCTTACTGTAAAAACTTTATTATTGACTAAATAATGATCTTATTTTTATAGTTAAGCTTTGTAAAAGTGAAATACATACTAAGATTTGCAATTGTAATGGGCCGTTATAGGGCCCATTATATTAACAATCTTGTTATACCTTTGTTAACATCAAATGAAATAATATTTTAAACCAAACAAATCCTTTCGGAAAAGCACGAACCAATCATCAAGCACGCTCGCCGTTTTGTTGTTACATTTCATAAAGCTTTTGCACGAGCGCGGGCGATACACGGGAGACGCGCAGGGAGGTTCGCGCTCGCTGAACGAGGGAAGAAGCAGGTTGTTACATACTTGTTCGAGTTCATTTGGTGACATTGCACGTGCATTGCATTAGCACATCTATTTTCAATTCAACTATGTCGTGGGATAGGGAAAAAACTTTATTGTTTATTGAAATACCGGAACCATGTCATTTTATGGAATCCTAATCACGCTGAACATTACAATAAAATATTAAAAATCGAAACCTGGAGGCCAGTCGCGCTATTTTTCAATGTGAATGGACCGCTGCGCTGAAGTTAAATTCTAATCTAATTCTAATTGCAATCCAACTTTGGACGAAATCGGTATCGCGCTAATTTTTACTCGACAGTTGAAACACAAACGAAGTTGGATCTTAGACGCATTAGAAACAAAAGAGATGTCACCTAGTATTATAGGTTTTACGTAGTACTTTTGTGGAAACACCACAGAAATTATGACTGCCCACAGCGTTCCAACTTCAAACGGGTTGCGTCTCAATCATCTGTCAAATCAATAACGCGAAACGAAATGTCGTAAAAGTTAAAGTTCAGCAGTAGCTCAATTCCAAACCAACTGCATATTTTTATGGCAATTGCCCCCCTGGGAAATGTACACTCGCTTGCATATACATCGAACAGAGCGTCGAGCATTCGAGGGAATGCGATTTCTTTCGTAACTGAGCTTTTACCTATACTGTACCATTCGTAAGAATGTGACATTACATAGAAATGCTCGAGAAAATGCTCTAGTCTAGTGTACCTATACCAATCTTTTCATATAATTTTATGGTACTTACAAATTTTATAAAACCAAGTGTGGTACTTATTAAGTATTGTATATTATTACGGGACCTTATATATTTTTTGTGTTGTTACATATTTATTAGGTAATACAATCCATACAATTGCTTAAAGCTGCGTCCACTATAACGGACGGGCACAGCACATTATTAGCACGTCGCTCAAAATATTATGCTCCATACTGCTCAGCGAACCAACTAATGCGAAAATGGGAAAAATAATGATGTCTTCCTTATAGTCTCTCTACCTTTACGTCTGCAATGTTAAAGTGATCAATATGTCTGATCTGAACTAGCTTTTATAAACTACTAGCTGACTCGACCACGCGTTGCTGTGTTATAAATTACTACTAGTATCAGCGGTTTGGCTGTGATCAGCTTTTGAATTTTTCTTTCGGCGATTATTCCGCCATGGTAAATCTATATTTTTTTTACATAGCCTATGTCCGTCAGGTTATAATCATGTATGTTCATGCAAAAATTTATTCGAATCGGTTGAACCGTTAAGTAGAAGGAGGGAAACAAGCGAAATTTGGGAGTTGCCTAAAAGAGAGCTTCGCTCAATGAATACTAGGGTAAGGGAGAGGCATACATAAATAAGTATTATTAATAGAAATATATATAAATAACATAATCATACAAACATCTGCTCCTTTTGGGACTCGAACCCAGGACCGTCGGTACGAAAGCTACCAGAATTGCTACCGTTGCACCAAACGGTCGTCAATTTATATTAATAGTAACATATTAATTATGAAAAATTTACGTGTAATACATACTCGTGGTTTCTCCATAAATATATCTCGACAAATCAATTAACCATCAGTAGAATGATACCTATACGCCAATAATTCATGGTGCGAACAACAGCACGTCAACCAATATTGAGCTCTATTTCTTAGATTTTAAGCTAAAAATCGGTTAGAGGCATTTATGTGTGTATAGTTTTATGTGCTGTTGAAGTAGTTCAAGTTGAGTTTTATGGGCAGAATATATGATAATATTTTTATCGTTCCTTAAGAGCTTTTTACATAGTCGTCATTCGTTTAGCTACTCTTCAATCAATACCTTATAATTATGCTATTATTACCAACACTGCTACACAGTTTTTCGTTTTGGCGACGACGACGAAATATGATATTATTATAACTATTATTTCGGAATTATGATTTGCGCTTCGCCCTGATCCAGTCCCCCGGTTTCAGTCTTTCTAGCTTTATAATTTGTGATAAAATAATTTTATTGGGTCTGAACTGTACGGCGGAGTAATGTGTTATTTCAAATAACAGTACCTTAAATATTCACCTTACATTTAAATAACACCTTTTAGGCTTTAGTTCAGCATCTATTAAGAAGTATCACTCTTTATTCAGCCATCCATTTTCGAAACTTGTTTTAACAACTAAATTACATTTTTTATCATTACTAGCTGACTCGGCCACGCATTACTGTATTATAAAAATTTATAAAAACTGTTATTCTTAGGCTTATGGTAACTATATATGGTAAAAAACACACAAAGTATTGTCATAATATAATTAGGATCATCATTAATTACTTAGCCTTTATTTTACGTAGTTATATTAATTGACCAATAAGTGCCAATAAATGCATGTATTGCCTTTATATTGTAATAATATTTACAACACCTTTGCTCGTAAAGCTGATGTAATTCCACCGGTTTTAAATATGTAAAGCGGGTCATAACAAACGCGTGTGTTATCAAAGCAAATAGTTAAGTTATAGTCTATACAAATTCCATAACAGCATTATTTGCCATTTCGCTCGCTGTTGCTATTCAAATTTCGAACTAATCCCCGCTCGTTAAAATCGCGGGAAAGCAACAGTGTACATTCACAGATTGAGTTTATTTAATAATAATAACATAATTAAAAAATTTGGACGACCGTTTGGTGCAACGTTAGCGATCCTGCCTTTCGCACCGACGGTCCTGGGTTCGAATCCCGGAAGGGGCAGATGTTTGTATGATGAATACGAGCATTTGTATCTAAGTCATGGGTGTTTACATATATTTCTATGAATATTACATATCTATGTATCATATAATTGTATGTCTATCCTTTAGCCTAGTATTCATAACACAAGCCCTACTGTGCTACTTTGGGCTAGGCTAATTGGTGTGAATGTAAGAAATATTTATTTATTTTGTAAAAAAAAAAAAAAAAAACTAAGTATCATTTTAATAATTGTAATTTCATTAAATGTTGCAATAATTAAAAATATAAAATGTTTTTTTTCTGTTTCCTCGCAAATGTGTTATAAAACGTCGTACGATATACGTGCGTATTGGTTATAACGCACTAATATCGTAATGTACTATTAGATTCTAACAGTATTGTGGGTAGCTTTCTGCAATCACAGTATTAAAATAGCTAATGCAGTACCGATACTTGGTATTTTTGTTGAGATTTATACCTACGATTCAATAGAGCGTTAGGGGTGGCACAGTTATTTTATTGTTAATTGTGGCACACTTATTTTGGTTGTTGTTTCTGTGAAGTATTAATTTATAAATATGGTGGAGGGTATTACTATATTGGGTTCAAGCGAATGATGTGTCTTTGAGTTAGTCTGTAATAAACTGTTACCGCGAACGCGTTCTGTCATTTCACCTCCCCATAGAACCTTCGAGAACATTACATTGGCGACGAGGATTATTTAAGGATTGGGAAGTGCATAAAATAGTTTTTTTTTTTTGTGTGGCTGCTAATAATATCTCGAACAATGTCGATCGGTAAAGTGAGTGAGTTCGACACAAAAACCGGGTCGTGGTCGTCTTACGTCGAGCGACTGGAGATGTATTTTACAGTGAACGGAGTTCTGCCGGAGCTTAGGTTGCCTACTTTAATCGCCGTTATGGGAGACGAGGCTTATGAGCTGCTAGGTAACTTATGCAGTCCTAGAAGGCCAGCAGAGGTGACTTATGAGGAGGCGGTGCAGCTGCTAAAGAACCATTTACAGCCGGCGCCGTCGGCATTGGCAGAAAGGTTCCGGTTTAGGCAGAGGAGACATGCACCAGACGAAAGTGTGGCTAGCTACGTAGCGGAACTGAAGAAGATGACGCGGCATTGTAAGCTAGGAGAAAGCTTAAATGAGAATTTGAGAGACCAGTTCGTTTGTGGTTTGCGCAGCGATGTCATCCGACAAAGGCTGTTTGCGGAGGAGGACACGCTTAGTTTTTCGGAGGCAGTGAGAATTGCTAGTTCTTTGGAGGCGGCGGAGCGAGACGCGGCAGCGGTGGAGGCAACGGGTACGGTTATAGCCGGAGGTGTCGCGGACATGCATTTTCTAGAGGGACAAGGTCGCGGAGCACGACCGACATCAACGTATCAGGGCGGGCGCGGATCGCGCGGAGACCGCCCGACGTCACGTGGCAGGAGCAGTGTAGGGAGGAGTGCCGGGGGCAAACCTCGCAACAATAATTGTAGTGGTTGCGGGGCAACATCACATGACTATGAGACGTGTCGGTTTCGTGACTATGTGTGCAGCAAATGCAAGCGGGCAGGACACTTGCGCCGCGTTTGTCCGGGGCCGGCAGGAGCGGGCCGTCGTGAGCGCGGGCCCGCCACGCTGCACTATAGTGGAGCGCGAGCGGCCACGAGGGTCGATTGCGGCGTCGTCGAAGATGAAGCGGCCTCGTATGGCGAAGATTTTCATCATTTGTGTTTAAACGACTATAAGGCGGTGAGTTTGCCAATAAAAATACGAAATAAAGTCATTGAAATGGAAGTAGATACGGGTACTGCTGTGTCTTGCATCAGTAAACAGACATACGATTTGAATTTAGTGATATTATTTTAGAACCTACCAACATCAATCTTAATTTTTATGATGGCTCATTGCTTAGACCGGTGGGAGTCATAAGGCCGAGGGTGGGTTACAATAATGTAAATAAAAAATTAGAATTATTTGTTATTGAAGGGGGGAGTACTTCCCTCTTAGGTAGGCAGTGGTTAACTGAATTAAAAATTAAACTACCATTGTTTAGCCCTTGTAATAGTCTAAGTAGTATAAGCACGGAACTTAATTTGGATTCTGAGTTGAGGAATTTGGTCGACAGATATAAGGAGCTGTTTAGCGGCGGTTTGGGGCGGTATACAGGCGGCAAAGCTACGTTGAGAGTCCGCGAGGGGGCGACGCCGGTGTTCCATCGCCCGCGGCCGCTACCGTATGCGCTGCGCGAGCGCGTAGACGCTGAGCTCGACGCGATGTTACGCGATGGGGTCATCGAGCCTGTTGACGCTTCCGACTGGGCCTCACCTTTAGTACCGGTAAATAAGGCTGACGGATCTTTGAGAATTTGTGCTGATTACAAGGCAACAGTAAACCCGGTATTGCTTATAGAGCGTTATCCCCTACCTAGAATTGAAGATGTTATAGTCAGGTTGAGTGGTTCTCGGTACTTTTCGAAAATAGACTTATCGCAGGCATATAACCAGGTTGTTCTAGATGATACCAAAAAGTTCACTGTGATAAATACCCATAGGGGTTTATATCAATATAATAGGTTAGTTTATGGGTTGGCATCGAGTGCAGGCATTTTTCAGCGTATTATGTGTAACTTGCTTAGTGACATCCCTAGCGTTGAAATATTTTTAGATGACGTAATTAAAGGGGGGAGAGGAAGAAGGGAGCATTTACAGGCGGTTGAAGCGGTTTTCAGTAGGTTACATAAATACGGTCTAAAACTTAAAACCAACAAGTGTATTTTTCTGGTGAATGAAATACAATTCTTGGGCTTTGTGATAAGTAAGGACGGAATAAAAACAGATCCAAATAAAGTAGAAGCAATCACCAGGATACCGAAACCACGTAATGTGACGGAGGTTCGATCTTTTTTGGGGTTAGTAAATTTTTATGCCAAGTTTATCAAGAATATGAGTGATATTCTTGCGCCATTATATGAATTATTAAAGAAGGGTAAATATTGGTATTGGTCGAAAGAATGTGAATTAGCGTTCGAAAAAAAAAAAGTTTCATCAATATCTATACGGGCGTCATTTTATTCTACGTACGGACCACAAACCGTTAGTTTCGATTTTCGGCCCTCATACAGGAATACCTACTATGGTCGCTAGTCGTATGCAAAGGTGGGCGATAATTTTGTCCGCGTACTCTTTTCATATTGAGTACGTGCGCACCGAAGACAATGGGGCGGACGGCCTCTCGCGGGTGCCGCTGTCGGCGGGTGAGCGCGCGACTCAAGCGACACCACCGGAGCAAACTTATTTACATTTTGTGCAGCAGGCACTATTATTAGATTATAGCGAAATTAAGTATCAAACTAATCGTGATCCAGTTTTGTCTAGAGTATTACGGTACTTGCGAGAGGGTTGGCCTGACGATTGTGACATATTAAGTCTAAAGCCGTATTTTAATCGCCGGAAAGAATTATATGAGGAGCTAGGGTGTGTCATGTGGGGTCATAGGCTGGTGGTACCAGAAACCTGTAAAGAAAAGGTTTTGTCCATGATTCACGAACCGCACATGGGTATAGTTAAATCTAAAGCAATGGCGCGGAGTTACGTTTGGTGGGCGGGTATAGATGAAGCTGTGGAGCGAGTATGTCGAGAGTGCGCGGTGTGCGCTTCGCAAACAGACGCTCCACCGCGACAGGCACCACAAATGTGGCCGTGGCCCAACCGCCCGTGGTCGAGGTTGCATTTAGATTTTATGGGGCCGATATTAGGAAAAACCTACTTAGTGGTGGTCGATGCTACTTCCAAGTGGATGGAGGTATTTTATGTAGCGAGTACAGCCGCCCACGGGGTCATAGAAAAAATAAGCGAACTATTTAGTAGGTGGGGTTTACCACGCCAAATTGTTACGGACAACGGTCCCCCCTTTTTCAGTGTAGAATTTAGCAACTTTATACGTGCTCAAGGTATTGAACATATTTTTGCAGCACCTTACCATCCTGCGTCGAATGGTTTAGCTGAAAATGCGGTTAAAACGCTGAAACGAGTGATTAGAAAAGCAATCTTAGAAAAAACTAATATCGACAAGTCGTTATGGACATATTTGTTGCATTACAGAAATACGGAGCATGCTACTACAGGGGAGAGCCCGGCTATGATAATGTTAGGGAGACAGTTGCGAACGAAATTGGATGTTTTGAAACCGGATAGGGGAAGTAGGGTAGAAACGGCTCAGCGACGTCAGAGAGAGTACGCAAAAGGAGCTAATAGAGCGTTAGAACCCTCTGAGAGCGTTTGGTATAGGCAGTATTTAAAGGGCGAAAAGTGGGTCGAAGGTCAGGTGGTAGATCGATTGGGTCCGAGTAACTACAGGGTGCGGGGTAGGGATGGAGAAACTATTCACAGACATATAGATCAATTGAAGAGAAGGTCTGTGAGATCATCTTTATCTCTCCCGAATGTTGAAATAAGTGGGTCAGCCACAAATTCTCAAAGTGAAGTAAAACAAGGTTCACAAGGTGAGGTGCAGTCGGAACTAAGGATAAAAGAACCGTCTTTAGGTTCCACAATCGAGGAGTGTCAGGAGGAGGGGCCGGTAGAACAGGGTCCTAGTACTCCGCATCCGCCTGAGAGTCAGGATGTGGTCCCTGAAGGTACGCCGCCACTGCCGCCCCAAACTCGCCCAGTTAGACAATGTAGAATTAAGAAAATTAGTTATAAGTCTTAATTAGTAAGTTATATGTATTGTATTTTTTTTGTAAGTGTGATTAGAGTAAGTATTAATTGGTGTGGAAGATTGTGAAGTATTAATTTATAAATATGGTGGAGGGTATTACTATATTGGGTTCAAGCGAATGATGTGTCTTTGAGTTAGTCTGTAATAAACTGTTACCGCGAACGCGTTCTGTCATTTCACCTCCCCATAGAACCTTCGAGAACATTACAGTTTCTATAATGATCAAGTTATTGAATGAACCAACGAATGAAAGAATGAAAGTTTTCATTCTTCGTTATAACAAATCTATAAACTAAAGTCACAAATTTGTCGTTTATCTGTCCGCTCTTTTTCCCGCTCTTTTTCCATTGTATATGCGTTACCATAGCAACGCCTTAACCGCAAGTAGTTCGTCTACCGGACTCTAGACGGCGCTAACGTAAAAATATTTAATAATAGAAAAAAAAAATTTGTCCACCCATGCGAAGCCGGGACGGGCCGCTAGTTAGTGTCAGAAAAATACTATCGCCTGTTACGGCAACTTCGAAATATGTTTGGTACTATTTTATAGCTAATTTTATAGCGTAAAAATCCTCATTGTCAGCACTGCGACACAGAAAATAGTTAGTGTTTTAGCTATATATTTTCTGTGGTATTGCTTAATACATACGCGTATACGTACCTACTTACCTACCGAATTTTGATTATATTGCCTTATAGTTGAGAAGACGGTATTACTTCTCGGTACTAATGCATTATTCGTCTGATTCCTTTTTCGTAATATCTGGGTTATATGGTAACGATTTTTATATTTGATGGTTTATTATGAATTGGGCGAATGTATTCTATATACAATTTAGCAAGCACAATTTTTTTATTGAGAATATCTTTTACTCGACATCGACCACGAGCAGTATTTCCGATAGCAAGCATAATTTTCATTAGGCCATAAATGAATCGCTTTTGCCTTACAAAACTTTACTGCGTTTTTATACTATTTCATTATAAAATAGTTCGACTTGTCACAAGTGTACAGGACCAGCCCCGTCTTGGTTTTTATTTTTTATTTGAAAATTTTCTTTTAAACGCCTTATCCTGTAACTTTTATTAAACCTAAGGAAACATCTAAGGACATATCCTGTGACAAAAAATTATGGTTTCATAATCATAATAAGAAGAACACTAAATGACGTAACTTGACTAAGTGGAGGACTATTGTTAATCAATTGATTAAAATTCTTCAAAGGACATTGTCTCTAAGCACGTGTAACATAACAGAAGTAGATTTATGTGCATTTGTTATGATTTGATATATTATGTGCAACTTGTCGAGATATAACAAATGGAATATTTATAGCAAGCGATTAGGTAGGACCATAAAGTATGCATAAACTTGAAAAACCTTTTTGAAAGAAAAAAAAATATTACCACTGCTGACATCAATTGAAATTATTACAATATGTCAATATTGTCACGCTCAAAATTTCATGTAAATTATATTCGGCAATAAAATATCAAAGATGAGTGTCAAACAAAAAGTTCCTAATAAATTAACACCAAACAGGGGAGGTAGACCAATTCCGCGTACACTTAGTGTCATACAATCTGAACGAACAACAATTAATAGCCTAGAGCCACAACCAATCAAAGAAGATACAAAGGCTGACCTAGTGGAAGAGACTCGTCAGCTGTATAAGAGAAATGAGGCCTTTAAGTGTCAAGTAGAGCGATTCATAGAGATCTCCAAATATTTCTCGAGCCCACTACGTAAAACAGCATCGTACTTGAGCGAGAATCGACTTATCGCGTATCCGAATCCATACAGAATCGAATACAAGCGAGGGGGAGTTACAACACAGCACATCAAATTTTGTAATCTTACCTTAGAACCGGTATATATCAAGCTCTACAAACTTATACCTGACTTAGAACAGCTTAAGTATATAAACTTATCTCTATCAAGATGCAAGCGGATACCGCCTGGCCTGTCCTTCAATTTAGGCTTCGTATATGATGATGTCAATGAGAAACCATCTTGTAACGCTAAAATAATATTTGTTGCATCTCGTAAAACTACAACTCCATGTTATCAAATATGCGAGATAGAATTGCAGATTGATGCGCAAAAAAATAGACTCGTCACTATTTGATCGTTGTTAAATACAAAATAACAAATATACAGACATAGGTTACTAAATTGAAAATATTTTTTACGTTAGCTAAAGTAAAGTGTATTCTAATCTTTATAATTGTACCTACTAACCGCTTGCTTATCTCTCAGTTATAAAGTCTGTAAAATATGACGCTGTTTATTTCTTTGATCGCTGTTATTTAAATGATACCTCTATTTTCTGATCTCACTATCTTTGAGGCCCTGGGTCAAATACCTAGTCAAATTGGTGCTTCTACAAAACTTTTCTGGATTGTCATCGAGTTGTGAATAGTATCGTATGTGTAACGATATCCTCAACCAATTGGCCTATTAGGTTGGAAATAATCATACAAAAAAATGTTTATTACTTAAATTAACATTTATTACATATATCTAGTTGTCGAAGCCTCCTTTCAAACCTAAAAGAAATGTCTTTCCCCTGAAGAACCGCTCCTTCATAAGGCTAATCAGGTTTTATTTAAGTTATAATAAACAGGAATGCCCTCGCTCCATAGTGTCTTGGGCCCAGAATAGATAGCAAAAATTTGAATAATTATTGAGTGTTTTTTTTTAAATATTAAGTGTATCAGATATCTAAATGAAATATTAAGAAGGACGCCATTGTTTTAGAAAGAGTAGAAAGTTAAACATTTTTATGTAGGAAATATGTCCTACTGTGAGGGAAATTAAGAATTTCCCAGGGATCTATGCTCGAGGTGGTATGAAACAGGTTCTCATTATATTTTATATACTTATAGTCCTTGGGGTATATAAAAAGAAGTTTTTTTCATTAAGTATCTATATTTTCTACATTATCATATATAACCAACATATCATCTATAAACGGTGCAGGAGGATATATATTTAACTCATATCTAGCCCAACCAATATACCAAAGTCTGTCATGCAGCACTGATCTTTGATTCTACAGCCAGTACTTAGTCGTTAATAGTGAGCACAGAGTCCATAAAACAAAACTAAAGTCGTCGTTGATAGTTCTAATCACTGAGTCCGTAAAACAAAGCCCAAGTCGTTGGCAAAGATCAGAATTAAGTCCGTATAGAGAAGCCAGGTCGCAGTTAAAGAAATCAAAATCGCAATCAAAACATCAGCTTGAGCGTAAGCAATGTGACATGGCAGCTGACAATTATTTTGAATTATTGACATTTGATTGACAAACAAGTGTTGCCATTAAAAGAAACCAAAACACGAAATCGATCAATCGACCTATTTTTTTATTTTCTTTGTTTTATAGAATTAAAACCTTTATATTCATAGCTGTATTTTCATTTATATTTTCTATTATTTTGTTTATAAACTACGTTGTTTGTGCAAAATCTTAAGCTATTTATTCAGTTGAATGTATTTTCGTATCGATATTTAATGTGAATTATATCTTAAATGTAATTTACGTACTGGCAACATTTTTTGCTACATAACGACGATTTATAAACAAAAATATTTTTATTTATCGAAATATAGTTTATTGCAGTGGCGCCTGTTTAAATATATGTAAAATTCATAACTTTTAATGACAAATTTTATGTACAAAATCGTTTCCTTGTTTGATGGTGTCAACGGTGGGCCCAGAAAGGGCATTCTCCTTTATTACCTCTATATATTTTACTATGTATGTAGCTAGTATTTAGTTTTATTTTTTAGTTGCTGGGGGATTCTTTATCAATTATATTTCACACTGTGTAGTCTCAGATTCTGTAAAGAATGTTACTTCGAGTATTGATATCTATCTTAACCTGTCAACAGTGACATATGCAAATTTGCATGTATTTAGATGCTAATATTACCTCGAATCATTATAAAATGTATCTTACATACGCAAGGAAAACCAGTAGTTGCACGCGCTTCATGGCTATTTAGTAACTGTGAGAAAACAACCTAAATACATTGTTATTAATTAAGGACTTCTTTTGATTTTAATAATTTGTTATTTTATTTTTATTACATTATCACTTTTAATATATTAGAATCCACTAGCGGCCCGTCCCGGCTTTGCAGGGGTGGACAAAATTCTTTAATTATTTCTATCATTAAATATTTTTCCGTTAACGCCATCTAGTGTCCGGTAGACGAACTACTTGCGGTAAACGCTTTGCTATGGTAACGCATATACAATGGAAAAAGAGCGGACAGACAAACAACAAATTTGTGATCTTAAATTATAGATTAACTCTATAATAAGTACAAAACTTTTATTTTTATTTCTTAAATTGTAAACTTTGAAATTAAACTAACAACAATGATAACTATATTTCTTACATTCACAACAAATGTAATTATTATTTTTCTGAAATATAACCTCACTTTTTAGAGCAACTTTTTCCACAAACCTTTCACTATAATCTGTATTCGTATTACAAGCTATTATTTACTTTTACAAACTTTTAAAATAGTCAAATAACTCCAGCCCCAGCCGTACCCAAGTGTTCAAATAAGGATTACATTGTAGCGCTGCGATCACTTCTGAAAATGATTCTTAAATCGGAGTTGTTTTGAATGTTAGTATAAAATATGCACATGTTATTTTTTTCTTTTTAATATGTTATTTTGTAATGTTTGACATTCTAAAAAGAGAGGTAATCTCTAAAAAAATCTCAGTTAACTTGATAAAAATTAGTGAAATTATCGGAGTAAATAGTTTTTAAAAAGGTATTCTATATTTCGTCTTGTTATCGAGTGATTTCACCAATTAAAATCCGTAGTCTGTACCAAAGGTATTGGACTACATTAGATATTTGTAATTTAATAGCTTCTGAACATCCTATGATATTTGGACTATGACTGTACATACCTACTCATCCAATTAATATTTGATATCCTCTTATAAAAAAAGAATTAAAAACCCAATTTATTATTCAAAGTCTCTGTCTACGTAAATGATATCCATTCAATTAAACAACTCGCCAAACCTGATTCTTTATAACAATTATGTATGTATTTGCCTACGTCTTGTCTTCTTAATGTTTAAACACTTAATTTTGTTTGCAGCAGTTCAGTTCAATTGAACTTTTCTAACTACATAAATAAATAAGGAACTTTTTAAGACTAGAATAAGTAGCGAATAGAGCATTTTTAGCTAATTAAGTTAATTAGCTCAGTAGGCGATTGGACCTATGCAATCGGGACCCGCGAGTCCAGTTAACTTCCCTAAAGTTATCATTATTTGACGACCGTTTGGTGCAACGGTCTACCTTTCGCGCCGACTGTCCTGGGTTCGAATCCCGGAAGGGGCAGATGTTTTTATGATGAATACGAGCATTTGAACCTGAGTCATGGACATTTATATATATTTCTATGAATATTACATATCTATGTATCGTATAAGTATGTATATCCGTGACTCTAGTATCCATAACACAAGCCTTACAGTGCTTACTTTGGGCTAGGCTAATTGGTGTGATTGTGGGAAATATTATTATTAATATTATGCAAGTTGTTTTTCATTAGTGGCATTCTCTTCATTCCTAGATATATTTCATATATCAATTAAACTAAAAATGTTTTTCCTTTAATAATATTTTTTATTTTATATGTTTATTTATAAATTTCCGTTACTTATAACCCGTTCATCTTCAAATCAAGGGTAAATAGCACCTTCTGGGGTAGATCACTCTATCTTGGATCCTGTCTTGACCTCGAGCTTGATTGGGACCAAGAGTGAACCCTTTAATAATATAATATCTTTAGGCAGCATATTATTTTTGTCTCTGTCAAAAATATGAAAACCGTATGTCATGACTGTTATTGTCATTTCAAAGTGACGTTTCTCTAACTGCCGGTTCCTATATTCAACTGATCGTTATGGTATAAAAGATACTATCCGTTTTTCTATTACCGACTACGAGTCGTAGATACCGTTCCACAATTCACTTTCTATGCCTGCTGTCAACGAGCGTCCGTAGATCGTTCAAATACCGAGCCCTCACAGATGTGCGTTTAGTTATACGCAAAACTGAATTTCAAAATTGCACAAAATTTAAAACATAATAAATTAGATTCACATAATTTAGATTAATTGTGTAATTATTCTAAATTATATATATATATATATATATATATATATATATATATATATCACAATTAATCTAAATTATGTGAATCTAATTTATTAATTATTAAATTACAATGGTAAAAATATTATTATAATTTTACAATTCACGTGTTATTTAACCTTTTTCTTACCAAAAAGACGTTTGTTTGTGGTTTTATTAGATTGACATCCATCATTTTTTCCAAAATATAAACACAGGTTCTTCCTCTATAACTGTTATTCTCTGATAATTATTACAATTTTTATAGTGGAAAGTATAATACCGTTTCCAATAGTGTTGTACTTACATCTTTTGAAAAAGAAATTACGCCGGTGAGTATCAGATATTACCTATTTGATCTACTCGTATATCTAACAAACTTTACCAACGTGTCTACCGTTTCACATATTGCAATGATTTTGAATGTGCAAATCTTCATTTAGGTATATTTCTGTTACAGAAAACAAAGAAGGCTATATCAAAGAAGCAAGGATAACGTTGCCCTGCATTTGGATCTCAAACAAAACAACCCAATGATTACAACAAAATTGATCCACATTGCAACAAAAAACTAGTGCCATATTAGTGTGAGCTTCTTACAGTTATTGTAAAATAAAACAGTTCAAAAAGTAATTGAATTTTTTATTTTTCCACTATTAATTCGTTTTTGATGCAGGCAATTCTTTCTCCTACTCTTGATATCTCTTGACAAACTGCGACAAACAAACTGGATCAAGGTGGGTCCATAGATGTAAACTGAAAATAAATTATATTTTCTTTAACCAAATGATCCCATTGGCCCCGTCCAGCACTATCCCCCTGAGTGACATAATTCTTCCCAGATAGTACACGTCTAAAGGCAACGGATGGGACGAATGGTCATCCCTGACATGACAACGAGAATATTTCCCCGCGAGCACCTGTAGACTAGAAGACTAGAAGTAAATGGTCTCATGAGGACAGGACTCAGGATAGTACATGTATGCTCGTACATAATTGGATTATGATTCATTATTCAATGATTACGAGTATAAGCAATACTCACTTATTAAAATATTCTGTGATATCGAACACTTCTGTATCGCTATCTCAATCGTCATTTCTTCATATTTCATGCAGGCAGAACGAAAACAGTGAAATAGACACTTTAACCGACTGAAATTGGCAGGTAACCGAATGACATTACGAATAGTAATATTGACAGCCTACTGACGGTTAAAATATTTATAGGAACGGCATAAACTGTCATCTCCGTACAATATGCTTACCACCTCTTACTAGTAGCCCTCCCATCCGTTAGTAGCAAGCCAACGGTAAGTTGCGTTACGAGACGTTTTTTATAGGAACAGTTTTAGCTTACGCCTCGTACAATATACTACTATGCGTAACTAGTACGGATAGTTTTTTGAATATAGAATTATATAAGATATAGATATTGGTGCTGGCACCAGTCCAATTTTTCTTATAAATACCAAGGAAAATACCCAATAACATTTTGACAGTACTTAAAAGAATATCTCGGATGTAAAGGGATACTTAAATATATCTTTTTCGATCGTTATAAACGAGCTAAGTTTTAGTTTCATCTAAAATAATATAAATAGACCAATAAATATATTTCCAGTCTTATGAAATTGTGATTTATAAGGATATTACATTAATCTATTTATATGTCTAAATACACAATAAATATCAAGAACTGCAGTTATTAATATATATCTAATAATGTCCTGTAAATTTAAATATTGGAATAAGTAACGCAACAGCTTCGCTTTGGGCATCCATCATTCGTATAAAAGAAACCGCAACCAGACTGTGCGAATGTATTTTGTCATCATGGATTTATTTTATACCAACAACGGATGTCATATTTGACACTTCCAGTAGGATAATCAACTTTTGATGTTTTCTTTGAACAGAACATACCGAACAAAAGGAATATACAAGGGAATAAATAAGTTGTTAGATAACCAACCTATAGCAAAAAAGTCTTAAACAGACTGATGAAATGATAACCTATCAGCACCTCGAATCTGTTACGTACAATCCCACTGTCTACCCTTAATAGTTCGAACTTTCAACTACATATAATGAAATGTCCGTTACTACACTGGACTGCTTAAAAAGTCATTTTGACATTTTGCTCTGCAACGTAACAATGGGTATTACATAAATGTAAAAAAAAATGGACTCTTGAAACTCGATGGTAAGATTACACGTAACAGAATAGACACGCAGATCAAGCAGAATATCATTGTGCGTAGTTAGACAAATTTATAGCGTGAATTAAAATAATGTATTATCTTAAATCTATAATCTAAGATCACAGTGGTTTGTGTGTTCGTCTGTCCGCTCTTTTTTCCCGCTCTTTTTCCATTGTATATGCGTTACCATAGCAACGCGTTAACCGCAAGTAGTTCGTCTACTGGACGCTAGATGGCGCTAACGGAAAAGTATTTAATGATACATGGCCCACCCTTGCGAAGCCGGAAGGGGCCGCTAGTATTAATAAATTAACATAGGTATTTAAAAAAAAAAGACAAATTCATTTTTTATTTGAATCGACAACATAAATTCGCTTTTTAATGAATATTTAGTCGTAAAACAGCTTTATATGAGATTTTAATAAAAACATTAATAACATACTTTATTTCTTTTAAACTTTAATCTAACTAACATAATTTTAATAATTATGAAATGAATTGGTATTGATCTTTAAACGCCCAAAGCACAAAGCCCAAAGTAACCTCTACTCGTGGTAAATGTGACGAGTTCGCTTAGGTGGGCTAGGTTATTGTGGTGAATAGCGCAAGCGAACCCAATGCAGTAAGGAGGTACGACCCAAGGGTGTTAGTTTCGGGTAAAACCTTGCCTACGTTCCATGCGCAATGGCAGGTGATGCCATACATATCCCCACCGTTAACCCGCTGCTGCATATGCTGGTCGAATCCATAAAGGATTTCCCCTGGGACAAAAATAAGGTGGACTGGGTTGAATTGGTTTAAATGATAATAATAAGACAGATTAGTTTAAATGAATATACAATTATGTAATAGACACATAGACAATTGTGTAAATAATATAATTCATATTAAAAAATCTACAACATTAAAATTGAATATGATAATTCTTTATCAAAACCGTTAAGATCCTCATATTTAAATAAATACTATATAAAAAAACATTGTAAATATTACGGAAAAGTTATTTGCTAAATCTAGGATATATGTAATTCAACTAAATTTGAAATGTGCTAGCGCCATCTGTACATTTGATTAAAAACTAAATGCGTCGAACAACGTTTGTTACCGACTTGTTATGTAAATAGCATCACCATGTTATAGTCACTACTGAGTTCAAACCGCTTTACACAGATGGCGTTTATTAGACGCCAATAAAATAAAAAGCTATATAACTTATTTAAGTGTAAGTAAATGTATGTATGGTGTAACTGTTAAAAGACGAATATATTAATACATATAAAATTTACTGCACATAATTTCGAAATATCGTTAACAATTGGAAAGAAAACCAAGAATGAACTATTCAGGAGTTAAACAACTGTCATTGTTAAGATTATTTTTTTGTTCTACATACACTCGTATTTATTTCACAAAATTTATTTTTCATGTTCTTACGACTGATTTTTTAATGTTTGTATAAAAGCACAGATAAATAATAGTAAACAAGTTATTGATGAATAAGAGACAACTTAGCGGGAAAGTTCTCGAAATCCTCATGATCATAGTCTTGAGATCTTAATCAGTGGGTAGGTACCTACATATGATAACATTTTTATTGGTGCTTGACTAAAAGCAAAATTTTACGAGTATAATTTTTATTTCAAATAATATAGTTTACTCTAAATGATAAAGAATTAAAGATGACTTGTCTTAAGGATAACTCATTGTTTTAACACTTTCAACTCCAATTAAATTGCGAGTAATGGACGACCTTCCTGTCGCGTGTGTGTTGGCATACAACTGAATAACTGTATTGTCTTTGGTAACCTCAAGGACGCAATAACCTAACTCAACTTGACCTTTTTGACGATGCGAAAAGCGTTTTTTATAATTATGATCCGTAAAACATGTTAAATATCTTATTAAATAACCACCTATTTAAATAATTTCACTTCTCTGTATGTATAAAGAAATCTTGGCGTTCGTAAGTCTCGCAAAAACTTGAAAAGTATTAATGACGAAGTCACAAAAAAGATCACTGCAAAGCGCTTTGCGCCAGACACATTATTATTATATTTGACATTCTTTCACTATGGGCCTTATTTTTAATACCTACGCGTATGCAGTTCTATTGATGAAGTTTATACGTTATATGATAATAGATTTTTATTCATTTATTAGTGGTTTGCACGATTTGTGCATTTAGCCAGTGTCAAGTAGGTATAATTGCCAGTTCTTGAGTAATTTCCTAGGTTTCAGGAAAGAAGTGGGGTTTTACTGTATCCTCCTCGTGGCTTTCTTGAGAGAGAGCAAAAAGACACCTTCCACCGTTTTGTTTCACTTGCCAACACTCATGCATATTCAGAAACACTCAGTGGTTAATAACCCACCATTATTACACACTTATATCAACCACAACACAAAATTTAACTAGAAAACCAAAACCATTCAAGTGACGCTTCGCGCTCCCGCCAAAAAAACCGATAATAGATTTAAAAGTAATACTTATTAACAGTAGGACAGAAGTATTAACGCAGTAATCCTATCTACTTAATGTAGTAACCCGATGAGTGCATTGTTAATAGCACCAGATATCAGGAATCGTTCTTCTTCTCAAATGATATTTTAAAACTAGGAGGACAATAGAATAGACAATTTAATCAACTTCCATTTATATGAAAATTAAAGCAAAAAAATTCTAAATGTTAATAAGTAAGTTCTAAATGTTCTCTCGAGTAAATTACAAAATCCTGAGTGTCAATATTGGATGACATCTTGGATATTTATTGTATGTATCGTAATTACTTGGCTTGTAATGAATTTACTTGCGACATATTTGTATGACAACGAAATTTTTGTGCAGGTGTAGTATAAAACATATTTGGTTATTCTAAAACGTTTAACATAAAAGGTTTTTTTATATGTTTGTTTTTGGTATTTTATTGGCTTACTATAATGATTTGGAACTTCATTTAATCCATCACATATCTACATAATCAGTTAATACCTACTGAATCAGAATACCGAATTTATATTTATTTATTTTCCGCATATCAAGTTGTTCACGTTATTAACCAGTACATACTAATCGTCCTAATAGATTGAGTTCTGCCCATACAATTCAAAATCACAAGACCACGAGATGGCTTTGAGTAGTCGCGTGGTGGCAGTGCTGGCCTACTTCCATGTAACGGCACTCCGAATCCTGACTCGAAACACCGACGCAAATATCTTCGCTAATTAGCCTTTTAAGCCTTGAGAGAATTTTCAATCTTTTTCTATTTAACACAATGTTTGTGTAATGTTACAAAAATATACGTCTTGAAGACTTATAATTTTTGTGTTATTTTTATAGGTTTTTTGCAATCTCTTATTAATGTTGTAATGTTTGTTTGTTTGTTTAGGTCATTTATAACTTATTATAGTATACAACTTGGTTTAAATTTTAGCTGACTGTAATGAAATTTAAAAGTATTCTTCTTTACTGACCTTAATTTTTTATCTTTTCTATTGGCAGTTATTTTGTTTTGTTAATATTATTTTCAATTAATCTATTATACCGTACCCTTATCGTGCAACAACATCGACCTTTTGTGAACAAGCCACATACTGGTAAGTTTCTTTCGGTAAATTTTGTTATCATATAAAATTTTCTGAAAATTTCATTTAGACGAAGATTAAAGTTTACCCAGAAGCGAGTTGAATTTTATATCTCGTGCTGTGTTGAGGTAACGTTAATAAACATTCGTAACACTGCCAGTTAAGACTTATCAATCTTATCATCAACCATCCACATTTGCACGTATGTAGTTTTTGTCTGCAATGACGTTTAAAACGAATTAAAATGATTTTAAAACTTAGTAAACTTTACTTAACCCGACCACCACACCACAAGAAACCTTTTTAGTTACTATTGTAGCCCGCTAAAATTTTCATGATCAATCGCATATCAATCAAACTTAAGAAATCAATATCATTTGATAAAATTTGTTATTATGTGGAAGATAATTTTCATGATATTCTTAAATGTTACTTCTCAAAAGGTCACTTCGATTTTAATGCATTTCAATGCATCTTGCAAACTCGGTGCAGCAGTAATGACAGATTCAAATATACAAGTATGTAAAATCCCTTTAACTCTAAATAGTTCAAAATGCCAAACGATATTAGATGTCCTCTATAATATAATTCAAAGACACTATCTATGTAATGAATCTAATAGTTCTAGGTAGGTATTCATGAAACTAATCAGTAGACATTAATAAATAATATATGATTTTTATATTTGACATTTTTAATACTATCTCATATTTTATTTTTATTTTCATATATTTTAATATAAAAATACTAGAAAAAATCGACTCGCCTGCAAGTCATTCTCAAGTGGTACATGAACCCACAACCTTTGGATGTCTGGTCCAATTGAGCCACAGACCCGTGTAAGAATTCGTTGAAATTTTCTAATACAGTCGAACCTCTATAAGTCGAACATCAAGGGAGACGCCAAAAATTTCGAGTTATAGAGTTTTCAACTTATGGAGGATTTCGACTTAAGCGGATTTTGATACGACATAAAGAGTTTGAGGTTTATTCTTATAAATTTTGAGTTAGAGAGGTAAAATAAATAAAAATTCAACTTGCAGAGGTGACAAACATACATATTTTTATTTATTATTTTACTCGGACTTTCTCGTACTTAGATTGAAAGCATTAAGGAATTGAGCTTTAAGACAAGGCATTAATAGACATTTTGGTATACATATTTGTTAACGCCATTTTGACACTGCTTTCTTTCATTGGCAAAAGTACATACCTACTAAATGAATAATGTAAACAAACGGTTCGCGACAAAATTGTAATATTTGTTTGCTGAGCGTTTTGATTTTGTTTTGTTTTAAGAATAGTTTATTGAGATAATCAAAATTGAACACCTGACACCAAGCAAGCAAACACGTGTGCGTGAGTCATAAATTTATTATCGTATACTCCTAAAATGTTTTCAAGTGTACACAATAGTGTACACTCACATTGTCGGCAAGTTCTTAAAGTCGGTAACTTATTTTTGTTCGAACAATAGAGGTAATAAATTCCAAATGATCAAGTTGTAAAGGTTGTAAAATAAAACGTTGCTATGTTCGAGATACAGAGGTCAAATTTAATTTTTCGAGTTATAGAGTGAAAATATGTACCAAAATGGCTTGGAGGGACTCGGTGATTATTTCGACTAACAAAGGGTCAAGATTTCAAGTAATGGAGGTTTTGGTGTTTGAAGGGAAGGGAACAAAACATTTTTTCGAGATTTGGAGGTTTTTGACTTATCGAGGTTCGACTTATAGAGGTTCGACTGTACCTTTTTTTTACGCTGTAGGCCAGCGTTGCTTCATCAATAATAGGCATATCCTCGCATCCAACATTTTTACTATTGTTAGACAATCGATTAAGGTGAAACAGCCATTGAATTTATGATTTTTATATTTTCAATTTTCAATGTTATCTTAAATGATAAATTATAATAAAATTCTAGAAAAAATCGACTTATTTCCGCCTGACAATAACTTATAAGTCGAGTCAATTTTTTCCAATATATTGCTCTTAAAATTTATTAAAAACTAATTTAATTCTAATAGTTATTTCTAGAATTTAATAAATTATTTACAGTAAAAAGACAGGCTTATTTACCTTCTAAACAGTTTAGACTAGAAAGGAACGTTTGAAAATTTTGTGTTTTACTACTATCAAACAATTTTTTTTGTATTGAACATATTGATCACAAAAATTAGTCGAAAAATATTTCAGGAAAATCTCTGGGTCAGGGAAAAGAAATTAATAGAGAAATAAGTTGATTCGTTAAAACTACGCATGTAGGCATGACTAGAACAAATACTTTATTGTGCAGGTATGTTATTAATTATATGGACAACACAAACATGTGCAATTCAATGTCAATAAAATCTTAATTGAACTTAATGACCTGTCATTCAACGATTTTATGTGTAATCAGAATGAAACGTCGCAAACAAAAGAGGTAAGTCACCTGGCTCTGCTATTGGGTGTGTCGTGAGAAATCCGCTCAGCGAGTAGAGTGGTTGGGTCCAACCCGCTACATAATTACGCCGTATGATGGTCCTAACGGGAGCTTTCCATCTCAGTCCAGGGTAACGGGATTGCTCCCTCCGATTTCAGTTTCGAACTCCTTTCGATTTCGAGTGTTGTGTCGCCCGACCTCCGCTTTGCGTCACCTCTGTGATCGGGTTTTAGAAAATGAAATTCAGCACGTCCGTGCACTTCTTTATATGGATCGGATATGATCTGTGAGCCCATTTGTGGTTGCACTATGACACATACAAACATTTTGTACTAGTTCTTGCATATTCGAAGGAGTGAAAGATGAACTGTCTTTAAGCGATTCTCCATATTCAGATCTTAAAGAAAATAAAGCTGAACGTTTATTATACTAGTGACTCTCTGAAAGAATTTAAATGATAAAGGCTAGCAACATTATTAGAAATGAAATGTATTCCTGGTAAGTCTTTAAGTCAGTTCCATAGAATATTTTGGAAGACTTTGCCCTCGTATCGCCGGATATATATCGTCAATGATTTTAATTATTTATAAACTGCGGTATAGATTTTGGTTGATCATTGATCAATAAAAAACTTAAAAAATAATCAATAAAAATATTTTTAGTAATAAACATAATAATCCTACAATTCAGACAAGTATAACTTTTATTAAAATAAAATGGTAGGAACCAAGTGTAATAAATGTATAGGTACTGTGCATATATTTCTTCTTATTTGATTGAAATGAAGTCACTAGAGAGCCCTAATCAAAATTTTTGGTGGTAAATGAGAGATTCATTAATTCATTCTATTATTATGATTCTGAACGAGTGAAAGAGTTGACTTAAATTTGCAAACAAGATGGATACACACTCACTCATTTAAGTTATATAAGTAATTAGTTATAACTTAATAAGTTATATATATATACTATACATGACTCATGTACATGACTCAGATACAAATGTTCATATTTATCACACAAACATCTGCCCCTTCCGGGATTTAAATCCAGGACCGTCGGTACGAAAGGCAGGATCGGTATAGTCTCCGGCAAATAAGTTAAACATGATTTTGAAATCACGTGACATGCGCAGTAGCAAGTTTAGATACATTATTCACTACTGCGCATGTCACGTGATTTCAAAATCATGTTCATCTTATTTGCCGGGGACAATACCGTTCACCAAACTCATTACATATTTCCTATTGTAGGTACAGCAACTGTTTGCAGCTCACCACAAACTGTTAATTTTCTCAATTAAATCATGAATCCTGTATATAATATGTAGGACTTTAAGCTAAAAAATTTAATGGAGAAAGATGGAGATATTTTATTAATGTGCTATTGACTGGACATACATTTGAATTTACGTGAAAACTAACTTTTTGTGAGAGCGTTTGTTAAGAGCATTACCATTTATCAATAAATGACGTCAAATAGTTTTCAAGTATGGAATCCACTTTGTACTACTCTGGCATTTGTTTTACGTTTTTTTTTTGTTTTTTTTTTCATTTACTTTTGAGTTATCTAATATATTTTGTATCTAATCAAAGTAAAAATTAATAAAGTATTAAATTTAATGAAATATGCATAACTGTTGTTTCTTGGATAAACTATTATTAAATATCAATAATACTGTATGTATTTACTTACTTTATTACTATATTACTTAATAAACTTTTCCTTTTTGGAAATTTCATATAATATTATATAATGGGTGCTTTTTAGGAGCTTGAGAACTTTGAATATTAATAAAAGACAGAAATACTGTTGGAAAGATTTTGTATTATTATTAGCTGGTAGATAATTTCTTGGCATTTATTTTTTAAATATGATTTCCGGCAAAAGTCTGCTACGGCTACGAGTTGCATAGTCCATTCGATCAGTCCAATTTGTCACTACTTTTTCCGATAAATATGGTGATATGGCATCAATGGTGGCTTGAACATTGGCTTCCAATGCTTCAAGAGTTGATTTGTCGGTATCAACCAATTACTAAACATAGCCCCAAAAAAGGTACCTAATCGGGAGACGTTAAGGCGCTCGAACGAGGGAGGGGGGCAGTAAACAGGACCACTACTGGAAATAAAGAAACCAAATTGATTTTGCAATAAATTGATGGTAAGCGCGCTGTATGGCAAGTTGCGCCGTCTTGTTGGAACTAAATGTCGTCGATGTTTAGCTGATTAATTTTTGGAAACAAAAATCAGTCAGCATGGCTCGATAGCGCTCGCCATTCACCGTAACGGCAGCTCCTTCTTCATTTGGAAAGAAATAAGGACCGATGATGCAGCCAGCGTGTACACCGTACCAAACAGTCAATTAAAATGGATGTAGGTACCTAATGGTGATTCGTTAATGGCTTGAGGATCGTCTTCGCTCCATATACTGCAATTTTGATTACTGACGGAGCTATTTAACCAGAAATGACCTTCATCACTAAACACAATTCTTCGGTAAAAATACTCATCTTCGGCCAGTTTCAAATTAGCCCAATCAGCAAAAATATTAGGTCAACGATGTTCATTTGGCTTTAATTCTTGCACGAGCTGTATTTTACAGCCACGTAAGCCTGTGTATTCCTTCCATATGTGTTTTCCTTATGAAAATTTTCCCACGTAGTCTAAGGATAAAAGCCAATAAGTTGGGAACTGCGATGAATCAACGTTTCGGTGTCTTCTTCAGCACTTCGCGCTACAGCAACAATATTCTCTTCGGTACGCACATTTCTTTATTTTGTTGATGGTTTTGAATCGAGAATATATAAAATTATTAAATATAACTTCACGAATTGCTTGCTAACTAGGCCGATTATGTTGACCGTAAAATGGACGAAGTACTCTATGAACTTCACGAACAGATCTTTTTTCAAAGTAAATTCCTCGAAGCTTTGTTCTGGCGTTAGAAGATTCATGATATATTGACAAACCTTACTGAACAGAAATATCAACACACTTAGACATTCTCAACTGTCAAACCATAAACAACAACCATCGAAACTTCTCATGCAGCTAAAAAAACACCCTTTATATGTATATGAAAGGTTAGCTACTACTTACAGGAACGATTTAACTTTAACAACTGAAAGATGAAGTTCATATTTTAAGTAATAACAAAAGAACATTATGGATTCAATTATTGCTGCAAATTGAAAAAGAAACTGTTTATCTTTAAACTAAACTAAACTAAACTCGTAAAAAACTAATCAATTACCATCTCCGCGTCCTCAAAAGCCTCGCGAAACATGCTATTTTACATCATCAAGAGCGACTGCGCCATTTTCCAAGCGCGCATGCGAAAATATTCCGGGAGTGAAGGAGACAGAAATTTTTATGTTGTGTGTTAGATAAAGATAGATGACGCTACGCTGCTGCCTCGGAGGTCAGGGAACCACAAGTGGGTCGGCTCCATCCTTCCTTAACCATGTCTCAATCGGTGGCTGTTGAACTTGGGCGAGCGAAACACGGTTTTCGAATATGGAACGCAGTTTGGATTTCTTTTGATGCGACTAATGATATGCACAAACGCTGACTTGTCGTCTAACGTCACTCTCGATGACAATCTCTTTATTCTAGTTATGTTCCATTGAACTTTTATGTGTGTAGAACAAATAAATATAACACTGATAGAAATAGCATGGAGTATTTTGAAATAATAACTAACTTAGGCGTATTGTTTAGTATCCCAGGTCGTAGTAGTACTTATTTTAGTGTAAACCTTTTTTACACAATGTAAGTGTCATTGCCAGCAAACAAAAAAAAATTAATCCCACTGTACATATTTCTCAAATAGAATAAGACGATAGCGACCTTACCTACTAAATGGACCCGGGTTCGAGTTCGGGAAGGAGCAATTGTTTGTATTATGAATACAGGTATTAGTACATAGGTCATAGACATTTTTATATATTTCTATGAATATTACAATAGGTATCTATGTATCATATATGAAGGTATGCATGTCTATTCGTTATCTTAGTATCGATAAATAATACAAGTATTACAGAAACCGTGACCTAGACTAATAGCAACTGAATAGCAATTCATTATTGGTACGGGGGTAGATAAACGTCCAAAATTTGAAACAAAAACAAGAATATATATTGTTATTAAAATTTAATGATATTTTTATTCCATATGTGTTTAATATATAATATGTGATTTTTAAAGGTATTTAGTTTGTTTACTTACGTGATTAGAATATTTTTTATTTATCATTTTTCCCAAAGCCAACCAGAGACGTTAAAAACTTTAGTTAAAAAAAACTTATTATCTCCCTTTTCAAAATCAGAATTGATTGTACAATGAATTACAGTGTACATTCAAACATCTTACGAGCGTTTGATTTGTTCACAGAAAAATTCAATTTTTGAATTCAAGACGCGAATGACGCAACAACCAAAATGGTCAACGGCGGTCATTTCACTTTGGCCAACTTACACGCTGGACTATCACCCGTCCCTTTCTATTTGCAACCGAAACATGAGACGAAATGAAACGTAGTTAATTCTGAAGCAGCCATCTAAATAAGAAATGCCCTCAAGCCTTCTTTGGGCCCCTCGAAACTTGAACGATATTTGGGTATGTACCTCTCGGAACACGTAATCATCGTTGATATGTTCATCAACAGCGCATTTCTTGTGGATAGAATTAATGTTCCTATAATAATAACATATGCATAAACAATTATTTGAATGACGAAGTTTGGACGCACATTATACTAACTAATATGGCATTACGAAGTTAGACTCGTGTAGGTTTGAAACAAAATGAGATATTTTGAGAAAAAAGAAACCTTATTACAAACGAACGCTCACTAGGCAGTAGTTATTACCTTATTCAGTAGTAGTGGGGTAATAAGTAAGTGCCTATTATCAAGATATATTTTGATAGGGCAATTCATATTAAAAAATTAATTAAAAAAACAGATGAGAACTTTATAGTGGGATCGTCAGATTAGTACTTAGTTAAATGTTCGTGTGAAAATGTAAGTTTTACCAGATATTAAAGGTGAATTGTTGTGATTTGCCTTTATATGTTCGGAAACATCTATGAGTTTAAGAAAACTTAAAAGATGAAATGTAAGAACTGAAAGTAATACTTTTGTGTTGATGTCGGTGCTATATTTGGTATGGGACTTAGTAGGTCGGCAGCGACCTCAAATAAAAGCTGACATATTTACTTTTACATTTTTTTAAACATAAAACTCATATTTTTCCCTTTTTAGTTACTAATGAAATAAATAATAGAATATTTTTTATTACATTTTTATTTATCTTCTTTTTAATTTCAGTTGTGATTGTAATAAAGTTACTTATTGAAATTTCTATCGATATTGTTTAGCTAGAGCCTAACTGTATGCAGACATTGAACAACATGCATAATGACATATTTTTTGAATTACAATGCCGCCGCCACCACGTTTTCTTGATGGCTTCACGGTTAACTCGCTGTACCAAAAACTACTTACCGATTTTGATGAATCTTGCACAGTTTCTTAAGTAAGACAATGCCTTATCCAACTTAAAAGTTTTTTGAAATCCAGCTAACAGTTAGTGAGTTAAGCATACATACATGCACTTATAAAATTTGGCACCCATGTTTAGAAGCTGGTATAAATTACTATATACAAAAACTCTGCAATTCTGACAATATTACATACATACGGTTTGAATTGATAACCTCCTTTTTTGAAGTTGGCTAAAAAAATTAGCAACGCAAAGTGTTTTTTACTTTCTTTTAAGGAGTTTTTGGATAAGTAAATTATACTGAAACAAAAAGAACGAGAGTATTCTGGCAGGCATGACAGGCAGTAAAAGGCTTTTTACCTTAATGATTTTTTTTTACAAAAAACAATTTCAGTTCCGGCAATTTAAGTCTAGATTTCATTATAGTTACTTATTTTAAGCTACAAAGCTGCTAGCAATAATAATCGAAATTGTAACATAGCGTGATATTAATATAGACTTTAAATCATTAAACTAATATTTTAACCAAATTAAAAAGTATGTTATACCTTTTTTATTTATGTATATATGTTATATTATATTACCTATATTATATTATATAATAATATATTATTATTATCACATAATCAATCTTTTTCCTTAGTCACCTAAAGCTCAAAGCAAAATAAAAATAATGCCGCATTACAAAACAGCCTTTTAACAGCTATTTATGGCCAGAGTAATTTTACTTTCAGTAGAACTATTTGGTTCAGTTCGGTTTAGTAAAAGGATTTTGGACTTTTGTCTAACCAGTAAACTTCATTGTTCAAATACGAACTAAAAGTTGGAGTAAGTCAAGCTTTATATTATGCATTCTTGTCAATACAGTTAACAAAAATAAATTATATTGCCCCAAGAAATAGAAAGTTATGTTAACGAAAGTCTCTTTTGTGTCCACCTTTTGTTTAAAAAATATTGACTAACAATAAGCAAAACCAGAGACCTTCTGTTTACAGGCAATTCATGCAATAATAGAATCCTTTGGGATACATGTCAATTTATGCGTAAAGCAATAAAAGAAGACAAAAATATTCTAGATATTGCTTTCGCTTTTATTTAAATGAAGTGTTCAAAAGAACAAAATTGTATTTTTTTTTTGACGGCAACACTATATTGATGATTTAACCTTATATCGAAGTCCAAAGGTCTAAACAGTAATGGCCTGATACCTACGTAACAATTCTTTACATAAGTAAGCATTATTAAATGGGTATAGTTTTAATGATCGCTAAATACATCATACGTTCCAAATTTTCAAGCCTTTAACATTATCATCTCGGCTTAAAGGCGCTTGTCTGCAGGATGGAGGTCTGCCTCAAAAACGGTTTAGTCATAATCTCTATGCATTGCGGGCGGGTTAGAATTGCTATAAAAACCATAATTGGGGAAACGTTGTGGTCCAATATATATAGTCCTACCATAAATACTGTTACGTAAACCCTTTTCTTTTTTTCAACTTTTTAATTATTTTAAATTTGGAACGTGTTTATTACTTTAAAAACTTCTTTCGATTTCGCGCTATTTCACATATTTTTCGTGTTCATTATCAAATTACAATATGGAATGGGGTGTTATATAAAATAGTATTGCAGTTATCGTCTTGCACAAAGTGGGTATGGAGCCGTCGGTCATATTCCAGACACTTCAAAAGGTTTGTATCAGCCGTCTATAAACAGATACAACAACACTTCCTCTGTCAAAGACCTTAAAAGATCGGGGCGGCCACGTGCTGTTAGAACTACATAGGCTGCTAATGCTGTTGAAGCCAGAATTCGTCGAAACCCCATTAGGAAGCGAAAAATCTTATCGCGAGAAATGAAGATTCCCGCTAGGACTCTGTCGCTTATCATAAAACAAAACCTGAAGTTCGGTACTTATCGGCGATATACTGGACATGCCCTAAATCAATATTTACAATTAAAAAGAGTGGATCGTTCAAAATGCCTTCTGTGACGATACGCGGGAAATTCACGATTGCAGAGCACTATAATAATCAAAATGATACCGTGTACGTTCACAGTTCTAAAGAAGCTGCTCAAGTGATTGGCAAGGTGCAACGTGGTTATCATCCTGCGTCAGTGATGATTTGGTAGTGTCTTATCAAGGCGTCACAAAGCTACACTTTTGTGAAAAAGGATTGAAAACTTCAGCCAAAGTTTATCAAGAAACAGTCTGGGATAGTGTTGTGAAACCTCTCAGTAATACACTTTTTTTTAAATGTACCGTGGCCTTTCTAGCAGAACTCTGCACCTGGTCACAAGGCACAAACTATTCTTTTCATTCAAATATAAATACTGACGCCTTACTTATTGATTATATTTGTTATCATGTTCAGTTTATCATGGCACAAAGTTAAATAGTATGACTTACATAACGACTTTTCCGTTCATACTGTGACTGAAAATCAACGAGTGGTGTCTTTTTAGTCGTCTTCTGCATACATAATGTTTTTAATTTTCTTTTAAAATAACTTTCTTCAGCAGAGTCTGTTGTTCATTTTCTATTGATCTGTTAAATTTTACAAATAATTATACTTACAGGTCTAATGATGTAAAATTCTATCAAAATAAATGTTTTAGTAACTTCTTTAGCTATTTATTCATATTTTGTATAATTTAACTTAATTTACTTCATTAATATTTATGTCAGTCACTATGCTGCAAAGGGTTGCAGCATGTTTTAGCTGTAACCCAAGGTGATTCTTTAAATAAATTTAACTTCCACCTATTTGTATGACACATAAACCAATAATTACATTAAAATAATCTGTATAAATATGAATGGTTAAGAAAATAGCTCAGTACAAAGGTACTGATCGAGAAAGGAATCGTTTATTATTAAACGATTTTTTGTATATTGAATAATCTTTATAAATAGCTATCCACAGTTACTGTTTAAGATTTTTAAAGAAGGTATTTAGTCATAAAATGCGTATGCTTTTTTTGTTTTGGGGCACCGTTACTTTGACTGGTCTACTCAGTTGTTATAATTGGACTAAGGACATAAGGGCCATTCAAGGTTCCATTAAAATACATAATATTTTTTTTTTTTACAAAAATATATTTAATTGTGCCAATCCAAATAAATCAGTCTGTTAATATTAATAACTCTAATGCGTTGAAAACTCTTCTTATCGAACCTTCGTCTTAGAGAGCTTTGGGCTCGCCTAACATTCTCCTTCTTTTATTATCTAACACTTAAAGTTTGTAATGTTAGGTACGCTGATAACTGAATTGTTACCGAAAACAACGATGTTGAAATGTTTTAAAGTATTAAACTTACATGATGTATGTCACGTTTTAAGAGCTTAGGCTGGTACGTCACAACTTTGCACGTCTTTCTCAAACAATGCGCGCTTTTGGGGTTATCTAGCTCGCGATTCGGTGTAACGGATAGTTTTTAGTAATATATAACAATATTAAAAAAAAAAATCATAAGTTATAATAATAATATTTCTTACATTCACACCAATTACCGTAGCCCAAAGTAAGCACTGTAAGGCTTGTATTATGGATACTGGGGTAACGGATAGATATACATATATTATACATAGATATGTAATAATAATAGAAATATAATATAAATACCCATGTCTCAGATGCAAATGCTCATATTTATTACACGAACATCTGCCCTTACCGGGACTCGAAACTAGGACCATTCGGTGCGAAAGGTAGGATCGCTACCGTTGCACCAAACTGTGGTCAATAGCATGGCAATCGCATGGTTGTTTTTACAGGCGTATTTTATATCTTATATATGGCAAAAAAGAAACATAAAAATATCAACTAAATCGGATCATCGCCAGAAAATGCGATAGCAGCGTTAGAGAAAGCTGTATAAGAAATATTTGAGGCGGAGTGGAAGAGCGTTTTGAAAATTGGTTGTGACGCTTCAAATTTTGTGAAGAGGCTGTATTAAATTATCTCCAACGGTAATTGACTTGGTTTCGTACTTATTTGTATAAGGCTGTGGATTTGCCTTTACGATACTCTTCATAATGCGTCAGTACAGTCGGCATTTCTCAAGGCAACGTATTGTCGCGTCAAAGACTGTCTAAAGCTATCTTGATCACTAATGTTGAATTGCGTTAATTCAGTTGAAATATAAATATTAATAAGAAATCCGAATCGAAGCAAAACTTAAACGACTAACACCTTGTAAAAGATAAGATAAAGATAAAATGCTTTTATTCAATATGAGCATTAACAATGCATATATTGTATGTCAACTATGCCATGCTTTATAGTAAGTCCTACGAACGCACTATACTAACATTTTTAATTGTATTTTTTGCTTTTAACTTTACCTTTCATTTAATAAAAATTATGAACGTATATAAATACAATAAATTTTCTACTGAGAAAATTCACTTGAAAAAAATCAGACAGAAAACATAATTCGAAACTTCGTACTTATTTATACATGCAGTGTTTTGTTTCTTTCTACAAAATAGTTTATTCAAGGTTTATTAGTGAAAGGTTAAAGCTGTATCATAATATTCAAGATCTAGTTTAAATAATCTAACGGTACATTCTAGTGTCCAAGCCACAACACAGGACGTATGTATGCTAATCACAATTATTCTAGTTTATGAATAAATATAAGTTGATACAGAAAATAAAAAAACACATTTCCTATACTGTTACGCTATGAATTTTATTTAAAAAAAATTACCTACATATTCAAAAGCTGTGATAGATTTTGTACCAGTTTTCTGAAATTATAATAGTGATGGAGACTAGTATTGTATTATAATAATCTCGGATTATGTAAGTGAATTAGCGTTAAGAGCAATGTTCATATGAATAATATGTTTAATGTAATACACAGTATACATACAACTACTATTTAGACATACACCCCAAAAATACGCGCAAAATAACGACGCCATATAAAAAAGATAACGTTTTTAAAAGGGACGAAACTTATCCAAAAGTGCCTACACCTGGAAATCACCGTTCTTTTTTTTTTTTTTCTTAAAGTAATCAGCAAGCAATTTCTGACAAATATTTTTTTTTTCTTTTCCTAAATACTGAATTAAAATTGGGATAAAGCCTTATGAAGGTAAGACTCTATAGTAAAATCACGGAACAATATTTTAGTCGATTCACAATTAATACGTTCTTAATTGTGAATAGGTTTAGGTACTTCTACCAACATTGTTACAAATATATAGGATGAAAAATTTATTTTAAAAGACATTATGAATACGAAAAGTTTATAAATTGTTAAAAAATACTATTAAAATGAGGACCCATTTATCAGCCCGCTCTCTTCTCTTAGACGGATGCTTCTTGATTTTCAAATCACCTCACCATTTAATTCGATTGACAATTTCATTTGTAAATGCGCGTGGTTTAATAAAGAGGTCGCAGTATGTTTATCACGTGGATGGGAGCAATTCATAGTTAATGTGTGCGGTGGGTCACGTTGATAAGCGTGCGGCTTAGAATTGAATAATTATTGCACTCGACTTGGGCGCCGCTACTACCTGCGAATGCGGGGCGACATTATTTTCGTATTGCATAATTATTAAGATCATTTTATGATCAAAGAAAAAAGAAATATGGTAAATATAGAGAAAGCGGAGTTTTACAAACGTTTTTTCCTAAAAAGAACATTTATAGCAATGCAAGAAACACGTTATTACGTTACTTTGACATTTCCATTGCATCTTACCCTCTCGTGGGAAACTAATGATGGTGTAGAGGTTTCCCACGTCTGTAAATTTGACTTAAGTCCAGTTCAAAGTTGAGTATTAAGTATCTGAACCGACGGGCTACATAGCTGCTGTAACACAATGTTTTTAGGAAATGATCTATAAAAACAGCATAGAAATGCTGTAGCAATTTTTTTTTCAAATAGGCATAATTTTTGAAATGAATACTTCTTTAGCATCGTTGTGATCCATTTTTTAACCATTACTTTTTAACTTGACTGAATCTTTCATACGCGAGACGACTAATATAATGCTTCCTGAAAATAGATTGCCTCAAATCACTTATACTCTCGATAGACCTATCAATAGTATCGACCAATTCTCACAATACGATAGTATCAATACTGAGTTACCTTATTATCAACACTTAAAAAATAAAAATAATAACAATATTTCTTACATTCACAGCAATAAGCTTAGCCTAAAGTAAGCACAGTAAGCTTTGTGTTACGGATACTAGGCCAACAGATAGACATACATATATGATACATAGATATATAATATTCATATAAATGTATATAATACCCGTGACTCAGGTACAGATGCTCGTATTCATCACTCAAACCCAGGACCCCCTTGTGCGAAAGGCAGGATCTATACCGTTGCACTAAACGGTCTATCTATACTACCGATAACCCTGTCGCTAATTAAGATTGATTTCAAGTGCAAATTGATGTTCGGAAGTTGATATTTCTGCGACACTAATCATTCCGCTGACGTACTATCGCGCATGACAGCGAATGGCTGCGTGTCTTTTAAAAATTATCCGAGTATATCACAATATGACAAGATTTTGACGTTCTGCTCGACAAAAGCGTTCGCCAGCATAATGTAAATATTGCTCCTAGTCACTTAGTCATAGAGGCGATGGCTTTGACATTAGGGTTGGCTATTTTCTTATCTATTATAAACATATTAATATAGTTTCTGGCGGTAAATTTTATTTCTGGGAGGTTACAATGGTAGTAAGTGTATACGCCATAATACAACTGCCGTATATACTATGTAAGTGTTTCTGCAGCCGGTTGGTGCAACCTTAGTGACGTCAGTGTCTGTCAATCCGCAAAAGGGTTCGGTGGGCACATGGTAGTGAGATTTGTCAAATACGTCCCAAACCATAGTGGTTTATCTGCTAAAATATTCGCATCCTTTATAGATCCCATAACATTCACAGTATAAGCTATGCTTTGTTTCTAAACAAACTCAACTTTTTTAAAGTATTTTTACTTAGATTGATTTGAGTTAGTGGTGACGACTTACAGAAAAACTATTTTTTTGTTAGTTACATCAAAAATATTGATAGCATTGACTAAGAACGTTAATGAAGGAGCGTATGCGATACAGAAATCCGAAATTGTTTAAATGAAAACTCAATCAATTAATATTTGAATTGGTATGTGAATAGTTAAAATTTGTCATATTTTTAGTTACTTATATTTTTGCGAGGTTGTAAATAAAATGGATGGTATATATTTTATTGTGTGATTAACTGTGCGATTTATATGCTTATAAGTTTTAACTCAGAAAAATAAACATCTTGAATATGTCACAGTAACAACGTTGCTAATTATAAGCTTGGTAAAAGATTCTGAAACCCTGAATCTCGAACGACATTCATATATTCTTCTTAACTATGTTTTGAGAGCGAGGGCTATGTAAACTGTACGAGGTTACGACAGCAAATTGTAATATTTCATTCTTTAAGAAATATAACAATTCGCTGTCGTCTCCTGGTCGGTGGTAATCAATATAATTCCATTCATTTTATCAGTCCATTCTCTAATAATGCACTATAATAAGAAGCGCTATTTTAGGGATCTTTTTCCTAAGATTACCGTTGCCGCCAAAAACAAAAAACACTAAACTGAGAATGTTTTACTTAATTTTTTAAATCTGTATTATTAAAAATGAGAGCTTACAAATTTAATGGTGTGTATTTATTGACATTTAAAGAAACAGACCTTATTGTATTTTAAGAAATTATTATTAGAAAAAAACAATTTATCTCAGGTGTATAATTTCTTTAGATATAAAAAGTTGTTAAATGCTGAAATATCAAAAATCATCCCATTAAATGCAAAATTACTTTCTTTCAATTTAATCAAAATTCAATTTTATCAACCTTAATATACCCACTGTTGGCATCATAATTCTCCACGAGAGCCTGGTGCAGATTATGAGCTATCGACCTCAAACTCAGCTGGGAACGACTTACCAACGCGGTAACCATTGCACTTCACCAATATTTTTAATTCTAGTGTCATACCAACATAACATTAACTATTTGCATTAGTGGCTTGCATTACATTACCTCATAAGTTCTCACGAAGTGACTAATAAATTCAAATCACGAACTATACCCCCAGAATGCTAGAGACAATACCAAAATGACAACTAACTGTACTTCGCGCAAATGCCAATTCAATACAGGCGGGAAGGACGACGCGACAGACTTGATTTTCAACGACTTTGAAGGTCGAAAGTATGCCACAGAATATTTATGATCTGATGATTGCAGCGCTATAGAATTTGAGAAGTAATTTGTGGAAAATATAACAATGAATCTTTGGACCCACAAAATGGTGTAGATTATTTCACCTGTTATGAGTATGTAAAGATTATTCTTTATTATTAAAAAATGTAATACCTACATTACATTTCATCCTAATCTGGCTAACAATCATCTTTATTAATACTAATTATTTATATTAAAAGTAATAAGTGGTTACTATAACATAAGAACATAAGACAGCATGTATACACAAGAAATAAGAAATATTATTCAACTTCATTCAATATAAAGAATATCTTTATTTTATTTTTTAATATAAACATTTTACTGAAGTGGCGTCTTACCGGTAATTCTTGAGCAAATAAATCTTAAGAGTCCTTAGTATTATGTAGGACAGAATGTTACCTACAGAAAAACGTCATTGGACGACCTCATTCGTCAGGCGCACTTCGATCGCATACAAATAACATTTAGCTACAAAATAGCATTTATGGTACATTTAACACAAAGAATTATGTCCAATTGTATTATATTATGTAATAGTTAACTGTATCGCACTGTTAGTATATAAATTAATATTTATTTCTATGGAAACCTGTTACTGACTTTATTTTAAGACCTATATGTACAACCTATTTTGTACTAATTAAAACCTGTAAATTTTTTTTATATGAAAGAAAATATATAATATAAATAATTTATTTCACACACATAATTGCAAATACTAACAATTAACAAACAATATAAAAAACAGATAACAGAGATCAGTAAACTGCACTGCAGTGGTGAAAAGGTTCCCGGCTCAGCATAATGTCGCAGCATGTCGACATCACGACATTACCAGTGGCTCGATGGCGCAGTGGTTGGTGGTAGCGCGAACGGATTATGATGTCGTTGTCGATGTCTATCATTCGAAGTGAAGTCACAGTATCTTTCTCAAGGGCCTATCATGATCAGAATATGCGAACAAAAAATAATCATTTACATACATAAAATTCTATGTTAGTATGTTCTAAGTTCTATACTCCAGCATTTAAAGGCAACAAGCTGATAGAATGTCATTCACATAGAAATAATCTCTCATGTATTAAACAAAACAATATTCAATAATACTGCATCTTTCCATGACAATGGTGGAGATATTTCCTAGAAGTTGTCATAGGATAAAAAACAAACTTCATCTTTTTCTAGGAGGCAGTTAACCCGTCTTAGATTAACTGTAAACTTACGACGAGCTATAAAGATAGAACAGTAGAGTTTGTTATACCCGCAAACACATGAAGACGTCATCTCATATTACTACAGGTTTTTCCATAAACAGTATTATTTGTCTAGGAGTGCATAATTATATAATGAGGTTTACGACATTATAGATGACAATATTTAGCGCTGCTTTTAAATTACAATATTATGTCAGTTTAGAATCGAAACTTTGCCGATAATAATTCAAGGTTGCATTAAATAGGTGTAGAATAAGATTATAGAGGTAATAATAATTATTATTAAATATTGTGATATATACCTACATAAAATGGTAGGTTTTATTATTTATATTAATTCACATAGCTTATGCTACGATAAAGTTTGTAAGTATTGTGAAAAATTCGGTTTAATGTAACTTTTACATTACGTCGAATTTTTTCTTAGTATTTAGAGCATGTGTCACTGGTATTTCCAGTAAAAGCAGTCAACATCGTCAGAACTTTTAGGTTGCTTTCCAATTTTGGTGACGCATCCTCAGTTAGTGATAACACCTAACAAATATGATATTCTATTAAAGCTGTTAAAAAGTTCAATTATAAATCGTTACTTGTGGACAACTTATAATAAAAATTAGTCCTGGCTCCAACAATAATTATAAGTACTAAAATATCGGAAACAAATGCTAAAGCTTATCACAAATGCCCCTACCAGACTCCGAACCTGTGCCCAAAAGGGATTATCGCTTCCGTTTAAGAGAAAATAATAAAGGTAACTTTATATTTACTACTAGCGGCCGCCCGCGACTTCGTCCGCGTGGAACATTACAACATTACTTTATTTTTCTAAAATAAAAGCTTTTTCTAAAATAAAGTAGCTTAAGTTACTCCTTATTACATCAGTTACCTGCCAATAAAAATCTCGTCAAAATCGGTCCAGCCATTTCAGAGATTAGCCGGAACAAACAGACAGACAGACAAAAAAATTAAAAAATGTTATTTTGGTGTATGTACCGTATATATAATCATATGCATGTAGTAAAAAACTGTTATTTCAATATTACAAACAGACACTCCAATTTTATTTATATGTATACATGTATATTTTATACTTAGGTAAATTATACATTATATTATAATTATATATAATTTCGTAAATTATATGTATATTTTATACTTAGGTATAATTAATAAAAAAGCCATGATTTTTTCAAACAGAAGAAAATTTAATATGTCGATATATAATATCGATGGTGTCATAATGTCGCGCCATAGACAAATTAAAAATATATTTAGTTTTATTCACAATCAACAAAATAAACAATTAAACAAAAAGAAAAGTAATAAATTACTAATAAATGAAAATAAGATATATTGCGCAATATAATTGTAAATCAGGTTGGTGGTTATATATACTACTTTTCTTTAAACTTAACTTTAAATATCTAACACGGGGCAGCGCAGTTATATTCTGAAATTTTATTTTTTTCGCAAACTTTAATAGCGTATCTACATATACATATATTGAATAATTTGGAAATCATTTTCTTGGATTTAGATATTAAAAGACAGGGAGGAGAACAACCAAGTCATAATTTGACAATTTATTCACTTTTAATGTTAAGGTCAACCTTCTCTAATCTATTTATAAATTAAATCGAGAGATAGGTAAGTCGTAAGCTTATATTTGTCTATTAGTATCAGTCCGATGATCAAGATAGCGTTAGCATATTATTCAACCTGTTATAGACTATCTCAAGTTTAATAAGTGAAGATGGAGGGAGGGAGGCAGAGGTTCTTATCGCAAGATACTGGCTAGCGTCTATTTATAGAGACTAGTGACCTGGATGGCGGTTGGCATATTAATGAGCCTATGTAGCACTTGTGGATCTTTGGTCGGTATAGTCTTGCAGAGAAAACATGTTTATTTAAAAACATAGTACAATCAACATCACATACATGAAAAAAAAATTATAATGGATATTCAATTTTAAAATAAACCCATAAAATTCAATATCACTTGAATTTAACTTTCAAAGCAATTTTTCATATAAAATAATTACACAATGTTCACTTACTTATGAGTTTTTTTTATAATAATCGATTTATGATAGTGAGACTATGAACCAATTACCTCGACATATTTTAGGACAAGGTCAAAGCATTTATTGTATACCTTTAAAGCCTCCAGTTATAGCAGCTTACCATAATAATGCTGATCATTACTCACTGCCTACATGTTCACAAAATTAATGAACAGAAGGTCATCACTATACTGCCTTTGTGTATGCGTTACTTGTCGACTGTAACAAAACTATTAAATTTTACAAAGCGTGCTTGCGTTCTCGGAAAACATTGTTAGTTCCAACGGAGAACAAAATAATTTTGCTCTATCTAAGATTATTGTTTTGATAGTAACTTAAATTATGCAAGGTACCTAGTTGTATTTTTCATACCATAATAAACTAGAAATCGCATGATAGTGAGTGAAGATTCTTAGAATACTTGATGAAAAAATATCGAAGTCAACTTGGAGTTTTCCACGAAGAGACAGACATAGACGGTTGATGATTTTTTCCAAAAGAATCTTAAAACGTTCAGACATGCAAGTCTACAGCAGTGCTGCGCCCATGTAACTAAATAACTAAACGCATGTTGATTGATAGTGAGTTCCAGTATATGCGCATATTCAATACGTTTAGAACATTGAGTGGCGTTGAATAGTAATACTATTTTCCTGGTAATCTCAGATTGGCTGTACCGTTGCTTCATACCAAGACATTGCATAGACATGCGACATTTTTATTTATTTAGTGAGTTAAACAGAAAATAACGATATTTGTGTCGACGTAATAAGAAGGTACTGTACCCCTAATTTTTGTTTGTTAGAGTCTTATATGTATTATTAAAAATAAATATAAGTATTTATAGTATTAAAAGATGAACACTAGATGTTACCTAAGAATCATTATAGTTACTTATAACACCTTAGCTTTGTTATGTATATTAATGAAACAAAAATAAGCAAAAATGTTATAATTGAAGTAATTGAGTTTCATATAATTATAAAATTGTGTAGTGTTCTTTATGAAGTGTTTTCAGTAGGCGTAATGACAAGTTGTTATCCCAAACCCGACAAACCGCTATGTTTCCTATGGCGTCACCAAAACGGAAGCAGAGTTCGTTCACGTCATTACCGTTTATAAGGTTACAGTAGAAAAAGCAGCACTTGCTGTTAGTTGCGCGGGCGCAAGTAACGGCGCGGCTCGTAACACGTTATGTCACCTGGCCTTGGCCTAGCACTCGTGTTACAGCCGCAAGGTTGAGGTTTGATATCATAATTGTAACGTAAATTCAAAACGTCACTTTGATATCCATGTTGCACTACGAATTATATCACTTTTACATTGCGGTTTTTATTAATATAATACAAAAAAATGAAGTTAAGTCTTAATTAGTTAATTTTAAACAAATAATGAATCTCTAAAATCACAGAGAAGTGTTGAAATATTTCAACTTAGGCTTCATGAAATTCCAATTCTCGTCTCTTAGCAAACTGGGCCAGACAACGAAAGCGTTGGTTACAAAGGCTCCAGCTCATCTCCATGAATTTTATAAACTATCTAGCACAAATAAACTGGATGATGGGATACTGAAAGATAAAATAAAGGAGCAACTAATTTTTTATATTTAATATTTTATGATATTTATTTTCTTATTTTCAAATAAAGTTTATTTTTTGTTATTGCGTTGAAGTATATAGCTAAGTCCAATAAAATTATCTTTGACCAGCTATCTCAATTAAGAACTTAGGTAAATTTAAATTTAACTTGTCGATTTTACATACTCAATTAGTAGAATTGGAATCTATTGCAATCAAGCAAGTACTCTGGCATTACGGTATCGTAGTAATGAACGTATGAGAACCAGTAAAAGTTTGTTACGTCTATTGGAAACACTATAAATACTGCGGCGGCAATTGATGCGTCTGTGCTAACTGCACACTTAGACCATTACACGTATTTATCTCTACATAACAAGTTAGTGGAAAGAACTGTTTTCGTTGTATGGCTCTTCATTGTAATTTGAATTAATGATAACGATAAGATAAAAAAGAAATATCAGAAAAATGTCTTTACAAAATTCTAATTAACAGTGAAATAACTGTAAAGGCTGATAATTTCTCGCATTATTGTCTTTTAAATAATTATTAACTCTGTAATAGCCTTTTATCATAAGTGTTGTATACTGTAACTTTTTAAAATCCTCATTTAGCAGTTCAGCGACATGGTATGAAAGCTTATTTTAAGCCTCCTGTTTATTTTGAATCTGAGGTGTGTTATTTCTAGTGTTGAATGAATGGTTATCACCCTCAAAAAAGTTGTGTTAGGATATTTTACATATGTACAAACAGCAACACTCTTAACTGCCCGTTCAAGACCCAACAGACAGAAAGGTAGAAAGAGATGAAATTATTTTTCTCAAGACAACTTCGTAACAAAAACTAAAGTTTTTATGACATAATATCTTTGTGTGTGTGGTTGGTGTCTCTTGGCGCCAGAGAACTGTCACTGCTTGAGGCAGAGTCTTCACATGCCTGATGACGTGCTTTCAGTTGTTGCCGCTCTTCCAAAACAAAGAGCAACGGCAACATCGCATGCTTATGGATGAAATAATGATAAAATTGAATTTTGCTTATCCTGCATCCATAGACTTAGAAAGGTATAGATGCAGCAAGCAAATAATAATAAAGATTTCTTACACTTGCATTATAAAAAAATATTATTAACATTATACCACTCAAATAAAACATATACTAACTTAACAAATAAACAAATTGAAATAGCGCATAAATATTTCGATTTTTTATTACACAAACATTTGTCCTTACCGGGACTCTAACTCAAAATCTTTTCTGATTATGTTAGTAGGATCATTGCCAAATTCGACCTCATTATGTAGTTTGTCCTTAGCTCTTATTCTACCACGCATATGGTTGCCTCCGTTACCAAAACTTTATTATTTCTGTTATTTAAAATATGAAGTGATAATTTTTCAGACAGACATCAATCAATTCTACTCGAATTTTATATCTGTGACAGCGTGTCTTTTTCTGTTCAAAAACCTCGGTGTTCGAAATGCAAAGATTAGAATGATTTTAAGGTTCAAAATGTGTCCTGCTTTTAAATTTCAGGTTAACGAAAATGAAGAAAGTTAAAAATGCAATTTTTGTAGTGCAATATGAAATAATATTTTATTAAATATACCTATTCTTTTGCTATAATGTTTGAGCGCAAAGCGCGTAAATAAATTGTTCGCCAGTCTGACTAAAAGTAAAATAAAAAATGTTTTTTTTTTTTTTTTTTTTTTTTTTTTTTTTTTTTTTTTTTTTTGCCTGTAAAGTCGGTTTTACGGGCGAAGATTTTACGTGACAACGTCTTTTTCTCGGTAGAATATTTATTGATATGAATATAATTAAATTGCACAATGCGCGCGGCAGACCGATCATAGTTGAGTGGGAGAGAGACGCAAGGCATTCGGCGGGCCTCTCTCTCGTTCGGTGACTCATCGTAACGTTACCGAGCGTTACACTTTTTCATAAGTGACTCCCAGCCGCAACCTAATTTAAGACGTTGTCACGTCAAAAATCAACACTTTTTTGTAGCCATTATATAATTATAAACTTTAAAAACCTTACTTACACGAAAGCACAAAGAAGATCGCCTTTTGTCTTCAATATTATAATTTTGATTGGACGGATAATATCGTAATATTTGTCGACGAAAAATCTTTTAAGTCGGACAAGAACGGCAAAAAAAAATTAAATCGCCGCTAAAATGAACGATATGCCGAAGCAAACATTCTGCCTTCGGTTCTGCCATTCTGCCATTCGGTCCTTCATAACAATGTTCAAGCACTGAAAATTTCGGTAATCAAGGAAGTGACACAACATTACTATTTAAAAATGTATTTATTGCGTTTTGAAGTATTCTCGGCGAAAGTTGACACATTTTTCCATACGATGGAACCAACCATTGAAGCAATCATTCCATTCGGAAGTTGGGGTCTCCAAAATTGCCGTATTGTAGGCGTCCACAACTTCTTCATGTGATGAAAATCTCTGACCACGTTATTTATTTTTTATTCTACGGAAAGTATAGAAATCATTAGGGCTTAGGTCGGGGCTGTACGGCAGATGGTCTAATAATTCTATGTTTTCTTGCTCCAAAAACTCTTTTGTTCTGTGCGCGGTGTGAGAACTCGCATTGTCGTGATGGAGGATGATGCGGCGGTTGCAGTTCTCTTTACGGAGTTCAGAAAAGACCTGTGGCAAACAAATGCTAGCATACCATTTTGCATTAACCGTTCTTTGTCCCTCAAGAGGAATAGTCACAACATGGCCGGTTTTGGAGAAAAACGTGGCACCATTTTTTTTGCAACACTCCGTGAACGAAAAATTTCTGTTGGTTTTAACTCATTTTCGAACACCCAAACTCGTGACTGGTTTTTTGTTTCGGGTTCGTACGCGTATATCCAGGATTCGTCACCTGATACGATGTTGTATACAGCATTTGAGGATCCTGCGTGGAATCTTTCGAGAGTTCTAACGCACCAAGTAACGCGAGCCGCTTTTTGCTCTTCACAGAGCAAAACGCGGTATCCATCGGGAAAACAACTTTTTTACACATAATTGTTCATGCAAGATTATTTGTATTTAACTCATGCCAATGTCTAAAGTTGCCTGAATTTCACGGTATGTCACATGTCGATCTTCCTCAATCAGCTTACGCACAGCATCAACGTTTTCTTGGGTGACTGCAGTTTTTGGACGACCTTGACGGGGCACATCACTGAGCTTGACACGTCCACGTTAAAATTCAGCAAACCAGCGATAAATTGTGGTTTTAGATGCTTCAACACCAAATGCAGAAAGCATCCGATCAACACACTGTTTTTGTGTTAAACCACTTCGAAAGTCATAATAAATCATCGCTCTTGATGTACTGAACCGCTGAATCGCGAGTGCGGTGGAAGGGATCTTGAGAGTGGGTGGCTATAATGGTTGCATCCTCCACCTTCGTAGTCACCCGGGCTCTTGCCCCGCGAGGACGTTCTCGAAGAGCCTCGTCACCACCTTCTTCGAACAGCTGGATCCACTGGCTTACCGACCTTCTCTACAAATAGAAACAGCTGGTGTCTACAAACGTTATTTCTCTGTACGGAAAAGTGTTTTAGGTGATGTAAAATTTATTTACATGAATACCTAACTGCCGCGAGATCTCCACGACTCCCATACCAGTTAGTCTTAAAGTTACAATTCTGACCCTCTCAAAGTAAGATAGTCGGGCCGGCATTTTTTTAAAGAACTTAAATTAAAAGAAAGGAAAGAACTAAAACAAAAAGGCAAAACCAATAATTCCAAACGAGCGACTGGAAAAATTTGACAACGATTGTTCTGACATTACTCTTATTATTGAATTGAAACAATCCCACCTTTTTGATGCGAAACTCATTAGGGTCTTAGAAAAAGTATTAGTTCCAGTTATTATGGTTCATTTCAAAACTTTGTAACGTTACACACACATCTACAATAAAAATGACATTTATGAAGACGTCATACATCTATTCTCACTTTCTTTCAAAAAGTTGGTAGTCAGTTAAGATTGTTGCTGTTTGTACATAAATTAAAGCTATTTTTAACGTGCTTTTATTGGTGAGGACTTATGGCTTTCAGCTGTTAAATTTTTTACCCATTGCCATTAATTTAGCTGTGGGTCTTCCGATAAAAAAATAAATAAATAAAATAAATACATTATATATTATAAAGATACAGTGACAATATAAATTTTAATACATAACTATCTAGACCCTAAGTTATAAATAGCACGTATTTTTCTTTTTCAAAAAATTAAATTATTATTAATGTTGGCCGCTGATCCCAACAGCAAATAAACTAATGTGCATTGGACACTGTGGAGGTACTTCAACATCAGTTGTGAACCTTATTTCCTTAATGGCATATGTGACAGAACCAAGTTTACTTGACAATGCATAAATATGAGATCATATAACCTAGTGTCTTACGTTAACCAGTGAACTATGTCGGAAAGAACATTGTTTATTAATATAAATCATATTATCATATATTATATTATCTCTGTCAGTCATAAAAACTAAAGTTTTTGTTTCATATAAGTTCCATTAATTATTTTGTTTGAGTTGCCACATGACATCAAATCTCCCTAAAACTCAATAACTGTACTAAAAGCTAAGGCTCTAAAATATTTTTAAAATATTGAATGTAAGGCAAAATTACATATATATAGTTAAAATGCAGTTGCAGCTGGTGTCAACGATCGTTGATTGAGATATTAACTAATTGAGCGTTTTTTATAATTCTATTTAAAAAGACTAAATCAATGGATAAAAAATTGCGATATTACAAAAAAAATGTTCACGTAGAAGCTAATGTTTACAGAACAGCCCACGTAGTAATAGCAAGATTAATTTCGCCTCTTATTATATTGCTGTGACGAATGTTTTTGCCAAAGTAGGTTCTAATTGAAATTATGTGCTTAATGGTTTATTTGAAATAATGACATCACTTCTGATTAATGATTTATTCATTCTTTTTGTTCAGCCTTTTTTATATAATGTTGTCACTATAGTAGATATATCTGATGTATTTACGTATAACATCGAATGTAAAAAGTATGTACTTACTTTATAGGAGAATAATTTAAAGTTGTTTATTAACTAATGCTCAATTTTATAGCAGTTTTAATATCTCAAGTATTTTTTCCAAAAATCTATAATTTTGTCTTCATGTAAATTTTTCTTCCGTAATAGATATAAGATTTTTTTCGAATGTAGAAATTTTCGTGACTCGTTTAAATTTGTAGTTATTATCGAATATCCCTTTTACAATACTATTCTACTGGAGTTTATGCACAGGCAGCACCAAAAATTCCACTTTTGATATTTGCTTCAATTGAAAATTAGGCGAAAAGTGGGAATATACTCATTTACGTCTAATCACAGTCACATGGTGGTGAATACTGACGACGCTGCTTATTTCGGTTGACGTTGCTATAACACTGTCCATGTTCAGTAAGTACTGAAGTACCAAGTAGAAGCATACTTGGTAACAGCGATATTTTTCATCTTAAACATTAACCAAATATAGTATATCCTTTTGATTTGTCAGTAAAAAGTATTTATCTGATCTGGTATTTGGTGAAATAAACTAAAAAATGCTTTTCTCCACATTGGATGTTGTACGTTGCGACGGTCAATTTGACGATTATTAGGCAATACTTTTAGTAAAGCAGAAATAAAGTAAATTGATAACATTGAATGGCTCTGAGCAACGCTTTTCTGATTTAGTTATGAACATACTAAAAACAAGAGACATATTTTTGTATAAATTTCATATTTTAATATGAAATATATACAAAAATATGTCTCTTGTACATAAAACATTTACTTTTCGTATATTTTCATATGACAATTTAGTTAGTCAAGGCAGATTGCGACTTTCTTACGTCTTCATGAGATAAATAAAGTATTATAAATTATATTAGTTATTAATTTAATATTAGTATATTATGATTTCGCTGCATATTTTTAAATAATTATAAGAATTATAATCTTAAAATCTGATATTATAAATAAGCTCTCTATTAAATATACGGAAAATGCCTTCTAGTTTCCAAACCCAATAAAAAAATAAATAAAAAAAGGAACTATGTTAATAGATTATTTTAATAACATTTCATGTTTGTTCCGGTTTTTGTCTGATGATAAGAATAATAATACAATAGAAGAAGCACATAATCTGCAGCAAAGTTCCAGTTTTGTAGGTGCAATAAATAATGACATCCGATAAATATATAGAATTTACAAAGTAGACTTTACAAGTTACTAGACGCATTGTAAATAAGTGTGGTTAACAAAATAGTATAAAGTTGAAAAATAACACAGAACAGGAAATCATAAACAACAGTGGTAAAGTGGTCAATGCATAATTATGTAGACTTTGTCTTTAAGTATTAGAAACTATATTGTATATGTATATACAATATATATTTAAAAAAAAAAAAGTATAGTATTAGAAACTATATTGTATACCTATATACAATATAGTTTCTAATACTTAAAGACAAAGTCTACATAATTATGCATTGACCATTTTACCACTGTTGTTTATGATTTCCTGTTCTGTGTTATTTTTCAACTTTATACTATTTTGTTAACCACACTTATTTACAATGCGTCTAGTAACTTGTAAAGTCTACTTTGTAAATTCTACTTAAGGAAGTCAATTAAGGATCTATGTGAAGTAACGGCGACGCAAATTACGGACGTTGGCGATGGCTAACTTTATTACCGGACTGTGATCTATATAAAATAGATAACTGGACAAGCAATCAATGTTACACCCCCATAGCTTACTAAGTTGTATTGAATTCTCTACGGTTGAGTTCTTTTTTCCGTAATTTCTTAAACTACGAGTGCACCTGCCTAGGCATTCCAGTTACATCGAGTGTGTTGCAGTTAAAAACTTCGTGACAGTGTTAATTCTTTGCCCACGTAACTAGTTGTAGTTATAAATAAATGATATTTAGGAGGATAAAGCGTTAATTCTTCTGTATATATATTTTCTGTATATATATGTTTTTCAATTCAAGTACAGATCCGTTTTGTATATATCTGTCCAACGTAATGTTATGAATGTGACTCAAAATCAAGGTTGGACATTGTGCGAATTGCTTTGTCGAAACGCCTACACGAAGCTCTTTGTACAAAGTAAAAAAGCTTGATGAATGACTGACAAATCGCAGCCCTTTTGCGGACTTCACGTGTTGCTAGGGGTATCAATCTGCTTGCTTATTATTCGGCAAAAATTGCTCCTTTAGGCACTTTCATTGATATTTTTATTAGTTGTAGTCGTAATAGTTTCCCTTGGTTTTTACGGTATTTAAAGTGGACTAACTGACACATGTCTTCGAATTGGTTTCATACTTATTTATTACACTATAAAAATAGTAAGACTTGAAATTATCTTCAACAAAAACGGCCTTTACATATGTATATGTTATTATGTAAGCATCTCAAAGAAAAAATTGTTTACTCTAAAAATACTATTATGGTACACATCAAATACAAATACACTATTACCCTGAACAATCCCAACTTTTATATAAATGCTTAAATTACAGAATATTTTTGCAAAAATATTGGAAACTATGAAAGGTTTTGTAATAATTAATATTTAAATTTTACATTGTTGTGCTCCACGAGTGTATCAAGTTAATTTAATCAAATAAATAAAATTGAAGTGTACTGGTGACGGTACTTATGACAAGCAATTTTTAATATTTTTTTGTCTGTCTTGCTCTCTGCAGATTGCTGATATTATAGGCAGTACCATAAACGTTTGATTTATGATTAGAATAAAAAGAGCGCTAAAAAGGACGCCGGGCAAAACTGTTTCTTTAAATAACTTATAGTGAGAAAAACATTCGAATCAAATATCAATAACTTACTTTGCAGAAAATGGTATCGAGAATTAAAGCAAAACTTTTATTAGCCAACCCTACAGTTTTTTTGAGGCACTGTTCTGATTTCATATTGGAACAATGTATCTTAAGATACGAAAATCAGTCATTCCCTGACTCGAACTAATGATTGAAAACGACGTGTGGTCTTCTTACTTTAGTGACGCTTTTTAAATCAGGGATGTTATTAAATGCGGTTCTTGTTAGCAGAATTCACGAGAGTTTTTATTTTTGTTTACAGATTTAATAATAATGTGGAATAAATCAAATTGATAACATTCGCATCCATTATAGTACTTAAAAATAACGATGTTTTGGTTTATTAGAATTAAATACCACATAAGTATTTGTGTGTATGTTTTTTGGGATAACCATTTAGCAAAATTGGACAATGTAAAAAATGATGACTTTTTGTTATTTAAAAATTGAAATGCTTTATATCTAAAGAATTTCTTACTAGAATAAGTTATTTGAACTGTAAGAGCGCTTGCCGGGATGGCGAGAATCTATAGGTTGGAGTCTCGGCTGATTTCTGGGAAAAGATTTTTTTATAGGATACATTACGGAGAGTGTGCAGCAGAATTGCACAATCTTGTTCCACCGTCCACATTTTTTCATTGGATTACCAGACTTACAAGTAAGCGCCACCATTATACGGTTGATTTAACAAAGAGTCACACTGAGCGTTTTGGTTCCAGTTTTGTGTTACATACCGCTAAGGAGTGAAACTCTTTGCCTGAGTCTGTATTTCCTGACAAATAGAATTTAGGGGTCTTCAAGTCACGAGTCAGGAGATACCGAATCTTCTAGGCAAACGCGTCACATCCTAGATCGCACCGTCGCTTACGATCAGGCGAGACAGTCTTTAAGCGCCTACCTATTTACTATAAAAAATATTATAACATTCTTTTAATATGTTATCACTAAAATTTATAAATAACAAAAATACAACGATTACACAACAGTGTCTTCGTTATTGATTGCTGATTCGATGTTATAGATAGTTACCCAGTGATGAGTCCCAAAAAGATACCCACAAAGCCACACGGTGAGCGCCAACGGTGGGGTATATGTAATGAATTTCCCATGGAGAAAAAAAGATATGCAGTTACCTAGAACATAAAGAGATGGCGTTGGAGTACAGCTTCAGAAATACTTAGTAAATGTCGCGGTAGCTTTATTGGAGCCCGGATGCTGTGGGTTTGAATCCCGTCCCACGCCAACATGGGACAAGTTGCACGGTCTTACAGCTCCTGATGATGCTCCGTGTGGGGGCGAAACACGTGTAAAATAGTTGGTGAAGGTACCGATGCCGGTGTCTGCGGTTTCTGCATTTTTTTGCGGGCGGGCGGGCGGTGCACACTGCTTGAGTTTTGTGGAAGTAAGCTACATACTTTTGTTTTATTTTACTATTGGATATGGACTTCCGTCAAGTAACGCCTGTTTCTATCAAATGATTTTTTTATTATGCAGCTTTAGATCTTACACTGACTTTCATTGAAATAAGATGACTCATTTTATGGACACAGCTTATAAAATAGAGTAGATATGTCAGTATTAAATAAAAATAAAAATCTATTTATTATATCCATAAAAAGTGTTTAATTTAAAATATATTTCCTTCGAATACTTTATCTAGTTAATTAGGTAATTTAGGATATCTCAATTGTTTAAACGTAAGTAAATATGTCTTCTTCTGTTTTAAGGAAGCTTAAGCCTGCAACTTCTCCCGTACGGCATTCAGTATTACACCGAGGGAGGTGGTTGATATAGGATACGCTAATCATATGCACAAAATTTCAGCTAAATATGTTCACACGTTTCCTTGGGATTGAATAACAAATATACAGACATCCACACTATAACATTCACGTAGCCAAGAAAAAAAAGGAAATAGGTTAGCTTTTTCTCTGATTTTTATGTGAGTTAGAAACTTATTGATATTTTACAAAGTTGCATATGTACGTATTGTCTATACAATAATGTTCAAAATGGTAGATGATCAAAGATTCATACTCTTTTCTTGCTGGTTAAATAATCCAACTTGAGCTACACCGTGTTTGGCTTTGAAAATAGCGTAAATATAAATTCTTTAGCCTTTAGTATCTCCATTGCAGGTTACATCGTAAGGAGAATAAGACATAATATCCAACACGTGAGGCTAGTGCGAATTGGTGAGTAGTAATATAAATACTGCCAAGAACAATACAGAGCTTGACATAATACATTTTCGGTCACCCACGAAATTCGCTTGACTTGGCCTAACTCGTTAACTACTGCGCCATCGAGTTCCACAAATACAAACTAATTTTGAACATAACTAATTTCCATTTCACCTCCTAAGCCGGGCTATGTATAACATCTCCACGTGAATTTTTAAACTAGATACTTTTTTTTCATTGTTAAATTTACAATAATATAATCTTTTATTTTCATTTTGAAATATTGAAGTCCAATAAATCCACTTTTTGCTCTCATAACTCTTCACACAATTTGACTGATAAAAAATGTGATTTGCATTTAACATTATCTAAGCGTCAGTTATAATTTATTACTTTTAGTTTCGTTCGCAATATGTAGCTAATTAAATATTTATTTAGTCGCATTGATTTGGATTTTTAAGACAGATTCATATACTCGTAAAGTCAATCGCAATCGTTAATGATCTGTGTGAAGTTTTAGATAATACTCCACTGAAATCGGTTTATTGTATTTATAAAATTAATATATTCAACATACAAATAACAGCATGTCCTACCCAAAATTTTGTACCTTTAATCGGCATTCACTTTAAAGTGAAATGCATAAAGTTCAAAATTATGGAAAAAATATATAAATAGTAGTTTGCAGATAGTTTTACATATCAAGAACAGACGGGAATTTCTCTAATTTTTTAAAGGGTTTAATGACGGCTTATATGAATTCTTTATTCGAGAATTCATGGAGTTGATTACTTATAAATATAAGTAACGGCAGTTTGCCGTGACTCATGATTATATGTAATTTATAATACTGCATTTACACAATCTCTTTATGCACTCAATCACAAATACGTTTATATTTCAGTATTCAACTGTATTATTTTTTTATTGACAAAACTATACAATATTAATAAAAGGTTATATGGACTATATAACATTGATTTTTTAAAATAAAATGAAATGAAAATAACTTTATTCAAATGCACTTAAAATAAATTGTTTTGAATCATCCAAGACTTTTACCTACCACCCATTTAGGACGTCATTTAACTGACAAGAAGAATAGTCAGCTTTAACAGAAGTAACGACATTTACAGTATAATATGTCGTCACCATACATAATCCACAAAAAAAGAACAAAATTATTCTGTTATTACAATGATAGTAGTGTTATGATATCATTATTTCGTTGATTACAACAAAGTCAACGAGTATCTGTTTTAAGTAAAGAATTGAAAAGATCTAACAAACAAATGTCAAACCGCGTACTATGACATTCTTAACGGATTATAATGAATATACAATGGCCCATATTAAATTAGTATTAGATTATAGCCTTTCGTGATATTTAGTATACAAATATTCTTATCACACCATAAACTCTAAATCAGATCCGGGTTGTGTAATAGATTTTAAAGGTCTTAAAAACCTGTTTTCTTTAATATTTTTTGGGATCTTGCAATATTTTTTAAAGCTCCATCTCATGTAACTTATAAATTTATGTTCATATATTGACAAAACTCCTATCAAATGATATCCACAAACAAATTTAGTAAGAGCTGTTTACAAATCTTGACCGTGGCTGAGTGGTATGCTTCAGTCCTGCGCACTACCCCTCGATCATTTCTGCAGTAAAAGTTAATCATGTTTTCCTCGTATACACTTTTATGCATTATCTTTTTTGTCCTCTGAGAAATTGTAAAAGAGTAAAATTCCATAAATAATACACAGTGATTTTCAGTTTATGTCATTAAATTACATTTTACGTAAGAGTTTAGAGTTGTAAAAGTGTTATTTTACCTAGCCCGGCCATAAGTACTGTTACAATTTTTTTTTTATGAAGTAATGTAATATTACTATAACTTATATGTACATATTAATTGAAACCTATCAAAAATAAAAAATATTCTATTCGAAATGACCACCTTTCTGGCTACGAATCTAAAGATTTACGCAATGTTTCCATGGGAAATTTCGCCGCTGGTTGCTCCAGAAATTTTTAAGAGACACCGTGTCTTTAAGAACAGGCCATGTTCTCTGAAACTGACCATAATTTGTAGTCTAAAGGGTTGAGGTCTGGGCTACATGAGGGCCAGTCTTCAGCTCTTATAAAGTCCGGAAAGATGGTTTCAAGCCAGGCTCGGGTAGTTCGTGCCTTGTTGCTAAGTGCTGGAAAGTCCACGATACATTTTTAAAAAGTGTAGTGAAAGGTTTCACAACACAATCCAAGATTGTCTCTTGATACATTTTGGCTGAAGTTTTTACTCTTTTTTCACAAAAATGTAGCTTTGTGGCGCCTTGATAATGCACGACTCACCAAACCATCACTGACGCAGGATGACGTCAATGTTGTACCTTGCCGACCACTTGAGCAGATTCTTTAGAACTGTAAGCGTACACTTACCATTTTGCTTATTGTAGTGCTCTTCAATCGTGCAATTGTTTTCATCGGTAATGATGATATTTCTGTGCCTTTCAGATCAACAGATTAGTTAGATTTAAATATTTTGGGAGCAATATGTCAACCAATAATTGGCATTATTATCATATATAACGTCCACAGGCGTTGTCGGCGGTACACAAAGGGGATGAAAAGAACCAAAGTGCTGCTTAATGGACTTATTGGGCGGATATGAGGCCTTATTTTTTTTCTCATAATAAAAGCAATTTAGTCTGCGTCATGAACATAGATTAAAATAAAACTAAGACGACAGTTTGCTTTATGTCTACTATGTATTTAGCTATAAAATAAAATACAAAATGTATTTTTGCAATTTCTATTTATATGAAAAGTAATGAATAAATTTAAATATTATGATATATATACAGGCAGAGGTAATAAAGCGACTAAACATATCTATACATTCTTTGTGTGGAAGTGCATACACATTTAGCTATGATTTGCGCCGCAAGTATGATTTATCATTCTAGCTAAAGCGTCGCTTTATATTAGGCCATTCACAACATATAATACTGAATCACAATCAAAAATTGAATGTCTTTTTTCTTATCATATCATTTCTATACAAACTCTTAACTTATTTTATACTAGCTGATCCAGTCACGCGTTGCTGTGGCACAGTAATTTTAAAGATTTTTTCCAAAATAAAGTAGCCTAAGTTACTCGTTATTACAGCAGTTACCTGCCAATAAAAGTCCCGTCAAAATCGGTCCAGCCATTTCAGAGATAAGCCGGAACAAACAGACAGACAGACAGACAAAAATTGTAAAAAAAGTTATTTCAGTTCATGTACCGTATATATATATTTATATGCATTTAGTAAAAAACGGTAATTTCTATATTACAAACAGACACTCCAATTTTATTTATATGTATATTTATACATATCTACTATCTATACAATACATAATTCAATTTATTATATATCTATATATCTATACATATTTATCTATACATAACTCAATTTATTTACATTAACAAAGCACAATATCCTACTACTATTATAAAGGCGAAAGTTTGTAAGTATGGATGTATGGATGTTTGTTACTCTTTCACGTAAAAACTACTGAATGGATTTGAATGAAACTTTACCACAATATAGCTTATACATCAGAATAACACATAGGCTACAATTTATAAACATATTGTTCGAAATACTAATCCTGCGCAGACGAAGTCGCGGGCACCAGCTAGTATTACTATAAATAAAAAATAATTATACTAGATTTAAAAAATCTAAAAATCCCACGTTTTTCAATGTCCTAAAAAGAATAAAATAACCCTGCGGGGCAAAGCGAGGGGCCACTCAAAACGTGGGGGCGCATATTACTAAGAGGAGATTTTAAAGAGATGAATGACATGCATTGATGCCGATTATTGTAAAGATGCGCCCCCACGTTTTGAGTGGCCCCTCGCTTTGCCCCGCAGGGTTATTTTATTCTTTTTAGGACATTGAAAAACGTGGGATTTTTAGATTTTTTAAATCTAGTATAATTATTTTATTCTTTTTAATTATTAACTCAACGAAGTAACCATGTGTTACGCAACAATCGGATAAGCCCCATACAAAAGTGAAAGTTGCCGAAAGTGGACCTGAAAGTGCATCTGGAAAGTTGAAAGTTGCTTTGGAGTGCATTGTCATCGGGTTCTGAACTATCCTGAAAGTTTCAGCTTTCTAGCTTATCGGAAAGTGCCTCAAATTTAAGTTGCAAGATTTTTCCCGGACAGACAAACAAATAAGAAAAGTGAGATAAGAAAAACGTGGTAATAAAATTAGTAAAATGTAGCCGCAGGAATAGCTGAAGGTGTGTGTTCGGTCCCAGTCTAAAAGGCGATTATATTTTTAATGTAATAAATCACGATTAGTTTATGTTGTTAATATACCATTGTTATAATTATTTTTCTACAACTTAACTGAATCCGTCACAATTAATATAATTATTGTATTTCATATTTATTAAAATAATTTCTATTTGTTATGATTTCTATGTGTGGTATTAGATTATACTTACAATGTTTTGTAAATGTAAATAAATGCTCATTAAAAGACAGCATTTAATATTCTAAGAACTTTGTATGATTAAGTTCAATCTTTTTTTATGTAATATTGGTTAACCTAAAAATATAGTTGTTTGGTGCAACGGTAACGATCCTGCTTTTCGCACCGACGGTCCTGGGTTCGAATCCCGGAAGGAGCAGATGGCTGTGTGATGAATATGAGCATTTGTACTGAGTCACGGGTATTTATACATATTTCTATAAAATATCAATGTATTATCCAAAACTAAATTACTAACTATTAAATTAAATAAAATTCTTAGATTAGTAATTTTTAATTATGTTTAATAGTTAGTTAGTTAATAAAGTTAATAATAGTTAATTTAGTTTTGGAGCGGTCCCCGAACGCGAAGTTTTTTTTTTAATATTAATACATACTTATACATAAAGGTACTTTAGGATTAATTTTCTTTTATTATATTTTACTTTTTAAAGGTAGCTTATGTTTTTTGTGTCGGGGGTTCTTTAAATTTTTTATTTTATACTTTTTAAAGGTTAACATACTTATAATATCTCTGGTTAAGTTGTAAATACATAGGTTCTTGTCGATTTCAAATTTATTTGAGACCCCACTTGAGCATATTTGCAGACATTCGGTTTTTCTTCCCCACTTTAACCCCCCATAACTTTTAAACGGCTCAATCGATTTTCATCAAACGTGTCTAAGAACACTCGCCCGTAAAACACTAGTAATACAAAAAAAACTAAATTGAAATCGGTTCATTTGTTCGGGAGCTATGATGCCACAGACAGACAGACAGGCCCATAACTTTTAAACGGCTCAATCGATTTTTATCAAACATGTCTAAGAACACTCGCCCATAAAACACCTGTAATACAAAAGAAACTAAATTGAAATCGGTTCATTCGTTCGGGAGCTATGATGCCACAGACAGACAGACAGACAGACACGTCAAACTTATAACACCCCTCTTTTTGCGTCGGGGGTTAAAAATTAATTTCACCAGGAAACTTGGAAACATGGAAATGACTGCGTATTAGCTAGCTACTTAGGTCGTTATTGTTTTCAATATTAGTATATCACCTTAATTATTTCCTTTTTAAGTTACACCGCCATAGCTCTAGCTTCCTTATTATCCTCTCCATCTTAAGGTTGTCTGGAAGAGAGTCGCTTTTAGCGATAAGGCCGCCGATTGTTACACGTTAAATTTAAGCAATTATCTGTGTTTGTGTATCCTTCTGTTTTTGTGGTGTAATCAATAAAGTGTTTTTGTATTGTATTGTATAATTAAATTTATTGCTTTTATATAAACTATTAAACGTTATCTTGTTTATTGCAGAGCAACAATGCTAAATAAATAGATATAAATGTCCACGTAATTGCTAACAAGCCATTACAAGTTCCTTTAAGGGCTCAGTTGATATAGTATATAGTTTTTACAGCGGGATGGCTGCAAAGGACCGGTTCGCATCCTGCTTGACCCGTGCCTGTACTAGTAATACAACATTGTTGATTACAAGTAAAGGCATGTGCACATTATTTTACTTATTGGATAAAATACGTGCCAGATATGTGTTAGACAAATACAGTCTAAAACAAACTAAATAAAGACAAATTCCATATTCTTCTTTTTTAGAGACGGATTTTCTTTTGTCTAATTTTAATGTTTCTTCCAATATCCAATTTTACAGTACAGTTGTTGTCTTGATTATTAAAGCTGATTAATGGATTATTAATGAACGAAAAATTAAACATTTTATTCCGCTTAATCCTAGTATTCGGGAAATGTATGCTGATTTTGATATTAAAACCTCCAGGTCAAGAACGTGAAAAAACATTTCTCGCTACTTTGTTTTACCTTCCACAGTTTAATTTACCGTGAATTAGAAATATACTATATCTCATATGAAGAACTTAGACGAAACCTCAAATTGTACAGAAAATTCTCATCAAATAGCCATTACATTAATAGATAGGTTACGATTAAACACGTTTATAGTAAAACTTCGTCATCACTAGTTAAGACTAGTTAAAAGTTTCTAACGACTAGAATTCCCAAATTTTTGCTCTTGTGCTTACATAATTATTGCAGCATAATAAACTTAAATTAGCTATATAAATGCCTTGATAGCGTCGTAATAACACAATATTTATTATTAAACACTTTGAATATTTTTACTGTCAAATAATATATTACGTTTGCTTGCAAAATACTTTATTTTTTAAATATTAATATTTGTCAATTAATGAAGACTTTTTAGATAAATAACATCGCAAAATTTTATATATGTACTAGCCATTACATCTGTTTCTGATCAATAGGCGCAGTGTAGGATCCAATAATACTCAGTGAAAAACTATCGCCTATTGTAAATAAAAAAAATCAATTGATAGAATGTTGGATAGTATAATAAAAGTAAGCAATAACAATGAGAAAAGTATACTAGTACTAGCAACCGCGTTTATTTGCACTTCTCCGGTTACCCAGAACACTTTTTTTTATTAATAAAAGCCTGAAGATACCGAATAATGAAGACAACGTATCAAATGTTAAAAGTGATAATTATTATGGTATTAGTAAAACAGCATATTATTATCTATATAAATATTAGGGGTTAAAGTATGAAATTGCCGATTTGTACTGAAAATCTATATTGTTTATTTTTTAAATTTTTAACAAATTTATTTAATCAAAATAGTTGCCATTATTATCTATACATTGCTGCCATCTAATGGGAAGGTCATTAATGCCTTTGCGATAGAATTCCGACGATCTAGACTGCACAAACTGTGTGAAAGCATTTTGTACTGCCTCCTGGGAAGAAAACTTCTTGTCACGTAGATAATTGTCCAAATCACGAAAAAAATGGTAGTCCGTTGGAGCAAGGTCTGGTGAATACGGAGGATGACGAATGGTTTCTAACTGCAGTTCCTGAAGGGTCAAAATGGTTTCTCGTGCTGTGTGAGGTCTCGCGTTGTCGTGGAGCAATAATGGTGAAGATCGATTCATGAGTCGGGGCTGTTTTACTGCTAGTTTTGTCAACATGGTTCGGAGTTCGGCACAATAGACATCTGCCGTTATTGCTTGACCAGATCGGAGAAAACTATAGTGAATAACACCATGCTGAGACCACCAAACAGTTACCATTACCTTTTTATTGGTAAGTTTTGCTTTAGGACACTGTTGTGGCATTTGACCTGGGGTCAGCCATTGCATTTTTCTTTTCCGGTTATCATAAAGAATCCACTTTTCATCACATGTTACAATTCGATCCAATATTCCTTCATTTCTGTACCGGTTCAACAAGGCAACACAAGTTTCAACACGCGTTTCTTTCTGCAGATCAGTCAAATCATGAGGCACCCATTTTTCGTATTTTTTTATTTTATTGATTTGACGCAAGTGAGTCAATATTGTGGGTAAGGTAACGTTAAACCATGCCGCTAATTCCTGGGTACTTTGACTAGGATCGGCTTCCACTATCTCTCTTAATTCATCGTTATTTACCTGTGTGGGCGGTCTTCCTCGTGGCTCGTTCTTTAAGTCGAAATTTCCATCACGAAAGCGTTTAAACCAAAATCGCACGGTGCGTTCATTAGTAGACCCCTCTCCAAACGCAGCATTGATATTGCGGGCTGTTTCTGCCGCGTTAGTTCCGCGTCGGAACTCGTATTCAAAAATAACTCGAATTTTCGCAGTATCCATCTTTCTTGTCTAAATTGAATAACAAAAACAATTGAAAGTCGATATTCAAATGTTTTACATTTTTTAAAAAAAGAACATCATAGAAACCATTTAAAAAAAGTTTCATTCGAAAACCTCAAACCATGAAGATTCTATGTCAATTCAAAGAACCTATTGCAATAAAACGGCAATTTCATACTTTAACCCCTATTATTATAAAGATGTAAACTTAGCAAATTTGTATGAAGAAAGTAATCTCCGAAAAAACTTATCCGATTTAAAAAAATTTATAAATGTTTAGAATAGACATTCAGAGTAGACATAGGCTAAATGCTATTCCATTGAAATGAAAGAGCTGTTCGTGGTATTTTTCTTTTAACAACTGAAGTCGACAAAAGAAAAGATCAATAAAAAGCGCTGCCTTAACAGTAACAGACATATAAAGACAAAAGTTCTACAAAAGATCCGCGATGCTATATATGTATCAAAATATGGCTAAAAGTTATATTCATTATAAATGTATCACGAATCTAAGTAGGTAAACTTAATCAATTACCATAGGAAAGTTTATGTAGATATATTATTTCTATTGATTTAACATGTACTTAATATTTCGCCTACCCCTATTAACAATGTCGGAAGTGCATTTTGCTCAAATTGCTCTTCCGACATTGTTAATAGGGGTAGGCGATTTTACGATCTAGTTTTGGTGGTGAACAAGGCGAGGAGCAAGGTGCACCTGAGTACAAGATGGGTAGCTGCGAGGTGAGACTGCTGATTCTGATATTATGTTTTATTTCCTATTTTCTAGTAATCACAAAAACATGAAAGCAATAAAAAATAGATTTTTAGTATTTTTTTTTTGTAAAATAACTAACTTGGGGAGAGTGATTTAATTTCGTACATATTTTTTTTACGGATGCTCTAATTATATTATGACAGCAAAAATTTATGAGGATATTTTCACGCAAAAACTACAGAACTGATTTTGATGTCATGAAATCATCTCAGGCAAAATACTTCCACCACTAGACGGATGTCTTCTCCAAAAAACGGGGCATTTCGCCATAATCACCACGCTTGTCAGGCGGTTTGACAAGCTACTAATTATGGTAAAAATGGTATCGTAACAGTGTTATTGATTAGCTTATTATGCAAAGCAAGCGATTGCTTGCAGGTCTATGAGATTTGGAATTATAAGGAAGACTAGTAATTCAACAGTGAGGAAAATCTTCACGTTCTGGATCACGATCTAATATTGACCAAAATGTGCTGTGTAACCTTTTCAAATATTTGACAGTGGTGACAAAAAAGTCACGAGAACACCCTACTTTATTATTATTAACAACAAACTGAAAGAAGGTTGGGCCGGTACTAAAGTACCTACAGAAACGTAACGCTCTAATGAGAAGAAAAAACGACAAATGTCTTCGACCCGAACGTCACGACGCGTTAATGCGCTAAATTCGAACAACAACAAATCTGCCATGACATGCCACTACGAGTTGTTTGACTGGGTCGACGAAAGTGTACGCTTGCTAGCAGAAGCAAATCTGACTTGTCATTCTTTCTAATATTATAAAAACGGTCATTTATTTTAGGTCTTTAACTAAAAATTGCCTTAGACTTTATAGCCGTTCTAACGTTTAATATTATATAAAACTAGATTTTTTATTGGTAATTTTCTTTGAGGGCGACAGCGCATGCAACTGCGCCAAAACCAGGGAACCTAGAAAATAAATATAATAAAAACTTAAAACTAAAATATAACCAACAAAAAAAATATTAAAATACTAATAAGAGTTCTTGAGAAAATCTCCAAAGGTTCATTTTTCAAACTTTGACATTCCCTGCAAAGTTTATGTTGCGAAATTGTGTAGCAAAAGTTATAAGAAAAAATTTTTTTGTATCTTAGAAGTGAAAATATGAATGTGTCTATTGGTTAAACTGTTTTAGAACTAATAGTATAGGGGAGCGGAGGCTATATGTAACAGGGGCAAGTAGTAACAAGCATATTTTACCTAGATTATAGAAGAATATTCATTTGTTTTTCTACCTATCCTACTATTAAATACCCATTCTATCATATGAATACTATCAGTATCCCGCAGCATGGCGCGGGAGGCGCTGTTGTGTAGGCGCTTCGATAAGACCAGGCAATGGATTTTTTTTCTTTATACAAAATTGAATATTGTTGATTTCAAATTGTTTAGAAGTTGTGGATTTATTCAAACACATTTAGCATTTTTTTTAATGGGTTCACACTCGATCCCCATTAGCCTGGGGCCAAGACAGGATCCACGATAGAACGAGCTAACACAGTAGGTGCCTATTCACCATGGCTTTAAAAACGGACGAGTTATAAGTATTAAGTTTAACTTAACTTTTAAGTTTTACTTGTATTATGTTAACTGTAATTTTACACAACAACAAGTCGTTGTAACAAGTCACAATTTCCCCCTTATTGATTTATTATTTCTAATAATTACGTGGGGCATACTTAAATTTCTTTTTTATCTATTTCAGGATGAGACACTATAAAAGAAAAACTGAAAATGCTTTTCAAAGCCAAGTTTTGAACGAATTGCCTTCTGTTGAAGTCTTAATAAAAAACATTGCACGAAAAGATGCGAAACATTTTGATTTAAGTCATGTGTTGCTGTATAGGTGTGTGAAAAACAGAAGAGTAAATTAGTTCGATATGGCAAAACCCAGATTGGTTCTTAAGAGGAAGAAAAAGCTAAAATATCTGAGTATTTGCTTACTTGCACCAACATCTACTTTGGATTGCTTCTTTTGAAGTTTCTTATATCAATTCAATTCAATTCAATGCCTACTGTTACAATTTGCCCCAAGCCTGTTACAACTAGCCCCAATCACGGGGAAATTTGTAACACTAGACATTTTTATTCTAAGCCATTCTTACAAGAATTCCCCACAAGTTTGATCAAAATTTTATTTGAAATCCATAGTTGAATAGTAACTTATTCGAACAAGTAAACTTTCATAGCCAAGAAACCAAAAATTGTAACAACTGGCCCCTGCTCCTACTTAAGAAATATTGGTGATAATTTTTAGACGTTTTTCATGAAATCCAGACATCCAATCCAGATAAATTTGTCTACATTCGGTATTCAGTATTTAAGTAGCAGTTTGCAACCTTAAATCTATCTTTACATGTGTCTTATTATGTGGTATTATTATACAAAGAAATAGATTTACTTTACTGTCAAATGATTTTAGTATTTATATTTAATCGTGTAAGCTTTGCATAAATCAAAGTTTGTAGTCGTTTTACGCTGCACAATATTGCACCTTTCCTGTCTGCATATACAAAATTTCTTCAGAATTATTTATTAGAATAAAATTATAAAAATCAAAATGTATAACTCTGAATACATTTTCTCATCATGATAATATCGGTTACAATTTCGGATTCAAGTAACCGTGATAGTAAAATATATTAATATTATATTTTTATTTTTATTCTTTTTCTCATTGTTCTCAGATACAAAGATATGTATCAATGACATAAAACGTAAATAGGCGACTTACGATCAGAATGTGGTTTAAAATAAGACTCCTATTATCACCACGCCGCAATTGCGGCACAGAGCGATGAATGAATTTATTAAGAGGTGATAGATAAAAACATGAGAGCGTGCTGAAAATTTTGCGACGAAATAGCCTTGCTAACACTGAAAGCAATCGCAATAAATATTCTGGCAACAAAATGCTCAATGCTCATCTTATTTTAGATAAACTGCATGATTTATTTATAAAATACTCATAACATTATTAAGTTCGGTAAGAGTTCACTTATATGAAACTTGCAAGCTAAGATAAAAAGTAAACATTAAAATTATTACTTTTATTCATAAAACCTACGGCATTTTATGTTCAACGAGTGTGGTCTGAGGTCGATACTCTACAATAAAATGTAGGTCATGCCATGAGACTCAGTCCTACTCCATCATGAAACAATATTTTAGATATAACATCAATTATCTAACAATCGTTGAATTAAAACTCAGGCAAACGTTAAACTTAGTGTATCGTAATTAAACTCTGTATATTCACAATACTTATATAATGTGTGATAATATTGATGCATTCAATTTATTATATTACATATCCCTGCTGTCATTTTAAAGTTTATAATTTTATAACATTTCTACAAAAAATACTCAATTTAATAGTAATCTTAATGTTCACATAACTGTAGTTTGTTATTATTAAACTTGAAGTGATTACAAAAAACATTAAGTTTGGCATTTATTTTAATTCAGGGTCAACAATCTGACAGTAGAGCGGTAGAGGCGGCAACATACTAAAAGAGGCCCCAGGCAAAATATCTGGCACAGTTCATTCATGAATTGTTCAACTTAATTCACTAACGCAAAAATATGAGAATTATCGAAAAGATTACATGTTAACTGTGTATAAATATTATGAGAGGTTACCATAACAAAAAAAATGAATATGTGCTTAAAATTATACCCTTTACATCTATTTTAGAATGACGTTTGTTATTTTTAGATTTTAAGTTTTTTCACTAAAATATACGTATGAAATAATTGGCGTATTTTAAGTTTTTTTACTTACACTTTCTTCCTACCGACTTTATAATCCTTTGTTACGAAAGTGTATTATAAAAGTAATTCAATATCGATTAGTTACAAATGTAATCTAAGTTTGCCTTAAGTGTATCCTTAAGTTTGTGAAAAATAGGTTATCTTGTATAAAATCTTGTATTGTGTGTGAAATTGACTAGTTTTAAAGCGACAAATGCGAAGAAAATATTTTGATCAAACGAAACATACGTGAATTATGTCGTTTCTCTAAATGCTAACTTCAAGTGCATTACTAACAGTTAAACTGGCTAAAACTACAGTTTTCCCTAGGATACTACAATAAAGACTTTGCGCGAGAACACTACGCGAGCGAAATCGCGAGCAGAAGCTAATAAGAACTAAGCGCCTTTTGCATATTTGCACTTTTATACATCACTAAAAATTACTTTTCATAATTTTATAATTTAAATAGAAAATTTATTGCCTCTGGAAATGCATTTTATATGTGTTTGCCATTTCTTTTATTTTATGTCCATTTAAAGGGACCAGTATTGTCTTTAATATTAGGGGTTAAAGTATGAAATTGCCGATTTGTACTGAAAATCTATATTGTTTATTTTTTAAATTTTTAACAAATTTATTTAATCAAAATAGTTGCCATTATTATCTATACATTGCTGCCATCTAATGGGAAGGTCATTAATGCCTTTGCGATAGAATTCCGACGATCTAGACTGCACAAACTGTGTGAAAGCATTTTGTACTGCCTCCTGGGAAGAAAACTTCTTGTCACGTAGATAATTGTCCAAATCACGAAAAAAATGGTAGTCCGTTGGAGCAAGGTCTGGTGAATACGGAGGATGACGAATGGTTTCTAACTGCAGTTCCTGAAGGGTCAAAATGGTTTCTCGTGCTGTGTGAGGTCTCGCGTTGTCGTGGAGCAATAATGGTGAAGATCGATTCATGAGTCGGGGCTGTTTTACTGCTAGTTTTGTCAACATGGTTCGGAGTTCGGCACAATAGACATCTGCCGTTATTGCTTGACCAGATCGGAGAAAACTATAGTGAATAACACCATGCTGAGACCACCAAACAGTTACCATTACCTTTTTATTGGTAAGTTTTGCTTTAGGACACTGTTGTGGCATTTGACCTGGGGTCAGCCATTGCATTTTTCTTTTCCGGTTATCATAAAGAATCCACTTTTCATCACATGTTACAATTCGATCCAATATTCCTTCATTTCTGTACCGGTTCAACAAGGCAACACAAGTTTCAACACGCGTTTCTTTCTGCAGATCAGTCAAATCATGAGGCACCCATTTTTCGTATTTTTTTATTTTATTGATTTGACGCAAGTGAGTCAATATTGTGGGTAAGGTAACGTTAAACCATGCCGCTAATTCCTGGGTACTTTGACTAGGATCGGCTTCCACTATCTCTCTTAATTCATCGTTATTTACCTGTGTGGGCGGTCTTCCTCGTGGCTCGTTCTTTAAGTCGAAATTTCCATCACGAAAGCGTTTAAACCAAAATCGCACGGTGCGTTCATTAGTAGACCCCTCTCCAAACGCAGCATTGATATTGCGGGCTGTTTCTGCCGCGTTAGTTCCGCGTCGGAACTCGTATTCAAAAATAACTCGAATTTTCGCAGTATCCATCTTTCTTGTCTAAATTGAATAACAAAAACAATTGAAAGTCGATATTCAAATGTTTTACATTTTTTAAAAAAAGAACATCATAGAAACCATTTAAAAAAAGTTTCATTCGAAAACCTCAAACCATGAAGATTCTATGTCAATTCAAAGAACCTATTGCAATAAAACGGCAATTTCATACTTTAACCCCTATTATTAACGGCGACTACATTACCCACTTTCGGTTCGCTGATGATATCGTAGTCATGGCTGAGACCTTGGAAGACCTAGGCACAATGCTCGATGGTCGTAGTGCAGCCTCTCAACAAGTGGGTCTCAAAATGAATATGGACAAGATGAAAATTATGTCATGTGTCCGTCTTATACCCACTCCTCTGAAGGTTGGAGACTCTACACTCTAAGTCGGTGATGATTATAATGAACCTTCGCGATATCTTCTCGTGCAAAATAATTATGTCTCAAGACTTTGATCAGTGTGTATTGTCCGTGATGTCGCACGGAACGGAGACGTGGTCCCTTACTATGGGCCTCATAAGAGCGCTTAAGATCATCAAAAGGGCAATGAAGTGTGCTATGCTCGGAATTTCCCCACGTGATCGAATCAGAAAATGAGGAAATCCGTAAGAGAACCAAAGTAACCGAAACAGCCTGCAGAATTGCTAAACTTAAGTTACAGTGGACGAGGCACATAGCTCGTAGAACTGACGGCTTTTGGGGCAGAAAAGATCTCGAGTAGCGACCACGGACCGGAGGACGAATTATGGGCAGCCCCATTCGGTGGACCGAATTCGCAGGAAGCACATGGATGCGGGCAGCGCAGGACCGATCATTGTGGAGATCCTTAAGTTCTAAGCCTTTGTCCAGCAGTGGACGGCATTTAGCTGAGACGACGACGATGACGAATTATATTTGCAATTACCTAATAATCGTATACTTATTTAGCATTCGGTATAAAATACAAACTAATAGTTTTTAAAAACGGCATGTGATAAAAAAAACCAAATATATTTCATATTAAAAGAATCACATTAGTTAATAAATCTACAACACTGACATATAAAAGCGTCGACCTATAGTGGTCTCCTTAAAAATATTTGAATAAATGTCTGTGAATTTCTTCAGCTTAGAGGATCAGACCGCATATATCGTTGTGGATATACCACTTGGACAAAACGGCCATAACCATACACAACGACCCAATGCGTAACGCTGACGGTACCACCGACATAAAATGCCTCCCAAAGCAATAACAAGCTGGGGACAATAAAATTTTATTCACGTGGTCATTCACAGAAAACCAAGTGCTTTAAATAAGTACTAAACATCGAACTACTTGATTGCAAACAAAAAAATCCTTTGGTTAAAAGAAGACACTTAGTCACCAGGGTAGCTACGCAGATCACTGCTCCACTAAGACCAAGTTATACCAACATTTATCAATGAGCAAGACTTATGTAGCAACATTATTATAACTATATTATAAAAGCATGATTAAAACGCAAGGCAAATATAATGAAACTATCTTTGTTCCATTTAGGATCTACAAACAAAACCTTTATCTGTTTACTTTTAGTTAATAATGATTTGAAATAAAAAAAACTGGTTGGTTGCCTGTAAAGTCGGTATACGGGCGAAAGTTTTACGTGACAACGACTTTGAGTGGTAAAATAATTTTAATGTGAATATTCATTCGTATAGTAGGAAGAATGATGAAATAATAGTAACAATTTAAAACATTTATTTATACAAAGAATTATATTTAAAACTTTAATTTATAGGCACGCGTCCCTTCCACTTTTTATGTCTGTCTCTCTCGCTCTTAGGCGGGCTAACCATGCCCGAGTGGAAGGGACGCGTGCCTCTCACTCGCTCTCATTGTAAGCGCATAACGTGAGCGGAGCGTAACGCAGTTTCTTGAAGTGTCACCCGGCAAACCAATTTATAAGACGTTGTCACGTCAACAAAAATTGTAATTGTTCTTAATATAAAGAAGTAGTGATTAATAGTAAATAACTGTATATTGAGTAATTTTATTATTAAGATTGCAACGTTCATAATCTTTACACGATAAATTAGATTTATTAAATGCGCTTGCAAAGTATGATGGAATCTACAGAGTAAACTGCGAAAACTCGGCGAGAGGCCTCAAAGACTTATGGCTGTGTAGGGGACAAGTAAGGTCATTCACCTCCTTTTATTACATGTTGGAATAGAGTGGACTAGCTCCGCGTGTCTATTGTCAGTTAATAATTTATTTAGAATGCTTCAATCAAAAAACTGAAAACAGTTTTTTGGTTTATATTTAGAATAACATACTAGGCTCAGCATTCTGCTTCACTGCAGCATATGTTGGAACGGAGGAACAGTTCATAATAAAGTGATAAAAACTCGTGTTTTTGGTCATGACTTTTGTATTTTAGCGAAATTTTAAATTCAGGCTTCAACAAGACCTAGATGATTTTAATAGTTTTCTATTATTGAATGAATTTCAAAAGTTGGAGAACTCAAAAAGTTATGCTGATTGTTACAATCAAAATTTTACTCCTAATTGTTACTAAAAAAACCGTGCGCTTTTATTTCCCATATATTCCCGTCATAGACAACTCATTTCCTGATAATAACTTTTTTATTTTGGCGAAATTTTAGATTAAGGCTTCGGCATGACCTAGATCTTTTTAATATGTATCTGAAACTCAATCAATAATCGGTAAAGAACTCGGGAATCCATTATCCAAATTATTTGATCTATTATATCGTTTCTGTATAACACCATATCTTCATTACTCCTTTTAAAGACTAACAAGAATTCGAACGCTTATTCTCCTGAACTGGGTGAATATAATTTTGGACCTTCTAAGCGAGCTTGTTTAATTTTTGTTATTTATATCAAGTTAAGTAATATATTTCGTTTAGTCTTTAATATATTTCCTTATATAGCGAGAAAATAATTAAATAAAAATTAATATATATAGGCCATCATCTATTACCTAGCCTTTTATATTAAATAAAAATGGCAATAGTTGTTATTCGTAAATGTCTAAGCTAATTTGTTAAGTAATATGTTTAACTATTTATAAATAGTAAAAAAATTTAATTATCTTTTTTTTTATTTAATAATATATATTTTCTTAAGCTTACCCATACAAAACTATACTAACAAAAACTTCCCATAGAACGGCAAAGGACAGCAAGCATACGGAAATAGAGTAGATGCAAAAAATAACATTGAAGCCGTTCCCGAGCTGCCAACGGCTTCTAATCGAACTACGATCATTAAATTAATACGATAAAAAGCTGCTGTTTAAGACTTTAAGTTTTTCTTAGTAGGTCATTTAGGAAAAACGTAGTAAAATAAATGATCGCCAAATGCCAATAACTGATATATACAAGGTAAGTTGCAAGCAAAAATGCGCCTTATATTAATGCAAAAAATCAACCTGTCTTAGCAATCAGACAAGATACGAACTTGTAAACCACTAACTAACCGCATCGTCTGTCATCTATAAAACTAGTTGAAATGACTAAAGATATTAAATTTGAAGCAATTAAACGTTAAAATAATTTAAAAAAATGTTATGTTTAAATTTTATATAGGAACAATATTAAATGTTTTACTATATAAACATTTAGAAAGCTTAATTCTTATTAATGTATGAACTCTAGTCAAAATTTCTAGTGTGTACTTAGTAGTGGAGTTAAATTTATTTTATCGAATAATTCATAAAAGAGTTTTTACGTCTACATTCAGTCTATAGACTGGAGTACTTCTTCTAAAGACTTGAGAGCTTTTTACAAAAACAAATAATAGACGCTGTACAACTGCAATTATAATTTATGTGGACTCACGATATTTAATCAATAGCATTTTTTTTATTTATGTATAGGTACCGTCACACATTTATGTTCTACTTATCCTAAGAAACGTGTAATACGAATAGCCTATAAGGTTTCAATTTATATTCTAAAATGGCAGCTGGCTATAAAAGCAGCTAATATATCATAAAAATTGGCGTATTCCAATATCCTTGGGAATTGTATTAGAAAGATAATCTGGCTAATGAGAAGATTCTCACCTGTAGCTAGGAATAAGACGGAAAATGAAACATCCCGAATCGTTTATAACTAAGTATATTTGAAATTTTAAGTATATTTGAGTTGTGTTGATTGAGGGATTACAATATTTAAAATAGTACCTTTATTATTCTTTATTATTTTTTATATATTCATATTTCTTATATTGGTTTATTTTGCAAGGATTCATCAAGAATATTGTCACAACCAAGACACCAGATTTTATATGGTTGTGTAGATAACCTGAAATAACGATGTGAACAACTATAGCATTATAGTAACAAGTTAATAAAAGGGCTTTTCAAACCCACTGGTATAATGTACCTACCCACGATAAAAATAAATCTATTTGTTGCAAAATATATATTACAGAACTTTAACTATACTTATCTGTTTTCTTTGAAACGAAAAACAAAACTTCGCATTCAAAAATACAAACACATTGGTCACTTTTATCTTTTTCAGTTCATTTAGATAATTACTATTAAAGGTGTATGATATGAGAGCACCTTAAATAACACAATGGTTATATTAATAATTATCAATGAAAATAGATATGAAGCTGCCGTTGCCTAATATATGTTCTAACTGAAGACACTTCTTATCAATAACAAAAAACAAAATCCAATCAAATGTTTGTCAGTATAAAATTTATTCCCGGACGCGGAATATTTGTATGGGGATTAGTTAACCAAAAGTATTTATTTTCTCCTCATCTAAGTCAATCTTCATGGTAATGCACCAATACTATTAAGGTGAATGTGATTTATGTAAGTATAATAGACGTCTTTGTCGAATACCGATGGATCAAATCCATTATATCATCAGCGACTTCATATAACTTGTGTGGTCTTACTACTGGCTAAACTAATATCTAATAGTAGTAGACAAATATGTCGTTAGACATCAAACATAGTACAAGTACAACATGAAATGTATGCGCGACTATTTATTCTGCAATTAGGGTCATCCAAACACTTCCATCGGTCTTTCAACTCTGAATGTGATTGATTTAGTGAATATTTGCTGGTTCGAGATGCCATATGAGGTGCCGACTCTAATAAAATCATACAAGGAGACGTGAATATAAACTATAAATCCTAAACTAGAGTAGGTGACGTTTAAGGAATCACTCCGCTCAAGATCTGAGATTTTGGTATATTAAATATTTTGCCATTTAAAAGGTTGATTTGATACACAAGTATCGCAGTCTCCGTTTATTTGCCCCCTAAGCATCCCGAACATGATTGACTTGTTGACAATTTTTCTACAGACTTTTTATAAGTATCGTATTGTGTGCCTGCGTTAAAGGAGTCGGGCATGTGCAGGAACGCTAAATCCCAATTGCAAGTATGAATTATACAACGCACAGATTCCAATATAATATTTTGAAGTCATAGTTTCCGCTACCATGTGCTTTTTGCAAAGGGTCTCGACGGGACAGTACAGCTGGTGAACCTGCTATTGACACTACAGAGAAACGATCAGTTCACCTAGATGTTCGCAGTATGATCGCCATGATGGCAGTATGATATCTTAATTGGCATTTAACTTAATGAGTCGTCGATTATTTGAACTAAGTACCGTTTGGTTTGTATTAATAAACTATACTGTATAGAAAATTATTTTTTAATATAGTCGTATTAATAAGAGATATGAATTGTACCAAATTTGTTCTACTATTATTTAAAGTCACAGATGTTTTTCTGGTAAAATTTTGAAAAATTCGCTTATAGATGTATTGAAATTTTAAAAATCTTAGCTTACTTTATTTTCTCTTTTGTTAAATTTGAAAATCTAATAACGAAACTTAAATTAATATTATTTATTTAAACGCTTTCATCAGTTAAATTTCAAAATATTCAACAACATTTCCTTTTTTCCCCTATAAAATTTTAAGAACAGTAGAAAAACCATGTATCTGTATTCCTAAGTAAAACTCTTACTTACGAACAATATTAAGTTTTTAAATAGATAAATAACAACTTAAGTAGAATAAAAAAAAACTTCTTTAAACTCGCAATTTAACTATAATAATAATAATATTTATTCACTCGGACAACAAAGACTTAACAAAGGATAACAAATCATTCTTGTTAGTAACAAAACAAACTTACTCACTATGTTAGTAATAGTAGTTTATGATACTGTTGCATAATAAGGGTTCTTATAACACGAGTGTGTTTTAAAAAAACGAGCCGTAGGCGAGTTTTTTTATAGTATCACACGAGTGTTATAATAAGACCAAGTTATGTATAGTGTCATACACTACTTTATCTACTTTCATACTATAATACGTAAAACAATATTGCAAATAAAACGCTGAATATAATCACCGAGTCCCTCCAAGCCATTTTGGTACATATTTTCACTCTATAACTCGAAAAATTAAATTTGACCTCTGTATCTCGAACATAGCAACGTTTTATTTTACAACCTTTACAACTTGATCATTTGGAATTTATTACCTCTATTGTTCGAACAAAAATAAGTTACCGACTTTAAGAACTTGCCGACAATGTGAGTGTACACTATTGTGTACACTTGAAAACATTTTAGGAGTATACGATAATAAATTTATGACTCACGCACACGTGTTTGCTTGCTTGGTGTCAGGTGTTCAATTTTGATTATCTCAATAAACTATTCTTAAAACAAAACAAAATCAAAACGAGCCGTAGGCGAGTTTTTTTATAGTATCACACGAGTGTTATAAGACCAAGTTATGTATAGTGTCATACACTACTTTATCTACTTTCATACTATAATACGTAAAACAATATTGCAAATAAAACGCTGAATATAACAACAAATTTTTAAATGTCAAATGTTGGCGCCAAGGTGCAAATATCGATTGCGCATGCGTGTTGCGTCGTCACGGACTCGTTCATTGAAACCTTTTTAAAGTAGAGGTTCAACCTCCTTGGTCCAGATGGAGGTTGTATAGGTGTATCGTTATGATAAAAAAGTTATATTATGTTACAGGTGTCCATACAAGACCTGTATCGTAATGAAACTTTTTTTTTATTATTTTTGGCCTGTCTCAGAGTAAACAGGACTGGAGTAGCCATTAGTCAATATCTCGTACATATTTTTCTGCCATTTTTTGCGGGGGGTGAGGTTACTACTACATTCAATGCCAGCACACAGGAACAAAAACTCTTTGCGTGTTTACAAACGCACACATGCATAATACGACAAACATATTTAAAATACACGCACACGTGCTTAAAATAGTGTGTTAACGTTCTATTCAAACACACGAATGTCATTGTGTGAGAAGTGACATGACATAGCACGAGAATATCGATATCGATAAATCAGTTTCGTTCAATGAATGAATTTATTAACTTTGCGTTAGTATTCCTACAAATACAAATTGAAACTTGATAGTTTATTGCATTTAAAAGATATTTACAATAGGTGTTATTATATATATGGAATTCACTGTGGACCCTTTTGCGTATACCCATAATGGAAAGGAGGAACTCTGAAACATTATTTTTAACAAAGCGATAGTGAATATAGTTATATTTCTCAGATTTTTACTTTGACCGATTGATTATTTGTATTTTTTTGCGATTTGCTTACATCACTTTTTGCAGGTATTTCCTTTTCAACTTATTTTTTAACCTAAAATTAATACATTTAAATGTAATAAACTAAAACTGTTATAATATTACATGTTAATATCTATTTGAAGCATAACTAGTTATATAATAAACTAAGAGGATCATTCAAGAATAACGTTGGCACAGCATAGGCAACTAATCTTCTTCTATTGTTAGATAATTTTTGAAACTGAGACGGCTCAATATGTATGGAACATATAGTACTTGTTCTTGAAGATGCCCAAGATGCCCTATTACCTATTACAAGCATGAATCCATTTTTTTCGTATGCTGTATTCTTTAGGAAAACTGAATATGAAAAATTAGATGTTTCCGGGCATATCAAAGCTTAAAGTATAAATACCAACAATTAGTATACCGCCTAGGGGCAGAGTATATTTGCCTGAACTACACATACCGATCATTTCTAATTTTAATACTGCAATACTATCTTCCAATAGCTTTCATTTATGTACAAATGACTTTTGGTACCACATACCTTACTCCTAGTATCTTGAAGTATTGCAGTTGGACAAGCCGGTTTTTAAAAGGAGCTATAAATGCTACAATATTAATAAAAAACTTAACTTAAATGTTGACGATGACATTTAGCTATTACCATACTAAAATGTCATCAAAATCCGTCGCGTAGTTTTTGGGTGATGCGTGCTCAAACATACATACAGACAGACAAAATGTTCAAAAATTAGTGATTTCGCTTCCTCTACTCTCATTACTAGCCATTTGGTTTAAGGTGGACTTGACCTGTTTTATTCTATATCTTTACAGTTTTATTCTCGTATGTATAATATCGCAGGTAAATAGTATAATTCCGCACTTTACATACGGCGTCATCAGTTCAAAATCACATACCTTATTCTTATTTGAAATCATCATTAATACCTGGTAATAATTACTGAAACAAACTGTAATTTATCTAAGCTGTGTTTTATTATCGTTAAGAAAAAGAACTAAGAAAAGGGTATGTGTTTTTTAAACTGATGACGCCGAATGTAAACTGCGGAATTATACAATTTCCCTGCGACATACAGATTTAAATTAAAAATACATATTTCCAATTTAAGTATGATACTTGCATTCATTCATTCATTACTCACTCGTAAAATCACAATATCGATGAAGTTGACATCACTATTGTGCAAATTAATATTGTACAAATTAATAAGGGTTGCTGATTACAAAATAAAAACAATTTGTCCTGTGGCTCGAAAAAAAATTTTGGTTTCTCGGAAATGATCGGGTGTGCTGGTTAGACGATGGTACCCTTTTAACCGTGTCTTTTTTATGAAGTCAGGGACACTGGAAGTATATACAGCATTAGTACTCTTAATGTTTATGAGCACCGCCCAGCATGAATAAAAGGACAAATAGTTTGATTATTATTTTAATTAATTATTTTATTTATTATTTTATATTTCCATGTTGTGTGGCAAAGAATAGGCTTCAAGCAGCCGCAAAAGTGTAGGTATGTACTTAATACTAAACTAAAAATAAACACGCAACGTACATTGTTAAAACGAAATTATAATTGGTAATTAATTAATACAAAATTACAGTTATTTATTACCAACAAACTTTTTCTAATTTTTGTCTTAATTAATTGAAATGCGATAATGGTCAACCCTAGGTAGTCTCGTGGGGAGTGCAGCCGTGACGTCATCAAACGAACTTTGAGCGCGAAATTTGAAATTGTAGTCTGCTAAAACATGAAATTATGAATTAAATAATAATCAAAACCTAAAAATTATGCTTACAAATGAAAGGTGACACCATCTTTTTGCATACTAGATATTTTCGAATTTTTTTTACAGTAGAAAACAGCACAGGCAGGCATTTTCGTGGGAGCTCTGCACGGTAAGACGTTCTGATTATTGTGGTTTTAAAATGGCGGCTCAACTAGTTTTATATAACGCACAGGATTCCGACGCTTGTGCATTTGGCAGAGGGGTAATGTTAGGCAAAGGCTACTCCAGTCCTGTTTACTCTGAGTGGCCTGTACGTAATGTTTGTCATAAGCATTTTGTTTTCAGTTTTAGAATCTTTGTATTATAGTACAGTCGAACCTCTATAAGTCGAACCTCGATAAGTCAAAAACCTCCAAATCTCGAAAAAATGTTTTGTTCCCTTCCCTTCAAACACCAAAACCTCCATTACTTGAAATCTTGACCCTTTGTTAGTCGAAATAATCACCGAGTCCCTCCAAGCCATTTTGGTACATATTTTCACTCTATAACTCGAAAAATTAAATTTGACCTCTGTATCTCGAACATAGCAACGTTTTATTTTACAACCTTTACAACTTGATCATTTGGAATTTATTACCTCTATTGTTCGAACAAAAATAAGTTACCGACTTTAAGAACTTGCCGACAATGTGAGTGTACACTATTGTGTACACTTGAAAACATTTTAGGAGTATACGATAATAAATTTATGACTCACGCACACGTGTTTGCTTGCTTGGTGTCAGGTGTTCAATTTTGATTATCTCAATAAACTATTCTTAAAACAAAACAAAATCAAAACGCTCAGCAAACAAATATTACAATTTTGTCGCGAACCGTTTGTTTACATTATTCATTTAGTAGGTATGTACTTTTGCCAATGAAAGAAAGCAGTGTCAAAATGGCGTTAACAAATATGTATACCAAAATGTCTATTAATGCCTTGTCTTAAAGCTCAATTCCTTAATGCTTTCAATCTAAGTACGAGAAAGTCCGAGTAAAATAATAAATAAAAATATGTATGTTTGTCACCTCTGCAAGTTGAATTTTTATTTATTTTACCTCTCTAACTCAAAATTTATAAGAATAAACCTCAAACTCTTTATGTCGTATCAAAATCCGCTTAAGTCGAAATCCTCCATAAGTTGAAAACTCTATAACTCGAAATTTTTGGCGTCTCCCTTGATGTTCGACTTATAGAGGTTCGACTGTATTAGAGTAGATAAAAAATATAAAATAACTACTTATACTAAAGTGTGTCATTGGATCTATAACGATTCAATTACCTGCTTAAATTGGTATTAAAGATTAAATCTTTTGAAGTTACGTTCATTGTAATAATAAATGTTAAACTTTTTTTCACCACACATAGGAAATAAAAGTTGTTCTTTAAAGTCGATGCTACTATTTAAACATTTATTAGGAATAATGTGAATTTTCAAAGTGTACGAGGCACATCTGCATATCACACTAGTAATTCACCGTGAACGATAGCACCTTTACAATTATCATAATATGCAATTGAACTTTTACTTTATATAAGTTATTCATAAAATATGATTGATCATTGCATCTTTCACATTTTACGCACCTTGGCTGGGCCATGTCGTAACAAATGCAATGCGCTTACATCATTTGCAAAAGTATTCTTTGAAAAGCGTCATGTGTGTGCCGATGTTATTCGTAATGTGAATTGCACCTTTGCAAACCGCTTCCATTGCTTTGGACACGATAAAGCACTTAATAATAATCAGAATAGAAGCGATAAAATTTTAAGGTCCCGTATGTGGTGAAAATTCCAAAAAGTGAATTAAAATTTTTGGAAGTAAGAATTTTATTAGTTATATCAAGATTTTTTTTTTATTTAGGATGGGTTAGCTCGTGATCCCAATCAAGCCCCGGGGCCAAGACAGAATCCACGATGGAACGAGCTAACCCAGAAGGCGCCTATTCACTTCTTTGCTGTGCGCATTATGAAGGATATTGAAAAGCGCTTGGTGCGTCAGGCAGGAATAGCAAACAAGAAAGGGTGGTAGCCTGAAGGATTGGTAGTATTATTATAGTATCCGATTTGGTAGTATTAATCACTTTAGCAATTTCTTGTCATATAATGTAAGTAAATGTTGCTTTATTTCTTTTGATTTTAGCAATGATTCTAAAAACGTTTAAAATAATGCGTTTGTTTAATTCAAACTCAAATTAAACAGTACTACATTTGAATGTAACACTTTGTAGGATAATTAATTACTTCAGTAAATTTAATTTGGAGCATAACCTTCACTATAGTTATTAATGACATTCATTACTCACCGTACTACCACTCTACCGGTAGTGTCATGGGAATTTTTCTGCTTCAACACTATTAATCCAATGTCGTGGGTAAATAATTATAATGGAGCAATCGGAATTTAATAACAAATAGAAATAAACTGTTCTATTTATTGTAGTTATAAAGTTTATTTAACTGTTATAAATGCAATACCTCATTATCATAAATTCTGACAATCGGCGCCAATTATTAAGTTTCAAACTAAGAAAAGCCAGAACTGTGGACACTAAATTAAGGCTAAAATACATAAATAAGTATATTACAACCATGATTTGTGAACAAATGTTTAAGCTCATCACAATAACATATGCCCCTACCAAGTTTCAAATCCACGGCTATTAGCGCAGTAGACAGGATCGCTACTGTTGGATCAACCGATCTTTTGCCATGTCAGTGACCTTTAACCGACCCACTATAAAATAAATTACAATAAATAAAAGGAACCCTAAAATCCCGTGTTGGGCCCAGTCTGGTGTTTCGCGCAACATGTAATATCTGTGGTCGTATCCCGACTACAGCCTCGAGGTGTGGCACAGAATAAAGGTGTAATGAACAGCATGTGGAACAACTAAGTTTGCACAAAACTTGCAGATGTGTCGTATTCAATTAGAAATCTCAGACATATCAATGTCTTATGAATTAACCTTCAAATGCAGTTTGTATATATATATATACTAGTGGACCCGACAGACGTTGTCCTGCCTGTTATTTTTGCAGTATAGATAAATAACCTAGATACCGTCTGCAGCGCCATCTGCCGGGCTGATTTGTGAATCTAAACCATTCTCAGATCCCCTTGAACACACACAAAAAATTTCATTCAAATCGGTCCAGCCGTTTAGGAGGAGTTCAGTGACATACACACTCACAGAAGAATTATATATATAAAGATATATATATATATATATATATATATATACTAATATTATAAAGAAGTAAAGTTTGTGTGTTTGTATATTTGTTAGGTAAATTGTAAGGGGTCATAGGCTATATTGAATGCTAGAAAAAATTTAAAGAATTTCGTCCACCCTTGCGAAGCCGGGACGGGCCGCTAGAATATATAGTGTATATATTTTATAAGCACATTGGGACAGGATTTTTATATACATAAGTAAAAAATTTTATTGCATTTTTTGACCCCGATGAGCTCGTAAACTACTTAACGGATTCTAATGTTTTAATATTTATTTTGCTGGATTTATACTTACAATTATATTTACAACCTAGGACATAGGATAGATTTTATTTTCAATTAAAAAGTAGTAACGCGGGGCCATGTCAGCTAGTTATATATAAAAAGAGTATTTTTTATTGCAAGAAGAAAAATGAAACGAAAGAGACTTTGCCACTATGCACATTCTATTAATGTATGTCTTTTATTTTAGAATATTTAAAAATATATGGTCTATTTCTTGCTCTTTATAAAGTGTCCTTTGTAATCCTTATGAGTCATTTTATTTTGATGACTTTTTATTATCTATTTTATCCTAGTAGCTCCCTAAATATAAGACAAACATTTTGACTCCCTTTGGTCTCTCGATAGAACTAACATTAAATAAAAAATATATTTGATTTACGAGTGTTATAGTTTTATTAATAACAAACCTATTTCTTAATATGACCTTAAAAGGGTATCTCTATGATACCTATTTTAATTACAAAAACAAATGCTCATTTGTATCAACCCTATGCAACATGAACGTGATTGGTTTTTGTATGAATTATAATAGTCTTTCGTTTTACAAAGAAAACCATTTGGCAAACACAGCCTCACTAAGTGTAGTGAGATTATATTTTCCAAATGCTTTCAACAGTGGTGCACACCGCAAATTCAAATACGGCGGTTAAAGGTAATAAGAGCAATTTCAGTGCAGTCTTTCGTGTCTTCCGGTATTTAAACGACAGATGTAAATAATTTGCCAAGAGCTTAAAATTCATCTTTTTTTGTCAATCTTCGTTTAAACATATTTAAGAAAAAAATTAATATATTAAATTGTTACAAAGCATCATCAGATCTATCTTCTATTAATATATTTATCTAGACAAATGCGACTATAGGCAAACATTTTAAATGCTTAGATACAGAGATATGAGCTAGATTTTTTTTCGACAAAATGTATAATTTCAATCGTGCAAAATTATTTCATTAATGACTTACCTGCGCGGCTCTCCATAATTTTTAGTTTTTGAAGCTTCCTTAAATTTGCCGTGTCTACTTGCAAAAGAAATTAAGCCATTATCACTTAAATCCCTTCACTACTGTAGGCGATATATGGGTAAGATTTACAAAACTTTTAGATAAAGTTTAGAAATCAGAATTTACCTGACAGCGCCGTCAGTAGTTGTAAATATCCCACTTTTACCCCATTTAACATAACTGTTAGATAAATGAATTTATTGATATTACTGTAAAGTTTCACCCAGATCCGAACTGCAGTTTTTGCGTCTAAGAGTACTCACAAACATTTGCCATCATAATATTATGAGGAAGAGTAAATAAAAAATAGCTAATAAATTCATCACTTTTCTCAAAATAATAAATTTATTAAAAATTAAAAAAAATGCAGGACAACCATTATTTTTCGACGACTTTCGTTGTTAGTGACCATATAAAGCCCTTTTATTTTAACTGGGCAATATATAGCCTATGTCCACCTTAAAATTCCATTCTAAATATAGGTAAAAGAATTATCGAAATCAGATGTATAGTTTTGGAGTACATTAAAACATACAAACATACAGAGTTAAAAGCTTTACCTTCAATATTACTTATATGACTATGATTTAGATAATATTTTGTAGTTTTAAACAATGTCTATATTGACATTCTCTATGAAAAATCTCTATGTCTGTCTTGCTTAGCACTACGTTTTTTTTTTAATTTAATTAATATCATTTCATTTCACATTGTAAATAGTCAATGGTCATTGTTATGTCCAGTATAAAAACCATGATAAAGAAAATACAATTGCAATTTTATAAGCAATAGCAATCTTGTTTTACTGGAACAAATATGAGGCCTTATCCCTCGATAAGGCCTCATATTTGTTCCAGTACAACCCCTCGGTTAAACTCTATGCAAAACAAACAAAAAACAGTTTTGTAACTTTTAAACGTATATTCGTGATCTGAAATTCATAACAATATGTTCGTAAATTTTCATATTCTATGGACTCCAGAATGCGTTGATGTCTTTTCAATAGAAAACACTTCTGTTGTGTCACATTTGTTCTGAACAACTAAAATTGTTTAAAATTTTCAATTAAAAGGTTTAAGTTGGCCTCTGACCTAAAAATCGCTTGGTACCATACAATTTCCCTTTTTTGGTTAGGTTGGTATACTCTTGTTATTGTACACTGAAGAAGCAAGCTTATTATTGGAGTTTACTTCTTAAGAATTCATTATCACATAAGGCGCCCGGTATGAAAAAAATGTGAACAGTAAAATTAAGTGATTGAATGACAGCGTTACGTTTGTTGTGAGCAATCTATCGTGTTCATTCACTTTTCACTTTTATTCACTTTTATTTCGAAGTTTTGTTTTATTATTTTCTTTGGCTGCACAAAGACAATCGTTCCTAAGGAATAAACTCCAGTCGTGTATCGGATCTAACGCACACTTTGTAATTTTATATAAACAGGTAAAATAAATAAATTGCGGACAACTTACAAGATTATTAAGTCACAAACTGAGCAGAGCTTGTACTATGGGCACTGAATAAATCATAGTATACATAGTAATAGGGGTTAAAGTATGAAATTGCCGTTTTATTGCAATAGGTTCTTTGAATTGACATAGAATCTTCATGGTTTGAGGTTTTCGAATGAAACTTTTTTTAAATGGTTTCTATGATGTTCTTTTTTTAAAAAATGTAAAACATTTGAATATCGACTTTCAATTGTTTTTGTTATTCAATTTAGACAAGAAAGATGGATACTGCGAAAATTCGAGTTATTTTTGAATACGAGTTCCGACGCGGAACTAACGCGGCAGAAACAGCCCGCAATATCAATGCTGCGTTTGGAGAGGGGTCTACTAATGAACGCACCGTGCGATTTTGGTTTAAACGCTTTCGTGATGGAAATTTCGACTTAAAGAACGAGCCACGAGGAAGACCGCCCACACAGGTAAATAACGATGAATTAAGAGAGATAGTGGAAGCCGATCCTAGTCAAAGTACCCAGGAATTAGCGGCATGGTTTAACGTTACCTTACCCACAATATTGACTCACTTGCGTCAAATCAATAAAATAAAAAAATACGAAAAATGGGTGCCTCATGATTTGACTGATCTGCAGAAAGAAACGCGTGTTGAAACTTGTGTTGCCTTGTTGAACCGGTACAGAAATGAAGGAATATTGGATCGAATTGTAACATGTGATGAAAAGTGGATTCTTTATGATAACCGGAAAAGAAAAATGCAATGGCTGACCCCAGGTCAAATGCCACAACAGTGTCCTAAAGCAAAACTTACCAATAAAAAGGTAATGGTAACTGTTTGGTGGTCTCAGCATGGTGTTATTCACTATAGTTTTCTCCGATCTGGTCAAGCAATAACGGCAGATGTCTATTGTGCCGAACTCCGAACCATGTTGACAAAACTAGCAGTAAAACAGCCCCGACTCATGAATCGATCTTCACCATTATTGCTCCACGACAACGCGAGACCTCACACAGCACGAGAAACCATTTTGACCCTTCAGGAACTGCAGTTAGAAACCATTCGTCATCCTCCGTATTCACCAGACCTTGCTCCAACGGACTACCATTTTTTTCGTGATTTGGACAATTATCTACGTGACAAGAAGTTTTCTTCCCAGGAGGCAGTACAAAATGCTTTCACACAGTTTGTGCAGTCTAGATCGTCGGAATTCTATCGCAAAGGCATTAATGACCTTCCCATTAGATGGCAGCAATGTATAGATAATAATGGCAACTATTTTGATTAAATAAATTTGTTAAAAATTTAAAAAATAAACAATATAGATTTTCAGTACAAATCGGCAATTTCATACTTTAACCCCTAATATATAGACTATCATGATTCGACAACAAATGGTTGTGCTCATCGCATAAAGACCCTGCCGCAATTCGAACCTGAGGCCTTTTACACAGAATGTAGAGACATTACCGTTGCAACAGAGACGTATATTTGAACTATATTTTTGACTATCTGCTCTTAAATATGTATATAAAGCTTATTTTAGAAATAACACAGTTGATGGTATTATTTATTTAAAACATCATTGAAATAATGTTGATTATTCAATAGTACACAAAAAAGGTACAACAGGTATAAGAATGGCCAGAAGAGGCGCGGCGCCGCAATCCTTTCGCCCGTGGGAACCTCGGCAGATGCACGCGGGTCGTGTACAGCCTTTTTTTCTAAATCAGCATGATAGGGTGGCTGTAAAACACAATAACGGTATGAAAAAAAGGAAAGAAAAAAGTGATATATATTTTTATTTTTAGAAATTAACTTAGAATGAAATGTTTACAACGGCAATACGAAAAATCCTATCAGTTTAACTATTAGCTCGATAGGTACTTTTACTAAGAACTTACTAAAACTCCTTCCACTAGGATTAGATAATAGTAGCTATCGCTCTGCACTAGTGATCGCTTATAATGAATTCTTAATTTATTCAACTTTAAACAAAATTGGTTAAACTTCTAACAAAATTTTTGTAAAATTCAATTCAGCCAACATTTAATTTTCATCTTACAATTTCTAGACATGAATAGTAAGCAACTCGTCAGTGAATAGGTTACAAAAGGCTACTGACTATGACTTAGCAGTGTACGACACTTCAACCTACATCAAACACTTTTGATGTCCTTGTTGTCAAAAAAGTGTTGATATAATATAATAATAACTAGTGCGGTTGAATAACTAGATCTAAAACGAATATTATGCAAACAGACATGTTTGGAACCGAGTCGACTTTTATTAAAAGGAAGAAGAATAAGGAAGAAAAAAGAAGGTGTATGAAAAGGAAATTCGATTTCAAATTAATTATATTTTTTTATATTAAATTGTAATTTTATATAAAATGGTGTATTAAATAAAACTTATCAACACAGAAAAAAATACAGAAATTGTCCGTGAATAGTTTGCTCACTTTAGGCAGCTCAACAAAAAGAACTTTAAATTCATAACTGCCGGTGGAAACATTATAAATGAGTAGAAACCTAGTATGCGGCTTTGAATACTAGCCGTGATGAATTTTACCATAATTTTCCTGGATTTATTACACCTTTATTTATAAACAATATGATTTAATTATATCCTTCGTAAGTTCTGTACCACGATAACTATACGATACGATACTCTATCTCACGATTGAAGATCGTGTGGTCACCATATTTGTACAAAATTTACCAATGGGGCAGGAAGCAAGATCTTGGTTACAAGTTACTTTTTCTATCTTTTGGTAAAGCGTCGTTTTAGCACAAAATGCTAGTTTTTGCGAAGAGTTATATTGCATCCGTCACATATAATATTGTGAGAATTTCGCGAGTTAGATTTCGCATCTATCAAGATGTTTCCGTTTTTATTAAACGAGTGAGTCAGTGAGTAGTCAGTGAATAGATCTCAAAATATGTGGGTAAATAACATGATTAAAATTACCTAATTGATGCAGACCCGCCAATTATTTTCAATGCCTCATTCTGGCTAACAACTATTACAGAGATGGAGACCGTAAATTCTTAAACCCTTGCGCGATTTATATCAAGCCGACTGATAGCGATTTCGTTCAGATGAGTAGCATTTTCCTGAAGGGAGCCTCTAAGCTGTCCTTGATTTACTAGGGCGCTACGCTTCAACAACTAATAGGTAAAACTGAGTGATAGGTATCTCGTCTCGTCGAAACGCGTATATATATGTAATCCAGGCCTTCTCTCTAGACCACTACACCTACCCGCGGATACGACATGAGTATAAGCATTAGTTAATTTAGCCTAAATGGCATATGCTATTTGTATGTTAGTACAGTAATGTTAGTAACATTTCTCTTCATTTCGTTTCGAGGTCTTAGTTACAAATATTTATGAGTGTTTTGATTAGAACAAAATCTGTGTACCTTACGTCTCGTCTGTTATCAAAAAAATGCAGTTATATTCCCCTTTGTGTTGTCCGACAATTTTTATGAAAATATCTTATCTAACTAACAATGTTGGTGATGTGCGAAAGAAAGTTCAAAAGAGCGGTGTACTTTAATGTTAACCTTCAATAAGCTGTTTACCTGTTTACGCCAAGAAGTTATTATGTAGTCGTAAAACTTTCTTTGGAACTGTTAAAACGGGTCATCCTTTGTACGGGTTCAAAAGTACCGAAACCTTATCTACTACATAATAGATCTAACTTTACATGTACAAATAGTTCTTTGTAATATTGAGGTCGATTGTATTTAATGCAAGATGTCTTATGTCTGTTCGGTTTATTTATCAAACTATTTAAATGTATGTGACTGAAGCTTTACAACAATAAATAAGGTTTTTATTAACGTATGGAAATTCAGGAAGCTTGTTATAATCTCATTACGGATTGATCGCCATTAGAAATTTAATATATAACCCTAAACTCATATTAATTACGAACACTTGAAAAAAATATTATCACACCAATATTTAAAAAAAAACACGTTAGAAATCTATGTTGAAAAAAATATTTAAAATATTAATAAAAAAAGCAAATTTTATTCCGAAAATTCAACTTTTATTCGTCTAACACGGGACACGAATCCGCAGCCTCTCGTAATTTGGCCGATTGCTCTTCCAATTGAGCTAACAAGACCTTGACGAACTGATTAGATTACTTCTAGGTTTTAAGTTGAATCATTAGCGTCATCTCTTTAGGTAATTACCTGCAACATTAAATGTAATACTTTGTACAAGTATCTAACTATCTATAAAGAAGAGACTGCCAAAAATTTATTGTACGTTTTGTTATGCAAACATGTAACTGCCAAATTTCTATACCTGAAGAAATTTAACTGTAAAAAAATCATCTGGTTGCAGATTTCTGACGGGACTAAATATTTACTACATTTTTGTAATATGCTTTACTTATAACAACCTAGCCCTTAAATAACAGAAAATATAATAATTATATATTTATTCATTTATAGTCATTTCATTTACATAACGTTAAAATTATCATAAACATCCCATCCAACTTTTGTTCCATAAATGCGTTAAATTAAATTTTAAACTTCATTCATTGATAGTTTTGGGAGACTTCCGGTGAAATCCGGATAAAAAGAAAAAAAGATTTAAACAAGCCAAACGGCAGATGGCGCTCTAGCGGAAATCGAAAGGATTTTTTTTAAACATGCGCTATTATATTTATGGTCAAAAAACTGATGAGTATACTCGTTAAAAAAGTAGTGAAAGCGAAACAGGGATCATTCGTGGGAAATAAAATCACGTAAATTGATATCTCGTATCACAAAGCTGTCGTGTTTTTTGTTTTACTTCACCTTTTTTGTAACGAATTAAAAAACGATATGGTTGATATCTGACGGTATTGGAATATATTAATTGAAAGGAAAAAAGAAGATTATCGAATTATATAAAAATATTTCACATGGGAGGAGAGAGAGCGCATATCTATTCTATTCAGGAACAGTGTAACAGTTATTCCAATGACAGAAATATGGTTAATAATTTGATTTTCATTAATCAATCTTAAGCAGGGCAATATTTGTTGCTTATTCCTTGGATAACCGTTCGCGTGCTGTGAAGAGCGTTGTATGAAATAGGCCATAGGTTTACGAGTATAAATTATATTTTAAATTCAGTGAAATTATTTGATGTGGAAGAAAAGTTGGTCATTCTTATATTCGGAATTTCTTCTAGCATCGGAATCGCTTTGTTTTTTTGCGCTGCTAAAAAATTATTTCATGAGTAAATTTTGGCTCCTAGAGGCTCTTTGCTCTGTAGTTGACAATACCTTAATATCTTACTTAATTCGAAATAGTTATCTATAGTGTTCCTAGGCAGATATTTGATTCAAGCGAAGAGTTCGTAGTGATTCACTTGTTTGTCAACTTGTTTGCAACAGAAGTAAGTTGGCTTCTCACGATAGTTGATAACTGGTAACAGTAATCCAGTTTTCGCAATGCGTTACGATCATCTTTTTTAATCATCAGAAAAAATTTAAACGCTTTGAATAACGCTCATTGTACGCCTTACGCGATTGTATCGTGTGGACTTACACTTTAAACAAGATGTATGTTAAGAAAGCATTATCTTGAGAATCCATTATTTGTTTGGTTGTTCACTTTATTAAATTTGATATATCTATCCCTAACCAAAATTCATAGATAGGTACAGTCATTCGCTAAAGCATCGATAGAGCACCAACACCGTGGGAGACTGCCGCAGGTGTGGCGGGCCATTGCATTCTATCAACCGCAGATGCGTTAGACATATACCTTTGAAGAACTAGACAGGAGTCATAAATTCGAAACATGGAATTAGATTAACGTGTCATTAGTCATAAGCCATGTTTATATTTATCATGACAGATTATTTTGTTAGAATTTACTCGTACTTTGATTTTACATTTAAAACACTACTATCACAAAACCAACAGCTCATCTGAGTAACCTAAAGTTAGTCTGATTTACAGTAAAGAAATAATAGTAGCAGTTAAGAAACTATCCTTTTTTCTCAGTAAAATAAAATAAATATATGTAATTATCAACTTAATTATTTAACATAAAATTATGTTAATATTAATAAAGTACAAAAATACGTTTAATGAATTACAAAACTGCAAGTTATTAATGCATATAAAAAACTATAGTTCTAAAAACATATATGTCGATGGTCTATGGATTAAGTCACGGAATACTTTTTGCTATGTTTCACATAAAACATATCATTACGCAGGAGTTTATAGACGTAGATAATGTTTTTTTTATCATACTACCTGTTTAATTAACATACTTAGGAACGAATTTCTTACACCAGATAAAAGTTATTTTACAGCTAAAGTATTATATCAGTAAATTCAAATAAGTTGTTGTTTGTTATTGTTCCTTAGTGACAAGTGAAATTTAACCTTTATCTGGGTAATAACTTGTCTTAAGCTGATAAATTTTATCCGGGGATTGAAAAATCAGCCCTTATGCAAATAAAGTCTAAGTGCTTTAAATATTTTTTTTTATAGTAAATACGTAGGCGCTTGACCACTATATCGCCTGATGGTAAGCGACGATGCGATCTAGGATGTAACGCGCTTACGTAGAAGATACCTATTTACTCGTGACTTAAATATCCCTAAATTGTATTTGTCACGAAACACAAACTCAGGCAAGGAGTTCAACTCCTTAGCGAAACGTATCACAGAATTATAACTAAAACGCTGAGTTCGATAATCATCTTTTAATTAAATCACACTTGAATGGCCTACAATCTTAATTTTCCAATTAATTATTATAAGTGCAATACGAAGAGGATTGCCCACCTGTTCGAACTCGTATTTCAATAAAACCTAATACCGGTAAGATTTGATAGCACAAGGTGCAAAACTAAAGAAACCGAACACCTTATTAGTATCCTTCGCCCGAAGCAATATCTTCAGCCTCAAAGAAAGCAAATCAATATCTGATAATAGCGTTTAAATTATGGCCTTTGTAAACCACTCCTGACCTACCTATCAGCTGCCTTCCTTAACCCATATGGTACGAATATAGGTCAATTAGAATTACATCTCCTTCCACAATTGAGCGTTCTAAAGCCTTAGAATTTAGGGCTATTTTAACTTGTTACATGGTATCGATGTGAGGAATGTCAAACACGAAATGGGACTGTGGTAGTGAATCTTTTGAAACATGGTATCCGATTTGTATTATTATAAGGTAGGAAATTGGTGACAGGTGTATCTGTTTGCGAGTGGTCATTTATTATTTTGAACAGAATCTTCGTATTGAGTTATTATTAAGACATAAGAAAGTGTGTTTTTTTTTTGTATTTTCAAAAAAGGCAAAAAGTTTCTATTCTTTTTTCCATCCGTACCACTATCTTGAATAGTTAAATTTTATGGATATCCTGGAGAAAACATGTTTTCCTTATGAATTGTTTCAGATAGAAATAAGTTTCGACTCATATATGTGTCCCTAACATCTTTATATTCATTATATTACTAATGTTTACATCAGCTGTTAGAGTAAAACACAGTATTTATAACCATACGTGAAGAACTAATCTGATATTTTACCCACGGGAACTGCGTACATTTATCAACCGAGATGTTGACAAGACATTCTTCAGGTTTTCACACAAAAATATGATGCAGACGCTAAAATACGTTAGTAATTAGCATTTTAAGAGTGAACTGAGCTTACCCACGATTGTCTGCGGCATCAGTTCTCACATCATAACAGTCGTAATACCATCGCTTCGCATGATATTGCTCGTTATAGAGATAGTTGAAGTTGCATTTCGTTACCAGGTTCTGTATTAAAAAAGATACTTTCATAATTTTAGTGTGTTCAATAGTTCTCACACATATTTTTTTAATAAAATTTTATTCTGAGAGCACAGTCAAAAGGTTTGTAAAGATTTAAGTTAAAAACGCCGGTTAAGACGCGACCGAACACTCCCCAAATATGGATCTAGTCATTGTATTCGGCTGATGTCTTTTCGGCTGATGTGCGGCTATAGATCTCGAGAGATCTGAACGCCACACATTTATTTTATTTATTTAAACCTATAGACTTTACGAAAAAAATCTTAAAAACAAAAAAGGATTAAAATTAGTCATAGAACACTCTCATTTTATTTTTTAAAAAATCATGTATATTTAAAAAAATATTTTTTTTTTAATTTTCGAAAATAAAAAATTGTGTCCAACAATTCTGAATAAAATTGAGAATGTTCTTTAACTAATTTTAAGACATTTTTGTTCTTAAAATTCCTTTCTATAGTTTATAGTTCTTAAGAAAACGATAGATTAAGAGTTTTATAATTTTTTTTCATTCTTGCCGCCATTTTGAAAAAATGCGTCGATGAAATTTTCTGAAAAAAAATCCTCTTAATGTTCGAGTGCCATGATCACCTCTGATCATAGTGAAAAGTAGATACCTTTGCGGTATCGTTGCGAAAAACAAATGAGAAAAAAATTTTTTTTTGAAAATTTTCACGTTTTTCACTTTTCCATCGACCATATTTTTTTATCTTGGTGAATAATTGAAATTTTGAAAAAAAAAATTAATTCTGAAAGAGCATAAAATTTCTCGTAGGAATGGACATATTGCATTTTTTTTTGGACCGATAACATAATAAATAAACACGTTGAAAAGGTAGTAAAAATTCTGATCACCTCGGCTTTAATGGGTTAATTTTACATGCGGTTGAATTTTTGACATTCCCCAAAACAGGAGAATCTACATTGAATTGTTACGGCTAAGTTAAATTGTTAAAGTCATTTCGATTAAATATTATACTGGCAAAATCTATAAATATATCTTTTGAATACTTTAGTCAATAGCAAATTCAGTGTCAAATTTTAACCACATAATCGATTAAAACAGAATGCTATTACCACAAAATGAAAAGTAATACATAAGTACGAAGTAACGACTGCGGTCAAATCAAATTAAACAAGCAATTATCACTTGTACTTAGAACAGAATGTTTTTAAAAATGGTTTTCTTTGTTGGCTTAAGGAACGCTGACACATTTTTTAACAATTACCATTTGCAACGAATGTACCGGATGTTTCTTACAACTAACAGCTTACGAACCATAGCTAATGTCAGGGCATAATATAACCGAATGATACCTTTAAAATCTAATAGTTTTTTTTTTAAGAATTAAAGTTACTCATTTTGTTTGTGGGTTCGGCTGCATTTTTAGTCTTTAGAACTGACCAATTCCTAATGAACCTTCTTGGAGGCCTATTGCCCACAACACTTCTTTACGAATGGATGTGGATTTTCATCTATTGAAAAGATCTGTTCCCTTGTAGAATGAATGATCATTAAGACAAAATAAAATGTGTGGCATGGTAATTGCATCGGTTAATATAAGTTCTTCAAAACCCATTAAAAATGGATTAATGATATTTCTTGTACTTCTACCAGTTTATTTATTTATAAAATTGTTCTTTATTGTACACACAGAAATTCATTTACGGTAACATATACACAAGGAGAAAAATATCGGCCTTATACTATAAGTGATAAATCGATTTAAATAAAACAACTTTTTTACGGATTTTGCGCATAGTTTATTTTATATTTAATCCTGAGGTTTCGACTCCTTTACAGGAGCCGTGATCACAGGATGACTAAAGTGATGGTCGTCATATATTTTCTACTACCTTCACAATATTTTTTATATATACCAAATTGTATTATTTTGAATTTTATTTAGTTATTATATTCTCACTACGAATACATTGTACACTACTGAAATTTGGAAGCCCTTCCGAAAAGAACTGACCGGGGACCGACCGCCATTTTACTTTTGTTATTTGCAAAAAGAACTAACTACATCACTAGGTCTTGCAGTGTGTGTCTTTGGAGATATTCATTTTGATTTGATTACTGGATCCCAAGCAAGTGGAACGCTCCAACCTTCATCTTTATTGAATTGTTAGAATTAATTAGAATGTTTCTTGATTTCAATAGCCTTGCATAGCATCCTAGGAACAAATCTTTTTTCTCTGGCGAGAATTTGAAATTTATCAAATCGAATGTAGTGGTTTGGCCTGCATACGCTGCAGATTTATAATCACGCCTATGTCTTATGTCGGCTACATGTTCTTTAATGCACGTCCCTATACTTGTCTTTATTTGCCCGATATATGAGAGACCACATTCACAATCAATTTTGTAAACACCTGCTGCCTGGAGGGGTACATTACCCTTGATAAATAAAGATAAATCGAGGTTTCTATGTCTATATTTGATAAATGTAAAATTCATTTTGTTAAAGATAGAATTAAATAATTTGTCAAATTATTCAAAGTGTTTTACAGTCGAATCCTTTTGATAACACATAAGAAAACTATGACGTAATAAAACGGTGACTTGTAATGATATAAAAGTTGAACTTGGAATCTTGGCCTCGATTATTATTATTAAATTCTCTTACTAGAGCGAAGGCCATTACAAAAATATTTTATTATTTATTGAACATATAATAATCCACCATTACGTCGCTGTTATTTATATATCTTAATATTAAAGTCATTACAATTAGCAAATAATGTATTCCATTGTATCCATTGTAATGGAATAAGAAGTCATATGCCATAGTTCATAACAGGTCGTGATTTCTCTGAACAACATCATCTATGCGTACATTCAAAGTAACATGAATACAATCGAGTTTATATTCAATTCGATTTTCGTTAACCCACTTAGTGTACATGTGGTTTTTTGTGGCCATTCACTTCTCGTAATCATTTGTAAGCAATTTGTATGTATAATCTAAAATCACAAATTTGTTGTTTGTCTGTCCGCTCTTTTTCCATCGTATACGCGTTACCATAGCAACGCGTTAACCACAAGTAGTTCGTCTCCCGGACGCTAGATGGCGCTAACGGAAAAATATTTAATAATAAAAAAATTAAAGAGTTTTGTCCACCCGTGCGAAGCCGGGACGGGCCGCTAGTTTGTACCTACAAGAATACGGAGTGTTAATACATACATATACAAAATCACGCCTTTTTCCAGCAGGGGTAGGCAAAGATCACAGATTTTCACTTACCACGATTATAACATAAATCTCTCGCTTCTACAATTCTCATCATCCTTAACGCAAATAGTTATGTTACTGATAATAAGGTGTTTGTAGGAAACTGATGAAATAATTGAAAAAAATCTGCATTCATGTTGTTGCTTTAAATACCCTTCTTTGATGTGTAAATCGTGTTTTTTTAAAGAAATTGCTTATACAAAAATGTTATGAAGTCAACCTGCTCAATTACTAATTAACCATCTACGTATGAATATAAGAATATGGTTTATATATCTTGTGTAATACAAAGTAATAAATTCCACCATACATAACAGCTAGTAGCTGATGACAACATAACCGCGATGTAATGGCAAAGCGAGTATGGCTAGGGTTGTGACATCGTGGTATTTTATATTCAAAACTGTTTATAGTATAGTTTTCCATATCTTACATTATTTTTGTTAGTCATTGATTATTCTTATTATTGAAAGAACACATGTAGTAATCTCAATCATCAATCAAAATACATATTTCAAAGCGGTAACAAAATAAAAATTTCATGATTTTTTACTCAAGTCATTTGAATAGCTGACCATCGTCAACGATTTTATCTATATTAACGAAATTGACTTTACTTCAATAATCATATTTCGTTATATCAGAAGCGACCATTTATTTATTTATAACGAAATGAAATGCTCGTTTCCATACATATTTAAACATTAAAATAAATGTTCGCATTTTAAATATTATATTTATTTTATCTTAAATATTATATTATATTTACTCCTTATTTTCTTACACTTCTTACTTTTTCAAAAACAGAGAAAAGAACATAAGGACAGTTTGCAGCCTTATATATGTTTTCTTATATTAAGATATAATATAAGAAAACTGCGCATTAAATATTACAATAGCAAGTACAATTATTTTGGGATCAAATTAAAATTTTGTGATAACAATACATTTTATCCAACCCTAGCGTGCAATCTTCCGTGATAGTGAACTTGAGTTTTTTCGCGCTGCCAGCGATGGCGCACCGTTAGCTTGAGCTACATTCCGAGTTGCCGCAAACCGCCGCACGGTGGAGTTACCACCGCAAGCTTCGCCATTCTTGCGCTTTTAAAATTGCTTTTCTTGCTACTTCTAATGTTGTTGAGAATCCGGATCTCTTTATGACTGTTTTTAGTGTCTCCATAACGTTAACTATACGGAACAATATTGTGTAACCATCTAACGTTGTGTAAAATTGTTGAGAGTTTACAAATTTAAATTCCTTTAAAATTTAACGGCGCCAATATGATTTGTTTCTTTCATAACAATATTATTTATAACAATAAAAAAAAGATGGCGATGACAACATCGCACTGCGTCGTACGCAAAGAGAATATTTTACCCTAATTCTGCTATGACCACCTTTCTCTCTGACTGCGTGAAATAATAGATTTTGTGGTGTTGTGATCGCAATTTGAACCATAAAAGGTAATAAAGCATTTCATAATTACATGCAAAACTTTGGATCAAACCCATTTCACATTGTTATCAAAGTATACCCATCTGATAATCGCATAAAACTACGTATTTCTACTGCCATGATGACAGACGTATCATTTACAAAACTATAGTATCTATTACGATAATAGAATAGCGCTATCTAGCAATAAAATAAAAACATGTCGGAAAATAACAACCTCTCTAATGCCAGATCTAAGCTTCGAAGGTTGCGCGCACGCAGTTCGTTGACCCGCCATTGCCAATGTCAGCCAAGATGGCTGAGTTCCGCACTCGCTTACGTTCCTCACGTAAGAGGCTGTAATATTGTGCTAGTGTGTGTAGCGTTTGTTTTTCCACGCTAAGTACGAATGCCGTCTAGGAGCACACAGCCAAACGAGTTCTATGTAAGCGTAGATTGTTGTCTGTTTTCTTGAGGTAACTCTAGATGGCGTTGCCAGACTGGTCTAGTTAGATCGTTATTGCGATGTACAAACTAGCAAGTTACTGGCACGAATGTCACTTATTAAGTTCATTTAGTTCTAATTGCAGTTGTTTCTAGATGTAGCAAAATACATAACTTACGTTCAACTCCTAGTTCCCACATATAATACCATTGATAGTCATTTCAAAATAGTAATTTTGTTAATAACTTTAAGTTGTCGAAAGCGTCATTAACACCAAAGACTTATACAACATAATTAATTCCTGAGTATTACTCTTAAATGAACGCATGCATTCATGATATAAATTTAATAAAGTTTGTATTGAAACACTTTACAGAATATTTTAAATTTGAAAGCATTACATTGCAGTAAACCTAAAATTTGTTTTATAAATAAGGAGACATACTTTAGGCAGCCATTAATTAAACAAACATTTATTGATATCTAATAGAACTCATCATTCCGAAACCACCAAGCATTAAATGCAAGGCAATGTAAGAAGAAGCACTTTACAGTACCTACTTGCTGATTTATGTTTAATTTCTATCGATTGTTTGGGCAATGATAACTAAAAAGATGACACAGTAAATGCGATATTTTAGTACTGATTTACAGTTTTTTTTAATAAGAAATGCTTTTTTTAAAACCTTTAATTTAAATAATGCAAGAAGTCAAGAGTAGTTCCATCTCAATGGATAATTGTACCCCTAACACGTGAGCCAACCAGTATTTACATTGTACTGAATATTTTACTTTTTGCACTTACAATAAGGGTTGATATTGTGTAAACTTTTACTGCTTTTGCATCGATCAAAGGCGAATGCCATCTTCCAATCATCATTCTATAAGATTTGTTCCTCTAATAGCCAATATTTCACTTTGTATTATAAAATAGAATACATTTTATTTGATTTTAAATTGGGTACTATACAAGATAGGATTTATATGACGAGTGTATTCCATTAACTGTTTAGGCCATAACAATAACTTACAAATGGGTCTCTTAAATAAATATTTAACTTTTTCCATCCAGCTATTATCTTGAAGATTAAATTAAAAAATTATTAAGACTATACGAGCTTTATTACATGAAAATAGAATTCTGCTTCTTAGAGATTGTATTCACAAACCTACCAAAAAAGTGTGGCCTCGCTTTTAGACCTTCACCGAAATGCTAAGTTCGATAACCTCAGATGTTGTTGCGAAAGATTCAGAATAATCCACGTTAGTATTCTAAACTGGACCATTTATTTGCATATCATAAATACGGTTACCTACGAAGCAAAAGTTTTCGAAGGCCTGTACCATAATGCTATACATGACATATTTTGAATAGTGGTAAGTTATTTCGGTAACAATAATTTGTAGCACGAAATATGGTAAAAAGCTTCGATTGTTTATCAGCTCGAATATCAACTTTTTTGGTGTTATTTTTTTATAGTGCGCTAGTCACGCTCTAGTCATTGAATGGCTGGACATTCTAACACATATTATAAAAGTTATTGCTAGAGTTACTAGCCTGTAAAAAGGGACATTTGCTTAGATGTCAAGTTTGTTATTTAAAAAGTAAAATGGTATTTGGTATTCAATATTTTCTCTGAACTTCAAGTCAAGCAAGCATAGATGCAGGTTCGTAAAAACGACCTCGAAACTAGGACCTTCATCGAAATGTTACCATAGTACAATAACCCAAGCCTTTGTTCGAAACAATTCATTCCCATTTATTAATCGCGATCACGATCGACCACGTTTCCGCGTCATTGAAAATTGTAAATTAATCTTTTTAATTAATTTAAAAAATCATGTTCTACTAAGAATTAATGACATGACATTAACATGTACCAATGTTAAGGTTTAGAAAAAAAGACATTAGTTTCTAATATTTCATTTGGGAAAATAGTGACAGTTCGCAGTGAAACGGTTCGTAAGGAAAGAAAGTGTCTTCCTGTATGAATTAATCCTAGTAAGAACTCGAGTTCTTAATTGGGCCTTGACTTTATAGTTTCGAGTCCCTTTAACCTTGAAGTAGGAAGACTATTCATAAGCCTTAGTTTCATTATAAAGCTGAAGTTCTTAAAAGAAGCATGTTTTTGAGGAACTTTAGTAATTTTGTAATTTATTTTTTTATTAACAACAATGAACCTTGATTGGTCGTATTCTTCTTAAACCTTCTATTTTAAAATAGGAGGTTCATAAATCTAGAAGGTTCTTTTTTATGTATTTCAAATAAAAAGAGGCAGTGAGAGGCCTTACTCTAACGACTACATGCTTGATGCCATACTCATACTATAACTTGATTACTTTTCTTTTTTTATTGACTTAAAAAAATAAAACAATTAATTCTTCTGCTTTAAATGTTCTTTCTTTACGGCTCATACAAACTAGGGTGGGCAGCATTGGAAGACAACACATAGCATCAATCCTACTAAACTATTTTCATACCAGGCAGTATTTTATTTTTTTTAATTAATACATGAGTGTAAATTGTCGTAGCGTTACAGTTACAGTGCCATATTTCTTGAAAAGGCATTGTGAGCTATTTTATTAATATATTTGCATATGGAATAGGCAATGTCGGTAAATTTCGTTAAATTTAATTTATTCAACGATACCAAAAAAATATCATCAAAAAATTTGCAAAATGATATAACAATAATCTGTTATGAGTTCATATTTAACTATTAAGTTGAAAAAAGATATGTTCATGATGAATTTTATAATCATGAAGAGCTTCAATGCAAGCCGCCAATATCGTTGTTCCCCTTCCATTTCCTTCGCCTCTATTTGAACATCCTTATTCTTTTATACACACACTTTGAATATTAATTAAAAGTTAGTTGATATATATTTATGATCAGTTGTTATTAGTGTCCGACCAAAACCGGATTTTCAGTCAAAACCAAAATCGAAATTAAGTATTTGGTACCGATGTCAGTTTCAACGGAAACCAAAACTTATTTAGATATATTAAAGTCTCTTTTGGTATATTATAAAATGATATATTTTATCAACAGAATAAACGAAAGTAATAGTATTTTTTAAAAATCACACGTATCAAATCTTTATATATGGACGTAAAATTAATCTATGAAGGCTCCTTATATACGCACACATCACCGGGCCCATAGCTAAATATGGTGTTTAGTACGATTACGATTATTATATTTCCGAATATGTATATTGCTACTTGTTGCAAAAACTTACTTTTGTTTCGTTGTTTGTATTTTTATTTTGAAAATCGTGATTGTGAATTCCAGAAATAAGTTTATTGTCTTTATGTAGAGAATACATGCTGCCGAAAGTATTTTCTACATAAAGTAAAGTTTTTATTACTAATAAAAGCATAAAGAATAATTTGTATATAAAATAATTTCACTCTATTGGCATTTAGCTTAGCTTATCACCAGATGAAATGTAATGATGAAATATCTCTTTATACTCTCAAATGTGTCATTATAACCAAAATTTTACAACTTGCTATCCTACTTAAATCAAATAACTAGAAAATGGCTACTCATAATGTTACCACATTTTAATTTATAATTTTATCCAAATCTAAGAAGGTGTTATTACCCCAAAGTAGTAAATAAACTCATGAGATTTGACAGCAATTTTTAAAAAAGTCTAAACTTATATGGCGCTTGAATTTATTATTTCATAGTTTATTTAAAATTTGCGAGAAGAGTATAAGCTGCGAGCCTTAAGTATGCCATATTTCGTATCATGTCTTAATTTTAAGGCAATCTTTGTAGTAGTACCTACCAAAGGTTTAGATAGATAAAGCTTTATTTGTTGATAAAGGTTCACTTTTTTTAGGTAAGAGAGCTTATGATCACATTTTTTGGTGGTAATTATATTGAGTTTATTTTAAAAGACTAGAACAATCGTGTTTATAGAGGAAAAAAATAAGATCGATAAAGCTTTGGTGGAAGTTTTAATATATAAAATTAATTTTAAAATCAAAACAAATATATCTTCATATATTTGTTGGAACCACCATTTATAAGAAATAATGAGCTTTTTAAGTTCAACAAAAACCGTGGGATATGGATTTATGAAACGTTGTTATAAATAAAAAAGTATATAAGTACAGTCAGCCTAAAAGATCAGCAGAAGACTTTGGGATCATTTTTCAACTATTGCATTGGAAGCAACTTCCAAAATACATACTCAAAAAAATTCTGATTCTTGCTTGCTTAAATTCTGCCTGCATTTGATTATATCGGTTCAACAATTAGATCCTTGCCAATGACTCGCCAAACTAATATTTTTTGAATTTTCTAACCACTTAATGTGACAAAATCTAAGTACCTACGGTCACTTAGAATAAATTGCCTGTCTAAGTTTACATCTAAACAAAGCAACATTGTAAATAAAGTGTTTATCCAAACCTAAAAAAAATTTAAAAAAACATCATAATTTTCAACGAAACAAAATAAAATATGTAAAGGCAATAAATCCTGCCTTACCTTGACCCATTGTATAGGATGGCGTAACGTACGTTAACGGCTATAACGTATTCCCGTACACCTACGATAGGGCTACCTGTATTCGCTCCAAACACAAAAGCGTCGAATCACAGGATGGTGGTTACACAAAGAAATCTATAAGAATTCGATCGTGGGAACATTGGCCATGAATGAACGCACCTGTGGTAAGTTATGAGGATACGGAGGCGTGTCAATATATTCTGTAAGTATCGTTATCAATATTATTTTTACTGCAAACGGTTAATTTAAAGTTTCTATAATTTTTTATAATTATTGTGGTAGATTATTAAAAATCTATTATAACTAAATATGACGAGATTGAAACGCGGTCAATCTTGCAATCAATGTATTTAGCAAATTGAGTATTGATAAAATACTATTAGCTATCAGGAGTTTTGGTTAGCATAATACTCACATTAATCTTCGGTCTAGAGAGTAAATATTAACGCACATATATAATTATCCACTTGAAGGGAGATGACGTGACCATAATACATTTTCCTTTTCCCTATTTATAAGTATATTTCCTTTCTAGACTAATAAATATACACAACAAAACTTGTTATTCAAATGTCTCATGTGTAAAAATCGTAAAGTGACCGTTTCCAGGTTCTTTTTACTGTTCTCGTTTTTTCTTTACATAGTTTGAACCTATATAGATGAGTTCAATTGATTTTTTATATTTTATTGATTTCATCACTTTAGATTACAATATTCGTAAATCATTTACTATTATCTTTCATTCGCTGTTACGAAAATCAACAATAGGGCTTAAAGCAGAGTTATGGTGTAATAAAAAATGTTAGTATTTTAATCGATAAAAAACAAAACCTTTAAATCTTATCGATGTCGTAAGTCTTCTTGACATACCTACAAACAGACGAAAAAAGTGAAATGATCAGATAAACAAGGCCCTCGTCGCGTGATTTGGGTTACAAATGGTGCAGTGAAGTAATCCTCAACGCTGATAGCGGTATCTGCTGTATAACACACGACGTCTCACGTACAGGTTTAGTCTCAAGTCGATTGTTAATGTGAGCGGCTAAAATGTCGCTTTTAATACAACTTAAACCGTAACTTACACACACCACAGTAAAACTATTTTTGAGTAGAATTTCTTGCAATCACAAATACTAGAAAGCTTAAACGTAGTAGTATATTTCGCGGACATACCAGTTACCTAAACTTATTAAATAAATGAACTTTTCAGGGTGTGAAATAACAGCGGTGAATAATTATAAAAATGTTATAGGTATCAATCGGAATAGTGGGCAAATAAAATTATTGTCTTAGTCAGATTCACTAATGCTTTCTTTAAAATTGAAAAAAAAACGAATACTTATGCCTAGGTGCGGCAAAATGCTATAAGACGTTTTTTCATAGTTTTTAACATTTTTGAAAAAGAAACCTGGAAAAAATTGTTTATGTCAAGTGGAAATCGGACTCACACTTTATGACCTCCCATCGCTAGGAGATTTTTTGATGTCAAAGTAAAAGTACACTGTTATAGGTTAGCTTAGTTAGTTTATTCAGCCTTAAAATCACGTTCATCATACGCGCCATTTTAAGGCTTATAATACAATTTCATTACACGCTTAGTTATTCCGTATTAATATAAATACGGATGGTGACTATAATATCCACGTGAGTTGCTAAGTAAATTATAATCGTATACACCAATTTCTAGCGGGTCATCGAAAGTCAAAGAAAATGTTTTATTTTTCTAGAACTTATCACCTCCAAGGCTATTATATGTAAATTATAATCGTATACACCAATTCCTAGCGGGTTATCGAAAGTCAAAGAAAATTCTATATTTTTCGAGAACTTATCACTTCGTAAGAAAATATAATTGAATAGAATTGAAATATTTTCTTACTATATAAATGACCAGGGGGAATGAAAAATTTCTCGTAGAAAAACCTACAGTTGCCATTATTTTATGTACAGTCCAGTTATGCAGTTCAGAGCTTTTCACAACTACAAAAAAAATTATCAGTTTTGCCAACTTAACGTCACTAAGTTCTTACACTTCCGTGCTTTTCACACATTTAAATAAAATCAGTGAAGGAGCGTTCGACCTGCTTGGAATCCCAAAAGTAAGAAAATAATATTTCCAAAGAAATACACACTGCGAAGTCTGGTGATATGGGTAATGAGCTCTTTTTGTAAATAACAAAGGTAAGATAGAGGTCGGTCTCTCTGACCAAGTTTCTTTCACCAGTTCTTCTCGGAAGTGCCTCCTAATTTTCGAACTGGTGGTAGACTCAGCAGTTTACAGTAATCGTAGATATTATAAAATAACTAAAAGAATAAAAAATAAAACCATTTTGTTTGCACAAATTTACCAGTAAGTATGTGAATGAAAATATATATATATTGGAAGGTACCTGCATATGTATAACGACTATTACCTTAGTCATCCGGTGTCCCGGGTTTGATCCTCGGCCGGTTCAATGTAGAGAACGAACTCTTCTATTTGTGTCTGAATATTGTAATACCGTCGTGATTTCTGAATGTCATGACACAAGTGCTTTATTTAATTAACTTGGCTTCAGTTTAATGTATATTATGTTATTTAACATTAGTATTATTATTATCATAATACTATTATCCAAAGCAGAAATTAAATCGTTACCTCTGTGTTTAAAGTAAAATTTTCCACTGTTTTCTATCTACGCAAATCATCTAGGGAGAGCATTTTAAAAGATTTCTTCGTCAAATTTCAAAAGCAAATTATCTTCATAGAAATTCAACAACATGTTTATCCTCCCCACAACACGTGACAAACGTGATTTCAAATTTCGCCTGTTTGGTTTTGCAAATTATAAATGTTAAAATGAAATTTAAATCACCATGCAGATTATTAGACGTATTAAAGCACTAAGGCTATTGAGTTTAGGTGGTTGGAGTAATTTATGAAAGGACCTTGTCCTTTAGCAATGGTGGCTTTTAAATAAAACATAATTATTTATTTTTACAGATTACTGAAGAGATTTATATTTTTATTTCTCCTTAAATAAATTTTCAACAGTAGCATACTTAAATACAACTTTTATAGTGTCTCAACAATTTGGATTTTTTTTTTACTTAGAATTGGTTCGCTCTGAATCCCAATCAAGCCCGGGGGCAAAGAAAGAATCCACCATGGAACGAGCTAACCAGAAGGTGCTTTTTCACGCTGGCTTTAAAAACAGACGGGTTATAAGTACTCGGAAATGCAGACGCAGGGAGGGAGTTCCACTACAGCAAAGGAGTGCGTTATAAAAAAAGTTGAGAAGCGCTTGGTGCGACAGGTAGGAATAGTAACCAATAAAGGGTGGTGCGTCTGGATGTCCTATGGAAGAAAGGTGATGGTGGTATGAGCATATATAGCTCCTGAGCATACTCTCCAAAATACAATCTGTAGAAGACCGACAGACAGGCAACTTTGCGGCGGTGAGCTAAGGTGTGAAGCTTGCTCATCACCAATTTGCTGTCACTAATGAGCCTCTCAACTCTGCGCTGAATCGTGTCCAGTGCAGAAAGTTGGATTTCATATTTAGTTACCTTGTTGAGTTAAATACTGATCTACTCTTACATATTCTAATTGAAGATTGTAAAGTAAAATTATCTGACGCATCTAGTAAAAATCCTTTATTATAACAAATATTAAAAGGTAGAAAAAAGCTAGGAATCGTTATGTGACGCACTGCTGGAGCGAAGCCACCTGCCATCTCGCAGGCTTTTGACAAGGCCTAACACGCAATTCTGCTGCGCAAGCTTCTAGCATATGTTATCCCCCCTGACTTTTGTAGTTTGGTGACTGATTTCCTAACTGAACGATCGTTCCAATTGGTCATCCACTACTGCTCCTTTAATTCATGACACTCATGCCAAAGTTGTTCAGAGATCTGTCCTCTCTGCGCCGCTTGTCATGCTGCCCGTAAATGACCTGTTGTGACTAAACTACCAGGAATTGCTGGGTATGCAGATGACAGTAATTTTGTGAAGGAATACCGGTCTAATGAAAAAACCAGTGACGACTTGATGTTTACGAGAGAAGCGATAGTGACATTAAGCCACGTTTTGCAGTGGGGTAACAGGTAATCTAGTTAATTTTAACGACTCCAAAATGCTAGTGTGTCTGTTCACGGCAAAAACAAAAGAGTGTCTGTTCACGGAATCCCTTCAGCGTAACTCCTACATTTCGTAATGCATATGTACCTGTCACCAACAGTCTCGAATTTCTTGGGATAGAGCTATCTTCAGACCTCAACGGCACCACTATCGATTCCAAGGCTCAAAAGCTAAACGCCCTTAATAAGGTTAAAAGATATTTCACGCCAGGACTGCTCTTAACTCTCTATAAATCCCAAGTCCGATATTACATGGACTATTTCAGCCACCTCTGGGACAGCTCAACAAGACCAACTTTTTGCACTGGACACGATTCAGTGCAGAGCAGAAAGGCTTATTAGTGACAGCAATTTATTAAGAATCAAGCTTCACACCTTAGCTCACCGTTAAAAATTTGCCTATCTATCTTTTACAGAGCATACTTTGAAGAATGTGCCCAAAGCTGCATGTGCTCATATCGCCAACCCCCTTCTTCCATCGAACATCCAGACGCATTACGGGCTACCACCCTTTCTTGGTAGCCATTACTGTTATACTAAGCGCTACTCAATATCTTTTATAATGCGCACAGTATAGGACTTGAAAAGGGACTACCCTGCGTCTGTGTTTCCGAGTACTTATAATCCGCCCTTTTTCAAAGTCATTGTGAATAGGCACCTTCTGGCTAAGTCCCCCCCATCACGGATCCTGTCTGGACCTTCGGGCTTAATTGGAATCAAGAGCGTACTTATTCAAAATTAAAAATACGTACGAAGCCATGGTATGATTGTTGACATAAATAAATGAAAAATATTTTATTTTATCGTTATCGTACTATAAATGCTATGTCACACGTCAATTGTAGATAGACTGTTACCTGCAAAGTTGGCCTTTTCGCGACAAAATTAAGAAATATATATTTTTCTTCTGGTAAACTGCATATTTGTTTGTAATTATACAGTAAAATTTAAAATTAACGGTGATACGCATAAGCAGAAACCTTTCAATAATTCAAACAATTTTAACTTATTTAAAAGGCACCAAGGTTTACACGTGATTCTATGAAAATTGAGATGATTTAAATAAATCCATTCGAATGAATTTAAAGATTTCTCTCTACGATATGTCAAGACTAATAGTTAAATAGAAGTAAGTATAATGAAAATATCATATTGATCCAATCAAGAAAAAAAAGAGTTACGACAAAAACGTAAACTTAATTAATGTTCAGTACGTTCCTAATATCTTATTTCCCTTCCGCACATACCTTGTCTCATACGATTTATACATATACGTAATATACATTAAAGAGCGAGACGACCGCGCCATCTATTGGTGACAAATCATACCACAATGTGGCCAACACGCGGGCAAAAAGAAATGACGACTGATGGCTGCTTGCACTTGTGCACCTAGTTTCGCAATTTTAAATTGAACTAGTGGCCTCTCCGCAAACCCCTTTAAGAAACTATAGTTTTATGTGACGGTGTTTTCGTGAGCGTAAGGAGGAACAGCAAGGCCCAAGGACGACCCCGACAACCTCCAGCATCTCACACCACGTGGCGGTCAAGGTATCGTGGCCTATCATCTTCCTCTCATATTTGTTGTAGACAATTAATTTTCTCATACCGCAATACAGTCCACTAATTTTGAATCGCCCGCACAACCAACTTTGTTTATCTATGTTTCAGTTCAATCGTTAAATTTGACAATCGCTGCAGTTTCTTAAGGTAAGTCACCATTTTATAATTTGATAATTAGGCATGATGTTCCTGATAGAATATGAAGCCGAGTAATACATTGAAGTTAGTTACAAAATTCTTACTTAAACACTCCGCTTATGACATGCTTAACGTAGCTTGCTCTTACACAAGGCAATTACAATTACGGCATACTATTAATTTGATTGAAATTGTATGAATTTTATCTATCATAGCAATACAATGCAACGAAAAAAATTACTTTTATACAAATGAAGATATTCCGCAAATGACATATTAGGGATTATTTTAATAAATGTTTTATTAATAACCTGTTTTTATTAATTCTATTGAGTTCTTTATTAAATTATATTACAATGGAAATGATTTGAGAAAACGACTTAATTTAAAAAAAATGCTATTAATTAAACATGACTAATTTGACTATCAATATTGACAAAACTAAACTAATATATATTTCCTACAATATATAATATGTTGTCACTTAGGTGACAGAATAAAATTATCAGTAATATTTGGCAACTCTATCAAATTATTACGTCTATACGTAAATAGTAGTTTATGATACTGTTGCATAATAAGGGTTCTTATAACATGAGTGTGTTTTAAAAAAACGAGCCATAGGCGAGTTTTTTTATAGCATCACACGAGTGTTATAAGACCAAGTTATGTACAGTGTCATACACTACTTTATCTACTCTCATACTATAATATGTAAAACAATATTGCAAATAAAACGCTGAATATAACAACAAATTTATTTAAATGTCAAATGTTGGCGCCAAGGTGCAAACATCAATTGCGCATGCGTGTTGCGTCGGTCGTCGAGGACTCGTTCATTGAAACCTTTTTAAAGTAGAGGTTCAACCTCCTTGGTCCAGCTGGAGGTTGTATAGGTGTATCGTTATGATAAAAAAGTTATATTATGATACAGGTGTCCATACAAGACCTGTATCGTAATTAAACTTTTTTTTTATTATTTTTGGCCTGTACGTAATGTTTGTCATAAGCATTTTGTTTTCAGTTTTAGAATCTTTGTATTATAGTATTAGAGTAGATAAAACTAATTAGTTACGAATTTGAGTTCACAACTCTAACTAAGGACGCTAATGAAGAACTGTGCCTTCATTGCAACCTCACACTGCCTGCCTGCCTGCCTGCAACGTTGCCTTCATTCTTTTGTTGATACTGTAACAATAAAAGAGAAGCATTTTAAAGGATGTAATTTTAGACCGTAATAAAATAATATTGGTTGTCGATATGCATACTACAGTCAATGAGTTAGTAATACTCCATATACAGCCTAAACAAGGCAGGCCAAATCGATGAACAATTAGTTTTTAACGATATAATTAGTTGGTATTAGATAGCCAAATATTGCAGGCATAATAAACAAAATGTTCATCATGAAATGTCGATATATTATGCAAAGCAGAGGCACATTGCAATCTGCTGAAAGCAACAATGAGATACTTTAGCAGATTTACTAAAAGCTGATGTTTACTGAAATCTAATCATGAGTATCGATGTGGCATAAAATGTTTTATCAATTACGATTTTTAACTTACAATAACTGGGCTTCATTAATAAGGAACTTAAGATATTGAAACGGTCGTTTTATTATTATACACGTAGTAGTTAATGTTGTTACATTACACTATTCATATGACTAGATTATCTAAAATCTATTGGTAACATAAAAAAAAGCAAAAATATTCATTATAAATCAAAAACATACATACTACATACATAATTATAAGAAAGATTTAGTTAACTCTATAAAATCAAACTTTTCGTATAAATAGGAAACCATATACAAAAACTAGGTATTCAACAAAATATCCACATTGTTTTACTTTCATAAATAAGTTTTATGTAATACTCACGTTATGAAAATCAAACACAAATTTTCCTCACTCGCCGCTTGAGAACTTGACACAAAATACTATCTTTACAAAATTTACCAAACAACTACTATCTGTAACTCGAAAGCAATATAATTGAAAATAGGTTTCATAAAGGATTACGAACAAGCGATCGATTTAAGTGCCTGTGCGGAAAGGAGAGACGGTGTATTAGTGCAGAAGCAGGTTAATAATTATTAACTGTTTGGCTTTAGTTTTATGGTCGAAAATCGATTGTTTTGTATGGGTTGATGTTACTTTTAGATGCAGGATGCTGGTATTGCGCGTAGAATACTTACTGCGGAGGCCGACGTGGGTCGATGGCTTCTTGGAGACACGTGAAGCGTACCGTTAGTCTGCACACGCCGCTTCCAACACATGGAAAGGAAAATCTGTGTAGTAACGTCAGAATAAACGGCACTTCAGCGTAGCTATCCCTTTATAGTAACTTTTCCATAATTGCTCTGTTTTGTGTGGTTATAGGAAAAGAAATGGCTACTGAATAATACTTGAACCAGTCTACAATACTATACAGCTTGATTAAAGCTGTGCATAGATTCACGATTTTAATTAATTAGTACACATATATGAACACGAATATATACAGAGATTTCTAGAAGCTATATTGTCTGTTTCCAAAATTCCCTTTAACGGGGTTTTATCACATTAATTTTATTGGTTTATAAATTAATTATAATCTACGCCACATTTTGATTCCTTTCATTTTTTGTACTAAATAATAATTAAATAGGCTATACAGAATGCTTAAATAAAATACTTATTAAAATACGTTATAATTTGAACATATTGAGTAATTAAACTATTAAAGTATTTCTTATTTTATGCTTTCAAAATTTCCGTATGTATGATATTTTAAATTTATTTTCATCACATTGCGTTTTCTTGTAGTCCATTAATTTGGGCAGGCGAGTGGGATGAATGAGTGTTTAATTAGATAAACAAATATCAACTTTTTTTGTCACTGATGCGGACTCTACGCTTCCTTGGCTATGTCCAATACAAGATAATTTAAACTTTAAGTCCCAAAACACAAGGTAAGAAACGATCAAACCAGCCTCGCACATGTGTGAGTATCATATAATTTTAACACTACGAATGTAATATACAACACTGTTGGTATGATAAGTTGTTTACGTCCTTATGTGACCGAGATACAGAGGCCACGAAAAAATATAAGTCTAGTGTGGCTCTTAAAGTAGGTTTTAGAGTCATTAACGCCTAGCCTCTTAAAGATATCTTAAGTAAACAAATAACGCAGCATTGTATTTTAATCTTAAAAAATAAATATAAATACTTTATTTTTAATACCATGTTACTTAAATGCGGCGCAGTAATATAGTTAATTATTAAATGGATACTCTAAAGCGCACTGCTGAATGTGAACGTTTGTAAGTTTTGCAATGGCCAAATCCAAATCGGTGACCTAAGTAAATATGTTATTTCGGAAAGTACGTAAACTATTGATCCCGGATGTAGTAGCAATAGTGAACGCCCAAAAGTATGCACTGGAATAGCGTGATTGATCCTTTTGAACGAATAGTCACCTAGGGGCTTTTAATTAGTAAGATAATGAAAGATAAATTTAAAGTAAGACAAAATTTAAATATCAAATAAAATTTAATAAATCTTCAGTACTACGAACTTCAGTCTTTCTTTGACGACTATGGCATCTGAAAGTGAAAAGGAATATTTTAAATTATCCTAAACTGAACTCAGATAAACAACAACAAACTTATATGTAAAAGTGTTCTCTTTTTAAGATAATATGGGCGCGAAATTAATAGAAATAGGTACGCAAATATATATTTTTTGCTATCTGCAAGTTTCTCCTTGTAAGATAAACTTAATATTTGTCTAAGATCTTAAGTAGTGTTATGATTGGTTTGAAATTTATAAAAATAAAACAGTATTGACTTAAGCAACTACTTGCGTTTTCACAGATAATGACGCATTTTCATTTAATTATTCAAAACAATATGTTTCCTTAATAGAAATAAGTTTAAAAGTTTTTCAAACTTTAGGAGTTACTTCAATTTAAAATACGGGAAGTTAGAAATACACAACTTGTTCTTTTTCTTCTAACAAGATTAAGCTCCCGTTGATGTCTTCTGTAGCAGACATCGACATTGTTGCTACAGAACATCATATCAGTAAATTAGGCGCTAGCGTTGTCCTTTTAAATAGTTTTTTTTACTCTAAGTTCATACAAATATCTTATAGAAAAAAATACTACCTCTTTGATCGAAGTAGTTCTTTCCTTAAAAGCGATAGATAATACAATTCTTGAAATAGGACATAATATTTAAGATAAAAATGACAGAATTACAGATTTACTTAGACCATCTAATGCTTAAAATTAGTTGCAAAATATGTTTTAAATATAAAATCTAACTGATAATTGCTTAAGTAACAAAAACAATCAAATAGCAAAATAGAACTTATGACAGCAACGCTAAACAAGTCAAATTATAAATACGTTCAACTTTTCGTTAGGAGTCTAAATAGAATGATTTATGTGTAATGATTAGAATTTTTCAGAGAAAGTAAAGTAGTGGTGAATTATAAACTATTAAGTATAATTATGTAGTGTTGGAAAATGAAACAAAAACAAAACGTTTTTTTATTAATTCTGTTAAGAATACTTCAGAGATTTCAATTTCTACATACGATATCTAATGGAACTGGTGAATAACAGTTTTCGTTCCTTATTTCATGAGCAACCGTTATTCTTACCTGCTAGACATCTATACATATATTTTTAAATTTGTCATCCTAAAGATATCGACGAGCAAACGAACAGAAAGTTCTGAAAACGGTAATTTTCGATTAATATTAGCAAATTTTGAAATTTATTTAGACTACACAAATAACATGTCATATATATTGTAACCAAATAGTATCATTATTTGGTGTCAATTTACCGTCACAATCTGGTTCTTAATGTTTTGATTTGATTCCACACAAAAAATATTTAAATCGTTTAAGAACTCGGGAAGTTATGGCGTAACAGACATTGCATCACTGAAGCTGATCCATGGGAGCTGAAACGGATCGAACGGATTATTATCACATATTTATTGGAAATAACAACGCCACCGGTAACATTTCAAGTTCTTAAAATTACTTAAACAATGTTACGGTACATAACTTCACTCGGTATTTAAGAATGTAGTGTTTTTAAAATAAAGAATAGTATGCATGTACTTTTTCTTTTCAAGTAACATAAACAAACGACTTTAAAAAAATATTTTCGACCTACAGCTAAATACCAGATATAACTATATAGGACAACAGAAAATGTCGATTGTTACCGAGTCGAATGTGTATATATGCGACTTGAAACATATATTATGCTGAATTGATTAAGTATATTATGATTTCCTATTCGTACAATAGTGTTTTGTTACTATTTCCTATGACGAATTGCACAGTCAGATTAGCGTAACGATAATAGTTTATATTCAAATATACGACATTTATGTGATAGCAAACATGGGACTCATGCTTTCGTTAATACTGTTAAGAAATAAAAGAAAAACAATCCAGAAAGATCAGGATATGAATAAAATGAGATTACGTTCACATAAATACATAAACGATGACTTGATAAAATCTTTTCAACCAAAAATATGGAATTGGATTTTCTTGTTTATCCGATTGTTATTTTGTAAAATGCTTTCATCCATTATGTAACTTCCAGACTGGCAAAAACTCCGGGAAAACATTATGTAACTACCAAATATACATTATAAATATGACCAAATTACTTTCTATAGAATCTAAGTTTAAAAGCTATTTGTAAATGTTTGATTAAGTTAGATAAAAACATACCGTCACTTTAATTTTCTACAAAGTCAAAGAAACTGTGAAATAACATAATTCTTTAATAAAACTATGTTATTTATTGACGTGTATATACGACAACGGCATAAATTCATTGTTTTTAATATGAATTTTCGGAATTTTCAAATGGACTCATTGAAATAATATTGATCTTATTGAAATATTAAAACTTAAAAGTGAATAAGGTTTAGAATAGAATGGATTTTACTTATTGGTTACAAACGAATCGTTGGTTTGGAACGCTAGACGCTTTAAAATTGGTTCATCGATTATTTTTATTGTACCAGGCAGTTCAGAAAGTTTTACGAATAAAGGTTTTCATGTATGAGGCCTATGCCGATTGTAGTTATAAAAAAATGGTTATTATATAAATGTTGAATATCCCTCCACTTATATAAAAGCTAAATTAAATGAGATGCATCCACATTAGGAACATTTTTCGTGGGATGATTTTTCATTGGCCTAAAACTGGACGAGTCATTTGATCGACTTCAAACGGCACTTATTAATGTCAGATCTTTCAAAGCAACTATCTATCATTGGCGCATAACCTCACCTAAGCTCAGAAGCAGGCTAGTGTAGAATGGTGCAGTAATATAAATAATAAATACGGCTCGTCACGGCGCGTTTATGAATCCTGGATTTATTGATACGAAAAAAAAAAACAAAAAAGCGTCAGTCAACAGTTTGGCTTTTCAAAACAAACTAACTTCTACCGTAGTGAACTGATTGAGAAGCGCAGGAAATTTTTAACGCTAGATTCTTCATATTAATGGGGTTAAGGTGTCGATTCCATTATTTATTTATTTATTTATTTATTTATTTATTTATTTATTAGGGAAACATACAGCGTTACATGGAACATTGATTAATAAAACAGAATTTTAGAACAAAAGCCAAAAGAGTTTCCACCACTAACCAATACATCATATTGAACAGACAAAAGGTTCAACCTACTAAGACTATACTAGAGATAATTAATAATAATAATACATAAAGTTATAACTGTACAATAAAAACAATAACAAATTAAGGTTTTAACTTACTTAAACAAGTTTTGAGAATTTCATTTTTGAATGTCGCAAGTTTGGTATTAAACATATCTATATGATTGAAATTAACATTATAATTTCTTGCAGCTCTTAGGATGTAGCGATTTTTACCGTAATTGGTTTTGCAATGAGATATCGAAAATGTATCACACGAACGCAGTTTAGCTCCACAACATTTAAACAAAATCTTACTTAATAAATATGGAGAATCAATCTGGTTATTCAAAATTTTGTACAAAAAAGTTTGATCACGTATTTCTCTGCGTGATTCAAGAGGTATTATTAATTTATCAAATTTCTTGAACTTATATCTAAGCCTTTTCATTAATTTATCTTGTATTTTATCAAATAAAATCAAAGTAGCATCAACGCCGTCTGCCATAAGTTTTAACTGCAATGCGCAACAAGCAACCGAACTCCGGGCTCCACAGATTACTGCTTCACAACGACAATGTGCCAATACTTAAAACGAGGGACTTCATGGACTCCACACTGGTCAAAATCTTGGACCACCCTTCTCATAGAGTTGATTTGGCAGTGTGTGATTCATTTTAATTCATTGAAATATAAAAATCAACTGAAAGGAATACATTTTTCAGAGTCGGTAGATGCGCTATCAGCGTGCGAAAAGGTCGGACTATCAGCGTTCGAAAAGGTCAAAGCAGAGGTGTCTGCGGCAGACTGGAAAAAGTGAGTTAAAAAACTGAAACCTCAAATTTTCACATAACTTAAATCGTGACATTTCCACTACTCTTCAGGAGCCATATTTACAGGATGACGAAGGTATTTGTAAGAAATGTTTCATTCTATCGAGACATGAGTAACTATAATAAGGTGTGTTGTGACGCAATATTGTCTTTTTATAGAAGCAAAGTAACAATTTATCAAAAACTACAGTTTAAGATAAGAAGTTTTGATATCTATGGCCTTAACAGTCAATGAGATCAAAAAATATTTTATTGCACATTCTTTTTTTTTATTTTGATATATCCCGTGTCACTCTCACAGTAATTACGAATCTAACGACACCTCTCCAGCAAAAACCATCAAGCCGTTCAGGCTGCAGAGCGTGCCATTCAATTAAACATACATACATATTCTCGAAAAACGTAACCCTCCTTCTGGCGCAGTCGAGTAATTAACGCGTTAAGGCATGTATCAATATTAATCTGCAATGTAATATAGGGATGTGCTCTCAGTTCACTAAGCCTCCATTTCTAGAACAGTTCCCGACTACTACAATTGTTCTTCTTGTTTTAGGGCATTTTCATTTCTAAATTACACGGAAACGCCGTCTGGTTTTTTGGTTTTTAATGTTTATGTAATTATTACGAATATTGTTTATTAACAACAAAAAGCATTAACATAAACGCTTGAAGGTATCTATACAAATTAGTTTCATTTTAATAAACAAGACTTTTACCGTTAACTAGATGCAATTTTGTAACCGTCAGACAAAGAAAGAAAAAATATGGAGTTATAGTATATTACTTATTTTAAGTTACAATACTCTTGTAAGAATTTTTTGATTGTTTAAGACGAATTCATATAAATATCATCAGATAATATATTGTCGTTGAGTCTAATTTAAGATGTGTAATTGATTCAATTGTTATCATGTAAACTACGCAAGAAAACAAATCTTGAGATCAAAACAACTGTTACATATGGCTTTTATAGCTAAATTCGGTTAAAATAATATAATAATCTAATGACTACGAAGTTAAAAATCAAAATGACCGTGAAATCCTAACGCAATATCAAGGTTTCCCTAACATGTTGTTTATGTCAAGAGACCGATATGTTTGCATTCTGAATGTTATTTTAAGGTCGTTGTCGCGGATAACTTGGACGCAATCCGATGTGGGTCGGTAAAAGAATCCATAATCAAACAATATGGCATTCTATGTTTACTAACAAAAATGCCAAAGTTAGCGGTATTATAACGGAGACAGAATAAAAATTGAGTTTTTTTTTGCTTGCGTATTTTTCATGATGCAACCTAATAAGTATAAATTATTATTTTGACATCATATATTTATATCAACATTTTAAAATTTCAATTGATTTAGTATTCCACCGAAGGAAATCAAGTAGTTTCGTAAGCGGTTTGAAACAAAAAACTTATGTCTCGTTTTCAAATTTGAATAAAGCCAGATTTTTATGATTATTTCGGATAATCCGACATTTTAAACTAAGTAGCGGAAAAGTCTACCATAACATTACGTTTTTTTTTTAATATTGAACATCATATTATGATGAACTTTAACTCAGTAAACCCTTGATATATGTATTTGGATAGTTTGCTATGTAGGTAATCAACCTAAGGATATACTATCCTATCGCTATCCTTCTGCAAATTTTTTACAATTTTTGAAGACGACGCGACGCCCTTAATTATACAAGAGCAAACCAATACAATTTTAGTTTTAATTCTTACACTTTCGCGTTATTCAATTGCTTAAACTTTGATAAGATAATAATAATCAGTAATAAAAATAACTCGAAATATTTAGACATATTTTTTTTGCACGTTAAGGATAATTTAATTAGCGTGACCGATAAAAAGAATAGGACATCTATTGATGCGGTTATTAATTAATTTAATAACAGTAGCTACCACAAGTTGACGTCACAATAATCATTTCAGTATTTTCTCATTGGTGTTTTTTAAAATTGAGATAAGAAAGAAAGAAAGAAAGATCACAACGTTTTAGGTTATTTTAGGTTTCTTGTTGGCTACATTTTTTTTTCTTACGACATTCACAGGTGGTCTACACCTTACGGTTTTTAGCCATTCCGATAATCGCATTAGTTTTCAATATTGTTTGCTGTTTGTTTAATTCAAACTGTTCTAAACAAGAAACAATATGTCCATAATACCTTTTTGTATTTCACCTGCAAAGCGTCAAGCTCATGGCCTAGCTAAAGTTATAATTATTATTGTAAAAACCTCACTAATTTTATTGTTTTCTCACACTGAATCATAAGCCGACCAAAATAAGCGAGCCGGTCTGACTGTCCCCATTTTTTGCCACAAACAACTCGTGAGTTCAATGCCCTTTCTCTCAAAGCACCTATCTTGGAGGCGAATGGCCAAACTATCTTCGACACCAAAAGCTCGCTCGAAACCATCGCAATAAATTGACTATGTCTAATGCTGACTCACTACTAGGGCATTGTTTTGATGAAATCTCAGGTGTTTTTTAAACATTCTTTATTCAAAGGGCATTACTCTTTCTAGTTCATAGTTTCTAAATGTTTCACTAGTTTAAAATCTATTTTGTAAATTCAACTTAGTTTACTTATGTTTAGAACAAACATTTTAATTTCCGCTTGAACCAAACAGGTAATTTTAGTGAATGTTTCCTAGTGTTTACGTACATAGTAAACATTTTAATTGTTTTGATTTGTAAATTGTAATTAACAAACTAGTATTAGGTTTGTGTATAATTAGTTTAGACGATAAGTAATGTTCATTTTCTTACAAAACATTCCAATTTTCTTCTTTTAAAATCTTGATCTGTAATCTAATTAATTTCGATGTTAAAAGCGTAAAATGAACTTGTATTTTTTCATAGAAGCTATTTGGAAGCTATTAACTTCAGAAAACTAAATTACGCAACCTCTTTTTGCGGAACGAGTCGAAAATGGAACCGTGTCGAATACGCCTACAGAACGCCTGCGCCATTCTACTTTCAGTGCGAGGACCTTACCCTAGACATTGGCTTCTTGGTGGCTTTGTTGGGACAACCATTGCCTTAGAAATGCGCAGACATGGACAAACAATATATGATTTTATAGAGTCAGACAAACTGTAAGTATACCTATTCAAAATTAGATTGAATGTATGTATACCAATTAAAATTTCTTTAAAAGCAACAAATGTGATCAAATCTTGATCTTATTTATTTGTATTTCATAATGTTACCATGTTTAAATAATAAGTATTATTTTATAATATAGATAAAATAACAGCAGTAAGAGCAAGTTTTTAGAACTTATTACATAAATATTACTTTTACCATAAAGTAAATAAATACTTCGTAAATTAAAGAATTACGGTTCTTTAAAGTATTAGAGAATCGATAATGTCTTTGGTCTATGTACCTCCTTAAATTTTGTACATTACAGGTGGCGGGTGTATAACAAGGAGAACTCTACGTCGAGCAGATTTTTATAAATAGTTATAGAAAAACCGTTATGAGACGTCACTACACCTCGCCGATGTACGTCACCATACAAACACTAGCTTAGTCACTTGGCCTTGCCTGCGCCTAGGTACCTGTTTGATATTCGAGAGGACAGTCTACCGTCATTGGAGGGTCTTTCTTATTTCACAAGTTTTGCAGTCACAAGTTTTGCAGTTATATCCAGTATAACTTCAATTATATCTTTTGTAAATTTCCAAAAATCAATGCAAAAGCACAATTCCTAATCTTCCTAGAAGTTGCATATTAAACGAAATCTTTCAACGTTCGTGACTATATCGGAATCGATTATTGCACAATATTGTCTTAATTGCCCCTCCACAATTAGCGCGCTCGACCGATTTGCTCCACTTAAAACAGATTAACTTTTTACTGAAGAACCAAGTTTACTGTTATGTTGTTGCCAAGTTATGGACTTCGATACATCGTAATTGATTGAGAAAAAACGTAAGATGTAATACTTTTCTATAACTCTTAGCACAAATGTGAAAAAAATACAAAATAAATTAAATTTTTATATGTTTGAGGAAATTCATATAGGCCTTTTTTTTTGCCTTTTACACGACCTTACATTTTATAAATATCATTAAATTCATTACATAGTTGTAAAATCGTCATACACACTATAGATTATCGTGTGAAAGAGGGCCTTAAAGGATCGAAATGTCACTATTAAATATATAAAAAACATGTAAAAAAACTAGTTTAGGGAAACGTTTAGAATTATTTCATTGAATGTAGCAATCATCTTAAAACCAGACATATGAATGACACAACTGTTCGGTATCATTAGATATTTCAACCTTTATCATCTCAGATAATATTGCACAATAATTTATGGGAATCGCAATAACAGCATGTTTATAGCAAGTATTTAACAAGACTTTTATTTTATTCATTAAAAGCTTTTAATCTTTTGAATTTGTTACGTTGACAATACAAAAAAATGCGTTTTCATGAATTGCAATATGATGGCCTTTTTTGTTTAAATTGTTGCTTTGCTCTCACAATGATGAGACAATTTTATCACATATTTATATTAAAGTAATAGCACAGTATTACGATCGATTATAATACTTACTATTACTAGTTCCTACGTAAATTAAAAAAAAAACACTTTATTAAATACAACATAAAATTATTTCAAAAATAATAAGTAAATAATTTTATTTTTAAAATTTAAATTGTATTTACAAGCACTATGAAGTATAATTAAACCTGGTGTCTTTAGAATATTTATATATTCTTATTATTTTTCTATTACAACGACTTAAAGTTGAAAAAAGAAATTTGTTGCACTGTGGGTATTTTGTCCTGTTTTGTCGATAACAGTTGTACCATTATGCTGTACGGAAGCAGTATCATTATTCAAGTATATTGTAAGCATGGCTTACAATGATACATCATAATATTACATAGTCTTTGCTTGCTTGTTACGAGCAAAGACACTTACTTGTACTTAAAAACGACTTGAATTCAAGATATTATTACAAAAGATAAATAAGTTTATTTTAAAAACAGAAGCCTAATGTTAACCTTAAGTTTGTTAACTATAATATTAAGAAAATATGTTTAAATCCTTACTAATATTATAAATCGGAAAGTGAGTTTGTTTGTTTGTTTGTTTGTTTGTTTGTTTGTTCCGCTTTCACGCCGTAACTACTGAACCGATTGCTTATAGTATGAAATAAGTTAAAACACTGTAGTTTGGAAGTTTGGAGGACTCTTGCCTGCTATCGGTTTTCCTCACGAAAACTCTTGAATAATACGCAAAAAGACAAAGAACAGCGCTTTAAATTCACGTCGCATCCTATCTAATGTAGGTAATTCAATATCTACATATAGACACGGCACTTCCGCCACGGAGTGGGGGCGCCCGCATCGAATTTTCCCTGGCGATACTATTTTACAACATATTGGTACGCAATTGTGTTATCAGTTCTACTTATACTTTTCAAACATGTTTAGGTTAAATAACTGCATAAAAACAAAAGTCAACTGTTAAGAAATTAAATCCTTATTTGATCTGTAAAATCATTGCACTAGCATATTAAAAAAAAAAAACTTTATAGTATTTTTTTTTTTAATCACAAGCAAATTTTAACTCAAATTAACCAGTCTTTGTACTATTGATAACTAAATGACGGATAAAATGCATAAATAAATATTTAACAACAATAACTCTAAAACAAATACTTATGCTCACCATACGAACCCAGAACCGATGCTGTAGTATGCAGGAATGCTACGATTTAATAATTGAAACTGAAACAAATATATATTAAAGTGCCTTGCGCCTAATAAAAGTCCACTCATAAAGTTTAAAAATGAAATGTTTTTTTAACCGGAATGCGTTGTCTTATTTTTATTTAAACACTATATATCCACCCATGTTTAGGAGTCGTCTTCGAAGGGTTCGAAGTATCGATAAAAAAATGTTCCAACCTTGTCAGCGATTTTACGTAGAGAGGAAAAAAGATTGACATTTAATGCGTCGTGGTTTGGTGTGGTTTATTTATAACTTATATACTCCGTTGTGTTTTTATTAAAGGTAGATAAATCGTGGGCCTTTATTTGTCACAATATACTCGTATTTTTTACGTTATGAGCATTTTGCCTTAAATTTATATCGATAATCTGAATATCGTTTTATTTACGTAATACAATAACAAGTGTAATGAAAATATAAATGTATATATTTTTATTAAGATTCCGTGTACTTTGAATTTATTTTTTATCTATTAGGTAGCGGGACTGAATGCAATGTTCCGTCATACGATCACAGCATGGTAACTAATACTCGCCGTGCAAGCGATGGTACTTATTTTTTTAGCATCTGCAAATATCCACTTAAGTTTCAAGTAGTTTGTATTACATTTACATAGATACAAAAATAGGTCTATATATATAAAAATTTACTGTCAGAGTGTTTGATCGAGATGAACTCCGAAATTAGGAATAACAAAGGATTTTGATTTTATTTTTAATTTTGCTGGATTTGGTCTAGTTTAGAACATATGATAGGGTTCATTTGAATTTAAATTTCAATATATATATTCTTATGTCATCGGGTGTCATTCATTTTTGTTATATGTAATAGTTTTAGATATGAAATGCTTAAATTACAAGAAATATAACAGAAATGTATAGTTAAGAGACCTACTAAATAGACCAAAGTGAAAATTGAGTTGTGGCACAGGTGCCACCGGATACAACATTGACGTCGCTTCCGTATGTCATTGACGGCTGCGGTATGATACTTCAAGTGCGTAATTTTCATAATGGTTGCCCATAATAATTTTTGTACAAACCTATTAAATTATGTTTGTGTTTCTTTTTAGCTGGTCTTGACTTAGCCTCTCGTATCAAGTTTTATCATAAAATACGACATGATTTTTGTACGTTACCGTATCGCATACGCGAGCTACATTTGTTATGGTTTTATTACCATACAGGCAGGCACATTTTTATAATTTACCACTTAAATATATTAGTTAAAAAAGAAACGAATTAATCTGTCAAAAGCACTAACATCTGACATCAACATCACTTATCGCACTGCTAACTGAAAATGGGATTTTACCCGACTGCGCCAGATGGAGGGTTATGTTTTTCAAGAATATGTATGTATGTATAATTGTTTGGCACTCTCTGCGGCCTGAACGGCTCGATGGATGTGAGCTTAAGATATCCTTAGATTCGCTTTTACTATGAGAGTGACACTGAGTATATCAAAATTAAAAAAAAACAAAATGGCGGATTTTTGGCACCAAATTCAAATGTTTGGTACGCTCTGCAGCCTGAACGGCTCGACTAATTCAATAATATAACTAAAAAAAAAACGGTAATTTAAAAAACTAAAAAGCCAAATGCGTTTCTGTGTCATTTGGAAATGAATAAACCCTAAAACAAGAAGAAAAATTGTAGCAGTCGGGACCCACCCGACCTGCAATCAAACTGTTTGATTCCTTAGAAGTATATAACCAACATCAGATCAAAGAAGATGTACAAACTCCAAAAAGTATTTTGCATGCTCTTTTGAATTCTCTTCTAAAGCAACTTCATCAAAAAGTTACGTTGTAGTACTTGATGTTAAAAGTTACTTATTTATTAAATATGAGTGAGCTTGAGTGTTATACCTAGCAGTGCTGGAAATTATGTCTAAGATGTATTTCATTACTCAAACTTTCTAAATATTTAAAATCACAACATTTTTTTTTTTTTGTTTGGTTGATAAGGCTAATCTTATTAAGTAATATTTAAACACTAGATTATTTTTAATTATAACACTGCCAAATAAAACTTACCTTTTTTATTAATAGATTAAATTTATGCAAACAAGTAAATCGGACATGCGTGTCCAACTCCTGCTATTATTTTCCCGTTAAATTTTCCTTTCTAATTTCATTATACTATCTTATTTAAAGTTAATTTAATAAAAGTACCACTTTTATTTTTGTATACAATAATCAATTATCTAAACTGGTTTTAACGTAAGGTACTTACAAATAATTAAATTTTAATTATTTCAGAAGACTATACTGTGAGATATTAATGATACAGCGAACTGTTAGTAGGTATTTTGATATAATTATCTACATTGCAAGTAACCTAATGAGGTAAAAATTGCAATAATATTTATGATAGTAAATTGTGAACAGATTTCTTCAATTATTGGAATGCAACTAAAGAGAAGTTACGAGTATAAAATAGATACTGGATACGACGATCAGCTTAGCCAAGCGCCATTGACTTTACCTGGGAAGCAATATGATATCGGGTTTGAATCCCAGGAGAGGTTAATGTTTATGTGATGGATATGAGTATTCGTTCTTAAATCATGGCTATTAACATATAATTACATAACATATAAATATTACTTGTTTATGTATCATATATATACGTCTATCCGTCACCCTTATGTCCATCATACAAGCCCCACAGTGAGTCTTTAGGCTATACTAATTATTGTGAATGTAAGAATTATTATTTTCATATAAATAATATAAAAAACCCAGTTTATGCAAGTTCTATCAACCCAAATATGTAATAATCAAACCTACTCGAACTGTGACTTTAGAAGATAGCCAGTAACTTTAAAAAAGAACCAGCCAATAAGCAAGTGTAATTAAAAATGCTCAGACACATGGCGCCATAAAATGGTCAACTTAATGACAGTTCACGCTATTTGGCAATAAGGTGACGTAGACTCATAGTTAGGAGAGTAATAAAATTATTCTCAACCTAATAGGGCAACGAGAGCATATTAATTAAACATTTTTAATGAATTGTGATCAATTAGCTGGACTGGTTTACAATGACAGATAATTATAAAGAAATTTTTATTCATATTTTTGACAATTATGTTCTTAAAAATAATTAAATTAATGCGTCTTAACTAGGACACAAGACGAGGAATTTTGATGTGGCATACCTAGCTTCTCTGTATCGTCATTTCCATTCAACGTCAAATATAATAGATAGTTTACAGAGAAAATTTTACCAATTAATCAAAAAGACGATAACTGCAATATCAAAAAATAATACGAAACGCAATGGACTAAAATTATGCTAATTATTGAATCTAATATTTTAATTGTTTGTTTGAATGATCCCTAATTCAACATAACATTAATAAAGTTAAGAGCGTTACCGACGCGTCAAGTTTGTACAAACTTTCATCTCCAAGTACTTTAAAATAAAGCTATTTTATATACTTAAGGAAGTAAGGTCTAAAATGTTGCATAAGATACTTAAAATATCTATAAGGTTATTTTATTATTTCCCTAGCAATAGGAAATTTAATTTGATATCAAAAATTTCCTTCTAACTTTTAGCCTTATGTATCTTTCTTAAGTTTCCTCATTTCAAAGTATTTTGCACTTTAAAATTTGTACTAAATGTGTGCTTTAACATCAACCCACCCATGCAACAATCGCTTCTAACTACTTTGATTCCTAATACATATAATTTCAGAAATCATATCTACTTGGAATCAAAGTATATTAATTGTACAACGGCGCGCCAATTAAATAAATTAAGATTTTAGTGAAATCTTTATTAATTATTGTATAAATGAAGATTTCATTATTTAGTTTTTTGTATTAATCATAGGTCATAATTAATTTAAGAAAAATATGTCTTGTACATACATTAGAAAAGTAAAATTACTTATTAAAAATTAATGCTTTACCATATAATAGCAATTACAAATTAATATATTTGTTTTTATTCTTCAGCATTCACAATTTCAATTTTATATAAGAATAAATACGTCTTTAAATGAGTATAAACGTCATATTTTTGTTTATTATTTTGGGTTAGTCCTTTTGTAACATTTAACATTGTTTGAAATAAGCACCTACACAGATCGCATATGAGCAAGGTTAAATTGTTTCAACATTGCTTGATTAAATAAAACAATGTAGTCAACTTTAACCTGTTGCACAAACTGCGTCATTATGTACGACAAAATAGGGCACAAGACCCTTTTGTCCTTTTTTTCCAAGATTACTACTGGAATTGATGTAAATCTTGCTTTACACGGATGTCTTAGTTGTTTTAAATTTTTAATTTGAAGATTTTTCTGTCAATAGTTCTAAGGAAGCATAACATTTCAAATACTAATTAAAAAAAGTTTATATGAACATACTTATTTTAGTTTTGGTGCAAAATATTTAACTGAAAAGCATTTTGTTATTATACTAAATATTGAAGAATCTTTGTTGTTTACAGTATTGCCCTTTATAATATACGTACCACTTTTAATATTTTATTAGATTTTTTTTCTCAGAAGTAATAACTTAAATTTTGTGTAGCTAATGTTGACCTTGGAACTAAATGTAAGAATAAACATTGTTAATGACTGAAGTTGTCCCTTACTGGAGTGCCAGAGCAAATACATATTTCATTGAGATTACTAGCTAAAATATTACCTAATACTTTATTTATTGCTCTAAACGTAGAGATGTGATAAAATAATAATAGATTTTTATATTTATGTAAAATTCTTTTTTTAACGTGTTTTGTGTTTCCCTTTTTTTCTAGCACTCTGCTCCGACTTAGACCGTGTCTATAGGTAATATATAGTCTATGTCCATTATAACACAATGTAGTATATAAAAAGATTCGTAACACGTAAGAATAATGAACACGTAGGAATGGCATTATTTTGAAGCAAATAATTGTATATGTAAATATCAACAATATTTGATGCCTTTTATAATATACGTACAACTTTTAATTTTATATTAGGTAATTCTTTTTCTTCTCAGAAGTAATAACATAAATTTTGTGAGACTACTATTGTTGATCTTATACTACCAAACTTTTTCTGATCTTTCACTGCGATATGTACTCTTAAAAGCACTTGATTGTGATTTTTTTGCGTGATTGGAATAGGAAAAAATCATTTTGATAATAATCATTACTAATATTATAAATCGGAAAGTGAGTTTGATTGTTTCTTTGTTTGTTCCGCTTTCACGCCGTAACTACTGAACCGATTGCTTTGAAATTTTGCAGACGTAAAGATAAAAGTCCGGATTAAATAATAGGCTACATTTTATTATGGAAAAAATTGATATTCCCGAGGAAAAACAAAAATATTGTTTGCTTGATGGATGGATTGTAGATGGCGCTGTGTGTCGTTTAAAATAAGGTAAAATATTGCAAACGAATATAAACATGTAAATTTAGAAGCTAAATGATACGATAATGAATCCCCGAAAATGAGGAATTCCCGAGGGATGACGTACAATTTGTTTTATCGTCTAAACTGTTTTTTTACATCTACTATTATGTTGCAAACGAATATGAACATGTAAATTTTGAAGCTAAATGATTCACTAAATGACTCATTCCTCGGATTCCGATTATTCCAACAGACCTCCCATTTCAATTTAAAACACTACAATTTCCTATAAGGGTTTCATTTGCAATGACCATTAATAAAGCACAAAGCCAAACTCTAAGGGTTGCTGGAGTACACTTGGAAAAACATTGTTTTTCGCATGGTCAGCTCTATGTAGCGTGTTCCCGGGTTTCCAGTGCCCAAAATCTGCATGTTTTTGCTCCACAAGGGAAAACATATAATATAGTGTACCATTCAGTTTTGGTTTAATAACTAATTGTATCCAGCGTTACATCGCGCTTAGATTTTTCCGTGGGAATGAGAAGTTTTCTTATAGTTGTGTTTTATACCGCAATATAACCGAATTCCACGCGGGCGAAGCCGCGGGCGGAAAGCTAGTGTCGTTATAATAATCATTTTGTTAAACGATAAAATAAACAAAATTATTTATTTATAATGATACTTATTTACTTAAATTCCCGATGATAATTTTTCCCGTGGGTATTAAGCCTATCTCCTTCCCCAGAATTCAAGTAATCTTCATCCCATATTTCACCAAATCGGTTTTACTGTTCCACCGAGAAAACGTAAGACGGAGAAACAAAGGGTTACTTTAGCAATTTTAGTATTGATATGAATTGTTTTGATCAATTGAAATTAAATCACTTAATTTTTCGTTTTCAGAGACGCAGATTTATTTGACATTAATTATGGTCATAAAATAACATGTAATATTATTATTAATATTTACATGCAATATGGCTGCCATTTTGAATTATGTACTGGAACGATATCGACATAAATATGATATAGTAGAATAATTTCTTTTAGCACAACCAAATAGGTAACATTACGACTTAGTTACAGTACTATTTTCCAGTCAATATGAGTATCAATGAATTAGCGTCGCGAATGTCTGTGTACTAAAACAGTGTCAAGTCAACGACGCAACATTAGGAGACTTGTAAAGGGGACGCAGCTGATGAATATGCAAAACCTCTTTGTCATAGTCAACTGTCACAAACTCAGAAGCATGTCGAATATAACTTACACCTTATTGAATTACAATAAAGTCTAAATTGAATTTCACGTTCTATTGAACTGTTTTTAAAATACGAGGACATCTCTATTTTAACTTATACAATTATCATTTTTTAGAGAGACGCCTGTAAGTGCCAAAATTTGTCAGTCTGCTCAAAACAACCAGTTACTATAGAAATACAGATTATTTTGTCAATTTTTATCAATATTCAGAAGCCGTAATTAAAGAATGAATAAGATATGGCTTCTGGATACATTATATGTTACTGCCGCATAGTTAAATTTTGAATTCATTTAAACATTAGATAAATAAAACGTATTTTAGCGATTATAATATTAATAATAATATTTCTTGGACAGGTGCTGTACTACCGTTGCACTAAACGGTCGTTTAGTTTATAACAATATAATAATAGTAATAGTTTCAGTGATTTATTCATTCATAGGCTAGAAATATGCCACAATGCTGTGGTAAATTTTATAAAGTTGTAAAACTCTGGATACTGTTATGTATAAAGTTCTTAAATGTTTATAGAAAATAAGAGAACGAGATAAATGAAATCCATATGAATTGTCTCCCAATGAACCGATAAAGTTGAAGGAAGTTAGATTTGCAGCGTACTGCATAACTACATTATATTAAACCTGTCTGCACTGTAATGCTACAGTGCAGACAGGTTGCTTAATATTCAATTATCTTTATAAACAAATATAGTTGTGCTAGAAAGTTACACCAAGCATATGAGCATTTTATTTTCTACAAGCTAATTTATTTATATTTATTAGGTATATCTTATTTATTACTGGCTTAAAGCATAGAAGTGACCGTATTTTTGCTCACCGATTACCTACATCATGATGGATAAGTCCAATGATTTTAAGATTGTTATTTAATGCAACTTTTTATTATACAGTATGTCACACACCAAAACATTTTTGATACTATTACGATTATATAAAATTTCTTCTTGGTATGCTATTAAAAGACAAAAATTAGAGATTGGTGTAACTTACATTTCCAAGTATTGAGAAAACGTAATTAAGTTTTTTATTGCATTTTATAAGAGTTTTTGGCAGGTGATAGCCTTGTAAAGCCCCAATAATTAAGACAATAATCAGAACGCTGCCAAAATTTTAAACAAAATCATTTGGCCGGACACCTGCAGATGCATCAGACAACCCTGATCACGTAGTAATTTTTCACGTGACCACAGTCTAAAGTAACTTCTGCATCTGCGTGGTTTTATTATATCGTGGAAATTAGTTTTAAAAATACTAAAATGATCATTTAAAATCAAAGAAAAGTTTAAACTTGAAAGTACAGTAGGTAATGACAATTTTAAACATTTTTCCTAAAATAATAAAAAATGGGCAGTTTCACCTTTAATAATTTATAATAATTTTCTATCCTATTTTTATGGTTTTGACGGTAAAAAAAGACAAACTTATAAACTTTCTTAAAATCTCTTGCAATTTAAAAAGAAAATATTGTAGATATTATGATCATGTTTGCTCTGTGGCATCAAATGTTCTTGTTATATTTTTGCAAAGGTGCAATTTGGGTGGATGATAATAACTAATCACTTAATGCGGATGTTTTTGTACATTGAAATTTTAATTTCGACTGTTAACCTGTAAAGATATTAGAGAGTTATTTCTAATTGTTTCTTAATGTTTATTACAGATTGGCCGCCGAATGGACTTTGTCGAAAAAATTGTTTGTTTACGAAACGAAACATTACTTGAGAGATTTTTTATTCTGGCATTTTCTTAAATTGTCCAGGTGAAATGTGAGTCGATGGTTAAATCTAATAGTTGATTATAACTTTTCGGATGTTTTCAAAGGTTATAATAACCTTTTCATCTGCCATTTTCGTTACGGATGAAACTATTGCAGGCGAGTTTTACTCATTATTTGGAGGTCATCAGTATTTAGCCCAGATTGCATTCACTCCAATATTTGAGGGCCGAGAAGGGTTTATTGTAATAATGATTTATGAGGATTTTATGTTAACTTTCCCATATCACAAAGTACAAATAGTGGTTGACACAACTTATATAAATAATGAGAGACAGGACTCCAAAACCATGCTTCCAAGCCATCTTTGCTTGTAATGATTGCAAATGTTTATTAATATTCAAATCGATGAAAACGCGGTACATGGAATGGAATAGGTATGACCCATCACGATGTCCCATTGCGAATTGATGGATAAGTATAAAAACTTTAACTATCGAGCTCAAAATGAAAAACTTGTAACTTAAATGTACTTTGGCCGGTGGATGGAGTTTAAGACTCGTACCGTTGAGTCACAATTCTTTTATACTTTATTAATTATAAAAACATTCGCCACGATCTGAAAGGCGGATCACTTGGAAGAGAACAACGCACTGCCAGCCAGCATGGGCTGTTCAACGCGGCCGTGTCCCAACATAGAAATTTATATCATTAATTACTTACGAAATTGCCTAATTGTGGGTATACATTCTGAAAGGTTTTGTTTTACTTACTAACATTTTTTTTTAATTTCTTAGTTGGGTACTATCCTTTTATTTCAAATTTTGTATGTGTTATTGGTCGTAGTTATCAAGATACGCAAAAAACCTGTTAAGTAAGAAAAATTACAAAGTTTCAAAGTATCACTCTTACGAAACCCAAACATATCCACATGTTAGATACATGTGAATATGTTTTTCAATCAATTTTAAATACATAACTGGATTTTGTTTCTAGCCATACCTAAAAAATACAATCTAGATTAAATCAAATAAAAAGAACAAACTAAAGTACTAAAAGCCTTACATGAGTTATACGCGTAATAGTTTGTAGGAAAATTTGTCCTTTCATAGGTAAAGACATAAAATACTGCTGTGCCAATTTCACAGGTCACATCCACGTATAATAAATATTAATACGTACAATAATTATCTAAATGCCTTCCCCTCATCCAGTTGCAGATTTTAGTTGATGCATTGCAACAGGTCAGTTCGCAGTTTAAACTCAACTACATTCATAATTAATTTACATATTAAGAAATTGTATAAATCGTGTATAAGACATACTACTTACATTTATAACATTGTTGAATGTTAAGAAGCTGAAGACACTATAAAGAGTTTCTTCTCAAATTCCTATCAAGGAACGGGTTCTATTGAATCGTGAACGAGCTTGTATAGGCAATTTCGTAATATTTCGCCTTCGTGAGGTCTGTGTCTCGGTCAGGGCCAGCGGGGGGAGGCGTGGTAGCGAGGGGGGTGTGCGCCGGCGCAGAGCGGAACGCTAGATCGTGCTGCACCGTCGAGCGCGACCGCTAAACCCGCCACGACATGCATTGCAACATCGACGTGTAATAGGTTAGGAGATTCTACCAGTCTCAAAAGCTTTCTTCACAGCCGAACTAAAAATGGGACGCCTTTCGAAAGTTCCCATTAACACTCACTATGTCTTAAGCACGCCATCAATGAACTAAGACATTAATATTTTTTTAGTGTAGCTAGGTCATTGCCCTTCAGCAGTCAGCGGAAATGACACCAATAAGATTTCTTGTAGCGTTTGGCAAATTAATTTATTGTCAGCGCTTGATTACATTTTTTACAATTAATATACTCAAGCAAATTAAACGAAATATTATTAATAATAATATAGCTACTCATATTTAAGTTTAACATTCAAAGTTCAGTCTAATAAAATAAACTTATTACATTAGCAGTGATTCTAAAAATATTGTTGAGGACTCCCAAAATAAAGTTTGGGCGAAATTGGAAAGAAATTTTCGTTACTTTTATCTTATAGGACTTAGTTAATACACGTTGGTAAGTACATTCTTACTGCAACCTCAATATCACAGCTACGGACGCCAGCCGGTTACTCGTGCAAGCGTCGTAACGTTACAGCGATTGACGTAAGCACACTCAGAACCTCCACTGTGGGTTTACGTAGACGACCTTATTTAGTGTTCTATTGATGAACTGATCGTCACCGCACGTATCAGCAGCTATAGCTACTATTATCATTTCTTGTGAAAATATGTTACGTAGTATATAGTATCGTACTTCTAATGGTATCTACATATTTTCAGTATAGCAAAGGTTATGAGTTATCGCAACGCAAAAATGTATTCAATTTAATGAAACTTAATATTCTAAAACTATAGCACTTTTCAAACTGATGTTGTCTATTATAAATAGTACGATAACCGGCAATTCACGCCGGTAAGAGTTCACTTTTTAAAGGAGGAAAATACCTACGTATTGCCAATGCGGACGTGAGTGTAGACATGCAATCCGAAACAGATGCTTCACCTGAAGAAAAACGAAGAAGTCCACCTTGCGAAAACTCTCTTTCAGTCAATCCCTACAAAATTTGTATAGTTATATCGATAAATATATTAGCTTTGATTTTTCAGTGTGATTAATTGCTTGTAATATTTTAAGGCAAATGTTTTTTTTTTCTATTTCTTATGAGGGCTTTACAGGAAAAATTCTAGAATCCAAATTAACCTATGATGATATCGTACAAAATGCTTTCTAGTCGAACATCTTTTATTCTAACAGTAAATAAATAGCAAGTTAATTAAAGCTTATGGCATAACAAAACATTCATGCCTATTTAAAGAAGTTGGAAAAAATGACAACTTTTTATTTTATTTAAGCCAACTCGCTCCACTAATGAGTCGGAATCTAAGCAGGGTTTAGCATATCAGTTTATTTTAAATCTACCCATACTCTACTAAAACCCTCAAATAGAATTTATTACAACTTCAACCAAATGTAATTTTATTAGAAGCTTAACTTGCAATTGTACGTTCTAAGATGGATAATAATTAAAATATGGAATAAAGAAATATTTTTTAACAACTGTGGGTTGGAAAAAATATACTTGCTCTCATATCACAACTGTCGAATCCTGATGCAAGTCCTGACCTTAGGCACATAAAAGTATAGCTGATATTGCACCAATACATGAATTAAAAAATATTAATTCGGAAAGTTTAATTTATTAATTATTAGAAGTCGATTGTATTTTAAATCTTAAACGAGATAGATATTTATTTTAACCAAGCCAGGAAATAGATTCACAAAAATCCCAAGAACTATTTTATATACGAAAGCAACTCTATTTGTCGCGTTTTCACGTCGAAACAACTGAATAGATTCTGACGATGAATTTGGTATAAAGATTTCTTGCACTCTGAGGATATAGGCCTTGAAAAGTAAGCGTGATATAATCAAATTCATATAAAACCATAAACATAAATCGCATTCTTAATTAAACTTTATTTTTTAGCATGGATGAAAATATTAAATATATACAAACACAAAATTAGCAGATAGAATACATTCAAGAATTCTTTAATAAAGTTATAAAATGTGCCTATAATCTTTGGAATCAAAAGAGAAGAAATTTAAAACATCACTTTTTGCACTGTCGCTGTTGTCAAACAACTGATATGTGATATTTGATAAACTTGATTAATCATCTGAATACCTGACAACAGTACTGGCGAAAACATAATTACAATGTGAATGTTACGTTTTTTTATGTTAACCATTTAAGCTTTGTATTATTACATTATACAAGAATAAGTTAAGTCTTTAAGTTAATCAAAGCCTTAACTTATTTAGAAATAAATATTAATTAAAACTTTAGGGTATTGAAATTGTTATTTTCACTGTCAATACAAAAAAAAATTATAATCTTCACTTAAGTTTCCAAGGTATATGTTCCCTTCTATGTTTCGTAGAAAACGCCATGTATAAACTTTGGGCCTGGTTCAATCTTAAACGTTTTTTCGAGGATATTTAGTTCAACGTAGCAAGTATTCTACGGTATGGATTGATACTTTGGGGCAATTCAGTTGATATGGATAGAGCTTTCAAAGTACAAAAAAAATGTATAAGGTGTATCTGTGGTGCGGGTTATTTAGATAGTTGTAAGCCCTTATTTAAAAAGTTACAAATATTGTCCTTGCCCTGTCTTTGAAATGTGTCTATTTGTAAAAAAAAATGAAAACTTATTTCCCACTAAATGGCACTGTGAATATAGAGGTAGAAATGGAAATAAGTTGCGTATACCAAATAGGAGACTCGAGTTATACTCTAAAAATTCATATTGCATGGCAATTACTATCTTTAATAAATTGCCAAATAAGTTGACTCGAGTGCCTTATAATAAATTCAAAACTGATCTTTTTCAAATTTTGGTAGAAAAAATATATTATTCTGTCAATGAATTTCTAAAAGATGATTTGAATTACTGACATACACTTTGTGATATTATTTGCCCTTTGTATTCGTTTGTTATACGACGTTATTTGACATTTATATAGTTTAAAATAATTTAATTTTTAATTTATGATACTTAAAGGATTTAGATTTATATTTAATAAGTTCATTGAGTATTACAAATGTTTTAAATATTTGCACGTCGACAAATTCGACAGGTCATGTTGTACTTTGAAATTATGTTATAAGATGTATTTTACCATGTCCTGGCAAATAAATGAGATATTATTATTATTATTATTCTTTTGTTCCATCAACTAAATAGCTTATCAATATTCATGGTTCTCTCACCCTATCAGTCAGGTGGAGCTTGAAGCAATTTCCATAAGTCAAACAAGCTGGGGTCGTCGATCTTCGGACCAGTACGACCGGCTCTCGGTTTTTATGTGACCAGTGAGCGGTTGTATGTGTTTACCCAAGGAACAGCCGAAGTGAGGTCCGTCATTTTACTTACACATATGTATGTCAGAAGTTATATAAAATCGACAAATTTATATCGCAGCTGAAAAAAGTCTCAACTAATGTAATAACTTTTCATATAGTTTTTTTTTTGTTTTCTTTTACTATTCAGAGTTTCCCTAAAACTAAGTTCATACGTATTGAAATAAAAAAAAACAGAAAATCTGTTACAATAAATTTTAATATGTTGTTTTGATGTTCAATTTTTTCCAGTAAAAGTTCTTTCAATACAAAAATCCAGCATTCAAATTATTAAAAAATAAAAATCTATTTTGTAAATCTGTCTACACGCCTTTATAAATTTATAGTTTTGATGTTCAATTTCTTCCAGTAAAAATTGAACATCAAAACAACATATAAAAATTTACTGTAACAGATTTTCTGTTTTCTTTTTTTGCTCAATACCTATGAACTTAGTTATAGGGAACTTAGTTTTAATTAATGTAATTACATTAATTAAACTAAATTATTAACATCCTAAAAAATGTAGGGTTTAGTAGTAAAATGTGTTGAACATTTCCAGTGCCAAATATATCGTACCTTCAGTGAAACAAAAGCATAAGTAATTTTACTTATAAATATCGATGTTATCATAATTGAATAGTATGTTTATGGTTGTATATGTTTTCAGATTTTTATTGTTAAAAAATACTAGTTAGAAAACTTGTTTTTTGAGTTTTGACTACACAAGCATTTTCCCTGGGGAAAAATAACATATGTGTTACAAAACAAAGAATGAATCTCGTAATGAAGCATATTACCGATTATTATATTTTTCGATAACATTTTATGTCAAAAATAAAGAATAACAAATATTATGATTACCATCCGTTACATTTTTACAGCGTTTACACCTTGTATACAGGATTATATTTTTATTTGTTTTATAAACTAGGTAATAAATTCATATACTTAACTAAAAAGAATAGCTTAAAAAATAAAACATCGATATGACAATTTACGTACTAATGAACTTAAAATAAATTGTGATAAGAATGTTTACTATTTTCTTCCACCAAAAACTTTTCGTTGCACCGAGACGTAATACTGGATAAATCGGCGCGGGAGCTGGCAGAAGGACGTATGAGTAGAGTAGTGACGTAGAATACGGGGCGAGAGGGTAGATGAGTCTACGCGATTGATAGTCAGTATTTGTTACTAGGTCAAGGTTACCTAGAAGCTTTGAATTAGGTTTGCTGCAGCCGAGTGATTAAAAAAACACCATAAGCTTTTAATAAATTTAATTTATATACAATTAACTAAAACAATAATATCTGATATTTTCTTTCTTTATAAATGTAGAGCCACTTAATAATGAGTAACCAGATGCACTACAGTAGGGCAAAAAGAATTTTGAATTTATGGGGTAAGTCTTTCTTTAATCGTTAGAAATCCAAAGAGAGGGATGATTTTAATTGTATGGCTATCGATTATTATAAAAATCCATCTTTGTTCACCTGTTCTACTGGTTTTCTAGTAAACTTCAGAAAAAGTGCGTCTTCAGTGCCATTTCCACCACCAAATGAGAGAATCAGCCAATACTAGTGAATAACTACAATTTGATTTTAAATGAGGACTGTAATATTTATAACACTTGTCTCTACTCTAACTTCTACAATTCGCAATATTTTTTTTAATAGTGTCACTAACAGCCGTTTTAGTATCCAATTCTCAAAAGACATCAATTTCGCAGAAGTTGAGCAGTAAATTATATAGAAGGAATTAATCCTTTGCCAAATGGTATTGTTCTTCAACCTTTATACATATCACGGTATTATAAAACACTTTCCGACTTTGAAAGTAACATAGCCACAGCATCATTAGTAGAGTCTGTCTGCCTTTACAAAACCATAGAACTTAAATCCAATTATTTAAAAAACAAACATAATATATTGTTTGTTTGTTTAGATTTTTTATTACGAAAATACAATCTTGTGTTATAAGGAGACCAAAAATTGTTCCTTTTATTATGTTAATAAATTTTTACAACTTATTTCTGAGTATTTAGAATTGCATAACAAAAATTGTATTCTTAACAAGAACTACATATTCTTTGCATTTATTGTTTATATCTGTTACTTATATAATTGTAACTAAAGCTATGCTGATTAATATGTTTAAAATATGAAAAAGTAATTACTAATATTAGACTTAAATTAATTATATTGACGACCGTTTGGTGCATCGTTAGCGATCCTACCTTTCGCACCGACGGTCCTGGGTTCGAATCCCGGAAGGAGCAGATGTTTGTATGATGAATACGAGCATTTGTACCTGGGTCATGGGTCATATTAACATATATTTCTTCGAATATTACATATCTATGTATGGTTTAAGTATGTCTATCCGTTATCCTAGTATCCATAACACAAGCCTTTAAGGAGTTAACTTTGGGCTAGGCTGATTGGTGTGATTGTGGGAAATATTATTATTATATACTACATCATAGATATTGTTCTGAACCCAAATAGCAAAAGCACTTGTGTTCTGGAATTCAGAAACAACGACGGTATCACAACACCCAGACCCGTACTAATACAGAAAACTTCATTTCATATGTTGACCCAGCCGGGGATCAAACCCGGGGCCTCGGAGTAGCGTTACCATGATAGCCGGTATACGAGCTACTCGACCATGGAGGTCATCATTAATACTAATGGGTGCATGGGTTTTTTCTCTTATTTCATAAATATTAACGTATGTAACATTTTTTTAACATTTAATGAAATATATAAATATTATTGTTTACTTAAATTCTTACAACAAACATATGATTAAAAAAAACCGTTAGTATTTAATATACATTTAAAGCAACAATTTAATGAAGAAATAAATGCGGTAAACTTACATATATTAGCAAAAATGTTTGGTATTCAAAGTTCATTATTGCTTTTATTTGTACGTTCTTTTTATAATATAAAAAGTTTTATGGGCAAACTTGGCATAAATTTTGATACTTAGCATCCTATATTTAAAGTACATAAGAAACATTAGCATAACAATTTGTTTTAATAATTCTTGAAAAACCAGAAACCTTAGTATTTATTTAAAAACAACACGAAATGAAATATTTTTCCCCTTTTTTCGATGTTAGAAATATTCTTCTACGATAGCAAATAAAGTTAATATTGCCATAGATAGTTTTTTTTCACGTACTGAAAAGTAACCATTCTGCTTATGACTTTTTTGCACTGAGGGTACAATATTAATAATAGACACAATAACGCTTACGTAATAGGTGCCATTTTGGCACTTTAGGAACATGAAACTACAGCAAATATAGAAAAACAAAAACCTAGTGCCATTTGCACTAGTGTGGCATTGTAGAAGGCGTTGGAAATCTTGATAACGTGTTTTTGTCAATTATCGCCTAAGCCGAGTGGTCTCAGTTGACAAACATCGGCGACTTGTTCCGTTTTACAAAAAACCTATCTACAGAAACTTCATACATTTTTCAACATAAGAATGCAAATATTAAAAATTATTAAACATTTGAAGTTTTGAATGATTGAATATAACACATCAATGCCTATCTTAATCTAAGTAAAAAATCAATTTATCCATCCAGTGAATGGCTGATATTAGATAAAATTAGAAAGAAACGAATCACCCAGAACAAACGACACATAAGCAGCATTTGATTGTACACAACAATAGAAAATTTATTTTAACTTGATGTTTTTGCATTTAAAGAAAAGAAAATAAAAGAACAAACTAAATAGGCAAATTAGTTAAGGCAAGGTTAATGGTTATTTTAAGATACGTAATGTTAAAATAACCATTTCGTCTGGACGTCAGGAAATAAAATTGTATTCAAAATAAATGAAGCACATTTTAATTCAATTTCGTATTTGACATTATCATATCTAGTAAGTGAATAATAAATATTTGAATCAAATTTGTAATGTTTTTAAAAAGCAGGTTTAGTAAGTTGTGGTCAAAATACTTCGTTAAATTGCCTTTCGTCATTTTCATTGATTGCTTTAGCTGCTGCCATTAAATATAAATAAGTGGTTTTATTCAAGCAATTGTAATCGCTCTAATTAAGCAAAGCATAATAATTAGTTACCGGTATCGAGACATGCCCGATAAATATTCCATTGTTGTACAGGGAACGAGGATCTATCGGATGTTAAAACATTGGGATCATCATTTTTCTATTTTACTTGATTTAATATTGTCTCATAATTCAAACGTCTCGTGAGCGTTATGTTTAGTTATAAATTAAAGAGTAACCTGACCGGATTTTGCCCGAGTTAAACATATGGTATACAGAATATTAAGCCTGTGTCATCTGATATGCACAAATTGATATCATATAATATAATTAAAAATTAGTTTATTTTCTTATAATATTTCTTCTGAGGCTAAACCCTGCCCTGTGGTTAGAATCGCCATAGAAGGTAAAAGAAAGAGAAAGAATCGAAGGTAAAAGCTATACAAGAAAAAAAAACATATCTACCATACCATGAAAAATAATGATAATTTTTCCTAGAATTAATAACAATTATAATTATTTATGAAAATATTGTTATATATTTTTTTAGTTTTATCACCGATTAGGAAAAACGGAAATTTAGAGTTAAAGCAGTAGTACTAGTAAGAATTTTCCTAATTTAAGTAGCTGTTTCAATTAATTTCTTTGAGGATTATTTTGATGTTCTTTGAACAGCAGGTATATACACTGAAAATAAAAATAAGAAAGTGAATTTTATATTAAATTGAAACCGAAAACACATCTTTTCGGTATTATTATAAACTAAATAATACAAATAAGTAACTAAAACTGTTGAAAACATCTTATTTTTTATAACTGAATATTGATTCAGAATCATGTCTACAAGATTTTATTAATTTTCACCCCTGTCCCGGTGTCTGTTTGTCTCAGACAAGTTTGAGCCGAGAAGCCACTTTTGTACTGATTTTTTAATTGTATGTAAATCGAGTAATAATGCAATATAATTATGGAGCTGATCTGGTGATGGAGCCGAAAGCTGAAACGGAGTTTTGTTATAAAACGACGCAACGCTATTGAGCTCGTGAGAGAATTCTGACAAATTTTCTGATCCTAGACCATATTCATGGATATGCCCTCTCCTTTTTTATTATTTTTTCAGTCAATAAAAGCTTGTTTGTAAAAATATTTTATGTTTTTAACTCGCTTTTACTAGATCGAAATGTTACTAAAAAAACTATGTATGAAAATCTAACAAGCTAAAGTTTGCCCACTTTTTTGCCTCATCATCACAAAACTTGGCATGTATACATATTCATGCCAAGTACTATATTAATTTATTCATCTAACCTACATAGGTTAGATGTATAAATTAATATAGTACTACTGAGCTGATGATGATGATGATGATCTGATCAAGTAGCTTGAAGGTTGAAGATGGAATTCTGGGATGCTTATTAGGAAGCCCATCGAATTTGAGCTCATTGGATTAGTCGTAACGAGACTTGTTAATTTTACCTTATGACATGGACCTGATGATGGAACTGAAAATTCAACGAACAATTTTTTTTTCCTTTTAATGCAGTTAAGTACAGGCAAAAGAGTGTTATTTTAGTTTTTTAAACCATACTTTAAATAGTTGCCCTTCTCTGATACATTTTCAAATATTTAAATGTTAGTTACGAAGCAGAGCAAGTGCAAAAAATTAAAATAAAACAACTTATTAACGGATATATGCGCATACTTTATATTTAATCCTGACTACTTTGCAGGATTCGTGATCACAGGATGATTAAGGAAATCTTCATCATACATGTAAAGTTATAGTGTATAAATTTTCCGCTTATTGGATAAGCTCAAATAATTATTATATGTATGAAAAGTCAATTCCGTTAAAAGCCCAAATAAAATTCAAAAAATAATGTTAACCAAAAGAACCAGTGCTTTCTTGGATTTCGACATCAGTTGTGTGGATTATTATTGAAGATGATTTCAAGATTTCACTGGAATCTATTGAGCTAAGTTAAACTAGAGTATTATAATAATTAAAGTTCATTTAAAGTCTTCCGCGGTTAAGTATCTAGCACGCCCATATTTTTATATCAATTAATAACATATATAATAAATACATTTCTTTAATGACATCGCATATTTTATGACTAGTTGCAGATTGTAAAATAAAGAACGATTAAAATAATAAAAAAATGTATAAATTACAACTAACGCATTTCATTCAAATCGCTGTTTTCTCGTTTATCAATAAACAAGCTGAAAATGGTCAAAAATAATCAGACTCCCTTTCAATATAATTTCACTGACTAAACTCTGTGAATCCCGCTACATGACCCGTACGCATTAGGGCAGTGTGTGCTTATGCGCTAACATATACATAACAACACACAAACGTACCGTCTGCATTATGCCAAGCACAAATCGTACGGCATTCCTGCGCCCGCGCGGTCAGAACGAGACAGCGAAGATGATGTCATGCGGTCTCACTTCTCACTCGCAATCCTTTCCTTTCTACCTGTTGCGCTGTTACAAAAACCCGGTCCTTAGAGCCGCTACCTTACGTGAATTGAATGGTACGGCTCGGCCCATATTAAGATAGGGCAAGGGCTATAATATATATGCGCCGAACCACGGCTTGGGAGTCTCGGGATGTTATATACCGTGGGGATACGAGCGAAAAGATAGTGATTCGATTTCATAATACTTGCATTATATTTGGAAAGGGAAGGGAGCGTGGCTGGAATACAAAGAAGACTTGATTCTGAAGCAATTCGTATTATAAATTATTATGAGTCTAGGCAATTAAAACTAGACAATAACTTTATTGGGATGTTATATACCGTGGGGATACGAGCGAAAAGGTTGTGATTCGATTTCATAATACTTGCATTATATTCGGAAAGGGAAGGGAGCGTGGCTGGGATACAAAGAAGACTTGATTCTGAAGCAATTCGTATTATAAATTATTATGAGTCTAAGCAACCAACTAGACAATAATTTTAATAAAATTAAGTAATATTATTTCACATCGAGATGTAGTAGTGAACTGTCACTCGACATACCTCTTGACAGATAAGTGATTACGGTGACTTTACCACCCATTAATACAAGTTAGGATCGTTTATTATGCTGGCAAATGCAAATTTTATTAGTATTCCGCGTTAGCTGCACCTATTATACATTATTTATTTCATCTAATAGTCAATAACAAACTAGATGCCACAAAAACATAATACTATACATTCAATTTCAATTGGGCGATCGAATAATAATTACATTCCGAGTTCTGAATCCGAGCGATTGAAGAGGCGATAGCACAAAGCTCGGTCGTGACGTGGCTGACATTCGCTGCGCATGCGCGGTCCGTGATCTTGGCAATGGTGGCTGCGCGCGGCAACCAACGCTATTGCGGTCGCTGTACCCGAGCCCGCCGCCCGCGCCCCTCACGCCCCCGTCCTCGCCCAACCAGCCTTTTGACAACCGGTGTTGTAGGTAGTACGTACAAACATAAACGCTTGAGAATTTTCTGACGTTTAATTCATGTAACGAAGCGTTCCCGCAACCTCACAATTGAACTTTGATGTTTTTGGGAACGTGACGCATGCATTATCTCACTCTGAGTAAATTTATTTTTACTACATCAATTAAGATATTGAGTAATGAATAAAGGAATGTTTGTACATTTATAACTATTCGACTAAGAAACGAAGTAAATTCAATGAATGAATATACCTATGCGTGAACCCTTTATTTTAGCTCTCTAAAACATTTATTGTGTAGTACCAGCAAAATAAAATAGCACCAACCTCCTCCTAAAGGTGCAGAAAATTAGCGATACGGAAATTAATCACCATACACCTTTCACAGACCACAAAATGATCAGCAGCGTTTTCAGAATTATTATCTTACACCGCAATCATTAACCTTCTTGCCAAGCTTAAATATTATTATAAACTAAACTAATAAACTCAAATTTCTCTAGGATCGGAATTATCAAACTCCACGATCAATAAATCAAATGAATATCGTTAAATCCAATGTAAGCGTGAGACTCGATAAAACAGAAAATATAACGCTATTTTCAAATAAAGTGGTGGGCTCACGAACCAATTGAATCATATGAGTGTCCAGTGTAATCAGCGAACCAGTTCTTACATTAATACTATTGCAATTTATTCCCCGTGATGGGGCGGCGCGTGCACAGGGGCAATCATCGAGACTGCATGGTGATACCGTTGCCTCGATTTGTATCGGCAACGCACTTCTTCTAGCGACGATATTTTACTCCAATTTACCATCAACAATTGGACGTGAGCTTAATTTACTAGTATAAAAAGGATTTTATGAAAAAACTGATAAGATAATCTGTAAAAGCTTAGGATTTCTAAGTAATTTTGTACAAAATATAAACGACATAAAATTATTTAACTAATAGTTTTTTATTTACCAATCTTATAAATTAGGGGCATAAATGTTGGCTAAAACATAATATGATAGTCAAAATGTAACCTATGGAGTTGTTTGCATAATGTCCTTAAAAGTAAATATAATTGCGGTAAGATTAGCACTTATGGATAACGATATTTTTCATTGTTAATTTCGGTCCTTCATACATTTTTACCTATGGTCATATAATTTCATTTTAAATTTAATGCCCCAAGAGTTAGCTCAATTGATAGGCCTAAAACAAAACTATACTCTTTATTATTTTAATGTAGAAACAAATTGTTACATGATTTTTTTGGCGGGAGGGGGAAGCGACAAAATCGTTGGTGGTTTTGTTTCTCTTGTTAAAATTTGTGTTGTTGTGGATATTGTGAATTGGTGTGTAATAATGGTGGATTATTAACCACTGTGTTTGTGAACATACAAGAATGTTGGCAAGTGTAACAAAGCAGCGGAAGCTGTCTTTTCCTACTCTCTCGAGAAGTCCCCGGGAAACCTAGGGGGGGAAATATATTTTGCTGTTCATTCATCATCATCAAATTAAGAGAAGAAAATACTCAAGAACTGGCATTTATACTTACTTGACACTGGCTAAATGCACAAATCGTGCAAGCCACAAAAAAAGAAAGAAAAGTACATAGACAACTACTCGACCGATTTTCATAATCTCTTTTTACATTTTCTTGGATTTGTTCCGACTTAGGACATAGGGTAGGTTTCATTTTATTATAACACAGCAAAGCGTGGTCAGGTCAGCTAGTAGGCAATATAAAGTAGTCGGTTTTCCCAGCTATTTTGCACTTTTGTGAATGGCAGTCTCAAACATGTTACCAACTATCTTAGAGTACTATACTTTGTCCATTGTAGGATGATACTTTTGACAGGTGTCACTTCCTTATTGCTACGTACTAAGGTTGCGTTTGTTTCCTTATGTTTGGCTTGACATTACAATAGCAACTTTATACCCTCTATATAGGTGTCAACTGTCAAAAGTATCATCCTACATTGGACAAAGTATAATTGATACCAATAATAGCTAGCCTTTAGTAGTAAAAACTTGTAAAAAATTAAAAACTTGTTTATACATAGATATAGGCTTGCTATATAAAATGTAGAAAATGGTGTAAATTTACAGTTTTTCTCCCAACAGCTGTGCTGATATGGGTGTGTGATATATACCTATTAACCGTACATCAAAAACAATTAGTTATATATACCTGGGCGAAACAAATACTTATCATGCAAACACATGAACGTGATAAGGAAATAAAGAAGGAAAATATTTAATACCATTTCTTGAATTACAACTACTCAGTATATGAGACCTCATCTATAAGAAATATACAGTGATAACGTTTGTCCTTGACGAAACTGGCCAACCTAAATACATGAATATTTTTACACTTCTACTTCTATTCTCGAACAATGGAAAAATCCAAACCTAGACCAGCACCATCAGCCTATTAATATTCCCACTGATTCGTTGCAGACCTTCCACTTTCCTTCTTAAAAAAAAATATTATTCTATAGGGATAAAAACATTGCTGGGAGTATAGCCATGTAATGCACTAGTTGGGCCCAGTGCAAGTTGGTGGGTACGGCATACGAACCAACGAAATTCCTTCCGAAGCACTAAAGATTCGAGATAATATTTTTTTAGGTAACCGGCCTTTACGATAGTAACTTAAACTCCATAATGTTAGATCAAACGCGTTAACCACTGCACAATTGAGTTCAACATATATATTGAGGCAACGGTAGTGATCCTGCCTTTCGCACCGACGCAACGGTCCCGGATTTAAATTCTGAAAAAAACAGATGTTTTTGTGACCAATATGAATATGAATATTTGTATGTGAGATATGGGTATTTTTTTACAATTTTATAAATAAAATATATCTGTAATGTACAACATTCATATCCATAACACAAGTCTATTAGTTCTTACTATGCGCTTGGCTAATTGATGTGAATGTAAGAAATGTTATTAAATAAATTAAAAACCTTCTTTTATAAACATAAATCTGCAAATAAATAGTTTTTCCACAATAAAAAAACATTAAATTGCAGTAAAATATTTCAAATAGTCCCGTGTTAAAACTCTCATTATGCTTAACCGCAACTCTAAAATAAAAGCTTGAACAATTCACAACTCTAATTTACAGCTGATTTTTATCACATTTAGTTCCCACACTCATGTTTCCGTTTATACTTTTTTGTATTGTGATGTTCTAACGAAAAAATCAAATTAGAGACGTTTGTACGTAATACATTGGTACATTTAAAACCTGTAAATAAATTACAATCAAATCTAATTACTCCGACTATGGCGCAAGAGCAAGCATCACTGGATTGGAATTGTGTAGTTTTACAAGTGTTAGATGGATAACACAGAAAGTGTTCTACTCCATATATAGGGCTCGTTTGAGGATATCAATAAGCTGGTGATAATGATGACTAGATTTCTTTATAACATTAAAAGGCTTAAAGATAATTATGCGATGCCAAAGATTGGGCTCCATTTTAATGGATACGAAAAAATACTTCGAAAATATTAAAAATATTAAATGTATTCAAATAAAATTAATGCTCAAAGTGTCAGAATGAAACATATTACACCACATTTAAATTGATAATTTACATCATAACGAGTTTATTTCTTTAAATGAATCTATAAAGTAGTTACTGAATTGTAATTTTGCAATGAGCAATTTAGGTGTTAATGACTTAACGAGATGATATTCCAGTACAAGCAATTTTTTGTACGGATACAATTTATGCATGACTCCTCCAATAGAGGTTATCTTAGCCGAGAACTTGAAGCTGCGGTCACCGGCGCGGAACCGGCCGTGCGGCGCTCGATGCGTTCGTTGCGCAATAAACTCACGTGCCCTCGCTTCAATGCACATTTAAAAAAGACCCGTTTTAATATTAGAACATTTCCCTGTTTATATTTACAATTCTACCTGTTCTTTATCCTTTATCAAATAGTAGATATCATCATTAATTTCTACATTGATTAAAGACACTCATTCTCACTTTGCAATATTTGCCTCAGATGAAAAAGAAGGATTTTTTAGTACCATGTCACATTAATCATTGAAATCCTTATTACGATTACAACACAATTGTTTGTGCATGTACCTACCAGCGGTAGCAGCTATAGCCAAAAATGATTTCTTTTACTTGCAATTTCAAAAAAAATAATTGGTAAGGTTTACTCTATTTGCTTAGATATAATGTCTTCAACACTTAGTATTGGTTCTGTTTAGTCACAAAGACAAGATCAATTTGGCTCTCTCATCAAATCTATTTTTTATTTAATATCACATTTACTAATTCTTTTTTAATTTAATTTATAATGAAGACAACACTATCTTTTTTATAAAGATCTTTTTGTACCCATTCATCCGCAAAATTCATCTCATCAATCGAGATTGTTTTCATACGAAACCAAATAATTGCAGGGTATCGATGCTACCGAAATACACTCGAGAGCAATGAATCCGGGTCACTTAAAGAATGTTAAAAATCTCGGAAACTAAAAATGATAGGTAAATGCAATAAATCGTATTTAATAGACAATGTAATACTCCTTAAATGAAAGTAAAAAAAATATGAGTCACCATACATTTTATTAACACAAAATTACATAAAGAAAAAACTGCTCATCTCTCCTTAAAACAAAAATAGGAAACATTAAATATTTGAACTTTATTACGATTTTCTTGAATTTTAATACTTCGTATTGCCTCCTCGTGCTTCCATTACTGCGTTTACGCGGTTTGGCATGCTGTACACCAAGTTCCTTATACGATTTTGGGGAATATTCTCCCATTCCTCTGTGAGAGCAAGTTTGAGCTCACGAAGCGTGATTGGGGGAGGGTTTCGTTGTTTTACGCATCTGCCTAGCTCGTCCCAAGCATGCTCGATCGGGTTGATATCCGGGCTGCGCGCTGGCCACTCCATACGAGTAATGTTCATCTCTTGAAGGTAGTCATTCACAATCCTACCTGTATGAGGTCGGGCATTGTCATGCATAAATATAGCATCCTCACCTAAATTGACCATAAATGGACCAACGTGATCATTGAGGATTTCTTCCACATATCTTACGCTAGTTAAAGAGCCGTTTTCTATGATCACCAGCTCTGTGCGACTTTCAGAAGAAATTCCGGCCCACACAAGTACAGACCCACCACCGTAGGCTACTTTTTCTTCGATGCATGCTTGCTTGAATCTTTCCCCTGGTCTTCGATACACTCTGTGTCTTCCATCGTGCTTGTAGAGCATAAATTTTGATTCGTCGGAGAACATAACTTTTGACCAATCTTCAATACTCCAATTTACGTGGCTCTGGGCATATCTTAGTCTTGAAATACGATGCCCACGCTCCAGTTTAGGGCCGTTTGCAGGTCTAAGGGGTTTTAAGTTAGATTCAGCAAGCCGACGTCTTACTGTCCATGCACTTGGGTTACTTCCTCCGAGGCGTCGAAACTGATTGGTGAGTTCAGTTCCTGTGAGAAAGCGATTTCGAAGCATGGTGTTCACCAAGTATCGGTCTTCTCGTGCTGTGGTACACCTGGTTCTGCCCGTTCCTGGTCTGCGTAGGTTAGAACCAGTTTCTTCGTAACGTCGGAGAACTCTTTGTACTGTTGACAGCGACACACCGACAGTCCTGGCTGTATCGCGCTGACTCCGGCCGGTTTCCAGCATTGTAAGTATTCTGGTGCATTCTTCAGGCGTAAGCGACATAATTTCAGCTTGATTAATGAATATAGAGCACTATCAACATGGTTTATGTACCCACATAAATGACAGATTACAAACAAAAGCAAAACCAAATGCTGTAATTTCGTAATTCCATCTTCGAAAGTGGCCCTTTTTCAAATTTGATTTTTTTATGATATAACTTTACAATAACTAAGAAGTTTTAATACCTTCATTTAAGGAGTATTACATTCTATTAAATACAATTTATTGCATTAACCTAGCATTTTTAGTTTCCGAGATTTTTAGGATTCTTTAAGTGACCCGGATTCATTGCTCTCGAGTGTATAATCAGATGTCGTTTCGACGAAACGACGAAAATTCTTAATATCTAGCATCTTTATGAGAAACTTATAGATTGGTGTGCACAGTTTTGATAATATCAGTATTCAATTAAGCTGGATTTATCCGCTTTTTAAAGCTGTGTGTGCAATCTATAAGAACTAGAACTTGCAATGGTCAAAGTAAGTGTCAAAATGACCGGCTATACTCAAAACATCTTTTGGCAATAAAAATAAATTTACTGACTTAAATTAACTTTTTTGATATATTTATAATGATTTATAAAGTTTTCAGTGAAAGAATACTTGAGAAAAATAAAAAAAATTGGGGATAAATTAAAGATTTATTTTTCTGAGGTTATCTGTGCGATTTAAAAACCGCTACTCAATTTGCATGCATATTAGGTGAGTAAGTATACAAAAAAACACATATACTTTATATAAAATGATCCGGTTATTTCAACTTTTTGTCGATTGGTAACCTGATTTATTAACCCACATCGGCGGGTGAACTGACGTTAGTCCAGGATTCCCAACATCCCCTGCAAGCACTCATCTCCTCGCCATCATCCAAGGCAGTGCGAAAATTAGGAGAGCCCTGGGTCGTTTTTTTTCCTTCGATCCTCCTTACCCTACTATAAGATGCTTCTACGGGGTAACACTCCTGCTCGTCTACCCCGTACTGGTGCTGTCATACAGTTTTTTGGACATTTTGTAGTACCCTTCATTATACAAGCGTCCTTGAGATCCACAAGTGCGAGAGAAATCGTCAGTCTACCCGGGCAGATATCCCGACCCTAACTAGGGCAGATAACACTCCTTGTGCTGGGGCACTAACCTCGTTCAGGTTTGGCCAAAAACACGCTTTCCTTAAAATATTAAAATATCTACAAACTTGTATGTAATTTGAAAAAGAGATTTAGTGGTTTTCACATATAGATTAAGCTCAACTTGGTTTTGTTTCATCGAAAAGTTGTCAAGAAAACGGGCAGTAACAAAAAAAAATTTGACACCCAACAATCCTCTTATTTATTTCCGACAGCTTACATTACTGAAGCGGAGTTCCCATGAATCAGCTTCAATGACGCATAACTCTTACGTCATAACTTCCCGAGTTCTTAACCAATTTTAATCATTTTTGTTCGCAAAATAAAAAAGTTATGACCAAAAACATTGGTTCTATGGGATTTCCCATTGAAACAAAAAGCGTGCGCTTTTTGAAAGTTTTCATTCTTAGGGAATTTCAAAATTAAATAAACATTGTTGAAATTTGTTTTTTAGTATTACTTTCCGCTCCAATATATGGTGCTAGCGAAGCTTTATGCTTAGCGACTGCAACGACCTAGTATAATAAAATAACATATTAAAAGCAGTTTTATATAGCTATATTGTTTCAATCAAATTATAATAGAATAATCAATTCTGATTAATCCTAACATAATTTATTTAATAATCACAAAGAATATTATACATTGACAACATATAAATCTATTCAAGTCTTTCGTTGGTGAGTCTTTATTTTCATAACTAGTGTTTGTGAAATGAGATAAATAGAAAAAAAGGGACGAATGGGGTTCATTATTCATATCAGAACATTCGCACTGTGTCGGCTTTTAATTAACTTCATGCAACGTTTAAGCAAATTAATAATATGTTCTGATCTGAAAAGCACTTTAAGTCTCTACATTTTGAATGCATCTATTTGCACTAGTGCCATTTATTATTATGTGCTCATAAAAAGTGATATATAAAAAAACAATGATCTCTAAATTTCATTGTTTATCGGTATTTATTTTAAGACATTTATGTTACTTAACAAAATGGGCAATTAAAAAAAATAACAATGCGTGGTGCTAAGAGACTTATGTCTAATGTAAAATTCTTACAATTTCAGATAGTTTTAGATCACTTGCTACATATTTAGGAGTAATTTTATATTAACTTTAATATTATTGTATTCAATACACTGCTTTTGAATACTGCTGTTGAAAACGTCAACGCTGCAATAACAATACGTTTACCTAAAATTTGGGAACAATATAATATGTGTCTTATTTCTATTATAAGGTGTAGGAAGTGGATTTATAAAGAAAAAACGTTTTAAATATAACATTGTACACGTGTTTCCAAATATTTATATATCAAAAAGGCCTTGCTAACGTCAATTCACTTCCATTTTTTATTGAAATGAAAAAAGCAAACAACATACCAGGTCGGTAGCAGGTTAGTTGTGTTTTATTTGTGTATGCAGATCAACACCTTGGCACTTTATGGCATCGTTAGGTGCTTTTTTAATAAAAAAATATGATTTATGATCTTTAAAACGGCGTTTGTTTAATATAACCTATATGGGAAATTTCATCTTACTACCACGTTGTTTTATTCTTAAGCAAAATCTTACATAACCTCATAAATGTAAAATATTTTAATTTATTTTGTTTTTTCTTAGAATTCAATCAAATTGAATGCTTTAGATTTTTTTTTGCGTACATGTAAAGTTACCGTTAAAGATCTTATCTTAAAGTTTTGTTCTAAAATAAATATAAGAGAGCTATACAAAATCAGGCAGGTATACCAAGGTAAACTTTTAGAAGCGTACTAAAGCGAAAACTTATTAAAAAAATCTTTAAGACGTTTTCTTGGGATTGAGTCTAGAGGACTTAAGTTGTTTGAATGTAAAACCAGACATAATCCCTTATGTGCAAATTTCTATTGTGATCGGCAAACAAGTTTTACGGCTCATTTCATTAGTTATTTGTTGTATCGGCAAGTGAAATGTTATCCCTGTTGAATAATTTCTTAATATGTAGACTGAGTGAGTGTGACTATTAAATTCCTCTTTATTTAACGTCACTTCCGTTAAAAATGTAAGGATCTTGCGTGTGCAAAAGCACAGGATGTACCACTGTTCATAAGAAAGAGGAAGTTCTTTAATAGAAAGTGATTGAAAAAGTCAGAACAGAACTATTAGTATGAAGGTCAGTTAAAGGGAATTGTAGTTACAGTATGTTTTCTAAGAATCCATACTTTTTCGCAGCGTCTAGTATTATAAATATAAATTTAGATGTGAATGTACTTAAAATTTATATGTCCACAGATTTATTTTATATTTATTTGATTTTTATGAAAACAGCTTTAATGAGGATTTTGGTCCCATATTATTGACGTTATATTTGACGACCGTTTGGTGCAACGGTAGCGATCCTGCCTTTCGCACCGTCGGTTCTGGGTCGAACCCGATAGGGGCAGATGTTTGTGTAATGAATACGAGCACTTGTACCCGAGTCATGGGTATTTATATATATATTTCTATGAATATTACTTATTTATGTATCATTTATGTTACCGTTACCCTAGTATCCATAACAGAAGCCTTACAGTGCTTACTTTGGGCTAGGCTAATTGGTGTAAATGCAAGGTTTTATTGTATACCTTTTTTTGTCATAATACCTTTTTAGTGGTAGTACTATATGAAACTTATTTTATAAGTTATTATTTTATTTACAATAAACGCGGATGACCCCACCAGTCGAGATGGTAGCTTTGAAATAAGCGGACCAATGAGATATGGATGAGTAAATTCAATAATAAATTGAGCCACAATGTTTATTACAACACTGGCGGGACTTCTTAATAAAGGTATGTAATTTTAATGCATTAATATAAACTAAATTTTTACCAATATGCAGTTTTGCTATAAGACAAATTAATTAGTAATAGTATTTTACTTCCACACAATGCAATTATTATGAACTCTAAATAAAAACATACCGTAAATGTTATAGAATCCTGGAAAACCTCTCAATTATGATTTGGAAGCGCTATAAATAATTTTTGGAAACACTACTTTTAAATATTTTCGTGAAAACCACGACGCGGCAGCAGCTGCATATCAGCCAAATTCATAATCAAAGGAGCCGCCATTTTACTACAATGAAATGAACAAAAAGATTTAAATGTTACTTTGAAAACTATGGACAAAGACCACTGTTAAGTTTATTATCTATGCTTTATAACCGTCCCTTTTAAAGGTTCTGTTTCTTCTCTGACTGATTAGTCTGTTGGCTTTGTTTCATATTGTAAATTCCCGCTCATTGATTATTACTGACAACTTACTGTAGGGCTTCTACCTGAAAATGTAGTTTACCAAATAGTGGCATATGTATATTTAAAATCATCCAACAATAAACTAGGTCTGCAATAAATGCTGCTGTTTGCAAATACTGAGCGAAGCAATTAGATTTTTGAAGGGTGATTATTCCTCGATGATATGTCCGATTTCAAAACTTTTTTTTGCACATTAGTCACGACTGCGATGTGAGTCAATGTAGTCTCAGCGGTTTGGCTGTGATCAACTTTTGAATTTTTCTTTTGATAAATCGAAATCGAAAAAAATATAGACTACAGTACAGTCTATATTTTTTTTAACATAGCCTATGTCCGTCAGTTTATAATCATGTATGTTCATGCCAAAATTCGTTCGAATCGGTTAAACCGTTAAGTAGCAGGAGGGAGACAAGCGAAATTTGTGAGTTGCCTAGAAGAGAGCTTCGCTCAATAACTTTCCTTTACAACCCCGACGACAGCTTTGTTATAAAAATATGTTTAATCTTTACCAAAGCTGAGTTATGTTCAAAAATATCTGAATATATTATCAGAACCTGCATATGCTTATACCGCCATCTTCTTTCTTCCATCGGACATCCAGACGCACTGCGGGCCCTTCCTTGGTTGCTACCACCCTTTCTTGGTTGTTCCTAACTGTCGCACCAAAGACTTCTCAACATCATTTATAATGCGCACAGCAAAGAAATGGAATTCCCTCCCTGCGTCTGTATTTCTGAGCACTTATAACCCGTCCATTTTTAAAGCCAGGGTATTTACCCTGGCTTTGAGCACCTTCACCTTCTGGATTAGCTCATTCCATCGTAGATCCTGTCTTGGCCCCCTGGCTTGATTAGGATCATATATTCTCGCATGACACAAATATAGGAACAGTAATTCGTAGAGTTAAAAAAAAGTTTTATTAAGAATAAATATCACTCAAGTTAAACGGCTACATATATGAATGTTACGTTATTACTCGTATTATGTTAACGGGAGTATTTGTAAACGTTTTCTATCCACATAGTTTTAGAAGTAACGAAATCGAATCTTTTTTCATCTTTACTTATACAGATTACCATGAGAACAGAAAAAATGAAATACCGTAAACAAATCTGAGAAGGACATTGCATTTGAATAATGACGGGACGTTCATACACGATACAGCACTTTTACTGGAAATACAGGAATGCGTACTTGTGTAAGTGTGGAGCGGTGCCTGCGGCGGGCTTGCGCGGGCGCAGGGGCGGCGGCGCCGGTGCGGGCGGGGGCGGACCTGTTCGGGCAACGGTGTCGAGGCACCGCACACTACTCTCAGTCCTTTCGCAGCGGCCAACGGTACCGCATGTGCCGCTAGCTGCAACGCAGAAAACAAACACCGTGAGGAATCCATTCGTGCAGTGTGATACGATGCTGACTTGTGTTTTTTGAAAGACAGTGACAAAAACGAACAGGATCGAGTGTAGTGTTTACGACGCTTCAAAATGCCGAAGATCTTCCTTATTAAGAAACGGCTGCATGAGCAGCAACTTGGGTTGCAGGAGGGTCTGGAGTTGCTGGCCAGCAAGACAGACCCACTCTGCCCAGACTCACCACTTGATGATGGTCCCATCCCTCTTCTAATCAGGAGAGACAAGGAATGTGGTGGTAAGTTACTTCGTTTTATCCCTTCTTTTATAAGCACACATTTTTCTTCTTACACCCTTTATAACGTTTACAGCTCATTGCATAAATTCTTCTTGTTGGTGCGTCTTATAGAGAACTTTACTTTGATAACAATGTTGCTTAAACTATGTAGCATCTTATCAACTGTCTATAATTTAATCTAGTTCATCACCTTCTTTATGGACGAATATTACTTCAAATCATTCATGCAACACTGTTTATTTTTCCTGCATCGCCATCTCCAATGTAACGTAAGCTTTATTTTTTGTCAGTTCTACCATAACGGCCACTTGTTAAGGAAAAAAAACGTTGATCGCACTTGGATACAATCCTGTTCTTGCTACGACTACGGTCTGCCAACAAACGCCTACCTGAGACCATTTGTGTGACTTGCGTGATCCTAATCCACAGTCTCTTTTGTGAAGAAAACTTAAACGATATTAGAGGCTGCTCCAGGTTGAATATATGTGAAAATTATTACCTTCAATGAGCGAATCTATTTAGGCTTGAGATACAATAATAGCGCGAATTAAATTATTAGTTGAACGTAAACAATGGTTATACGGCGACGGTCAGTGCGCATTTTAACGGTTCAGGTGGGTAGTTACAGAGTGTGAATCACTGATATAACTGTCATGTTTTGTGTTTCTACGAATTGTTTGCTCTCATCTGTGTGCTAAAATCATTTTCGACGTTGTGTTAACTAGACATCGTTTTTTGTCAAGAATATAATTTCATGTTTTCTTGCTTCACTTGAAAAAACCTTTTAGACGTTGACTGATGTTATCAGCAAAATCATCTGTGGCTCGACTGAGAAAATGTGTTTGAAGGATGTAGCTACGTGAACACTTGTTGTAACTATAATAAAAGAATATTCCAAAATATTGGAATTCTTATATCTCATATATAACTAAATTATATAAAAACTAAATTAAACAAAAAAATCCAAGTGTAAACTAAAACAAAATAAAAGTTTTAACAGATATGAAATATTTTAGGTGAACTTTAAGTTTAAAATCAATAGTGGCAATTGAGCAGTTTGGAGTTTGGAGTGACTGTTCTTCTTACATTACTTGGCTTCTTAATTCTTCTTATCTTTTTGACATGTTAAGGATTTTTAGATTAAGGTATCTTAGTCTTAGACAGAAACCTAATCATAACTGTAGAGCACTCTATAGACCCGTCACGAAACAGGAATTAACCGGATGATGTAGGCACCGAGGTGTCAATGGTTGCGGCACAATGGCGCTACTTCCGGCGACGGCCATAGCTGCCCGCTTTGTATTTAGGTTAGTCACCGCAATCTCGACTGTCATTTCAATATAATTAACATATATGCTGTATTTATATTTTTTTCTATATATTTTATGCATTTTCAATGCGATCTTATGAGATAAATTATTATAATAGAAAAATACTAGAAAAAATCGACTCGGGTCACAAGTGAATCTCAGGCGGGAATCGAACCCAAAATCTAGTATTTTTCTATTATAATAATTTATCTCATAAGATCGCATTGAAAATGCATAAAATATATAGAAAAAAATATAAATCTAACATGGCTGTTTCATCTTAATCGATTGACCAAACATTTGTAAAAATGTTTCTTTCGAATACGAGAGGATGTTCCTCTCATTGATGAAACAAAGCTGGCCTACAGCGTAAAATCAGGAAGGTACTAGAAAATTTCGACGAGTGTTCGCAAGGCTCGGTAGCTCAATTGGGAGAGCATTGGACCGGATTTCCAAAGGTTGCGGGTTCGATTCCCGCCTGAGATTCACTTGTGACCCGAGTCGATTTTTTCTAGTATTTTTCTATTATAATAATTTATCTCATAAGATCGCATTGAAAATGCATAAAATATATAGAAAAAAATATAAATCTAACATGGCTGTTTCATCTTAATCGATTGACCAAACATTTGTAAAAATGTTTCTTTCGAATACGAGAGGATGTTCCTCTCATTGATGAAACAAAGCTGGCCTACAGCGTAAAATCAGGAAGGTACTAGAAAATTTCGACGAGTGTTCGCAAGGCTCGGTAGCTCAATTGGGAGAGCATTGGACCGGATTTCCAAAGGTTGCGGGTTCGATTCCCGCCTGAGATTCACTTGTGACCCGAGTCGATTTTTTCTAGTATTTTTCTATTATAATAATTTATCTCATATATGCTGTATGAATGTCCCGTATTTGCATAAAATTTGCTCTCTGTCACATCAGTTACACAACGCGATGCTCATTCATTTGTTTTTTTAAACACTAATTCGAAGGCAATATACCTTTTTAGACGTTAACTGTCGGATTTACATTAACTACGCCCATTGTCTGGTCTGGTTGTTTTAAGCGAGTCAGAATTAAAATGGTTTATGCAAATACTTTTAACTTAGTTTCACAATTGCAGAAAGACAAAAGTCAGCTGGTCTTTACATATCGAGTGAGACTATTAATCTTATAGTCAGTCAAAAGTGCTTAGCGACTCCAATATAACGTGTCTTTTGTTAAATAGTTAAGTGATATAAACTAAATTAAAAGCGACGTTAAAACGAAATTAAACTTAAAACAAATCAAATTTATTATATTTTTTGGCTTTTAAGCATTAAGAATTATTGCTTTAGAATTAAAATGTTTTCAGTTTTAAATAAACTTTTGGAATTACATTTATAAATGTAGAGCGACAAAGTCTCTTAAAGGGTAAATTGATAAGGAATAGGACAATTACAGGTGTTCCTCCACCTGTGGGTAAAAGGGCGCACGCTCGAAGGTCACCTGAACACCACAATAAATGCAAAGTGCATTTATAAATCGATGTATCATTAGGGGAGCATAGGAAGGGTCGTAGTTCACAATAATCGTATACGGTCAACCCTGAAGATATGTATTTTAAAACCGTCGTTGAAAAACCGTATTCGATTTTGTATATTACTATGTTATATATTAACATCATGCATTAATATTATTATATTAAAAAAGGCAAAAATAATCAGATGAAAAGTTTTAATCACTTCACTATTGGAACACAAGTCAACTAAATTAGTTAATACAAAAGACATCAACGGGATGCGCAGGAAAGACGAATTACAACTTAAATGTAATGACCCTAAAAATGAATATTGGATGTGTTCGAGGATAACGTATTATTAATGAAAATTCATGCGAAATAAATACTTAAAACTGTATTACGATAGACTCCTCTTGACCTTCATTTGTCTTAAAAACCGTTACCACGTTAATGACATTCGCATTTTAAATCAAGAAGCCAAAACGAGATTCTATTAATTTTCCTTAAACTTGTTATATGACTGTTGTCATTGATTTCAACGTAACGTAATAAGTTAAATTGTAATATTATTTTTATACAATTGTTATTCATTTGTTCCTTATAAATCACGTTATCCGTCTCTCAAAATGTTAATAAAATATTTTTTAAATAACTTGACATTACTCTTTATTTTATATATATCGAGTGGAACGAAGTTTTTATTTCGACCTTACAAATAAAATAATTTTGAATAAAATTACTAAAAATTCAATATTAAAAAGACTTATCAAACAGCTAGATTATTCATAAATGAATAAAAAACATAAGTAGGTATTGTTATTAGGTGCAGTGTTATATGTTTTATTCCCTGCTTAGAATACGTGTAGGTATGTAAGCGTCAATTAGTTTGTGCACACTCGCTGTTGACATTCGCATTAGGGGAAAGGGTCCTAGTGCTTGGCTTTTGTTTTTTTGCATTTGGCTAACAAATTAAGCAGTTTATAATACATTAACTTTGATTTTTTTAAATACATACTTATTTTAAATAGAGTGAATTCCATTATCAAACTTGTTACCGGTTATTCAGATAGTCATCAATTTCTACCGAATGCCATTGCAACCGTCACGTGGTGAATTTGTAAACTGGTCTTTCTTTAAGTTAAAATTACCTTTTCAAATATAGTAATAATAACAATAAACAAAACAAAAAAACATGTTATCCTGCCTGACTCGTGAGATATTTTATTTTTTCTTATTTCTTCTTCAATAGTACATGAGGTATTCTGTGACCAATAACATGATTGCAACGGCGTTCCATTTATCTAAAAGTGCACGAAAAGTAAGAATTTTGAATTCTTGTGTACTTTTTACCTTACTACTACTACTATAAAAAACATATTCTTATTCCTTTTTTTTATGAAATATTTTAAAAAGTAAAAATTTATTATAGAATTAAAAGACTTTTTTTATGGCGTACTAAGAATATCTCAAATGCAGAATCAATGAATAATATTATACCCCAGTCTTTATCGCGTGTTTGTAATTACGAACAGTAAAAATCTGCATCTTTGTGAATAGCCAAAAAAGAAATGTTTTCGCCATGTGGCCTATTGTGTTCTCGGCCATTGTACTTCCAACTTTTTAGGAGTGACGGTCATAAAAAGCAGATTACGGTTGAGTAGTTTGCTAAAATCTCTTCTCAGAATGACTTGAACGTGAAGATCGCCAGTGTTTAAAACGAATAAAGACTTATCGTACCATCTTTAAGGACATTTCATGGTTGTTTTGTAATTCGATACACAATATATTGGCGTTATAGAAAGTGTTATGAATTCATGTTCAATAGTAAACTTTTTTATTAATGATATACAAAAAATTAAGAAAAATTATAACAGGGCTATTCTATTTCTCGGTAGAACAAGATATCAAAAGTACATAGGTACGTAATTTAGAAATTTGCTGGAGTGGCAAACGTGTTTGGCCCTGCGATTCCGAAGTTTCTCGCATGGGCCGTCCATCCTATAGGTGACCACAAATATATTATCTCGAGCTCCTTCATGCTTCAGAACTCAGGTTAAGCTGTTGGTCCCGGCTCCATTTTGAATCTAATCCCATCTATCTGCATTGGCCTTATTCTATTCTATGCCTTCAGACTTACAATGCACCGTATGATGGGTTTTGTCCCTTTCTACCTAGGGTGTTTTCATTTGCGGAGAAGGTGGTTTTTCCATGAAATAAACAGCTTTATTCAAGACAACTTAACTATAAGATATAAAATACGTGTGTAAAAAACAACCACGCCTCCGAGCCCTCAGATGGGATCCCATCTGAGGGCTCGGAGGCGTGGTTGTTTTTTACACACGTATTTTATATCTTATAGAAATATTGCATTGTGAATGCAAAAAAAAAAAAAATTAAATAAAAACACAACTTAACTAGTTTATTTTGCTTATCGTCTAAATCTTGTTGTTAATTATTTCTCACTCTTCAACTACTTTTAAATATCCATGATCACGCAAGTATTAAATATGGAATAATAACTTCTTTGATATTTAAATACGCGTTAGCAAAGCATTATAAGCTTAATAAATTTGATATAATTTATATGTTTAAAATCTATTATAAATTTCGCTAAAACACATCATCATCAAGTTTGCATAATTCTTAAAGAAATTGACTTTGAAGTACTAATATCCTATGGCACTTAACTAAGGCCGTTGGTTGGTTGCCATTTGTTTTTTTGCACACAAGATGGCACGCACGTGAGCCCGTGGCATTTGTTCTAGGAACGATCGATATATTCGCACATGTCCTTTGGAAAATTAAAAAATAATAGCTGCTATACACCGGTTTTGCTTCCAACTGAGATGGATGCGGGTCCAGTTTGGTATTAATTAGTCTTTGCATCTGCCTCTTTTATACATTGGTATATGGTAGATTGTTTATCACTTTGTTTCCTAGACGTAAGCTGGATTGCCAAGAAGTTAAACTATCGTATAATCCAGTGTTTTTACAAATAAAATAAACAAATAAATTCCATATAACTAGAAAAAAATATTTAGTCCTAAAGCAGGCAGAGCTTCTACTGTGGGTACTAAGAAAATATAAATTTATAGAAGTAATAAAGATAAATAAAATCTATAGACAACCATGACTCCTGAATGCTATTGTTCGTCACACATGCTCGGGACCTTTGACGCAGAAAGTAGGATCGCTGCCATTGCATCAAGCGGCTGTCAATTCGTTTAATTCGAAAGATTAAACGGAATGTCTGCCGCAACATGTTAAATACTGGTAGAAATGTTACATAGTATTTGTATGCACCGTGCTGTAACCTCTAAGCATAATGAAGAAAGTATAATTAATGGCCTATTAGATGGTAGTTTTTGTTTCTTTTTACAATTGTTCAAACAAAAATAATCATCATCTCCGCCGAAGTGACTACTGCTGGAAGCGTTCCCCAAAAAAGAAGTAGGCGGGCGACAATTGCATAACCGCAGCGGGTTAAAAATAACAGTAAAAGACCTTCAGAAGACGCTGCTACTCATGTTATGGTCTGAGGGAGATGTACTGCGTTTATCTCTAATAATATAAATCACCTTTTACGATATTCTTAAGTGTGAAGAGTTGGTTCCACTCTATTCTGACCAAGAAGTAGAATGTTTAGTGAACTTCTGGTGATTTGGAAAAAATATTTATCTGTTACATAAATTATTTTTTTAACGGTACGGGGGGAATGTGGTGACCTCCTTGCATCTGACACCGCATTCCACCTCTTTACGTATATTTGCTTCATTGCAAGGAATGTCACCCTTTTATAATATAGAATATTACTGAAGGCTAGAGAACATAAGAGAATCACCAGTAGTGTCTGAGAGTGTAATCGGAGTTGTATTATATTAATAAAATAATAAATGATAAAGTGAAATAAGCCGTTTGAATTAACGAGATAAAGATCCCGGAGCGCGCGTAGGGCGCTACAGTACCACATGTCACCATAAAACTGTACATTACAATAACTTTCTTCAATAGCAAATTTGTCATAAGAATAGCTGTGTAAATTTATAAACCTACTACATTAACTACTATCTCTAGATAGGCCATCGAATCTTAAGATTAAAGTTTCGATTTGTTACTTACTCGTCCCTTTGTCAGTAACTTGTAATTTGCCAACGCCTGCAGTCATACAACAAAGACCTTAGTCGTAACGATTATGATTTCAAAGAAAACAATAAAGAACACAAAAACGACCCTGAGATAGAACTTCTCATGGCTATTACCTGAAATTTAGTTGTGTATCATTACAGTTCTCGGAAGTGATCCCGTAACTAAATTAATTATTCATTGTAAAAAATAAATTTTAAGAAAATTTTAAAAGCTGTTGGCTTAGCCTGGTTGTGTATTCATAGAGTGCTTTTTAATAGTAGTATGGGAATAAATATATATATCATAAATGAATACTATGGACGTATTAGACACAAATGTATTATTATAATAGAACAAATGTATGTTAAATTATTGTTGACGGTTGGAGGTAAAATAAAATCTAAATCAGTTTTATCATGGAACAGCACCATAATCAATCGGAGCCAAGACAAAAATACTTATAATATAGAGGAGTTTAACATCATCATGGTTTCAAATGTTTCATTTTCATGTATTTAAACATCACCCAAATAATTACCAAATAGTGGAGAAACTGTTAAATCTATTTATTTTAATTATAATCTTCACAACTCGTAATAACTAACTCAGTAATTAATTAGGGAACGATAGCAAACACCATTATTCAGAAATTAACTAAGTATTTGAAAAACTAACTAACGCAGTACAAACGTTGTTAAAAAGATATTGGGAGATCTGCCAGTTGATTTCTACAACTTATGGCAGGCGCTATGCAATACCACTTTTATCTACAAGTGGCCAATACATATTATTCAGGCATACACCGAAACAATAATTAAAAACAAATTCAAAAATAATTAGAACAGCAAGTCAATATAATAAAAAAAACTCGATCCCTAGTCAAATAAATGTAAAAATATGATACATAGTGTGTAATGATTCATCACCTACAAAGCAGAACTTTTTTGGCAATAGCGATATTTTTCTTAAACTTAGCATACCGGATTTAACAGACTCATAATATAGACAGTAATAGAAGTCCATTCCAAAGAAAAATTAATATAAATGAATATATTTATAGTGCTTCGTCAGTTGTCATCGTTGAGTGTATTTAACAATACAAATACCCGTATAGGTCATTAATGGAACACTTTCTGTTATCAAAACGCATTAGGGACCACCCAAGCTGAATCTTATCTTTTTAAATGTCTGCACTTAGACCAATAATAACTATAATAATAGTTTACCCTTTAGTAATCCGGTACTTAAAATTTCGTAGAAAAGATAAATAGACCGTACAAAAATGTACAAAATTAAATTAAAATGGCGAATGGGCAACGAAGGCTTCCATCTCGCAGGCGTAAGGTCATCTCCTCCATTGTTGTGTCATGCAGTAAAAGATAATCATTTCGTGTATTTTGGAGCAATTTACTATGGCCCCTGCACGAGTGTCGCTTCTGACAAAGAAACTACTAAAGGATAAAGCATAAAATAGTTTTTTCATGTTCACATTTTGACTAGCCACTATCATAAAAATAAACTATTTTCCATTGAAATCTTTAGTATTTGAAGATTTACTTGAAATACAAAAGGAACCTTAATGTCTATTTAAAGATAATGTTCTAAAAAAATACTAACAGTAACGGTTTAACGGATAAACATATGAGCAATAAAATTGAAGGTGCTACGCGTCAAGCAGCGACCGATGAAAACAAGCCGACCGATTCTTAGATACCGGATTTTTTCTGTCAACTAGCTGAATTAGTTGGTGTTAGCCTTGAGCACTCCGCAAAATATATTTGGGTCATTACCCTCGCCAAATCTGGTTGTGATTCATGTCGTGATCAAAATAATAATAATGTGTTGAACAGTTTTTGTGACCGTTCGTTCTCAGACTACGTATTAAAATCACCGTTTTTTTGGCCACTCACCACGGGCGTTGAAATCCGGAAGGCTAAGCAATTACATTATAGTGGGCGGAGTATAGGAAGGTATATCGGCTACAACCTCGCTAGGTAACGAATGTGTGAACGCAACAAAGGTTTCTATTGCTTACACAATGGTGTTACAAGTGACCTCTGCTTCTTCATCAAGTCAAATTCTTATAACTTGTTTTCACTAGTTTCTAATAAATTTGACGCAACATTATAGCTAACTGTAAAGTTGACAATATTAACAAATGTTGCGAAGCAACACGTGTAAAGTAAAAGAACAATCCACACATGGCCCAAATTGATTCCAGATGGGACCGGACACGAGTATTTTAGAATCGAAACTGAAGTCCTTCGGACGACCTTTAACGATTAACCGATAGACGCAAACAGAGTACCGTGTTATAAGATTGTACCGTGTGTCGATGCTCATATTTTAGGCCAAACCAATCTGACCAGACACAGGTAGTATAGAATCGAAAACAAACCTTCAATCCTATAGTTGAACGCAAGCATGTACGAATATAAGTACCGTGTGTCGGCACTTACGTAAAAATGGTTGCAACGGAATTTTATGTGGTCTCGTCCGCAGCGGTTCTTCATAGCTGTCTCCTTTATAACGTGTTAAATGCTATGAGCGTGCGATAACCCCGCCACCACAAGGACAGACTAGTTCGCCCGCTTGGGCTACTAGTTTTTTTATCCCCGAAGCGGCTTTAGCTGTTGCCTTCTTATAATGCATCAAAAATAATTAACGTTATTAAAATTATATTGGAATAGGTATATAGAACAGTTACCACGTTTCTTTAAAAAAATAAAGTCACTAGCTAGCTTTAGCACGTAGAGAGGTTTTTTGTGGAAATAAAAGGACGTTAAGAATGACGGCGTGCGTTTTAAAGTTTGAAGGTTTTAGTTAAATTAGGCGTACTTTAATTGTAACATGGCAAGCTGTAAGCTAGTAATTTACTGATGATTAATGTATCGACAATTGCTGGGAACATTCACTCGATCTTAATACCTAAACCTATAAACCCCAATCAACTCAACCATTGTTATTCAACATTTATGTACAAAATATATTCATTTACTAAAGATTTTAAACCTACTACACAAAACCACAACATTATTTGACTGATTTTTATACAAAACTATGGAGTTATTAAAAGATCTATTTACCATTAGAGTCCATGAAGTGTACAATTATATAATAAAATCATAACTTATTTAACTGCAAAAAAATCTCATGTCAAAATAAATAAACTGGCGCACAATTTCAAAGTCACTAAATATTGCCAAAAGTGATGCGAAGAAGGCAGCCGTTAATGACCAAATAATGAGCGTTCGCATTCAAGGTTGTTTCTCGGCAGGAAACGGCAACTGAATAGATATGGATGTGGTAATTACGGGGCCTTGACTTACCGTTTTAGAATAAAAACCGCACTACTTAAATACAACTAAGAATAATCGTAACACAATTAACGCTCAGGGAAATAAGACGGTAGTAAATGCAGTAAGTATCTAAGTTCAGGTACCATCATCATCAATCTACTCAATTAAAATTGATTTTTATGGGATGGGTTTAAAGTCGAAAATATATTAATAATATAATATTAATGAAATTTGTAATGGCTCAAAGATACTGTACTTATGTTGTTCCTCATTTTATGCATCTCCTTTAACTTGAATACGTACTAACTATAAAAACGCTACATCAGTACTTACTTTGTATTGTATGTGTAGCATTATGTTCTAAAATTATGTGGTTATTATAATACTACATATATAAAATGTATTTTACTGTAAATCCATAGTTTAAAATGATAAGAAATTATATTTTATTACTTGAAACTTGCTTTTGCTAGAAAAATGTAAATTGTAGAATTTTCTGTATTTTAAAGACTATACTAATAAAGTCTTTCTTTTAATTTCATTTCATTACATTACAGCATCAGTGCCTTTGATCTAAGTTTTACCAAGGGTTGAAAAGCTTTGGTATATATTAAAAACGGCCATCGCACAAAAATATTTACTTGTTACCCGTTACTATTACTTATTTTGTTGATACAACATGTTTGTAATCGAAAAAAATCCATTCCTTTTGATATCCAGTAACTAATAGAATGAATTTCTCATTAGGATTCTTAGGAGTACTGACCGCAGCCGTTCGGCGCACGTAGAATATTAATTACAATCCTTAGTCTGGTTTCCAAATGTCAGCCACGAATAAACCTCACCAACAGAATAAAAAGTCCATTGTGGCATTGCGATCACATTTTATTCATAACGCATTATTAGAGTCGCTAGCCCTCCAAAATTTTATACCTTTTATATTTTGTCAGTTATAATATGCCATTAGTTTCTCGCACAGATATATAACGTTCAACCTACATTAATATGTTTGTCATCAAACTCCCATTTCATAAATATTTTTTTTATATTAATATTATTTAAGGCCGTTTTAGAAGTCTTGAATATGTTTGCTTGTTGCTTAGTGTACAGGTTAGCAATGCACGATACGTGATTTCTAGTACTTTAGGTTTTTTTTACACTTGCAATGTCTTTAAGAATATGTTTTTTTTCCAAAAAATAAATGGTGCAGTATGGTCGGGGAGATTCGAAATTAAAGTCCGCAGTCCGTCACGGCTGCCTGCGCCGACGCATACAATTACGAGCGCCATACAAAAAAGAGTCCCAACAATGCAGGCTCGTCCTTGGGTTCCTAACAAAAGCCGAGAAAGGGCAAAAGAACTCGTTTCAGCCAACCTTGGGACTTTCACTGACTACCTACGCACATTTCACTAATTGATGTTTTATGATGTTATTTTATGAGTAACATTGTCTACCTTGCTTTACTAAATATAGCATATACAAGCAACCACATTATTTTTCTAGTCAAGTTACGTAACATATTCAAAGCATCAATACTTCATGTGTTGTTTGTCGTATAAAATATTCATAAATAGGCTCATTGATATTTATTAGTAGACCAAAATCGCATAAACGAACAGGAAGTATTCAATATTGGTTGAATGGGTAGAACTCGGCGTCGTCAATGGCTATTAGATTTAGGTCGAGATTGAATTTGTCAGTTAGTCCACTGCTGCGCCAATTATAATAATAATCTATACACACATACATGGCCGTAGGTGTGTGTAAAGGTGAGTATTACCGTTATGGAGGCACATACCAGTGACGTCAACGAGGCCTCATACCACCGACGCCATATGCATATATTACTGACATATCTGAGGACACAGCCACTCGTTTTGCACAAACGTATAATTCAGTCTTAGAGTATGTTGTCTTTTTCGGAGAATAATTTTATATTTTTCTATTCTTTATTGTTTCAGAACGAGATATATTTGGGGAACATAATGTAAGGACTTCCCATGAAAAACGAACAAAAGAACCAAGAAGATTTATTTCATCTATACTTGGTGGAGACATACCTTACGGAAGCCACAAAGGACATGTACTAACGCCAGCTGAGAGAAAACAATATTTACCAGTTGTAGTGGAGGAAAAAAAACAAGAAGAACGACCTCTTATAAAAGAAGAGAAGGATTCCCTTGACAGTGATCCAGTGGTCCTCCCGTCAAGAAGCACACCTTCTCCAGAGTCAGCTCCTTCTCCCGGTGTTGACAATAATGTTACATGTCAGAAAGTTTCAGTCATTCAGAGAACACCATCACAATCTCAGTTCCGTGACGGCAAAAAAGAACTATCTGACATCAGTATACCTGCTACACTACCAACACCTGAACCTGAACAAGATCAGCCAATTGATTATGTTATAGCAAAAAAACGTGGTGAAGCGGAGGATGAAGAAACAGAAAAAAAAATTCGTGAGCAGAGAAGAACAAGCAGCTCAAAAATCGCTAACAGTATTTTAGCTAGACCTGTTCTAGTTCTAAGGAACTGCCCAGGTAACAAAGTTCCCGGTATACTCAACGCTGCTGCAGGTCATGGGCGTTCAACCGGAGGTAGCGGTTCTAATGGTGGCTCCCAAACCAGTGGTGGCTCGGGAAACTTCAGTTCGGGAGGTGGTAGCACAGCCCCTTCCACGGGTGGAGGTGGATCAATTGGAGGAGGGTCTGGAAGTGGTGGAAACGGTCGTGATGGAAGATCTAACTATGGACCAAATAGTCCGCCCACGGGCAGTCTTCCCCCATTCTATGAAACACTTGGGCCTTCTTCAAAGGGAGGTCAAAATACATTTAACGCTAATAGTAATTTTTCTAATGAGTTCAACATTTCAATTAATGGCTTCAATATGGACTGCGAAAATACTGAAAACGCAGCCAATTTTCCCGAACAAAGTAAACAGTACTCTTTAATGCAAAATGCACACTATGGACTCGCATTAAAGGATGAAGAAATAGATTATGAAGGAAAACTGGAAAATTTAAGTGCTATGGGGAATTATGGAAGTAATTTTGATGATCCTATGGTAGTAGATATGGGAGATGATGTTATAGATAGTTATCAATTCAATACTACTTTAACATTTTCTGGGCCGAATGAAGGCATTTTAGGCAACCTTTCGGATTCAACTGAAGACTTTGCCAGTTTATTAAATAATCATGTTGAATCTATAACTGACTCAGAAATAAGAGAATCATCATCAATTACGCCAGATTCTGTTCATAATCCGGTCGAAACTCTGGTAGAACAAGTGAATTTAAGTAGACAGTATTATGAGAAAGCTAATTACCTGGCTTTCGCCAGTCAAGAACAGGGTTCGTCATATAATTTTTCAAAGGAGCGACCAGATTTATTAATGCAACTGAACCCAGCGCTTTTACAACATAACGAAGGTCAAATGCAACAACTGCAAATACACGTACAGTTCCAGCAGCGACCACCGATACTGTCACCTGGCTTCCCCTTCACTAGTCACTCCCTAGACCTGGACTCGCCCACTGGCGTGTCATTGCCTTCACCTGGTGGTAACAACTCATTGGACGGTAGCCACGTCGAAAACTCATCACTCAGTCCTGCAGCTGCTGTAAGTCTGAAGAAAGGCTCTGTCAGCGATGGCAAATTGCAAATCTTGCAACAAAGGGTAAGCATTATTTGATTTTAAGGCGAAGCTTTGATTCGTTTTTCTTCTTCAATGTCGTCATAATAACAGTTACTTATTATTATTAAAAAAAGAAAGACGACATCGAAGTTTAATAATGAAAAATCGTTATTATGTACCGCTGAGCCTGAATCAATTTATGCTTTAACTTAGAGCCAATTTACTATTATTATTTTATAATTACAATTTTGTTATTCTACTAATGAACTTAAAATGTGTTTTAGCGTTAAGCTCAGCCTTATACATTAATAATGATGAGTTTAAAATTTTATGTTCGTTATAAATAATGAAAACATGTGTAGTTAAATTTATATATCTAGTAATAAAAATATTTAACTTGAATATTTATATAACAATTATATTGTTGGCGCTTAGAATAAAACTTGTTAAATATAACTAGATTTTTTCTCTTTTTACAGTTGGGTCTACCAGCAGAACTCCCATTGGAATTCATTAATGGTGGACACGGTGTGAAAAATCCATTAGCGACAGAAGCTAATGCCAGACAGAGAGAAGAAGAGAAAAACAAACAAGTATTAGTAAGCGAAGATGATCCCACAAAGTTTGTGTGCAGAGTCTGCTCGAAAAACTTTAGTTTACAGAGGCTTTTAAACCGACACATGAAATGCCACTCGGACGTCAAACGGTACCTTTGCACATTTTGCGGCAAAGGGTTCAATGACACATTCGATCTGAAACGACACACCAGGACACACACTGGAGTCAGACCCTACAAATGCAATCTTTGCGAGAAGTCCTTCACCCAAAGATGTTCTTTGGAATCGCACTGCCTGAAGGTGCATGGCGTACAACACACCTATGCATATAAGGAAAGAAGAACTAAGGTAATTTTATATTTTTCGAGTAACGTCAGTATGCTGTTTTTGGTCTGTATATCTTTAAGATCCTGGATTCGATCACCATTATATTATTTAATTAATATTTCTCTTTTAGTCTCATTTTAATATAATTAGAACTCACATCATAATGCAAACTGCCTCTTTATTTTCAACTTAAAAAAATACCCTTTTTTGTTGTTAAACTTTTAACTTGTAGATTTTTAATAAAGTTAAAGCTATTTCTACCAAAAAATGAATTTCTCTTTTTTAATTATTTTTTTCTAGTAAAAATAGGTTTATTATCTATATAGGGTTTCTGGTAACTTCTGAAATTTTTATTTACATAATAGTTGCCTTGAACATTGACATACAAGAACATTAGCAATTGATTTTGTCTTTTAAATACAATATTTTAAATTTTTCCAGATGTATGTTTGTGAAGAGTGTGGCCATACTACATCAGAACCGGAAGAGCACTACATGCACCTCAAGAAGCAGCATCCTTACTCCCCGGCGCTCCTCAAATTTTACGACAAACGGCATTTCAAGTTTACGAATGCCACTTTTGCAAACCAACTCTTAGGACAGCTGCCTATGCCTGTCCATAACTAAAAGTACCTTATTAATAAATCTACAAAAAATTGGCATTACAATCGAATGGAAATATACTATTAATAATACCAGCAATGGTATAATCAATGTCAATAATTCCATTTAATTTATAATGAAACGAAAGGTACTTAATTACGAATTTATTCCGTCCGCTTAAATGTAGATAAAAAAAAATAATCAAACGTTGAAAATGTACCCCAGTGCTTTATTTAGGTATTTTTAGCGCACGCAAAAATTATATTATTTGATTCGATTTGTCTTCCAATTCAATGTTTACATTCCGCGCTTCTAATTGTTAATTACATGTAGAGTATTTGAACGGTTGATACGTATAACTACGTAACTATACACCTTTTGTTTCCATAAAAATACCTTAATTTTATCAGTCATGTGAAATGAACCCACTAAGCCTACTGTGTTAGGCACGACTGCAAAAATCAAAGTATCGGGTATTATGTGCAATCTTTGGTGATGGTACGGGATTATCATTTAAGCTTAGTTGGTAAGAATTAAATCGTTTAGCTTTAGAACGTAAAATTATTATTGTAATTGAAGATTGTAAGTTTCATTTCAAACCAGCCTGGAGATATAGATGAAGTTCGTAATAAAATAGGAATGGATTAACACTTACATAAAGTATGGTGCTAAAAGAAGCGTTGCTGACTTGAAATGAAGCAGCATGGAACGGATGACACTTCTTGTCCGTTTCATGAACTATATCAAAGAGAAAAGCTTTGGTATATGAAACTAACTGCACAAGATACGGAATCTCTTTCCTCGTATTAGTGATACTAGCTTCTAATTATCTCTTGAAATATAAACACAAATTATGTCACAATTTTATGTGTATGTACTATAGAGAATGTTATGTTTGTTCTTTGTTTGTACTTATTATTAATATCGAAATTTGTTTAATTATTTGTCGATCCAAAAATGGTTCGTAAAATGTGTCGTACCAAGTTTAAATGCATTTCTAGTAATATTTATATTATTTAAATTAAAATATCGGTCGGCTACTGACTGTGCTGTGAGTGTGTGTGAGAATTTATCTATTGTATAACTGAGTTATTTAATGCGTCGATTGTTAGGTTATAAATACTTAAACATCAAGTGAGTCTTGATAATGCGCTTCCGATTTTATAGAGATGAAGAAGACAATGATGCTCAATTGATACATTTGCGCTTTCACAGCGAAGCTTGTGGAAAATATGAAATAAATTGTAAATATCGTCTAAATTTAGAAAAATAGTAGTAAAATTTTGAGAATGTATTAGCTGCATATTTGTAGTACCTAATTAGCATTTATGAGATTTTTAAATATAATGTTATTAATATTTTGTACAATTCGGTAGGTTTTGATAGATCTGAAGTTTATATTGGCTTATCATTGAATAATTGTATCAGTCCATAATATTGTGATAGCGCATGCATTGTTTTATACTAAACTGTTGCATTTACTAGCATTTTGATTCCATCGTGAATATATGTAGTTTCAAGTTTAAGAAACGGACTCTGTTACTCCGTATTGATAAGCAATATATCATGATTAAAATATTAAAGAAATCTTTTTTTTACCTGTCAATTTTAAAAAAGGGGAGTTTTAATCAATACAACAATATCATTCGAGACTGCTGATACTTGATGATTTTATAATGATATACTATTTATTTTCTTAACGGTATTTGTATGAACACAATAAGTCTATTAAAATCCGTAACTGTAACATTGGAAATAACAGCTCACAAATTTAAGCTTTAAATTTCTTTTGCATAAAATCCTAGATATTATAAAATAATGTGCAATTATTCCCAACGCTCATTTATCAGATAATTGCGATTCCAATTTCTTTAATTCCCTGTTAATAGAGCAACATTACATTTCGATTAACAAAAGTTTTCCAATATCCAACTGGTATAGGTAATATTCAGACGATTCAATAACATAAGTAGCATATGGGCTAGGTAGATGTGTCAATTGATGGCCGATGTCTAGCGCTCGCCTAGTACAAATATATCTCATTTTAGAATCACAGAATAATAGATAATGGTTAGATAAGGTTGGTTGGTATGGATACCAAACAAAAGCAAATGATAATTGTCATAATCTACCCAAAGCGTAATACCCCCAAGAGATTAAATAAAAAAAATATATATTATTTTGAACAATCGAATCTAAAGTGTATTAAGTTCCAATTTATTATACAAAATTAAGTTGTGTTCGTAATCAATTGTACATATCAATGATTATGCTTGTTGTCACAACCAAATATAGTAATCGTATTAAATATAGATTCTAATATACTATCCGTAATAGTAATCCTATTCCGTTATAGGAAATTATTATTATTAATACGGAGAAGAATAAAATAAAAACTGCCATGGTTCTTATTTATGTCAACTTATCATAATATAGGCATATGATATATAGGCCAGTGACTCTCTGATAGTCGCCTTTTGTTTTATGATAATAAGTTTTTGAAGTATTTTTTTCCTTTTCCATGAAACCCTTATTTATAAGATTAGCCTTACCCTTATAAGATTGCTAATAGTAGTGTAATTTTAAATACTAAGACAACCAAGCTTTTTCTAAAATTTAACCCTTTCTTTAAAAAATGTCGGCAGGTCGTCTAAAATAAATTGTAGTATGTCCTTTGGTTTTGCGATGGTAGCAAATACATCCAGATATTTCACTGAGAAGAAGACCACGGCAAACTTCAAATTACTCTTAATAAAGATGTGACCGTTTTACCATTTTCCTATTCTTTTAAAGATGACGAAGGATGGAAGAAGTACGGGATGATGACGAAGTCAAACACATTAAGAGCGCTTGTCTCCTTAAAGTTTCAATACCGCTAATGTAATGTTACTGCGAGCTCACGGATTTTGTTGTTGAGGCAGCTTATTGGAACCTTGTCCATGTCTTATCCCTTTCATACCAGCTCTTCAGCATCGCAACCTCGTGGTCAACCTTACCATTCTGAGCTTCAATCCATAGAATAATTATAGCTTTGACCCGTTTTGGGTCCCTATTATACGTACTACGTTTATAAAACTTGTTTTCAGAGAATATTGTAAATTCTTTACATTTCTTTACCTCCCGTACTGTTATCGCCCTTGCTTATATAAAGAGAAGTCTATGTATTCCGTTTACATCGAATTTAATTACGATTTAAGCGACAGGTACGTGGATGCGGTATCTCTTCAAAAATACATCCGCACAGATTCCCAAGTTAGTTTTGGAACCGCCGGTGAATATCATAAAAGCCTCGTGTGTTATCTTAGGGTTCTAAATAAGGAGACGTATTCTATTTTTTTCTAAATTAAGGTAGTTTTGACCTTGTTAGATGCTGCTTCGGTGAGTGGAATATTTATCTAGCTCTTCAATAGTCCATTAAAGTGTCTAATAGTAAGTATTCCATGTGTGTGTTCGACTCCATGCAATACCAGATTTATAGAAATTAGTGAAGATAAATTAATTAGTCTGCACTCGATTGTTCACACTGTCATTAGTCAATAGGTCATATTGCTCTACCTATATTATATATGGTGTAGGACTGCTTAGTCAATCAGTTTATTACGAAACGCCTAAGATCATTTAGAAGTATCTTTTAACGCGCCTTGAACCATCCAAAGCTCATTAAAGTCATAGACCAGCTACTACTAGCTGAAGGGCCTGTTTCACTGCAAAACTAGAATTTGTTTTACTTGTAGTAAGAATTATACTGCAATAACAAGAACAGGCTCAGAATTATCTCAGGACTTTACGTCCTTCCCGATTGCCTAAGATCTAGTTATTTGGCTGGTGTTGGAGGTTTTCACTCCACAACATAACATGAATGCCTACGTGAGACTAGAGTATAGTCACCTAACTTTGTACTTACCTGTTGGGAATTTCTCTATAGGTATCCTACCTCTATGTGTACGATTTTAAATAAAAAAAAATTATTATTATAAAATTACGGTTTTGTGTAAATAGATATGCTGTACACTACAATGTAAAAGAACTTCAGGGAGATAACGTTTTTCAGCTTTACATACTCTTGTTAGAGTGTGTATAGAAATGGAGTAAAGCGAAATCTGTTGATATTTATATTAGGATGAAAATGGATCCAATCGGTGTTTTTCGAGAATTAAGTATATAAATTCAAATAATAAAACTATTGCAAATAAAACTAATTAACATTGAGTTTCACCGCTTTTCTCAAATACTAATTATTGCTCGGATTGTTTTCATAGGCGCAAACACATCTTCAAGTTTTGAACTAATAGTTTAAAAATTATATAATTACAAATGGATTATACATTAAAGGATAAGGATCAAAGATGTAAAACCACGTTTTCATTTATAAAATATTATTTCAATGTTTATAATAAATAGTATCATTTTGTATCATATTTAGCAAAATTAATGAAGCAATATAACGAGCTCATTTAAAAGGATACAAGTACTTGTACTTGTATCCTTTTAACACGTTTTCATATTATAAGATTTAATTATATTATTTCTTCCATTGATACCAATTAGCCTATCCCAAAGTATAGCATTGTAAGGGTTGTATTACATATACTAGGGTAACGGAGAGATATAGGTACATATATTTTACATAAATAGGTAATTTTTATCAATTGGTAAGTATGGGGTGAGAAACAACCTTATTCAGGCACTGAAATCACTCTATAAGGGTTCCAGTGCATTAGGGTGAATACACGGACTGGCTTGATATCCAACCGGGTATCAGACAGAGCTGTGTAGCTTCATCTTTGCTGTTCAACCTGTTCATGGAATTAAAAGAGAAAATGGGTGAAATGAAAACTTACTTATAAAACACCATCTTCATCAAATTTATTTCTTTATTTAGTAATTCTTTATTGCACAAAACAGTATAAATTCTCATTCATTCTCTACCAGTCAACCAGAGAGATGAGTACAGAAAAATTAAAAGTTTTTCTTCTTCTTTTTGTTTTGTATACATAAAGGCAACCGTTACTGACCAACTGAACGGATTGCGTTGAAATTTGGCACACATATAGCTATTATGATGTAGGCGTGCGCTAAGAGAGGGTTTTCCAAAAATCACCGCCCAAATGAGGGTTCAAAGTTTTTATAGAGCACCAAATCGCAAGGTCAATTCTTTAACTAAATAAGCAAAAACCTTTTTCAGGATTTTTCAGAAATCAACTTTTTAAGGGGAAAAATGGGTAAAACATAGGGATTGCAATCCAGCAAAGTGGGATCAGCGGTTCAGCGATTCAGCGGGATCCAGCTCAATTTTAGGCTCTGCGGGATCCCGCAATATCTTGCGAATCCGCAAGCATCAGCCGGTGCATATTTATTCAAATTGCCACCTTTAATCTACTCAGCAACGCGTCTTACGAGTGATGTTGCCGTTCAATCTTTTGTTTTGCGTCTGAATTGCACATACACACGCACAAAGCCTGTATCGCGCCACCACTCATATCAGTAAGTTGTCTTTTAGTGTTTTTTAAGATCATATTTTCAAAAAGAGAAGTAACTGATTCTTTGATTATTTCATATTTGTGACTGATTATTTGATTATTTCATATTTCTAACGTTACGATTAATTATTTAGTAAGAAAAATTCAATGACTATTAGTAAACTAAATTCATATGATACTCTTTGTGAATACAAAAGACTGAATATATCTATTACCTCGGATAAATAGTAGAATTAATATTTTTAGTTAAATACAAAAGTACCTACAATACAAAGTTCTACCAAATATTAATATCTTTTTTATATTTCTGGACCTTTTATTTATAAATAAGTAGCCGAACTGGTAAAATAATTAGCCAATTATTAGTAAGGCGTTGTTAATTTTTGTATTTTTAATAAAAAGTTGATTATAACCATAATAAAGTTTATTAATTTGAATTCCATAAGAACTTTATAAACTACGCGGGATCCCGTTGTTACGAAGTCAATCCAGCAAAAATCCCGCGGGATTGTGAACAGTGCGGGATTGCAATCCCTAGTAACAAAGTCTTAAAACAATATGGGTATAGTTTTAAAAATTTTCGGGTGGCTAGTTACGAAAATAACATCGGTTTTAAAACTCTTTGCCTGAATCTGTGTGTGTGTCGACGTGCTGTCACTGTACATGAAATTCTAACATTTTATAGTTAGTGACTATAAGAATAAGTAGTAGGGATTCGTGGGTTCTGGCGCACTTCCCCCCAACCCAGACCCCTCTCCTCCCTTCCCTTTGGTATTCTCCAAAATCGATCCGACCAGCGTCACCGCCTAAAAAAAAAAAAAAAAAAAAAAAAGGTCAGCACCCCCATTTGGAGCGATTGTGCTGGGTCCCAGCTTCGTATCTCTTACCGTTTCCGAGATACGTTTTTGCTGAACTCATTCCTACTTGATTAACTAATGAACCCCTGTTAATGACACCTCGACGCTAATGACTAATTGTTTTTTCATGGCTAATTGTTTTTTAGCAATGCTATGTACTCTGTACCTAAATAATAAAAATAATTTATCATGGAAATTATTTCCAAATTTGGAATCTGCTCTTCATCGGTCATTCTCGTGGTACATTTACTATTATTTCATGCTCCTAAACTTATCAACTACGTATGAAAAATATGTTTAAAATTATGTTTTATTATTACAAGTAAAAACACCATATTTCTTTGTCTTAAACGTATACTCATTCAATATTGAAATGCTTTATCAACTACCTGTTACCGCAGTCCATGGTCGAGGACAATGAATTTGTACCATTTTTCACCCCATGCATTCAACATCAAAGCAGTACAGATAATGAATTCGAGATCGATGGGTTGAGAATGATGGTTAATTGCACCTTATGCGTGGAGGAAAGAAATAGTGGACGTTTGGTTGCTGGTTACTCACGCCCATCATCGCCGATTCCGATGGAAGCCGCACCAGTCAACCCCCTCTTGCGGGATTGGACCGCAGAGGAAGATGAAGAAATCAACGAAATTGTCGCCAATACCGATACCGACATGTGGAATAGGGAATATCGTATTCTCCAACAACCACTTCTCCAACTTTGTTTTAATAAATACGATGTTTGTAACATATATTAAAGAATTGTAAATTAATTAAAGCATTTTTTCTCTTTTACTCATCTTATCTACAGGCTACATATTTGGTCATCACTTTGAAAATACGGGACCTTGTCTACACAATTGCAACAATAAAATCTTGGCGATGCATACTATTATTTCATGCACCTAAACTTATCAACTACGTATGACATTTCTCTTTGCTGTATTTCAACCAAGTTAAACGACATGAAACTTTTTAACTTATGTTTTATTATTACAAGTAGATACTCGTTACCATGCGAACACCATATTTCTTTGTCTTAAACGTTTACTCATTTAATATCGAAACGCTTTATCAACAATTTGAACTATTTGATTCCGCAATCGTAATGACTCGCCATTAACTTTGTCAACTATTTCACTAATTTTGTTTTCAGAATCTTAATAACCTTGTTCATTATTTTATCAATTATTTGCTTCCAGTATCATGACAAGTTTTGTTTTCTTGTATAACTACATTTTATCAATTATTGACAAACACATCTAATGATCTGAACTAGTATAAGAACAATCGCATCGTAGCATTTGCTAACAAAGTGCTATCCACTGCCATCGAAAACGTAGACTACTGCTCAAGTCAAGTCAAGACAACCGATATGGATGTGAGTATTATTTATTATCTACATACTTTCATTATGCTTGTTTCTGATTTTGTGACTTGTTTGTCTAAACTATCAACCTTCAGTGTATTCCATAATGTTGATGTGTATTCATTGTTGTACTTACTATTCTTTGTATTCATTGTTATAGCTTACATCTTGCTTTGGTGACAACACCACCGTAGTAGTAGGGATTCGTGGGTTCTGGCGCACTTCCCCCCAACCCAGACCCCTCTCCTCCCTTCCCTTTGGTATCATCCAAACTCGATCCGACCAGCGTCACCGCATAAAAAAAAAAAAAAAAAAAAAAGTAAGCACCCCCATTTGGAGCGATTGCGCTGGGTCCCAGCTTCGTATCTCTTACCGTTTCCGAGATACGTTTTTGCTGAACTCATTCCTACTTGATTAACTAATGAACCCCTGTTAATGACACCTCGACGCTAATGACACACTCGACTTAAGGCCTTAATGACATGATTCTAATCACCTTCCCCGATGCTTCTCATTAACATATCGTTCATGGCTAATTGTTTTTTAGCAATGCTATGTACTCTGTACCTAAATAATAAAAATAATTTATCATGGAAATTATTTCCAAATTTGGAATCTGCTCTTCATCGGTCATTCTCGTGATACATTTACTATTATTTCATGCTCCTAAACTTATCAACTACGTATGAAATATTTTTAAAATTATGTTTTATTATTACAAGTAAAAACACCATATTTCTTTGTCTTAAACGTATACTCATTCAATATTGAAATGCTTTATCAACTACCTGTTACCGCAGTCCATGGTCGAAGACAATGAATTTGTACCATTTTTCACCCCATGCATTCAACATCAAAGCAGTACAGATAATGAATTCGAGATCGATGGGTTGAGAATGATGGTTAATTGCACCTTATGCGTGGAGGAAAGAAATAGTGGACGTTTGGTTGCTGGTTACTCACGCCCATCATCGCCGATTCCGATGGAAGCCGCACCAGTCAACCCCCTCTTGCGGGATTGGACCGCAGAGGAAGATGAAGAAATCAACGAAATTGTCGCCAATACCGATACCGACATGTGGAATAGGGAATATCGTATTCTCCAACAACCACTTCTCCAACTTTGTTTTAATAAATACGATGTTTGTAACATATATTAAAGAATTGTAAATTAATTAAAGCATTTTTCTCTTTTACTCATCTTATCTACAGGCTACATATTTGGTCATCACTTTGAAAATACGGGACCTTGTCTACACAATTGCAACAATAAAATCTTGGCGATGCATACTATTATTTCATGCACCTAAACTTATCAACTACGTATGACATTTCTCTTTGCTGTATTTCAACCAAGTTAAACGACATGAAACTTTTTAACTTATGTTTTATTATTACAAGTAGATACTCGTTACCATGCGAACACCATATTTCTTTGTCTCAAACGTTTACTCATTCAATATCGAAACGCTTGATCAACAATTTGAACTATTTGATTCCGCAATCGTAATGACTCGCCATTAACTTTCACTAATTTTGTTTTCAGAATCTTAATAACCTTGTTCATTATTTTATCAATTATTTGCTTCCAGTATCATGACAAGTTTTGTTTACTTGTATAACTACATTTTATCAATTATTGACAAACACATCTAATGATCTGAACTAGTATAAGAACAATCGCATCGTAGCATTTGCTAACAAAGTGCTATCCACTGCCATCGAAAACGTAGACTACTGCTCAAGTCAAGTCACGACAACCGATATGGATGTGAGTATTATTTATTATCTACATACTTTCATTATGCTTGTTTCTGATTTTGTGACTTGTTTGTCTAAACTATCAACCTTCAGTGTATTCCATAACGTTGATGTGTATTCATTGTTGTACTTACTATTCTTTGTATTCATTGTTATAGCTTACATCATGATCAGAGCTAGACAGATCAAGAGGTACCTTATTTTGAACGATTGCATATTTGAATATAAGCCACTGAGTAACATCGTTAAAAAGTATCATGACTAACGATACTATCATAGTGGATGTGCAAGGCTTTAAAAATGAAAAAAATGAATTTATATTAAAAGAATTAGTTATCGGCGCACAAAAGAGCACAGTCAAATATTTCTAATAAAACCACCATACCCATTCTCTACTCTGACTCTGGAAGAAAAGAAACGTGTCAAGTGGATAGAAAGAAATAGAGGATACCTTTGGAGTGAGGGGCACATTGATTACATAGAATTTAGAAGACTCATTAAGTCCTACTGTGATAAGCGGAGCATCATAGTGAAAGGTAGAGAAAAAGTTGATTGGGTGCGAGAATTATGTGGACACGAAAACGTTTTTGATATAAGTGATAAAGGTATACCTAATTTAGAAACTTTAAGTGAACTCTATTGTAAAGACATATCTACATATAATTGTTTTAACCATACGAAATATTGTGCATTAAGAAATGTTATATGTATTAGAAAATGGATTATAAAAAATAATATATCATTGTATTGACTATTAATAAATAACTGTTTTAATTTATTACCTTTGTTAACATTTACTTGTTTTTATTAATTTCAAGGGTTTTTAAAATAAAGACCAAAATAAATTTAAACATATTTATTACACAAACTTAAAACAGGTCACAAGTAAGTACATCATTTATAATCAAATCAATATAAAAGACTACATATTATTGACATTGTTCAAATTGTAAAGTTAGTAATTTTGAATACAAACTTGAACATTTTTCAAAAATTTGACACAAATCCTGTTTTTCCACTGCCACTAGGCCCAGCCTCTATACAAGTTAATAGATTGTTAAAATGAATCATTGTTACATGTTACTATAAGAAAGATTAATTGGGCAGTGCATAAGAAAGGAAAGCCGACTACAATTTACAATTATAATAAGAAAGATATAATTAGTAGGCAAATACATACAAAATTACATTGGTAATAAGATCATTTTTGATACACAATTTCTTTATAAATTAATAAAATACATATATTACGAGCGACCCGTCTCGACTTCGCAAGGGATGACGAAATACTTTAAATTTTTTCTAGCATTAAATATAGCCTATGTTACTCAGGGAGAATGTAGCTTTCCAACGGTGAAAGAATTTTTCAAATCCGCTTAGTAGTTTTTGAGTTTATTCATTGCAAACATACAAAATACAAAAATACAAATCTTTCCTCTTTATAATATTAGTGTAGATGTAGATAGAAGTCACAAAGATTATTCATAATTATATGTGAAACACTAAAAAACTGAAATAACACAACATTAAAAACATGCATAAAAGACAAATCTTACATATTTTTATTACAGATATTAAAACTACTTACAATAAAAAGAATACTATAAATAAAAAAACACATTGCTAATTAAATCATGCTATTTACTTAAACACAAAAAAATTAACATTTTCTTAAACTATAATGACCCCAAGATGATATGTAACAAATTAGGATATTTTTGTGTGAATATCACATGTTTGATTGATCAAAAACGTTGCATATTGGAAATCAAAAAAAAAATTTTTTCAGTAAACAATTCTTATAATCGTCCATAGTATATTTTTTTGTTGTTATTTATTGACAACTTTAGCCTTAGCCATAACTTTGTAATAACACAACATTAAAAACATGCATAAAACACAAATCTTACATATTTTTATTACAGATATTAAAACTACTTACAATAAAAAGAATACTATAAATAAAAAAAACACATTGCTAATTAAATCATGCTATTTACTTAAACACAAAAAAATTAACATTTTCTTAAACTATATTGACCCCAAGCTAAAGTGTCTGTTGAGTTAGGTAAAAGGCATCGTTTTGTATCCATTATAAGATAAACTAACTTTGGATATTTTTGTGTGAATATCACATGTTTGATTGATCAAAAACGTTGCATATTGGAAATCAAAACATTTTTTTTTTTCAGTAAACAATTCTTATAATCCTAACCTAACCTAACCTAACCTAACCTAACCTAATTTAGAAACTTTAAGTGAACTCTATTGTAAAGACATATCACAAATCTTACATATTTTTATTACAGATATTAAAACTACTTACAATAAAAAGAATACAATAAATAAAAAAACACATTGCTAATTAAATCATGCTACTTACTTAAACACAAAAAATTTAACATTTTCTTAAACTATAATGACCCCAAGATGATATGTAACAAATTAGGATATTTTTGTGTGAATATCACATGTTTGATTGATCAAAAACGATGCATATTAGAAATCAACCTAACCTAACCTAACCTAACCTAATTTAGAAACTTTAAGTGAACTCTATTGTAAAGACATATCTACATATAATTGTTTTAACCATACGAAATATTGTGCATTAAGAAATGTTATATGTATTAGAAAATGGATTATCTAACCTAACCTAATTTAGAAACTTTAAGTGAACTCTATTGTAAAGACATATCACAAATCTTACATATTTTTATTACAGATATTAAAACTACTTACAATAAAAAGAATACAATAAATAAAAAAACACATTGCTAATTAAATCATGCTACTTACTTAAACACAAAAAATTTAACATTTTCTTAAACTATAATGACCCCAAGATGATATGTAACAAATTAGGATAGTTTTGTGTGAATATCACATGTTTGATTGATCAAAAACGATGCATATTAGAAATCAACCTAACCTAACCTAACCTAACCTAATTTAGAAACTTTAAGTGAACTCTATTGTAAAGACATATCACAAATCTTACATATTTTTATTACAGATATTAAAACTACTTACAATAAAAAGAATACATTAAATAAAAAAACACATTGCTAATTAAATCATGCTACTTACTTAAACACAAAAAATTTAACATTTTCTTAAACTATAATGACCCCAAGATGATATGTAACAAATTAGGATATTTTTGTGTGAATATCACATGTTTGATTGATCAAAAACGATGCATATTAGAAATCAACCTAACCTAACCTTTTTTTTTTTTATAGACAGGAAATGCGCCTTATGCATACTCCGTCGCTGGGCAGGCGACGGAGTTATGTGGGGCTCGCCTTCGTGCACCCACTCGACGACGACAGGGCAGTCCAGTGGGTGCTCGAAGGCATACCCACTAAAACCTGTCTGTGTGCTCTCTCCTACCGGATTGTGACGGTGTGGGCTCCTTGTTGGGATTCAACATCACACCGTCCCGGCCGGTCCAACTGTCCGGACCACTGCTGACGATACAGAAGACGCCCGAGCACACGTGGGCGTCTTCTTAGACGTACGAGGCTGGTCAAGGCGGGTGAAGGACTACCCTGTCCTCACCCGCAAACCTCGTTAGGGGGGGAGAAAGCGGTCAAACCTCCGCCTTCGCCCTCCCGGCCGCCTGCGTCTGAGCAGATCCGCGAAGGCGTCGTCCTCACGGGCCCGCTCCGCGGCCTCTTTCTGCGACATAACGTCCTCGCAGAAGGAGACCATTGCCTCCCATGCCCTGTCACTGTCCAACATGGCCTTAACCACGCTGGGCAGGGAGAGGTCATTCCCCATCTCGGCCACTAGACTGCGGCGCTGGCGACTCCAGGCCGCGCACACCTCTAAGGTGTGCTGCGCCGAGTCTTCATTAGCACCGCAGTCGTGGCAAATCGGTGTCGCTTCTCTGCCGATCCGGTGCAGGTAATCGCCGAAACAACCGTGTCCGGTCAACACCTGCACCAGACGATAGGTCAGCGAGCCATGCCTTCGCGCTACCCATTCGCGCAACATCGGCCGTATGGCGCTTACGGTACGAGCGCCGTACTGCGGGGACTGTAAGGCTTCCAGCCAGCGGTCCATCACTGCATCCTGAGCGTCGCGTCTTACACCTTCAACTTCTTCCCGGGTTAGGCGGTCTCCGCGCGCCCTAGCTTCTGTCCGGAACTGGTACACTTCAGCAAGCACCTCCGCCTCCAACTCCCAGGGCGGGGTGCCCGCTAAAACGCAAGCGGCTTCGCCGGAAACGGTTCGGTATCCTCTTATGGCTCTTATTGCCATAGTGCGCTGTGGTCTTCGGAGGAGCGCACGGATCTTGACAGTAAGAGCCTCGAACCATATTGGTGCTCCATACATAGCCATGCTACGGACGACCATGGCATAGAGTCGACGGCAGCTCATGTCAGGGCCCCCTATATTAGGAAGAAGGCGTCCGAGCGCCAGCGCAGCATCGACAAGCCGTGGAACTAGCAACTTGAAATGTTGCAGGAAGTTCCAACGACTGTCAAGGGTGAGGCCCAAGTAGCGCATTGTGGGTTCCACCTTAATTCTTACTCCATCTACGATGATGAAGGCATCAGCAGGTGGTCCTCCTCGAGGCCCGTGGAACAGGATAGCCTGTGTTTTATTAAGGGCCACCTCCAGCCCGAGACGCCGAATTCTTTCCACAACCAACGTTGCCCCGGTAGTGGCCAGACGTGCCGCCTCCTCATAGCTGCTGCCCCGGGCGGTGACAAGTGTATCGTCCGCATAGCAGATGACACCCACCCGGGGCGGTAAGGTTCCTCGCAGCACCCAATCAAAACCAAGGTTCCACAGGAGCGGTCCCAACACCGACCCCTGTGGAACACCACAGCTCATCTCCCGGCTGTACATCTCGCCATTTGGCCCAACGTATTTAACTCGTCTGCCTAAAAGGTAATCCCTTATTACTTTTTGCAAGTAAATCGGCACCCTATGATATTGAAGAGCCTCCAGAACAGTTTCGAATGGGATGGTGTTGAAGGCATTGGCGATGTCTAGAGACACCGCCAGCACCTTTTCCCGATTCGCTTGTGCCCTATTGCAGATTTGCCTTAGCTCCGTTACTGCGTCTATGGTAGACCGTCCGGCGCGGAAGCCGTACTGATGGTCTGATAAATCCGGGCCTGTAGTGGATAGATGTTGGACTATACGGGCTGCGAGCACGCGTTCAAAAAGCTTGCCCGTCTCGTCTAATAGCACTATGGGTCTATAAGCCGACGGAGTGTCAGGGGAACGCCCTTCCTTCTGTAGCAGAACCAGTTTACCATCCTTCCAGATTTTTGGGAACTTACCAGCCTCGAGGCAGGTAGTAAACAAATCCATGAGTCGATCTCCGAGATGCTTAGCCGCTGCGACCAGGATGCAGCCAGGTATACCATCCGGGCCGGGAGCTTTCCTTTTCCCCCGAAGACGATCTATTGCCGCCTCGAATTCCTCCTCCGAGACAGGTGGGATTGCTTCATTGGCTACGGGTTCCCCTGCCAGAGGAGCCATTGCCGGCGGCGTGAAAGCGGCTCTTCTTGGAAACAGTCCCGACACGACGTCTTGCAAAAGTTCTGGTTCGAAGCTTTCAGTTGAGGGCGCAGAACTCTTGAGTTTGCTTCGAACTGCAAGATAAGGTCGCCCCCACGGGTCCCGATCGAGGTCCAGAAGGAATTCTTCTCGGGCTCGTGATTTCGCCTCTGTGATGGCCTTTTGGAGTGCTCTTTTGGCCTCCTTATAGGCGTCGTGTAGGAGCTGCTCTTCGTCGTCGGTGTGTCTTCGGCGGCGGCATCTTTTGTGAGCTCGTCGTGCACGGTTGCTGGCTACACGAAGGGCCGCAATCTCTGAGGACCACCAGTAGACAGCCTTCTTATTTGGAGGCAGTCCCCTGGAGCGAGGCATACACGCATCGCAGACAGCCGTTATATCGTCCCTGAATTTAGAAGCCCGCTCGTTTGTGGTTCCCCTTGTGTCTATATCGGGAGGCCCCCAGCTAGCTACGATTGCCGCTTCCTCCGCCAGATCCCGGTTCAGATGGGTGAGGGCCCACCTTGGAAAGTGAGCCCGTCGAGACGTAATCCTTGGTGGCGTACCCGCCGCTGTTGTGTTGGAGACTTCAAAATTAATATAGAGGTGGTCGGAGAGAGTTTCCACCTCTTCTAGAACACACCAGCCGGAAATGCGTGATGCTAGGGCAGGGGTCGCAAAAGTGACATCTACAATGGATCCTCCTTCTCGCCTCACACACGTGAAAGCTGTTCCGCGATTCATGACACAGAGCCCCATTGATGCGACCCACCGTGCCACTATATTCCCTCGATCGTCGGTAACGGGGGAACCCCATGCTGCGGACTTCGCATTCAGATCCCCCATGATCACCACCTGCATAGGAGTTAGTCTGCCAACAACGAGACCCAACAGATTGACATAGGCCTCAAGTTCTGCTATCGTCGTATTAGGGGAGAAGTACACTCCAACTACTGCTATTTTCCCCCAAGTGGCCACCACGTATCCTAATCCTCGCTCCTTGACCACGAGAGGGTAACGTGAGGTCGCATTTGTTGTAATTGCTACAGAACCGTTAAGATCCCCAACCCAATGAGGCCGGGGTGGCACATAGTACGGTTCTGCAACTACGGCTAGATCAATTTGCCACTCCACTAGGGACTGCGCCAGCAGGTCTTGTGCCCTGGTGGAGTGGTTTATATTGCATTGAAAGAAGTTGAGATGTCGAGACCTATCCATCAAGTTCTGACATCTCAATCTCCACCAAGGCACTCTGCGCCCTCACGGCAGTGCGCACTTCACGTCCGTCCTTTGGTTTGATTTGAGGAGGGTTGCATTTTCTTCCACCCATCCTGTGTCCGGCTGGGCGCTTTGCATCCGCGCATATAGCGCAGTGGAATTCGGCGTTACAGTCCGCCGCAACGTGGTCTGGCTTGCTGCAACGGTAGCAGAGCTGGCTGCGGTCGGTTTCCACTGGACACCGCTGGCTTGTATGGCCGAGACCCAAACATCGGAAACAGCGCATCGGCACGGGATCCAGCGCACTGTGGGACATCCATAGGTCATAAATCTTAAAAACCTGCTTTCTAGTTTTACATTTTATTCCTTGTCGTTACATTGGATAGTTGCGGTACCTTCTGAAACTATAAATAGGAGGTAATTAGAGTGCGCCTTCATTATCTATAGTGCATTCAATGAGAGCGCATCGCCAATCGTAAATACTGTTATCAGTGAGTCATTAAAAAGCGTGACGTCATTTGTTGTCATTGCGGGACCTGTGAGTGCTGTGTGTGTTTTTTCTGAAATGGATATCCAAGAACAGGGTATGTAATAATTAATATTTTTATTTTAATTGTATCTTAGTATATATTTTCTTTAGTATGTCATTGCTACGAGGCGACTTTTCTTGGAGTATTATATTTTAATATTCAAAGTTTGAATAAACTTTTAAATATGTTCCCACTCGCTCCGACTATGGAGGTATATTGCACCATAATCTTTAGACTTTCTTATCTTAGGAAAATTAAAACTTGGCTGCCCTTATCTGCCCTTTTGGCGATGACAAGGGTGCTACGGTTGCCAGATTATCTCGTAGCATTTGCTACGAAATTAGTTTATTTAGTCTTAGTGCTTTGTGTAGGTTTTGTGACTGAATTTTAACCGTTTTTTTTTTGTTTTAGGTAATTTATATATATGCTCGTTTTCAAGAATGCATATTCTTGAAATATGGCTAACTGTCAATACCGATAATGACTCGGAAAAGTGTCGTCAAGTCCTACAAAGTTTGTTGACTACTCTGAACGATGCTGAGAACATTGATATTCATTATTTAGAGAAAATTGTTAATAATTTATGTAAAGCTATTGCTCGATTCTGGAAAAAATGTAATAGGGATAAAACCAAGCTTTTATATAAGAATTCCGATTGGTTTAATGTTATTGAAAAAAATCAACTTGTGAAAAACAATAAGCAATACTCCGTCTGAAACGTCGCCGTGTCATTCACGTGGTCGTCCTCGAAAACCTTTTACGCAATGTAGTAAAAGGACTAAACGTCGGAGAGTAGCTGATTTGTCAAAGTCTGATGATTCTACTGTGAGTGCATTGCTTGATGTTTCAGACTGTTCATTCGATTCGTGTATATCTAGAGTTAGCACTGATGATGTCTTGTCACTTGTGACTGATGCTCAGTTGACAAAACATCAGTATTTATTAATTAAAAACTTTGTTAATAGTAAGATTTCTCCTAATGTATTACCATGTTACCAACAAATTACTAAAGCGAAACAGAGATGTTCCCTTCTAATATAACTGTTTCCGAGTCTTCAGCTGAAGTTGAATTACAAAGTCTTTTTGATCACACAGCTTCTCGAATCCTTGAATCTCAAAAAGAGGTCTTAGATCAGATTCCTGATGATTGTTTGTCTAATATCTCTTTACTTGGGAAATGGGGATTCGATGGCAGCACTGGACATAGTGAATACAAACAATTTTTTTCAGATTCAACTTTAGAAGATAGTAGTTTGTTTGTAACATCTTATGTACCCCTTCAAATTATTGTAAAATTAGTTGAAGATAATTGTAAAATTTGTTGGAAAAATCCTCGACCCTCTTCCACTAGGTACTGCCGTCCTATTCGATTTCAATTTTTGAAAGAAAGCACAGCAGTGTCTTTGCAAGAGGAAGCTTATTTTAAGGATAAAATTGAAAGTTTGCAACCTACTTTTATTCAGATCGACAATCGTGAATTGGTCGTTTCTCATAAGTTGCAGCTTCCAATGGTAGATGGTAAAATTTGTAGTGCTTTAAGTGAAACATCTTCAAGTAGATGTTATATATGTAATGCTTCCCCTAAAGAGATGAATAAAATAGACGAATGTTTACAAAAACCTGTAATAGAGAGTAGATACCAATTTGGATTATCACTACTACATTCTTGGATACGTTTCTTCGAATATTTTATTCATATTTCATATAGATTAGACATAAAGAAATGGCAAGTTAGGCTAGATAGTGATAAACAATTGTTATCAAATAAAAAACAATATGTACAGTCCCAGTTTAGGGAACGATTAGGTTTAATAGTTGACAAGCCGCGTAGTGGTGGAAGCGGGACGTCTAACGACGGAAACACGGCCAGGAAGTTTTTTTTGGAATCAGCTGTATCTGCTGAAATTACAGGTTTGAATAAGGATCTCATAGATCGTTGTTGTGTAATATTACAAACGTTATCTTCTGGACATAAAATTAATGAATGCAAGTTTAAAGACTATGCATTACAAACAGCATACAGCCTGGTCGAGGAATATCCGTGGTATAGTCTTCCTGCTTCTGTCCACAAGGTGCTCGTACATGAATCAGATATTATAAGTTATGCATTGTTATCTATAGGAGAACTTTCCGAAGAAGCTGCTGAAGCGACAAATAAGTATATCAAAATTTATAGACGAAGTCACACTCGAAAAATGTCACGTGAAGTTACCAATCAAGATTTAATACAACGACTATTATTACATTCAGATCCTTATATTACAAGTCTTCGGAAACTTCGTAATAGAATTGTTACATGTTTAATATTGTTAGAATAAGAATAATTTATTTGTATTTTGTTAGTTGTTTTGTTTTTTTTTTGTATTTAATTAATTTTAATTTATTTATTTCTATTATTTTATTATAATTAAATAATGTTATCAATGTTTCGACTCTTATTTTATTTAAAATATATGTTTTACATTCCAATTTTTAAGTGTTTGTTCATGATAAATTTAGGTAAAAGTATGTTATGGTTTATATTTGTTTTTTACTGAAGTAAACGTTTTTTATTCCGTAAATACATGTACTTCTTTCATTTTAATGTTCCTAAAACACTTTTACAACTATAAGTCACTAAAATAATACAATGTATTGATAGTAACAGGACTTTAACTATTTATGACCGCCCTTGTATGGAGCGTGTCCCTCCGTGCAGCGTACGCACTTGGGCGGAGCTCCATCCAACAAGTAGTCTTCCGCCCTCTATGATCTTTTTTGCCGCCTCTACTGGGCATTTTGCAAGAGCAGTGCCAGCACCACTGGGCCCAAAACGTATTTCCCCGACCTTGACATGATCGGGGGAGCAGCCACCCTTTTCGCTGCTAGCGCGTCAGCTTTCTCTCCATTTGCAGCTCCCGGGATGGAGAGGATTCTTGCCCCAGTGGCTGCTTGCTTGCAGCGCACACTCTCTAAGCCGAAGTCTTTCAGCTGCATTTCAGCTCTTGCCTTGCCCAGAATCTGGGCATAGCTGATCCCCTTATCGGCTGCCTCCGGCTGAAGGGTCAGTACAATCGCAGCTGACCGGGGAGGGGCAAGGCTGGTCTTCTTCTTCCTTTTCCCGCTCTTCTTTTTAGCCTTTTTCGCTGCGTCTTGGTTAGCAGCTACAGCCGTCGCCTGTGCAGCCGCTGCAGCAGTTGCGAGCTTCCTCCGTCTTTTCCTTGACGCGGCGTCAGTCCATTCGCCCTCATTAGGAGTATTAGAGGTGATGGCTCCTGTCCGTGCGCTGTTGGCTTGTAAGCCTGAGGTGGACGGAGTCGCTGCAGGAACTGGGTGTCTTCTAGGCACTTGTGTCTGCGCCGGATTCTGCGTCGGTTTTGGCACCGATTTCGGCGCCGCTTTTGGCGCTGGTTTCGGAGCCGTTCTGGGCACTGGTTTTGGCACCGATCTCGATGCTGGGATAGACTGAGCAGAGGTGGTCAGCTCATTCCTTCTGCTGTCCGCCGCTAGCGGCGGTCTAAGAACTGGAGCAGGAGGAAGCCTCTTGTCCATGCTTGCGAGTCTCACGTTGACCATCTCACCTATTGAGACAATCAGGGAGCGCTTTAACTCCTCGATCACTTCCGCCTGTAAGACCGAGGCAAGGACGGCGGATGAGGGTTCCGCTGCAGCACGACTGCGATCCGCATGGTATGCTTGACGCAAAGCCCTCATTTCCTCTTTAAGATGCTCGAGCTCCTTGCTTAGGCGCCGAGTTTCGTCGTCTGTGGTCCTGGCTGTCAAGGACTCCACTATTTCGCCTAGGTTACGTGTCGCCTCTTTGAGTGCTTTTTGCGACGTGCCTTTGAGCTTTCCCGATTTATGGGAGACTTCACTGATAGCCCTAAGGTTTTCTTGAGCCTTCAGTCTCAGGGTTTCCGCACTGATTGAGTCACATCCGGGGGGCGTTTCTGGTCTCGACGACGGGTTAACGCTCCAGAACATCGCCTCCTTTTCAAGTCTTTCCGCTTCAGCCTCAATAGATGCGACTGTCCGACCTGATGGAACTGTCAGGCCTGCCGCCGGTTCAGGGCGCGTAACCTTTTTTGCTGTGGCTTTTGGTCGCCCACGCCCTCTTTGCGCCGATCCGATCTTTGATTGGGTTGCGGAGCCAATCAGCTTCTCGGTCGAGTCATCAGACTCTGAAATGTCCGCTGTTTCACAAGGGCGCTTCCTCGTAGCACCCGCAAGACTAATTCGGCTTCCCGAGAGCGACCCTATGGTCTCTTCTTCGTCCGCCGAAAATGCGTCGGACGCCAACGGCGTCTGCTCGTTTACCTCGCCTGAGCTAGGCATTTGTCCCCGCTCACTTCCGGCCGAGCTAGGCCCACCAACATCAATGGGTATTTTTAATTTAATAGATTTAGAACTCATAACTGTTCCCACGAGTAGGGTTGCAAAAACGGTCGACCCGGGCAGAGGCACCATACCCGGGCAAGCGTAGGGTTGTGAAGCAGGGGGTCCGCCGGTCCCCTGCTCCAGAGGCTACCTTGCGACTGTTCACCCAACAGCCACTCATCCCCTCGCCGCGTAGCTCGCTTGGGATTAGGGATTTTTTAGAGAGGTTGTCTCCTCATGGGGCCACCCAGTTAAGGACAGCCCCCCCGGCCCCGCTCAACGTGGGGTTACGGGTTGACCGACAGTTGGCAAAGTTTGCCTATCCACCGCCTGTGCCCACCACAGACAAGTGAACCTGCCGCCCTCACTCGCACTGCCGCTACCCGGACTATCCGGGACGCCAGCCGAGCCCGAACCGCGTCGCCGCTACCCAGAAACGTTTGGGACGCCGACCCGGAGCCTACGTCATCCGCAAAGCGGACCGGACCATAAAGGCCCTCGCCAGTGATTTTTTAGAGAGGTTTTCTTCCTCGCAGCCCTCATCATTAGATAACGGCCCTCGGCCCCGTACTATGTGCGGGGTTACGAGCTTCTGCAGCAAAACGCCGCCCGCCACTGGTTTTGGTTCACGCCGAAAATCCGGTAGCCCCCATATCTGGGGGCATTCCCCAATCCACCACCCGGGGGACGCGCCCGATGGCAGACCAGAAACTGCACACGGGAACCTAACCTAACCTAACCTAACCTAATTTAGAAACTTTAAGTGAACTCTATTGTAAAGACATATCTACATATAATTGTTTTAACCATACGAAATATTGTGCATTAAGAAATGTTATATGTATTAGAAAATGGATTATAAAAAATAATATATCATTGTATTGACTATTAATAAATAACTGGTCTAATTTATGACCTTTGTTAACATTTACTTGTTTTTATTAATTTCAAGGTTTTTAAAATAAAGATCAAAATAAATTTAAACATATTTATTACACAAACTTAAAACAGGTCACAAGTAAGTACATAATTTATTATCAAATCAATATAAAGGACTACATATAATTGACATTGTTCAAATTGTAAAGTTAGAAATTTTGAATACAAACTTGAACATTTTTCAAAAATTTGACACAAATCCTGTTTTTCCACTGCCACTAGGCCCAGCCTCTATACAAGTTAATAGATTGTTAAAATGAATCATTGTTACGTCTTACTATAAGAACGATTAATTGGGCAGTGCATAAGAAAGGAAAGCTGACTACAATTTACAATTACAATTATAATAAAAAAGATATAATTAGTAGGCAAATACATACAAAATTACATTGGTAATAAGATCATTTCTGATACACGATTTCTTTATACATTAAAAAAATATATATATTACTCCGGTGAAACGGTGACGAAATATCAAATGAATTAAATTAGAGTAATTACTCTAATTTATATCTCAAAACGGATGTTTTGCTTTTAACAGACATTTTTGAAAATTTTCGCGATATTTGTATTAGTACATATCGTTAAGATCCTGCACATTATTACACTTTACCCGGGCTTAGTTGGGATGCTATGTTAAAACAAACTCAAATTGAATTTGAACTTTTGAGTGATATTGAAATGATAGCTTTTATAAAGTGTGGTTTAAGAGGTGGTATTTCTCGGTGTAGTAATAGATATGCGGAAGCTAATAATAAATATTTAGATGATTTTGACGACAATCTACCTGTGTCCTTTTTAACTTATCTAGATACAAACAATCTTTATGGTTGGGCGATGTCTCAATACCTTCCATATGGTAGTTTTGAATGGACTTACACAAATGTGAATTCTGATATTTCACCAACATCAGATGTAGGTAACATAATAGAAGTAGATTTAGACTATTCCGATAATTTACACGACCTTCATTCCGATCTTCCTCTTTACCCAGAAAATATTTGTACACCAGGAAATAGTAAAAAATAGCCAATATAAATAATAAAAGAAATGTTATTCATTTTCAAAATCTTTTGCTTTGTTTAAAGTTGCGAATAAAAATTCATAGTGTTAAAATTCAATCGAGGATCGTGGTTACAAAATATACAATTAAGAGAGAGAGCAAAAATCATAATTTGAAAAAGACTTTACAAATTGATGGATAACTCTGTTTTCAGTAAAACAATGGTAAATGTCGATAAAGGTGTTAATTTGAAATTATTATTAACTCATTGGAAATATATAGGTAAAAGTCAAGGTGCGGAAAGCCTTATTGCTCGCCCTGATTTTTACAGTTTAGCTGTATTTTGCGAAAACCTTGTAGCTATACAGTTAAAAAAACCAACATAATTTATGATAAACCAATATATATTTTTTAGGTTTTAGTATTTTAGATTTATCAAAAATTTTAATATATAACTTTCACTTTAACTATATGAGAGCTAAATTTAGAGAAAATATAAAATTATTGTATACATATACCGACAGCCTCGTGTATCAAATTTTTACTAATGATTTTTATGTTGATATAAAACAAGATTTATATTCATACTTCGATACTTCCGATTATTCAGCTGATAATCCACATGGTTTCCCTCAGATAAATAAAAAAATCGGTTATTTTAAAGATGAAAATAATGGAAAAAAAAAACTTAGGGAATTTGTTGGTTTAAGATCAAAAATGTATGTAATGAATGTAGAAAACAAAGTTATGGCTAAGGCTAAAGTTGTCAATAAATGTACAACAAAAAAATATACTATGGACGATTATAAGAATTGTTTACTGAAAAAAAAAATGTTTTGATTTCCAATATGCATCGTTTTTGATCAATCAAACATGTGATATTCACACAAAAATATCCAAAGTTGGTTTATCTTATAATGGATACAAAACGATGCCTTTTACCTAACTCAACAGACACTTTAGCTTGGGGTCAATATAGTTTAAGAAAATGTTAATTTTTTTGTGTTTAAGTAAATAGCATGATTTAATTAGCAATGTGTTTTTTTTATTTATAGTATTCTTTTTATTGTAAGTAGTTTTAATATCTGTAATAAAAATATGTAAGATTTGTGTTTTATGCATGTTTTTAATGTTGTGTTATTTTAGTTTTATAGTGTTTCACATATAATTATGAACAATCTTTTTGACTTCTATCTACATCTACACTAATATTATAAAGAGGAAAGATTTGTTTTTTTTTTGTATTTTGTATGGTTGCAATGAATAAAATGAAAAACTACTAAGCGGATTTCAAAAATTCTTTCACCGTTGGAAAGCTACATTCTCCCTAAGTAACATAGGCTATATTTAATGCTAGAAAAAATTTTAAGAATTTTGTCCACCCGTGCGAAGTCGAGACTTCGCACGAGGAGTAATATATATATTTTTTTAATGTATAAAGAAATCGTGTATCAGAAATGATCTTATTACCAATGTAATTTTGTATGTATTTGCCTACTAATTATATCTTTTTTATTATAATTGTAATTGTAAATTGTAGTCAGCTTTCCTTTCTTATGCACTGCCCAATTAATCGTTCTTATAGTAAGACGTAACAATGATTCATTTTAACAATCTATTAACTTGTATAGAGGCTGGGCCTAGTGGCAGTGGAAAAACAGGATTTGTGTCAAATTTTTGAAAAATGTTCAAGTTTGTATTCAAAATTTCTAACTTTACAATTTGAACAATGTCAATTATATGTAGTCCTTTATATTGATTTGATAATAAATTATGTACTTACTTGTGACCTGTTTTAAGTTTGTGTAATAAATATGTTTAAATTTATTTTGATCTTTATTTTAAAAACCTTGAAATTAATAAAAACAAGTAAATGTTAACAAAGGTCATAAATTAGACCAGTTATTTATTAATAGTCAATACAATGATATATTATTTTTTATAATCCATTTTCTAATACATATAACATTTCTTAATGCACAATATTTCGTATGGTTAAAACAATTATATGTAGATATGTCTTTACAATAGAGTTCACTTAAAGTTTCTAAATTAGGTTAGGTTAGGTTAGGTTGATTTCTAATATGCATCGTTTTTGATCAATCAAACATGTGATATTCACACAAAACCATCCTAATTTGTTACATATCATCTTGGGGTCATTATAGTTTAAGAAAATGTTAAATTTTTTGTGTTTAAGTAAGTAGCATGATTTAATTAGCAATGTGTTTTTTTATTTATTGTATTCTTTTTATTGTAAGTAGTTTTAATATCTGTAATAAAAATATGTAAGATTTGTGATATGTCTTTACAATAGAGTTCACTTAAAGTTTCTAAATTAGGTTAGGTTAGATAATCCATTTTCTAATACATATAACATTTCTTAATGCACAATATTTCGTATGGTTAAAACAATTATATGTAGATATGTCTTTACAATAGAGTTCACTTAAAGTTTCTAAATTAGGTTAGGTTAGGTTAGGTTAGGTTGATTTCTAATATGCATCGTTTTTGATCAATCAAACATGTGATATTCACACAAAAATATCCTAATTTGTTACATATCATCTTGGGGTCATTATAGTTTAAGAAAATGTTAAATTTTTTGTGTTTAAGTAAGTAGCATGATTTAATTAGCAATGTGTTTTTTTATTTATTGTATTCTTTTTATTGTAAGTAGTTTTAATATCTGTAATAAAAATATGTAAGATTTGTGATATGTCTTTACAATAGAGTTCACTTAAAGTTTCTAAATTAGGTTAGGTTAGGTTAGGTTAGGTTAGGTTAGGTTGATTTCTAATATGCATCGTTTTTGATCAATCAAACATGTGATATTCACACAAAACTATCCTAATTTGTTACATATCATCTTGGGGTCATTATAGTTTAAGAAAATGTTAAATTTTTTGTGTTTAAGTAAGTAGCATGATTTAATTAGCAATGTGTTTTTTTATTTATTGTATTCTTTATATTGTAAGTAGTTTTAATATCTGTAATAAAAATATGTAAGATTTGTGATATGTCTTTACAATAGAGTTCACTTAAAGTTTCTAAATTAGGTTAGGTTAGATAATCCATTTTCTAATACATATAACATTTCTTAATGCACAATATTTCGTATGGTTAAAACAATTATATGTAGATATGTCTTTACAATAGAGTTCACTTAAAGTTTCTAAATTAGGTTAGGTTAGGTTAGGTTAGGTTGATTTCTAATATGCATCGTTTTTGATCAATCAAACATGTGATATTCACACAAAAATATCCTAATTTGTTACATATCATCTTGGGGTCATTATAGTTTAAGAAAATGTTAAATTTTTTGTGTTTAAGTAAGTAGCATGATTTAATTAGCAATGTGGTTTTTTATTTATTGTATTCTTTTTATTGTAAGTAGTTTTAATATCTGTAATAAAAATATGTAAGATTTGTGATATGTCTTTACAATAGAGTTCACTTAAAGTTTCTAAATTAGGTTAGGTTAGGTTAGGTTAGGTTAGGATTATAAGAATTGTTTACTGAAAAAAAAAATGTTTTGATTTCCAATATGCATCGTTTTTGATCAATCAAACATGTAATATTCACACAAAAATATCCAAAGTTAGTTTATCTTATAATGGATACAAAACGATGCCTTTTACCTAACTCAACAGACACTTTAGCTTGGGGTCAATATAGTTTAAGAAAATGTTAATTTTTTTGTGTTTAAGTAAATAGCATGATTTAATTAGCAATGTGTTTTTTTTATTTATAGTATTCTTTTTATTGTAAGTAGTTTTAATATCTGTAATAAAAATATGTAAGATTTGTGTTTTATGCATGTTTTTAATGTTGTGTTATTACAAAGTTATGGCTAAGGCTAAAGTTGTCAATAAATAACAACAAAAAAATATACTATGGACGATTATAAGAATTGTTTACTGAAAAAATTTTTTTTTTGATTTCCAATATGCAACGTTTTTGATCAATCAAACATGTGATATTCACACAAAAATATCCTAATTTGTTACATATCATCTTGGGGTCATTATAGTTTAAGAAAATGTTAATTTTTTTGTGTTTAAGTAAATAGCATGATTTAATTAGCAATGTGTTTTTTTATTTATAGTATTCTTTTTATTGTAAGTAGTTTTAATATCTGTAATAAAAATATGTAAGATTTGTCTTTTATGCATGTTTTTAATGTTGTGTTATTTCAGTTTTTTAGTGTTTCACATATAATTATGAATAATCTTTGTGACTTCTATCTACATCTACACTAATATTATAAAGAGGAAAGATTTGTATTTTTGTATTTTGTATGTTTGCAATGAATAAACTCAAAAACTACTAAGCGGATTTGAAAAATTCTTTCACCGTTGGAAAGCTACATTCTCCCTGAGTAACATAGGCTATATTTAATGCTAGAAAAATTTTTAAAGTATTTTGTCATCCCTTGCGAAGTCGAGACGGGTCGCTCGTAATATATGTATTTTATTAATTTATAAAGAAATTGTGTATCAAAAATGATCTTATTACCAATGTAATTTTGTATGTATTTGCCTACTAATTATATCTTTCTTATTATAATTGTAAATTGTAGTCGGCTTTCCTTTCTTATGCACTGCCCAATTAATCGTTCTTATAGTAACATGTAACAATGATTCATTTTAACAATCTATTAACTTGTATAGAGGCTGGGCCTAGTGGCAGTGGAAAAACAGGATTTGTGTCAAATTTTTGAAAAATGTTCAAGTTTGTATTCAAAATTACTAACTTTACAATTTGAACAATGTCAATAATATGTAGTCTTTTATATTGATTTGATTATAAATGATGTACTTACTTGTGACCTGTTTTAAGTTTGTGTAATAAATATGTTTAAATTTATTTTGGTCTTTATTTTAAAAACCCTTGAAATTAATAAAAACAAGTAAATGTTAACAAAGGTAATAAATTAAAACAGTTATTTATTAATAGTCAATACAATGATATATTATTTTTTATAATCCATTTTCTAATACATATAACATTTCTTAATGCACAATATTTCGTATGGTTAAAACAATTATATGTAGATATGTCTTTACAATAGAGTTCACTTAAAGTTTCTAAATTAGGTATACCTTTATCACTTATATCAAAAACGTTTTCGTGTCCACATAATTCTCGCACCCAATCAACTTTTTCTCTACCTTTCACTATGATGCTCCGCTTATCACAGTAGGACTTAATGAGTCTTCTAAATTCTATGTAATCAATGTGCCCCTCACTCCAAAGGTATCCTCTATTTCTTTCTATCCACTTGACACGTTTCTTTTCTTCCAGAGTCAGAGTAGAGAATGGGTATGGTGGTTTTATTAGAAATATTTGACTGTGCTCTTTTGTGCGCCGATAACTAATTCTTTTAATATAAATTCATTTTTTTCATTTTTAAAGCCTTGCACATCCACTATGATAGTATCGTTAGTCATGATACTTTTTAACGATGTTACTCAGTGGCTTATATTCAAATATGCAATCGTTCAAAATAAGGTACCTCTTGATCTGTCTAGCTCTGATCATGATGTAAGCTATAACAATGAATACAAAGAATAGTAAGTACAACAATGAATACACATCAACGTTATGGAATACACTGAAGGTTGATAGTTTAGACAAACAAGTCACAAAATCAGAAACAAGCATAATGAAAGTATGTAGATAATAAATAATACTCACATCCATATCGGTTGTCGTGACTTGACTTGAGCAGTAGTCTACGTTTTCGATGGCAGTGGATAGCACTTTGTTAGCAAATGCTACGATGCGATTGTTCTTATACTAGTTCAGATCATTAGATGTGTTTGTCAATAATTGATAAAATGTAGTTATACAAGTAAACAAAACTTGTCATGATACTGGAAGCAAATAATTGATAAAATAATGAACAAGGTTATTAAGATTCTGAAAACAAAATTAGTGAAAGTTAATGGCGAGTCATTACGATTGCGGAATCAAATAGTTCAAATTGTTGATAAAGCGTTTCGATATTGAATGAGTAAACGTTTGAGACAAAGAAATATGGTGTTCGCATGGTAACGAGTATCTACTTGTAATAATAAAACATAAGTTAAAAAGTTTCATGTCGTTTAACTTGGTTGAAATACAGCAAAGAGAAATGTCATACGTAGTTGATAAGTTTAGGTGCATGAAATAATAGTATGCATCGCCAAGATTTTATTGTTGCAATTGTGTAGACAAGGTCCCGTATTTTCAAAGTGATGACCAAATATGTAGCCTGTAGATAAGATGAGTAAAAGAGAAAAATGCTTTAATTAATTTACAATTCTTTAATATATTAGGTTGGGGAATAAGTTCGTTCGGTTTTTTTCGAAGAGGATTATTTAAAGTATTTGTTTGTTGTTGAGCAAAGTGTTTGTATTCATTAGACAGTGCCTTTTCTGCTCTACAGAACTGTGTTATTTGTTTTTCGAATATTTTTAGTTTTTCCTATTTTCTGGGCTTCGAAATGGAATACCCAGGTGACAAAAATCAGCATTTTCGACATCTACGTTTCTTCGCTTTTCATCGGGGTCAAAAAGCAGCTGAAGCCGCTCGTGACATATGCAACGTGTATGGAGAAGGTGTCATAGGTGAGCGCGCAGCACAGAAATGATTTGCAAAGTTCAAAAATGGTGACTTTGATCTCGAAGACATGCCTCGCAGTGGACGACCTGCAGAATTCGATGTCTTCATCGCCTTGAGGTGCGATGTACGGGGAAATGCTTGAACGGAACGCAACAGTCAACAAGGAGCTCTACGCCGTGTAAATGAGGCTATGCGACTGAAAAGACCTGACCGACAAGGCCAAGTCATCTTGCTCCACGACAACGCCAGACCCCATGTTGCACAAGTCGTCAAAACCGCACTCCAAGAACTCGAATGGGAGGTTCTTCAGCATCCACCGTACTTTCCGAACCTTGCGCCAACAGATTATCAGCTTTTCCATTCCTTGTCGAATCAAATGAGGGGTGTTATCTTCGACGGCGAAGAGGACCTCAAAAACTGGCTCATCAACTTCTTCGACACCAGACCGGACGATTTTTGGCGGAACGGCATCAACAAATTAGTCGAGAGGTGGGAGGAGGTTGTAAACAGTAACGGCGAATACATTATTGATCAATTTATTGTTATAATTATTGGTTTTTGTTGAAAGAAAGCACTTTGAAAAAACCGAACGAACTTATTCCCCAACCCAATATGTTACAAACATCGTATTTATTAAAACAAAGTTGGAGAAGTGGTTGTTGGAGAATACGATATTCCCTATTCCACATGTCGGTATCGGTATTGGCGACAATTTCGTTGATTTCTTCATCTTCCTCTGCGGTCCCATCCCGCAAGAGGGGGTTGACTGGTGCGGCTTCCATCGGAATCGGCGATGATGGGCGTGAGTAACCAGCAACCAAACGTCCACTATTTCTTTCCTCCACGCATAAGGTGCAATTAACCATCATTCTCAACCCATCGATCTCGAATTCATTATCTGTACTGCTTTGATGTTGAATGCATGGGGTGAAAAATGGTACAAATTCATTGACCACGGACTGCGGTAACAGGTAGTTGATAAAGCATTTCAATATTGAATGAGTATACGTTTAAGACAAAGAAATATGGTGTTTTTACTTGTAATAATAAAACATAATTTTAAAAATATTTCATACGTAGTTGATAAGTTTAGGAGCACATATTTCTAATCAATCAAATATTTCTAATAAAACCACCATACCCATTCTCTACTCTGACTCTGGAAGAAAAGAAACGTGTCAAGTGGATAGAAAGAAATAGAGGATACCTTTGGAGTGAGGGGCACATTGATTACATAGAATTTAGAAGACTCATTAAGCCCTACTGTGATAAGCGGAGCATCATAGTGAAAGGTAGAGAAAAAGTTGATTGGGTGCGAGAATTATGTGGACACGAAAACGTTTTTGATATAAGTGATAAAGGTATACCTAATTTAGAAACTTTAAGTGAACTCTATTGTAAAGACATATCTACATATAATTGTTTTAACCATACGAAATATTGTGCATTAAGAAATGTTATATGTATTAGAAAATGGATTATAAAAAATAATATATCATTGTATTGACTATTAATAAATAACTGTTCTAATTTATTACCTTTGTTAACATTTATTTGTCTTTAATAATTTCAAGGGTTTTTAAACTAACCTAACCTAACCTAATTTAGAAACTTTAAGTGAACTCTATTGTAAAGACATATCACAAATCTTACATATTTTTATTACAGATATTAAAACTACTTACAATAAAAAGAATACAATAAATAAAAAAAAACATTGCTAATTAAATCATGCTTAAACACAAAAAAATTAACATTTTCTTAAACTATAATGACCCCAAGATGATATGTAACAAATTAGGATATTTTTGTGTGAATATCACATGTTTGATTGATCAAAAACGATGCATATTAGAAATCAACCTAACCTAACCTAACCTAACCTAACCTAATTTAGAAACTTTAAGTGAACTCTATTGTAAAGACATATCACAAATCTTACATATTTTTATTACAGATATTAAAACTACTTACAATAAAAAGAATACAATAAATAAAAAAACACATTGCTAATTAAATCATGCTACTTACTTAAACACAAAAAATTTAACATTTTCTTAAACTATAATGACCCCAAGATGATATGTAACAAATTAGGATATTTTTGTGTGAATATCACATGTTTGATTGATCAAAAACGATGCATATTAGAAATCAACCTAACCTAACCTAACCTAATTTAGAAACTTTAAGTGAACTCTATTGTAAAGACATATCACAAATCTTACATATTTTTATTACAGATATTAAAACTACTTACAATAAAAAGAATACAATAAATAAAAAAACACATTGCTAATTAAATCATGCTACTTACTTAAACACAAAAAATTTAACATTTTCTTAAACTATAATGACCCCAAGATGATATGTAACAAATTATAATATTTTTGTGTGAATATCACATGTTTGATTGATCAAAAACGATGCATATTAGAAATCAACCTAACCTAACCTAATTTAGAAACTTTAAGTGAACTCTATTGTAAAGACATATCTACATATAATTGTTTTTGTTGGAAATATTTTTTATAGGAAAAATATTAAAAACGTGTAAACATTGTCAACAGTATATTTTGAAGTAACAAATAATATTCTATGTTTAAATATGTACCTTAAGTCATAAAATAAGTTTTGATTATAAAAAAAGATTGTATATCACAACACCTCCCCTTAATCAAAACCTATATGTAAGTACATACAACATCTGACCACAAAAAATTACAGAACATAAAAACTAAGTATAATTTAGGAACAAAAAGGACAAAAATATAAAGGCTTACAACATTACGTTATTCCCATACAAGATATACATTTATGATGGTTAACGTAGGTCAATGGCTTTGTTAACACATCAGCTGACATTTCTGTACTCTTAAGATATTTTAAGCCAATAATATTTTCTAATACCTTCTCTCTAATAAACTGATACTTGGTATCAATATGTTTAGTTCTGTTGTGGTACACGGGATTATTTGCGATATTTTGTGCACTTTGGCTGTCACTGTAAATCGTAACACAATCGTATAATTTACCACATACCTCATAAATCAAACGACGCAAGTATATGGCTTCTTTAGCGGCGTCTGTAAGTGCCATATACTCTGCTTCCGCTGAAGACAGAGCAACCGTTGGCTGCTTTCGTGAGGCCCACGCTACAGGTCCATTTCCCAGCTTAAAATAATACCCCGTGTATGAGCGTCGATCACGCTTACAATTGGCCCAATCTGCATCCGTATATCCAATCAAAGGACTTTCAGTTTTCCTATAAACAATAGAGTAGTCTATAGTCTGTTTTAAGTATTGTAATATACGTTTTGCAGCTTCCCAATGAGTTTTATTGAAACAAGTGTTAAACTGACTTAAATAGCTCGTAGCATATGCTATATCGGGACGGGTATTAACAGCTAAAAACATCAAAGATCCTATGAGATTTTGGTATGGATAATTGCACTCACCTGCGGTTCCATCATCTAACTTATTGTTTACCAAAGGTGTAGAATAGCCTTTACACGATTCCATATTAAACCTTTTAAGTATTTTTTCAATATATGTCTTTTGATTTATACGTATCTCATCACAATTTTTATTAACATTTATACCTAAATAATATGTCAAATTACCGAGGTCTTTCAAAGTGAAATGTTTTTGTAGATCAGATTTCACAATGTCAAAAATGCTGTCATTCTTATGAAAGACAATAATGTCATCAACGAAAATTGCCAAAATTATTATATCAGAACCAAAAAGTTTTTTATAGATACACGGCTCTGAAGGTAATTTTGTGAAACCAATACTACATAATGTTTCATTCAGTTTTGTATACCATGCACGCGGAGCTTGCTTCAAACCATACAAACTTTTTTGTAATAAGCAAACTTTTCTTTCTTGCCCTTTAACAACAAATCCTTTGGGCTGTTCCATGTACACTTCTTCCGAAAGATCACCATTTAAAAATGCAGTGTCAACATCCAGATGTTGCATCTTTAAATCGTATTCGGCAGCAAGAGCAAAGAGGGTTCGAAGCGATGAATTCCTTACAACAGGAGCAAACGTTTCATGATAGTCAACGCCTTCTATTTGACTATAACCCTTAATGACAAGTCTCGCTTTGTACTTGATAATATTGTTATGTGCATCCGTCTTGACCTTATAAAGCCATCTGCACGGAATAACTTTCTTGTCTGGTTTGTCCACTAGCCTCCATGTTTTTAAATTCATAAGAGACTGATATTCACTTTCCATCGCCATCTGCCATTTATCTACATCATCAGATGTAATGGCTTGTGTGTATGTCTGAGGCTCCAACATATCGTTCAGCACGACACTGTACGAAAAATAGTCAGGCGGCTTACGAACTCTAGAAGGATAACGGCCTTCAGTTTGAGAACTTGTCTCAGGTTCATTCGGCGGTGGAATATCCGATGAAGCGACAGTTTCAATATCTGGCGATTGAATATCTGACGAAGCAACAGCTTCAATATCCCTATTACTATCCCCCCTTAGTGGACACAACACAGACTGATCCACATTTTCAGAAGGAGAACAGGATTCGGTAGTTTGGCCCCTAGAGGTACTAGCAGAAGGCTCATTTTCTATTTCTACATTGTTTGTCAATGTCAAAATAGGATTGAGAATATTCACCTGCTCCGAATTCCCGGTTTCCTTTAGACTTTTAAAACAGGTCTCAAAAAATGTAACGTCTCGTGCTTTAATCATTTTTCTTGGGTAATGAGCATTTCTGAAAATATAACTATTCGGATCATCAGTGTACCCAACAAAAATATATTCTTCGGCTTTAAGATCAAATTTCTTCCTTTGACATGATGGTATATGTACTAGTGCACGACAACCAAATACCTTGAGGTGTGATAAATTCGGTTTGTGCCCAAACCATCTTTCAAAAGGTGTATCAGATCCAACTAAAGCACGGTGTGGAGACCGATTTTTTAAGTAAACAGCAGTTTGAATAGCATCTTCCCAAAAAGATATCGAAAGAAAACTACCTGCTAACATAGAGCGAGCTTTCTCAACTATAGACCGAATGGTACGCTCTGCTACCCCATTTTGCTGAGGAGAGTACGGCACTGATGTTTCATGAACGATTCCATTCATCGCAAAATAGTTTTGCAAGTCATCGTTAATAAACTCAGTCCCATTGTCAGATCTGACAGTTTTAATTTTTTGACCAGTTTGCTTCTCTACAAGTAAATGAAAAATCTTAAATTTTTCTTTTACTTCAGATTTCGCATTCAAAAAATATACAAATATTTTGCGCGTATAGTCATCGATTAGTAATAAAGCATATCTATTGCCTTGAAAAGAATTGCCAGACATTGGCCCACATACATCACAATGAATCAACTCAAGTGATGATGTTGCCTTTTTGAACGCAACACTTTTAAAGGGCTTACGTGCTTGCTTTCCCTCTACACAAGCAACACAACTAGTTTTATCTACAATGCTATATTCTATACCTACTTTTCTATTTCTTAGCAGATTCATCCCAATACGGCATAAATGGCCTAGACGTCTATGCCATAACTGGTATTTATTAGACAGTGATTCAGCCATAGCCACATCTCGAGTTCTATCGCATGGTGTATTTACAGTACAGTTTAACTTGTACAGCCCGTCCACAACAGAACCAAACAGAATAGGACTACCTGAAAAAGAAAAAGTATCAGATTCAAAAAATTTACAGCCTTGCTTATCGAATAATACTGTGAAACCATTTTGTACAGCCTTATATACAGATATTAAATTAGTTTTTAAATTAGGGACACATACAACATTAGAAATACTATTTATAGAGGAATTCGTACATAAAGAAATATCACCTTCACCTATACAATCTACTTTATCTCCATTTGCAACAGTTACAGAACCCATATCAAAACGTTTCAAATTTACGAACCAATCTTGCCGCGATGTCATGTGTTTTGTCGCCCCGGAGTCAATAAACCAATCGTTCATCGAATTTCCATTACCGATGCCTAATGCAACCAAGGACTTCTCCTCTGTGGATTTCCTTTTCTTCAATGGGCAATCCGGCCTCTTATGTCCAGGCTCCTTACAATCATAACATATGATGGGCTTCTTTTTCTTTGGTTTTTTAGTTTGACTTTTGTGACTCTGATCTGTCCGCAAAGCTGACTCAGATTGTGTAGTACTCTTTGACATTTCATTTAACAACTTCGACTTCACTAATTCAGTAGTTACTTGAATATTGCTATTTTCTAATGCCATTATTAGAGGATCATATTTAGATGATAAGCCTCCCAATAAAATAGCAGCAAGTGAAGCATCTTCAATATTTTTGCCTATATCAGCCAAGTCCTGAGCAGTACTTACAACGGCATTAATATATGACTCAATATCATTGAAGCTATTTAACGTATATCGGTACAGTTTCCTCTCTAAAGCTAATCTACGTCCCATGCCTTTGTCTTCATAGGCATTTTGAAGGGACTTCCATGCTTCAGAAGCAGTTTTAGAATTTCTAACATGCGTTATAGCGGAGTCTTCTAATGTAAGACATATTTTAGTGAGAGCCTTTCGGTCGTTCCTTACCTTGATCGGATCGGAAGTTTTATCACCACTTGGATAACCATCTATTGCATCCCATAGATCTTCATGCATCAAATAATTACGCATCTTGAACTTCCAAAGACTGTAGCCATCTCTGTTACGAAGAGAAAATGATGGAAGTGACGAAGAAAATCCTTTTCCAGAAACATCACCACTACCATTTGCCATTATTATATCTCACTAAAGACTTCAAAAATACTTATTTTCGTGCTGATAACGTGTTGGAAATATTTTTTATAGGAAAAATATTAAAAACGTGTAAACATTGTCAACAGTATATTTTGAAGTAACAAATAATATTCCTTGTTTAAATATGTACCTTAAGTCATAAAATAAGTTTTGATTATAAAAAAAGATTGTATATCACAACAGTTTTAACCATACGAAATATTGTGCATTAAGAAATGTTATATGTATTAGAAAATGGATTATAAAAAATAATATATCATTGTATTGACTATTAATAAATAACTGGTCTAATTTATGACCTTTGTTAGCATTTACTTGTTTTTATTAATTTCAAGGTTTTTAAAATAAAGATCAAAATAAATTTAAACATATTTATTACACAAACTTAAAACAGGTCACAAGTAAGTACATCATTTATTATCAAATCAATATAAAGGACTACATATAATTGACATTGTTCAAATTGTAAAGTTAGAAATTTTGAATACAAACTTGAACATTTTTCAAAAATTTGACACAAATCCTGTTTTTCCACTGCCACTAGGCCCAGCCTCTATACAAGTTAATAGATTGTTAAAATGAATCATTGTTACGTCTTACTATAAGAACGATTAATTGGGCAGTGCATAAGAAAGGAAAGCTGACTACAATTTACAATTACAATTATAATAAAAAAGATATAATTAGTAGGCAAATACATACAAAATTACATTGGTAATAAGATCATTTCTGATACACGATTTCTTTATACATTAAAAAAAATATATATATTACTCCTCGTGCGAAGTCTCGACATCGCACGGGTGGACAAAATTCTTAAAAAATTTTCTAGCATTAAATATAGCCTATGTTACTTAGGGAGAATGTAGCTTTCCAACGGTGAAAGAATTTTTGAAATCCGCTTAGTAGTTTTTCATTTTATTCATTGCAACCATACAAAATACAAAAAAAACAAATCTTTCCTCTTTATAATATTAGTGTAGATGTAGATAGAAGTCAAAAAGATTGTTCATAATTATATGTGAAACACTATAAAACTAAAATAACACAACATTAAAAACATGCATAAAACACAAATCTTACATATTTTTATTACAGATATTAAAACTACTTACAATAAAAAGAATACTATAAATAAAAAAAACACATTGCTAATTAAATCATGCTATTTACTTAAACACAAAAAAATTAACATTTTCTTAAACTATATTGACCCCAAGCTAAAGTGTCTGTTGAGTTAGGTAAAAGGCATCGTTTTGTATCCATTATAAGATAAACCAACTTTGGATATTTTTGTGTGAATATCACATGTTTGATTGATCAAAAACGATGCATATTGGAAATCAAAACATTTTTTTTTTTCAGTAAACAATTCTTATAATCGTCCATAGTATATTTTTTTGTTGTACATTTATTGACAACTTTAGCCTTAGCCATAACTTTGTTTTCTACATTCATTACATACATTTTTGATCTTAAACCAACATATTCCCTAAGTTTTTTTTTCCATTATTTTCATCTTTAAAATAACCGATTTTTTTATTTATCTGAGGGATACCATGTGGATTATCAGCTGAATAATCGGAAGTATCGAAGTATGAATATAAATCTTGTTTTATATCAACATAAAAATCATTAGTAAAAATTTGATACACGAGGCTGTCGGTATATGTATACAATAATTTTATATTTTCTCTAAATTTAGCTTTCATATAGTTAAAGTGAAAGTTATATATTAAAATTTTTGATAAATCTAAAATACTAAAACCTAAAAAATATATATTGGTTTATCATAAATTATGTTGGTTTTTTTAACTGTATAGCTACAAGGTTTTCGCAAAATACAGCTAAACTGTAAAAATCAGGGCGAGCAATAAGGCTTTCCGCACCTTGACTTTTACCTATATATTTCCAATGAGTTAATAATAATTTCAAATTAACACCTTTATCGACATTTACCATTGTTTTACTGAAAACAGAGTTATCCATCAATTTGTAAAGTCTTTTTCAAATTATGATTTTTGCTCTCTCTCTTAATTGTATATTTTGTAACCACGATCCTCGATTGAATTTTAACACTATGAATTTTTATTCGCAACTTTAAACAAAGCAAAAGATTTTGAAAATGAATAACATTTCTTTTATTATTTATATTGGCTATTTTTTACTATTTCCTGGTGTACAAATATTTTCTGGGTAAAGAGGAAGATCGGAATGAAGGTCGTGTAAATTATCGGAATAGTCTAAATCTACTTCTATTATGTTACCTACATCTGATGTTGGTGAAATATCAGAATTCACATTTGTGTAAGTCCATTCAAAACTACCATATGGAAGGTATTGAGACATCGCCCAACCATAAAGATTGTTTGTATCTAGATAAGTTAAAAAGGACACAGGTAGATTGTCGTCAAAATCATCTAAATATTTATTATTAGCTTCCGCATATCTATTACTACACCGAGAAATACCACCTCTTAAACCACACTTTATAAAAGCTATCATTTCAATATCACTCAAAAGTTCAAATTCAATTTGAGTTTGTTTTAACATAGCATCCCAACTAAGCCCGGGTAAAGTGTAATAATGTGCAGGATCTTAGCGATATGTACTAATACAAATATCAAATGAATTAAATTAGAGTAATTACTCTAATTTATATCTCAAAACGGATGTTTTGCTTTTAACAGACATTTTTGAAAATTTTCGCGATATTTGTATTAGTACATATCGTTAAGATCCTGCACATTATTACACTTTACCCGATAATTCAAAATTTCTAACTTTACAATTTGAACAATGTCAATTATATGTAGTCCTTTATATTGATTTGATAATAAATGATGTACTTACTTGTGACCTGTTTTAAGTTTATGTAATAAATATGTTTAAATTTATTTTGATCTTTATTTTAAAAACCTTGAAATTAATAAAAACAAGTAAATGTTAACAAAGGTCATAAATTAGACCAGTTATTTATTAATAGTCAATACAATGATATATTATTTTTTATAATCCATTTTCAAATACATATAACATTTCTTAATGCACAATATTTCGTATGGTTAAAACAATTATATGTAGATATGTCTTTACAATAGAGTTCACTTAAAGTTTCTAAATTAGGTTAGGTTAGGTTGATTTCTAATATGCATCGTTTTTGATCAATCAAACATGTGATATTCACACAAAAATATCCTAATTTGTTACATATCATCTTGGGGTCATTATAGTTTAAGAAAATGTTAAATTTTTTGTGTTTAAGTAAGTAGCATGATTTAATTAGCAATGTGTTTTTTTATTTATTGTATTCTTTTTATTGTAAGTAGTTTTAATATCTGTAATAAAAATATGTAAGATTTGTGATATGTCTTTACAATAGAGTTCACTTAAAGTTTCTAAATTAGGTTAGGTTAGGTTAGGTTGATTTCTAATATGCATCGTTTTTGATCAATCAAACATGTGATATTCACACAAAAATATCCTAATTTGTTACATATCATCTTGGGGTCATTATAGTTTAAGAAAATGTTAAATTTTTTGTGTTTAAGTAAGTAGCATGATTTAATTAGCAATGTGTTTTTTTATTTATTGTATTCTTTTTATTGTAAGTAGTTTTAATATCTGTAATAAAAATATGTAAGATTTGTGATATGTCTTTACAATAGTGTTCACTTAAAGTTTCTAAATTAGGTTAGGTTAGGTTAGGTTAGGTTAGGTTGATTTCTAATATGCATCGTTTTTGATCAATCAAACATGTGATATTCACACAAAAATATCCTAATTTGTTACATATCATCTTGGGGTCATTATAGTTTAAGAAAATGTTAATTTTTTTGTGTTTAAGTAAGTAGCATGATTTAATTAGCAATGTTTTTTTTTATTTATTGTATTCTTTTTATTGTAAGTAGTTTTAATATCTGTAATAAAAATATGTAAGATTTGTGATATGTCTTTACAATAGAGTTCACTTAAAGTTTCTAAATTAGGTTAGGTTAGGTTAGGTTAGTTTAAAAACCCTTGAAATTATTAAAGACAAATAAATGTTAACAAAGGTAATAAATTAGAACAGTTATTTATTAATAGTCAATACAATGATATATTATTTTTTATAATCCATTTTCTAATACATATAACATTTCTTAATGCACAATATTTCGTATGGTTAAAACAATTATATGTAGATATGTCTTTACAATAGAGTTCACTTAAAGTTTCTAAATTAGGTATACCTTTATCACTTATATCAAAAACGTTTTCGTGTCCACATAATTCTCGCACCCAATCAACTTTTTCTCTACCTTTCACTATGATGCTCCGCTTATCACAGTAGGGCTTAATGAGTCTTCTAAATTCTATGTAATCAATGTGCCCCTCACTCCAAAGGTATCCTCTATTTCTTTCTATCCACTTGACACGTTTCTTTTCTTCCAGAGTCAGAGTAGAGAATGGGTATGGTGGTTTTATTAGAAATATTTGATTGATTAGAAATATGTGCTCCTAAACTTATCAACTACGTATGAAATATTTTTAAAATTATGTTTTATTATTACAAGTAAAAACACCATATTTCTTTGTCTTAAACGTATACTCATTCAATATTGAAATGCTTTATCAACTACCTGTTACCGCAGTCCGTGGTCAATGAATTTGTACCATTTTTCACCCCATGCATTCAACATCAAAGCAGTACAGATAATGAATTCGAGATCGATGGGTTGAGAATGATGGTTAATTGCACCTTATGCGTGGAGGAAAGAAATAGTGGACGTTTGGTTGCTGGTTACTCACGCCCATCATCGCCGATTCCGATGGAAGCCGCACCAGTCAACCCCCTCTTGCGGGATTGGACCGCAGAGGAAGATGAAGAAATCAACGAAATTGTCGCCAATACCGATACCGACATGTGGAATAGGGAATATCGTATTCTCCAACAACCACTTCTCCAACTTTGTTTTAATAAATACGATGTTTGTAACATATATTAAAGAATTGTAAATTAATTAAAGCATTTTTCTCTTTTACTCATCTTATCTACAGGCTACATATTTGGTCATCACTTTGAAAATACGGGACCTTGTCTACACAATTGCAACAATAAAATCTTGGCGATGCATACTATTATTTCATGCACCTAAACTTATCAACTACGTATGACATTTCTCTTTGCTGTATTTCAACCAAGTTAAACGACATGAAACTTTTTAACTTATGTTTTATTATTACAAGTAGATACTCGTTACCATGCGAACACCATATTTCTTTGTCTCAAACGTTTACTCATTCAATATCGAAACGCTTTATCAACAATTTGAACTATTTGATTCCGCAATCGTAATGACTCGCCATTAACTTTCACTAATTTTGTTTTCAGAATCTTAATAACCTTGTTCATTATTTTATCAATTATTTGCTTCCAGTATCATGACAAGTTTTGTTTACTTGTATAACTACATTTTATCAATTATTGACAAACACATCTAATGATCTGAACTAGTATAAGAACAATCGCATCGTAGCATTTGCTAACAAAGTGCTATCCACTGCCATCGAAAACGTAGACTACTGCTCAAGTCAAGTCACGACAACCGATATGGATGTGAGTATTATTTATTATCTACATACTTTCATTATGCTTGTTTCTGATTTTGTGACTTGTTTGTCTAAACTATCAACCTTCAGTGTATTCCATAATGTTGATGTGTATTCATTGTTGTACTTACTATTCTTTGTATTCATTGTTATAGCTTACATCATGATCAGAGCTAGACAGATCAAGAGGTACCTTATTTTGAACGATTGCATATTTGAATATAAGCCACTGAGTAACATCGTTAAAAAGTATCATGACTAACGATACTATCATAGTGGATGTGCAAGGCTTTAAAAATGAAAAAAATGAATTTATATTAAAAGAATTAGTTATCGGCGCACAAAAGAGCACAGTCAAATATTTCTAATAAAACCACCATACCCATTCTCTACTCTGACTCTGGAAGAAAAGAAACGTGTCAAGTGGATAGAAAGAAATAGAGGATACCTTTGGAGTGAGGGGCACATTGATTACATAGAATTTAGAAGACTCATTAAGTCCTACTGTGATAAGCGGAGCATCATAGTGAAAGGTAGAGAAAAAGTTGATTGGGTGCGAGAATTATGTGGACACGAAAACGTTTTTGATATAAGTGATAAAGGTATACCTAATTTAGAAACTTTAAGTGAACTCTATTGTAAAGACATATCTACATATAATTGTTTTAACCATACGAAATATTGTGCATTAAGAAATGTTATATGTATTAGAAAATGGATTATAAAAAATAATATATCATTGTATTGACTATTAATAAATAACTGTTTTAATTTATTACCTTTGTTAACATTTACTTGTTTTTATTAATTTCAAGGGTTTTTAAAATAAAGACCAAAATAAATTTAAACATATTTATTACACAAACTTAAAACAGGTCACAAGTAAGTACATCATTTATAATCAAATCAATATAAAAGACTACATATTATTGACATTGTTCAAATTGTAAAGTTAGTAATTTTGAATACAAACTTGAACATTTTTCAAAAATTTGACACAAATCCTGTTTTTCCACTGCCACTAGGCCCTGCCTCTATACAAGTTAATAGATTGTTAAAATGAATCATTGTTACATGTTACTATAAGAACGATTAATTGGGCAGTGCATAAGAAAGGAAAGCCGACTACAATTTACAATTATAATAAGAAAGATATAATTAGTAGGCAAATACATACAAAATTACATTGGTAATAAGATCATTTTTGATACACAATTTCTTTATAAATTAATAAAATACATATATTACGAGCGACCCGTCTCGACTTCGCAAGGGATGACGAAATACTTTAAATTTTTTCTAGCATTAAATATAGCCTATGTTACTCAGGGAGAATGTAGCTTTCCAACGGTGAAAGAATTTTTCAAATCCGCTTAGTAGTTTTTGAGTTTATTCATTGCAAACATACAAAATACAAAAATACAAATCTTTCCTCTTTATAATATTAGTGTAGATGTAGATAGAAGTCACAAAGATTATTCATAATTATATGTGAAACACTAAAAAACTGAAATAACACAACATTAAAAACATGCATAAAAGACAAATCTTACATATTTTTATTACAGATATTAAAACTACTTACAATAAAAAGAATACTATAAATAAAAAAACACATTGCTAATTAAATCATGCTATTTACTTAAACACAAAAAAATTAACATTTTCTTAAACTATAATGACCCCAAGATGATATGTAACAAATTAGGATATTTTTGTGTGAATATCACATGTTTGATTGATCAAAAACGTTGCATATTGGAAATCAAAAAAAAAATTTTTTCAGTAAACAATTCTTATAATCGTCCATAGTATATTTTTTTGTTGTTATTTATTGACAACTTTAGCCTTAGCCATAACTTTGTAATAACACAACATTAAAAACATGCATAAAACACAAATCTTACATATTTTTATTACAGATATTAAAACTACTTACAATAAAAAGAATACTATAAATAAAAAAAACACATTGCTAATTAAATCATGCTATTTACTTAAACACAAAAAAATTAACATTTTCTTAAACTATATTGACCCCAAGCTAAAGTGTCTGTTGAGTTAGGTAAAAGGCATCGTTTTGTATCCATTATAAGATAAACTAACTTTGGATATTTTTGTGTGAATATTACATGTTTGATTGATCAAAAACGATGCATATTGGAAATCAAAACATTTTTTTTTTCAGTAAACAATTCTTATAATCCTAACCTAACCTAACCTAACCTAACCTAATTTAGAAACTTTAAGTGAACTCTATTGTAAAGACATATCACAAATCTTACATATTTTTATTACAGATATTAAAACTACTTACAATAAAAAGAATACAATAAATAAAAAACCACATTGCTAATTAAATCATGCTACTTACTTAAACACAAAAAATTTAACATTTTCTTAAACTATAATGACCCCAAGATGATATGTAACAAATTAGGATATTTTTGTGTGAATATCACATGTTTGATTGATCAAAAACGATGCATATTAGAAATCAACCTAACCTAACCTAACCTAACCTAATTTAGAAACTTTAAGTGAACTCTATTGTAAAGACATATCTACATATAATTGTTTTAACCATACGAAATATTGTGCATTAAGAAATGTTATATGTATTAGAAAATGGATTATCTAACCTAACCTAATTTAGAAACTTTAAGTGAACTCTATTGTAAAGACATATCACAAATCTTACATATTTTTATTACAGATATTAAAACTACTTACAATAAAAAGAATACAATAAATAAAAAAACACATTGCTAATTAAATCATGCTACTTACTTAAACACAAAAAATTTAACATTTTCTTAAACTATAATGACCCCAAGATGATATGTAACAAATTAGGATAGTTTTGTGTGAATATCACATGTTTGATTGATCAAAAACGATGCATATTAGAAATCAACCTTTTTTTTTTTTTTTTTTTCTTTTTTTATACTTGGGAAATGCTTTTCGCATACTCCGCCGCTGGGCAGGCGGCGGAGTTATGTGGGACTCTCTTCTGCCCACCAACCAACGGCGAACAATCGTTGGGTTAGTGGGCAGAAGCCTACCCACTAAAACCCAAGTGTGTGCCCTCAGAGCCGGATTTTTGATAGGACGGGCTCCCCTCTAGAGGTCTACCGCCCTATCCCGGCGGGTCCGACAGACGGACCACCACCCTTTGCAGAGGATGCCCGAGCACACGTGGGCGTCCTCTCAGACAAACGAGGCCGTGCAAGGCAGGCGAAGGACTGCCTAGACCTTGCCTGCTGGTCTCGTTAAGAAGGTGGGAGTTGCGCGGCGTAGCGCCGCCTTCTACCACCAGAACGTCGGCGCCTTATCGGGTCGGCGTGGGCGTCAACCTCCCGCTCCCTCTCTGCGGCTTCCTTCCGCGCCATCACGTCGTCACAGAAGGTTGCTACCGCATCCCATGCCCTCTCGCTTTCTAGCATGGCGCGCATTAAGCTGGGAAGGGTTAGATCCTCACCGATTACTTCCACCAACTCTTGGCGCTGGGGGCTCCACGCAGTGCACTCCTCGAGTGTGTGCTCCGCTGTGTCTCCAGGTGCTCCGCATTCGTGGCAAGCCGGGGTCGGTTCTCTTCCCGCAACCCGGTGCAAGTAGCGGCCGAAGCAGCCATGCCCAGTCAGTACCTGCACCAGGTGGAAGGTGAGGGATCCGTGCTTGCGAGCCAGCCACTGTCCCAAGACTGGACGCACCGCGTTGATGGTTCGAGGCCCAAATTCAGGTTCCTCGAGGCCTTCCGCCCAGCGCTCTACAACGGCATCTTGAGCCAACCCTCGTATGTGGCGAATCTCCTCTGGAGCCGCTTGTTCGCCACGGGACCTCAGTTCAGCTCTATAGGCGTAGACCTCGGCTGTCACCTCCGCCTCCAAATCCCACGGAGGGGTGCCCGCCAAAACGCACGCCGCCGCACAGGACACTGTGCGGTATCCTCTAATAGCTCTCAGTGCTATGGTCCGCTGCGGTTTCCGCAGCAGCGCTCGGTTTGGAGCACTGAGAGCTTCAAACCACACTGGAGCACCGTACAGGGCCATGCTCTTGAGTACCCCCGCATAGAGGCGACGGCAGCTTTCATTTGGTCCTCCTACGTTGGGCAGTATTGCGGCAAGAGCAGCCGCCGCACCCACAAGCTTCGGAGCGAGCTGGCGAAAATGTTCGCGAAACGACCACCTTGAGTCGAGCACTAGGCCGAGGTATTTAATGTGACGTTTTACGTCCACCCTCTCCCCGTCTACCTCTATGTGCGCATCAGGAGGTGGAGCTGCGCGCGGGCCATAAAACAGGATGGCTTCGGTCTTCCCGAGGGCTACTTCCAGTCCGAGCTGCCTTATTCGCCCCACTATCAGCGTTGCCCCAGCCGTTGCCGTTGCTTTGGCATCCTCATACGTCCCGCCTCGGGCGGTTATCAGGGTATCGTCTGCATAACAGATGATATCCATCCGAGGCGGTAAGGTTTCTCGCAGGACCCAGTCAAACCCGATATTCCACAGGAGCGGGCCGAGGACCGAGCCCTGTGGAACACCGCGCTGCATATTGCGGACCAATAGCTCGCCTCCTTGTCCGGCGTAGAGCACTCTCCTCCCTGAGAGGTAACTATATATAACACGGCGGAGATAGAGTGGCACCCCGTGGAAACGAAGCCCTTCCATGATGGTGGTGAAGGGAAGTGAGTTGAAAGCGTTGGCAATATCTAGCGATACTGCCAACAGTCTTTCTCTATCTTCAGTCGCCTCTCTCGATAGTCGGTGGAGCTCCATAATAGCGTCAATTGTGGACCGCCCTCTGCGAAATCCATATTGCCGCTCGGAGATATCTGGCCCAATCGTTGTCAGGTGTTCGACGATACGGGAGGCCAAGATACGCTCGTAGAGTTTCCCTGTCTCGTCCAGCAGGACGATGGGACGGAACGACGAGGGTTGCTCTGGAGGTCGTCCCTCTTTTTTTAAGAGGACTAGGCGTCCATCCTTCCAAGGGCGAGGAAATTGGCCTACCGTCATGCTCGCGTCAAAGACTTCACGCAAGCGACCTCCCAGGTGTTTTAAGGCAAGAACGAGGACCCGTCCTGGAACGCCATCAGGTCCTGGCGCTTTTTTCCTTGTCATGAGACGGTCAACTGCAGCCTCGAACTCCAGCTCAGTTATTGGAGGAGGATCTTCGGTAGCCTCGCTGTCAGGATCCTGTAGGACCATTGAAGGAGGGGTGAACTCCTCTTGTTCAGGGAACAGCCCTTCTACTACCCTCGCCAGGAGTTGGGGTTGAAATTCCTCCGTGGAAGGTGCCCTAAGGTGGAGCTTGCTGCGGACCATACGGTACGGACGCCCCCAGGGGTCTCGGTCAAGCTCTTCGAGGAATTCTTGCCTGGAGTTATCTTTTGCGCGACTGATGGCGTCTTTTAGGGCCTTTTTCGCCGCTTTGTATGCTCTGTGCAAGGTTCCTTCCTCTTCCTCAGTATGGTGACGCCTCCAGCAGCGTATATTAGAAATCAACCTAACCTAACCTTTTTTTTTTTTTTTTTTTTTTTTTTTTTTTTTTTTTTTTTTTTTTTGAAGAAGGGAGAAATGCGGCCTTATGCATACTCCGTAGCTGGGCGGCTACGGAGTTATGTGGGGCTCACCTCCGTGCATCCACCCAGTCAGGCCCGGTGGGTGCCCGGAGGCATACCCACTAAAACTCCCTCGGTGTGCCCGCTCTTCCGGTTAGTAGCGACCCGGGATCCTTGTAAGAAGGCGACCGCGTCGCACCGGCCGGCTCAGTCAATACCGAGCCTCCTCACGATTCGGAGAATGCCCGAGCACACTTGGGCATTCTCTTACCCAGACAGGGTTGTGCAATGCAAGCGGGGTCTGCCCTGCCCCCGCCAGCGAGCCCTGTTAGGGGGGGAGAAGATGGGCGTAGCGCCGTCGTCGCCCTCCCCGTCGCCTTCGACGGAGCTGATCCGCGTTGGCGTCGTCCTCGCGGATCCGCTCCTTGGCCTCCTTCTGCCCTACAACCTCCTCACAGAAGGAAACCATTGCCTCCCAGCACCTTTCGCTGTCCAGCATGCTGCTGATCACGCTGGGCAGTGAAAGGTTTCCTCCTATCACAGCCACAAGGGCGCGGCGCTGGTCACTCCAGGCTGCGCACACCTCTAAGGTGTGCTGCGCCGAGTCCACAGCTGCACCGCACTCGTGGCATCCTTTGGTCACCTCTCTTCGGATACGGTGTAGGTAGTCCCCAAAACACCCGTGTCCGGTCAATACTTGAACAAGCCGGAAGGTAAGCGAGCCATGTTCTCTCTTAACCCAATCGGCGAGCACTGGCCGGACAGCCTCGATTGTGCGGGCTCCATACCTGGTTGACTCCAGGTCTTCCGTCCACCGCACAACCTAACCTTTTTTTTTTTTTTTTTTTTTTTTTTTCCAGGGGGAAATGCCTTCGCATACCCCCCTGCCACGGGGAGACAGAGGGGTTATGTGGGGCTTAAACCCACTAAAACCCCCTGGGTGTTCCTCAGCCGTTACTGCAGTGGACCACGGGAAAATGGTATGGCTACCGCAGCCCGCTGCCGGTTGTCCCAACTCTTGGACCCATACCCATCTAGAGCTCGTTAGCTCCCCTCTTTTGAAAAGATGCGCTGGAACACTGAGCGCATCTTTCCATCACGTAAGCCGTAACATGGGCGGCGGAAGCTCCCCGTTTCCGCCGGCCAGGCTCTCATAGCAGGGAGGGATCTAGGCTTTCTGCCTCCTCCGACCCCGCTTTCACTCGGCCACTATCGGGTGTGGCAACATCCATCGCCTCGGCGCCTCCGGTTGTAGTTTTCGGGACACTCTCTTGCGGGGTGATGGTTGCCGACTTTTTCTCTCCGCGCTTAGGCATGGGAGGCTTGCAGAGTTTGCCTCCCAGCATATGATTCGACGCGACTTTAGCTGCTTCGCACAATATGCATTTTGGTGCAGCAGTACAGCTTCCTGCTTTGTGGTCTGGAGCCCCACATTTAAAACATAGGTTGCTCCTATCGATGCCCGCACACTTGGCTCGGACATGGCCCACCTCTAGGCACCTGTAGCACCGCATTTGCCTCGGCGGCAAAACAGTGATGACTGCTGAAACCCAGCCCACCAGTAGTCGTCGTTTCCCATCTTCGGACAGCCGCTTTGCAGCCGCCACTGGACATCGAACGATCGCTGTGCCCAGGCCAAGGCGACTAGGTCGAATTTCTCCGACGGTCACAGTGTCCTCTAAACACCCTCCCTGTTTCGCTACAGCCGTTTGAAACCTAACCTAACCTAACCTAACCTAACCTAACCCCTCCATAACTTTTTTCGGTTCTGACCGATTTTCAATATTATTATCTTACCTTGTAGATCTCATTGAGTTCCATCTTTTTTATTATATTCATTTTTGCTGTAAAGTTAATAGTTTGTCGGAAAAAAAATCTTGAAATTTCGTAAATTTTCCCCTTTTTTACCCCTTTTTAGTACTTTACAGATTACTCTGTAACTTTGTTATTTCTTATTATTTCTTAATACTGTTTAGATTAAAACCTTGCTTATACCAACGCGCATCTTTGTATATATAACTTGTTTTCGTAGGTTAAGAATCCAGCTTTAGGCTAGTCTGCAAAAGTTCGTAGTTTTAGTATAATTTATCCTGAACACTTTTTTGCTCATAATTTTTGTATTTGTTGTTTGATTTTCAAAATTTTTCTTTTATCTTCTAGAAGGTAACGCAACGCATCTTCTAGTGTAAATAAACTAGACTTTTGTTAATTACTCCTATCCTTTTGTTGAGTTTAAGTGTATTTTTTTTTAGATTAATTAGTTTTAAGCATATCTTTGTAAATACTTAATTGCTTTGTATTTTTTATACACGTAACGGTTAGGTATTAATTAGACCTGTCTTTTAAGATATTAATTATATTTTTAACATCTTTATTCTTGAAATTATTAATTTTTGAAATAAATATTTTCTTATATCTTTGACGATACTTATTATCTTGCAATTTATTATCGCAATTCTCATTTGAGTTCGTAGATAGTAATAGTAATTGATTGTAATAAGCATAACGCATCATAGACAATATAAAACTCGGCTCTAGGTTTAATATTTGGGTTTATATGGGTTCTAAAAATTTTGAATTGTGGAATATTTTTCACTATTTTTCTTTCAATTAATTTACTCATAGTTAGGTTGCTCCGATTTCACCATGGCGTTCGTAGCCCGCTCCCCACCTCCCAAGTCCAGGTTGCGAGCGACTACTCGCCAAAAAGCTGGCGGCGTTGCCGCTATCTGTCTCGATGGAGAAGATGACACCTCACAAGGCGATAGCAGAACGTCCCTCCTCACTCCCATGTCTCTGAATCTCAGATATTCAGAAGAATCACCTGCACGTAGCCACTTTTCGAGCCCCAACTCGTTTGATGGGCTCCAAGTACTTGATGATAGGGAAAGGACTACTTCCGAAACATCCTTGCCGAATTCACAGCATCTCGCAAACATACATCCTCCTTTGGATCCCCAAACTCCTCTAAATACCCAGCCTCCTCCTTCATCCAATGAAGCACCTAAAAAAAAGAAGTCCAAACAATCAACGTCACAGAAGCCCAAATACTTCCCTGACCCACCAAGTGAAGCTGACTTGGACAGCCCCTTTTCTACACCAGCTAGCCCCTCCGACCTAGAGGAAATGGTTAGCAGCATATCAAAATTACTCAAAGGCATCTGCTGGAGAATCGACCATGCAAAAAGCGGTCTCACCAAGATCCAGAAGGATTGGATTAGGAATGCGGCACAGACTTCGCATGAGTATATTGCGAACTACTCAAGCTATGCGTCAACTGATCGCCCAAGCGCTTCAACCAAAAATGTACCCACGCCCTCTGGAAGTGGCAAACCCACCGGCAAACTTGAGAAACTAGGAGGCACCATCAGCAATGAATTAACTGCACTCATCGAGCGCGCAGTGTCCAAGGCGGTTCGTTCTGAACTGTCCAAAACAACACCACCTCCTCAAGTTCCCTCAACATCTCGCTCGTATGCTCAAATAGCTGCAGTTCCCACGACGCCGAGCGTACCCAGCTTCACCCGGCACTCCTTGGCTAGAAGGGATAATGAGCGCAGCTCTCGGCCCGCCGTCATCCTATCCTGTGGAAAGGAGTCCCCCACTCGCGAAGACGCGATTAAAATTCTAGACAGAAATCTCCGACAGTCTAGTGCTAAGATCGGAGTTTCTAACATCAGAAAGCTATCCAAAGGAAAATTCAGGATTGAGCTTGACAAAACAGAAGATGTGGAAACATCAATAGCACTGATCAACAAAGATCAACAGGGGGCACGAGCGGAACCCGAGCGAAAAATCCTCCCTAGAGTTATCCTCAAGGGCGTCAGCAAGGACATACCCAGTGAAGAACTCATCGCTACCATCGCACAGGACAATGAAGAGTTGACCTGCATCAACCCCGAGAGAGACCTCAAGTTGCTCTTCTTGCAAAGCAACAGAAGCCCAAATCTATATAACGCCATCTTGGAGACTTCACCTGCGGCGTGGCAAGCCTTGAAGGACATGCCACGCATTAGAACCCGTTATCAACGGGTACATATGGAGGAATTCTCCCCCTTCATCCAGTGTCGCAAATGCGCCCAGTTTGGACACACCCAAGCCAAATGCTCTGCGCCCGTGGTATGCGCCCATTGCGGGAAGACGGACCACACTGAACCCGAATGCCAGTCCAAAAAGAACTCTTTGAAACCTATGTGTACGAGCTGCATTAATTACAACGCACGTTTCAAATTGAACAGGAGTACAGAACACTCAGTCTTCTCACCTAGCTGCCCTAGATACTTGACCATGAAGAATAAAATACTGAATAAAATAGACTATGGCACGCCCAACTAATTTCACCCTTAATTTCATTCAGTGTAACATAGATCGCTCTATATCAGGTTTCAAAGAGTTTTTAAACGAATTTACGAAAAATTCATCACACGTTGCTTTATTATCTGAGCCCTACACTGGTTCTGATAAGTACGTCAAGAATATTTTGAATACGCACGTCTTTCAAAAGACCGCCGCCGACAGGGTGGTCAAAGCTGCAGTGGTTATGAAGAAAGATTTGTGTGAGAAACTTGGCGCTATTTTTCTCCCACAATATTCGAATCCTAACTTAGCGGTTGTGAAAATCACTCTCAACCACACTCATTGGCTTATTATCTCGGCATATGTCGAGCCCAGGACCGACACTTTTGACACCATAGATAGCCTCTATAACGTATTGCATAGTATAGAGGGCACAGGCACCCGCTGCGTTGTTGGAGGAGATTTCAACGGCTGGCATCCCACATGGGACCCCACAGGTCGAATCAATCCTAGAGGTGTGCTGATTTCGGACCTCATGCACGGGAGCGATTTGCACTGCTGTAACACAGGCGACTCTCCAACTTTCGAAACTGTGACACATGGCGTCTTTAGACACTCGTACGTTGACCTCACGCTGGTCTCCTGCGAGTTGGCTGACAGCATCAACAATTGGCGCGTAGATCAAGACGCCTTATCCTCCACAATGCACAAGATGATTAAATTTGGCCTCTTCACCGGTACATCTCCCTTGCCATTTTCGCCGTCTACCTCCACCTATCGCTATACAATCGACAGGGACTCCGACTGGGCTAGCTTTAAACAAATCCTGACCTTGAAGGTTTCAGAAGCTGACTTACTTAACACCAACTTCGACACGCTCAGTACTTTCGACCTAGACAGATTTGTATTAAATCTCACCACTTGCATTAACGAAGCTGCTGCTTCATCTTTTCCCACTCGCTCTGGCCATGGCACACAGAAAACACGACCTGCATGGTGGACAGAAGAGCTGACCAAGTGCAAGCGAGACGTCAACTCTGCTCGCCGGGACGCCCTCAGGGCTCGCAGCAACGGATCCACTCAGGGGGAATGCGAACGCCTCGCCGATCGTCATCGTGCGTTGAAAGAGGAGTACGCCGAAATCATCAGAAAGGAGTCTTCGAAAAACTTTCGTGAATTCTGCGAGCTCCAGACTGGAGAAAACGTCTGGACTATGACCAACCGTCTTCTTCGGTCTGGACCTCCCAACAAACCTCCTGCCGTCATTCAGATGGACGGAAATTACACTGACACCAATCAGTCTACGGCAGAAGCTCTCTTAATGCATTTCTTCCCCTCCGATCCCATTGAAGCGGACTCACCAGAGCATACCCGCATCAGAGAATCGTGCTACATCACCCCTGACTATCCAAACGATCCACTTTTCACTCAAGAGGAAGTGCTTGAGGCGGTCCAGGAAATGTCCCACAAGAAGGCACCAGGACTTGACGGCCTAACTGCGGACATCTGTGCCTGCGTGACTCGTAACTTCCCTGATCTCGTCACCGATCTAATGAACTGCTGTCTCCGGCTCGGGTATTTCCCGAAGTACTGGAAAACAGCGGTTATTAAAATTATACCAAAACCCGGCCTTGAAGACAGCAGCTCGCTCAAAAATCACCGCCCAATTGGGCTCATCTCGGTCTTTGGGAAAACGCTCGAAAAGCTTTTCACCAACCGGATCACCCACCACCAGGCTGTGACAGGTAACCTTCACCCCAGGCAGTTCGGCTTTCGTCGTCACACTTCTACTGCCCACGCACTGAACATGGCAGTTGACCATATCAATTCCGCAAAGGCCTCCGGACTTCTATGCACGGCCATCTCTTTAGATATACAATCAGCCTTCAATCGAGCCTGGTGGCCGGCCATACTCAATCGACTCCACAAGATCAAGTGTCCTTCCAACATCGTTAAATTGGTCCGCAACTACTTAAGCGAAAGAGAGACTCTTCTCTCCTATGCCGGCGCCAGCGCTCAGAGGACCATGGAAAGAGGATGCATCCAGGGGTCCGCTTGCGGGCCGGCCCTCTGGAACTTACTCTTAGACGACCTTCTTGAACAGCCTTTCCCGGAGGGTTGCCACATACAGGCCTATGCGGATGACGTCTTGCTGATCGTCACCGGCAAAAATCCTACCTCTTTGCAAAATGCCGCCACTCAGGCGCTGCAAATAATCAGTGCTTGGGGGCGACAATCAAAGCTTACCTTCGGCCCGGATAAGACTAAGGCCATAGCGTTCTCCAACAAAGCCGCTACGGCCAAAATCACTATGGACAGCATCCCCATCACCTTCTCCGATGAATTCAAACTGCTTGGAGTCATCATCGACAACCGCCTCAACTTCGACAGGCACGTCAAATACATTACCAGTAAGATAATTAGACTCTTCAACAGGCTTTGCTTGTTTGTACGGCCATCATGGGGGGCACACCCCGAAAACATTGACTCCATTTATCGCTACGTTATAGTCCCAACGGTCACATATGCGGCGGGTATATGGGGTCATGTCGCTAAAAAAACCTGTGTTAAAAAAACCCTGGCATCCGCACAAAGAGGCTTTGCTATTAAGGCCATTAGAGGCTACCGCACTATTTCCACCAACGCAGCTTTGGCCCTAGCAAGATTCCTGCCTCTCGATCTTGAGATTATGCATGCGAGAGAGGTCGAAAGAACCCGTCTCACTAGCACCACCACCTTTCTTCCCGCCGACATTCCCTACGAGTCGCCCACATCTCTATCGCAGTTGACGCACCCTTCCAAACGTGTGTCGGTCACTTTCGACCTCACACCCACACAAGAGCGCATAGATCGTGCATGCACTTCCAATAGCATTCAAATCTTTACGGACGGCAGCAAGCTGGAGGACGGGTCAGTAGGCGCTGCGCTCGTCTGCATTGACCCCGATCGCCGCGGCGCCCAAAGTACGACAATCCGCAAATTTAAACTTCACTCCGCTTGCTCCGTCTTTCAGGCGGAATTGTTTGCTATATGGAAGGCATGTCTGCTCGCGGCAGAGAGAAAGTACCCACACAGCCTGATTCTATCCGACTCCCAATCTGCCTTGCAAGCATTAGGCCAACGCAGCAGCTCAAACCCCTTGGTATTTAGGATCCACCAAGCCATCATGAGTCACAACACACACGGAGCCCTCAAGTTCTGCTGGGTTAAGGGTCATTCGGGGATTGCCGGAAACTGTTTGGCAGATGAAGCCGCAGGGGCTGCAGCCTCTTTGCACTCCTCTCCTGCCTATCGTCATTTCCCGATTTCGTACCCGAAGAAACTTTCCCGCTCTCGAGTTAACGCCACATGGGTAGACAGATACTCACAAGCTGCTCAGGGATCTCACACCCGCTCCATTTTTCCATCATTAGATCTCATACAAGAATTGCACTCCATTGTATCACCAAATTTTTACCTCACTCAATACCTGACGGGTCACGGAGCTCACAAGTCATATCTCTTCCGATTCCACATCACCCCCGACGACTCATGCCCATGCGACAACACATCACCCCAGACTCCTAAGCATCTCATCGAAGAATGTCCTAGATTTGTAGCAAGTAGATTTAACTACCTCTCACAGTGCCGCAACCTCACCGGCAATCCATTCCACCTGGCTAACATTATTGCCAAGCCCCGACTCACGAAATCCTTCTGCACCTTCATACAGGACACCTTCTCTCGACTGAAGTTGTTCAATAATCCGAGCTCGTGAAAACATCTGTAAATAAAATTATTATCAATATTAAAACAAAAAAAAAAAAAAAAAAAAAAAAAAAATCATCTGTAAATAATAATAATTGTCACATTTTACAACCAAATGTATATAAAATGCATACATTCTTGACCATTATTCAAGGTCAATATTCTATAACTATTTTGTCTACTTCCTGACTTCTCTGTATCGCTATCTTTCCTACCTTCAAATATTCTGTCCTCTACCTCTTCTCCCCCCACGATTCCCCCACCCCAACATGTATGGAATGGCATGCTCGGGAAGGGATCCTGGAACACTATCACAAGTCACAATAAAACCCCTCTTGCTAACACGAGGCTAATATAACAATTATTAACAATACAAACAAATAAATAACCCCGAAATTCGAAAACTAAGAATGCAAAAAAAAAAAAAAAAACCTAACCTAACCTAATTTAGAAACTTTAAGTGAACTCTATTGTAAAGACATATCACAAATCTTACATATTTTTATTACAGATATTAAAACTACTTACAATAAAAAGAATACAATAAATAAAAAAACACATTGCTAATTAAATCATGCTACTTACTTAAACACAAAAAATTTAACATTTTCTTAAACTATAATGACCCCAAGATGATATGTAACAAATTAGGATAGTTTTGTGTGAATATCACATGTTTGATTGATCAAAAACGATGCATATTAGAAATCAACCTTTTTTTTTTTTTTTTTTTTTTTGTCCAGGGGGAAATGCCTTCGCATACCCCCCTGCCACGGGGAGACAGGGGGGTTATGTGGGGCTTGAACCCACTAAAACCCCCTGGGTGTTTCCTCTGCCGCTATGCGACGGGTCCCGGGAAACAAGACACTACCGCGACCCGCCGCCGGCGGTCCAAAGAGGACCCCTCTTGTGGGAACTTTAAAGTCCCTAACCTCGATGCGGCGCGCCGAAACACGAAACGCGCCCGCCACGATCCGCCACGAGAGCCCTGTAGTGAACGACAGAAATGCCCCGTTTCTGCCGCCCGACTCTCACCAACGATGGGGTCTAGGCCTTATGGCCCTATCCCGTCATGGCGTTACTCTGCCGCCACCGAGGCGGCTACGTCCATTGCCTCGGTCTGACCAGCAGCCGTAGCGCTAGGAGCCGATGGCGCGGCCGTCCTCTTTTTGGGCCTGTTTGCCGCCCTCCTTCCTAACTGGACAGCCTGACAGCCTCGGCCGCCCAGTGGGTGGTCACACGCTATTTCGGCCGCTGCGCATATCACACAGCGCGGCGTGGCCAAACATTCCGCCACTTTGTGGCCGGTCTTCCCGCAGCGATAACAGACGTCAGACCGGTCCACCACCGACTCGCACACCGCGCGAACGTGTCCCACCTCAAGGCACCTGAAGCACCGCATAGGTCTCTGCGGCAAAACACTAATTACCGTAGAGACCCAGCCCACCAATAACCTCCTACCGCCCTCCAAGAGCCGTTTGACGGCCAACACCGGGCATCTTACAAGGCAGGCACCCATCCCGAATCGGCTGGAGCGAATATCACCAACGCTCACAGCCGACTCTGGGCACCCACCCGTTGTTGCCACAGCCGCCCTGACGTCCTCGACCGTAACTGTGTCGTCCAGGCCCGACACGCGGAACTCCGCGCATTTCGTGGGCCTGGAGATCTCGACCAGATTTGGGTCGAGAAGCCCTCTCAGTTTTTCGGCGAGTTTGTCGGCATTGTCGCCGTTCTCGCCGACTGGCAACTCTATTTTTCGGGCCCCCGTCTGTGTTGGCCTTATAGAGAAGCCGCCCTGACAGCCATAGTCCTGGGGGTTGACTTGGCGCTTCGCCCCCAAGAGTGTCTGAGCGTACGTCGCCCCCTGTTCAATGGCTTCCGGCCTGATTTTAATTATTACCGCCGACGTTTGTGGTGGGCGGAGCTTCACCTTGGACACCTTTTTCTTTTTCTCCCTCGCTGACACTGGGCGCTGCTTCTGTTTAGCGCCCCGCTTTTCCACCACTTGCCAGGGCTCCTCGGTTGTGGGAACGGGAGCGGGAACATCCAGGAGTGGGCCCTCTGACGAAGGTGCTGTAGCACCAGCCTTCTTAAGCTTCTTCGCTTTCTTCTTGGCCTTCTTCCTGGCTGCTCGCCCGGGTGGAGCATTGGCAGCCTTGGGTGGGCCAGGTTTTACAGCTTGCGCTGTCGGCGCAGGCGTTGGCGTCGTCCTCTTGTCTGCTGCCAGTGGCGGCCGCCGACGTTCTTCTGGTAGCAGCCGGCTCTGCAGTCCTTCAATGCGGGCATTGAGCATCGTGCCAGCCTGCTCCGCTATCAAGCGTCGGAGTTCGTCGACCGACATTGTGCCGACAGTCTCTGCCCTGCGCCCCGCTGGTATCCGCAGATCAGGCCCGCCCTGTGTACGCTCCAGTTGTTCCCGCAGCAACTGCACCTCGCGACGCAGACCCGCCACCTCGTCACGTAGGGTGGCATTGTCTCGTTGCATGCGGGAATTTTCGGCCGTAGTCCGCGACAGCTCCTCCGTCGTTTTTTGCAGCCGATCCTCCAGTCTTTTTGTATCGGCCGCTGTGTTGCGGCTGACAATGCCATCCATGGCTCTCGCGATCAGGTCTGCTGCATCGCGGAGAGCCTTAACGCTGGTGCCCTTGAGGTTCGCGGATGTCTTGGCCACGTTGAGCACCGCCTTAACGCCATCCATTGCTACTCTCTGAAGTTCGCATGTAGCCATTTCTTCAAAGTCGGCAGCCTGCATGCGAATCTCTGCTCTAGGTTTTGGTGGGCGGATTCGGGTCTCCGCCGCTAGGGCCTCCTCCGCTGACTGGGCTAGTTGGTCCGCTTCGGCAGCGGCTAAGTCGGCCTTCGCCTTACCCAAACCTATAAATCGCCCCGTGATAGCACAGCGGCCACGACCGCGTCGTTCTGCAGTCGCCAACTTCGCCGGGGTGGTTTCTTCGTCGTCTTCGCTGTTGCCGCGCAATCCTCTCGCACGAGATCGCGAGCGTTTGCGTCCCGGCACCGCCTCAGTCAGGTTGTCGTCTGATTCGTCCATTAAAGAGGAGCATGAAGTGCTCCGACTCAATGGAGCCGAAACCGTATTCCTCGGCTTCTCAGCCCTCTCAGATTTATCGGCCGGTCGTTTGAATACGGCCGCCGATGACTTCCCCTTCTCCGCTGTTTCCGCGGACTGCTTAGATGCAGTCTTTCGCGGCTCCTCCTCCTTCTTCTTAGGCTTCTCGCCTGCTCCTCCTCCGAACATATTTTTGAAATTCAGGGTTTCCATTTACGTCCCACGAGTATGGTGACAATTAATCAGTCCACCCGGGCAGAGGTCCCTTACCCGGGCAAGTGTAGGGTTGTGAAGGTAGGGGGTCCACCGGTCCCCTCCTCCAGAGGCTACCTTAAGACTGTTCACCCAACAGCCACTCATCCCCTCGCCGCGCAGCTTGCTTGGGATTAGGGTTTTTTATAGAGGTATGCTCCTCGTAGGGTCACCCAATGAAGGGCAGTCCCCCCCGGCCCCGCTCAACGTGGGGTTACGGGTTGGCCAACGGTTGGCATCGAATGCCTGTCCACTGGTCGCGTTAGCGATCCAGCAGACCCGCCGCCCACGCTCGCACCGCCGCTACCCGGAATGTCCAGGACGCCGGTCGAGCCCGAATCGCGTCGCCGCTACCCAGAAACGTCTGGGACGCCGACCCGAAGCCGCAACCTGAAAAGGTCGCCCGTCTCCGAAGCCACAACTGGCTCCTCTGACCCAAACTACCGCTACCCGGAAAGATGGGTCCCGCAGCTACTCCGCCGCCTCCCATGCCTGCTACGTTACAACCCTCTGCAATCAGAGGGCGACGTGCAGAACGGACCGTGAGGTCCCCCCTCTCGTAATTTTTTAAAGAGGTTTTCTTCCTCGCGGCCCCCATCCCGAAGGATGACAGCCCCCGGCCCCGCACCATGTACGGGGTTACGGTGTACCCCTGCTCGGCTGCCGTTACCCAGGCTACCCAGGTCAGCCAGCCGAGCTCCCCCCCTGTGTCGGATTATTAGCCACCTTCGTATGCAATCCCCGAAGGGATTACATACGACGGCGCCCAGAGTGCACCGGCCCGAACCCATTGTCGTTCCCACCGCACGTGTGAAGTGGGACCTACAATGGGCCGGGCACGCGTGGAGGTTCTATCCGACCTTGCACCCCATATTAGAAATCAACCTAACCTAACCTAACCTAACCTAACCTAACCTAATTTAGAAACTTTAAGTGAACTCTATTGTAAAGACATATCACAAATCTTACATATTTTTATTACAGATATTAAAACTACTTACAATAAAAAGAATACAATAAATAAAAAAACACATTGCTAATTAAATCATGCTACTTACTTAAACACAAAAAATTTAACATTTTCTTAAACTATAATGACCCCAAGATGATATGTAACAAATTAGGATATTTTTGTGTGAATATCACATGTTTGATTGATCAAAAACGATGCATATTAGAAATCAACCTAACCTAACCTAACCTAACCTAATTTAGAAACTTTAAGTGAACTCTATTGTAAAGACATATCTACATATAATTGTTTTAACCATACGAAATATTGTGCATTAAGAAATGTTATATGTATTAGAAAATGGATTATCTAACCTAACCTAATTTAGAAACTTTAAGTGAACTCTATTGTAAAGACATATCACAAATCTTACATATTTTTATTACAGATATTAAAACTACTTACAATAAAAAGAATACAATAAATAAAAAAACACATTGCTAATTAAATCATGCTACTTACTTAAACACAAAAAATTTAACATTTTCTTAAACTATAATGACCCCAAGATGATATGTAACAAATTAGGATGGTTTTGTGTGAATATCACATGTTTGATTGATCAAAAACGATGCATATTAGAAATCAACCTAACCTAACCTAACCTAACCTAATTTAGAAACTTTAAGTGAACTCTATTGTAAAGACATATCTACATATAATTGTTTTAACCATACGAAATATTGTGCATTAAGAAATGTTATATGTATTAGAAAATGGATTATAAAAAATAATATATCATTGTATTGACTATTAATAAATAACTGGTCTAATTTATGACCTTTGTTAACATTTACTTGTTTTTATTAATTTCAAGGTTTTTAAAATAAAGATCAAAATAAATTTAAACATATTTATTACACAAACTTAAAACAGGTCACAAGTAAGTACATAATTTATTATCAAATCAATATAAAGGACTACATATAATTGACATTGTTCAAATTGTAAAGTTAGAAATTTTGAATACAAACTTGAACATTTTTCAAAAATTTGACACAAATCCTGTTTTTCCACTGCCACTAGGCCCAGCCTCTATACAAGTTAATAGATTGTTAAAATGAATCATTGTTACGTCTTACTATAAGAACGATTAATTGGGCAGTGCATAAGAAAGGAAAGCTGACTACAATTTACAATTACAATTATAATAAAAAAGATATAATTAGTAGGCAAATACATACAAAATTACATTGGTAATAAGATCATTTCTGATACACGATTTCTTTATACATTAAAAAAAATATATATATTACTCCTCGTGCGAAGTCTCGACATCGCACGGGTGGACAAAATTCTTAAAAAATTTTCTAGCATTAAATATAGCCTATGTTACTTAGGGAGAATGTAGCTTTCCAACGGTGAAAGAATTTTTGAAATCCGCTTAGTAGTTTTTCATTTTATTCATTGCAACCATACAAAATACAAAAAAAAACAAATCTTTCCTCTTTATAATATTAGTGTAGATGTAGATAGAAGTCAAAAAGATTGTTCATAATTATATGTGAAACACTATAAAACTAAAATAACACAACATTAAAAACATGCATAAAACACAAATCTTACATATTTTTATTACAGATATTAAAACTACTTACAATAAAAAGAATACTATAAATAAAAAAAACACATTGCTAATTAAATCATGCTATTTACTTAAACACAAAAAAATTAACATTTTCTTAAACTATATTGACCCCAAGCTAAAGTGTCTGTTGAGTTAGGTAAAAGGCATCGTTTTGTATCCATTATAAGATAAACCAACTTTGGATATTTTTGTGTGAATATCACATGTTTGATTGATCAAAAACGATGCATATTGGAAATCAAAACATTTTTTTTTTCAGTAAACAATTCTTATAATCGTCCATAGTATATTTTTTTGTTGTACATTTATTGACAACTTTAGCCTTAGCCATAACTTTGTTTTCTACATTCATTACATACATTTTTGATCTTAAACCAACAAATTCCCTAAGTTTTTTTTTTCCATTATTTTCATCTTTAAAATAACCGATTTTTTTATTTATCTGAGGGAAACCATGTGGATTATCAGCTGAATAATCGGAAGTATCGAAGTATGAATATAAATCTTGTTTTATATCAACATAAAAATCATTAGTAAAAATTTGATACACGAGGCTGTCGGTATATGTATACAATAATTTTATATTTTCTCTAAATTTAGCTTTCATATAGTTAAAGTGAAAGTTATATATTAAAATTTTTGATAAATCTAAAATACTAAAACCTAAAAAATATATATTGGTTTATCATAAATTATGTTGGTTTTTTTAACTGTATAGCTACAAGGTTTTCGCAAAATACAGCTAAACTGTAAAAATCAGGGCGAGCAATAAGGCTTTCCGCACCTTGAATTTTACCTATATATTTCCAATGAGTTAATAATAATTTCAAATTAACACCTTTATCGACATTTACCATTGTTTTACTGAAAACAGAGTTATCCATCAATTTGTAAAGTCTTTTTCAAATTATGATTTTTGCTCTCTCTCTTAATTGTATATTTTGTAACCACGATCCTCGATTGAATTTTAACACTATGAATTTTTATTCGCAACTTTAAACAAAGCAAAAGATTTTGAAAATGAATAACATTTCTTTTATTATTTATATTGGCTATTTTTTACTATTTCCTGGTGTACAAATATTTTCTGGGTAAAGAGGAAGATCGGAATGAAGGTCGTGTAAATTATCGGAATAGTCTAAATCTACTTCTATTATGTTACCTACATCTGATGTTGGTGAAATATCAGAATTCACATTTGTGTAAGTCCATTCAAAACTACCATATGGAAGGTATTGAGACATCGCCCAACCATAAAGATTGTTTGTATCTAGATAAGTTAAAAAGGACACAGGTAGATTGTCGTCAAAATCATCTAAATATTTATTATTAGCTTCCGCATATCTATTACTACACCGAGAAATACCACCTCTTAAACCACACTTTATAAAAGCTATCATTTCAATATCACTCAAAAGTTCAAATTCAATTTGAGTTTGTTTTAACATAGCATCCCAACTAAGCCCGGGTAAAGTGTAATAATGTGCAGGATCTTAGCGATATGTACTAATACAAATATCAAATGAATTAAATTAGAGTAATTACTCTAATTTATATCTCAAAACGGATGTTTTGCTTTTAACAGACATTTTTGAAAATTTTCGCGATATTTGTATTAGTACATATCGTTAAGATCCTGCACATTATTACACTTTACCCGATAATTCAAAATTTCTAACTTTACAATTTGAACAATGTCAATTATATGTAGTCCTTTATATTGATTTGATAATAAATGATGTACTTACTTGTGACCTGTTTTAAGTTTGTGTAATAAATATGTTTAAATTTATTTTGATCTTTATTTTAAAAACCTTGAAATTAATAAAAACAAGTAAATGTTAACAAAGGTCATAAATTAGACCAGTTATTTATTAATAGTCAATACAATGATATATTATTTTTTATAATCCATTTTCTAATACATATAACATTTCTTAATGCACAATATTTCGTATGGTTAAAACAATTATATGTAGATATGTCTTTACAATAGAGTTCACTTAAAGTTTCTAAATTAGGTTAGGTTAGGTTGATTTCTAATTTGCATCGTTTTTGATCAATCAAACATGTGATATTCACACAAAAATATCCTAATTTGTTACATATCATCTTGGGGTCATTATAGTTTAAGAAAATGTTAAATTTTTTGTGTTTAAGTAAGTAGCATGATTTAATTAGCAATGTGTTTTTTTATTTATTGTATTCTTTTTATTGTAAGTAGTTTTAATATCTGTAATAAAAATATGTAAGATTTGTGATATGTCTTTACAATAGAGTTCACTTAAAGTTTCTAAATTAGGTTAGGTTAGGTTAGGTTGATTTCTAATATGCATCGTTTTTGATCAATCAAACATGTGATATTCACACAAAAATATCCTAATTTGTTACATATCATCTTGGGGTCATTATAGTTTAAGAAAATGTTAAATTTTTTGTGTTTAAGTAAGTAGCATGATTTAATTAGCAATGTGTTTTTTTATTTATTGTATTCTTTTTATTGTAAGTAGTTTTAATATCTGTAATAAAAATATGTAAGATTTGTGATATGTCTTTACAATAGAGTTCACTTAAAGTTTCTAAATTAGGTTAGGTTAGGTTAGGTTAGGTTAGGTTGATTTCTAATATGCATCGTTTTTGATCAATCAAACATGTGATATTCACACAAAAATATCCTAATTTGTTACATATCATCTTGGGGTCATTATAGTTTAAGAAAATGTTAATTTTTTTGTGTTTAAGTAAGTAGCATGATTTAATTAGCAATGTTTTTTTTTATTTATTGTATTCTTTTTATTGTAAGTAGTTTTAATATCTGTAATAAAAATATGTAAGATTTGTGATATGTCTTTACAATAGAGTTCACTTAAAGTTTCTAAATTAGGTTAGGTTAGGTTAGGTTAGTTTAAAAACCCTTGAAATTATTAAAGACAAATAAATGTTAACAAAGGTAATAAATTAGAACAGTTATTTATTAATAGTCAATACAATGATATATTATTTTTTATAATCCATTTTCTAATACATATAACATTTCTTAATGCACAATATTTCGTATGGTTAAAACAATTATATGTAGATATGTCTTTACAATAGAGTTCACTTAAAGTTTCTAAATTAGGTATACCTTTATCACTTATATCAAAAACGTTTTCGTGTCCACATAATTCTCGCACCCAATCAACTTTTTCTCTACCTTTCACTATGATGCTCCGCTTATCACAGTAGGGCTTAATGAGTCTTCTAAATTCTATGTAATCAATGTGCCCCTCACTCCAAAGGTATCCTCTATTTCTTTCTATCCACTTGACACGTTTCTTTTCTTCCAGAGTCAGAGTAGAGAATGGGTATGGTGGTTTTATTAGAAATATTTGATTGATTAGAAATATGTGCTCCTAAACTTATCAACTACGTATGAAATATTTTTAAAATTATGTTTTATTATTACAAGTAAAAACACCATATTTCTTTGTCTTAAACGTATACTCATTCAATATTGAAATGCTTTATCAACTACCTGTTACCGCAGTCCGTGGTCAATGAATTTGTACCATTTTTCACCCCATGCATTCAACATCAAAGCAGTACAGATAATGAATTCGAGATCGATGGGTTGAGAATGATGGTTAATTGCACCTTATGCGTGGAGGAAAGAAATAGTGGACGTTTGGTTGCTGGTTACTCACGCCCATCATCGCCGATTCCGATGGAAGCCGCACCAGTCAACCCCCTCTTGCGGGATTGGACCGCAGAGGAAGATGAAGAAATCAACGAAATTGTCGCCAATACCGATACCGACATGTGGAATAGGGAATATCGTATTCTCCAACAACCACTTCTCCAACTTTGTTTTAATAAATACGATGTTTGTAACATATATTAAAGAATTGTAAATTAATTAAAGCATTTTTCTCTTTTACTCATCTTATCTACAGGCTACATATTTGGTCATCACTTTGAAAATACGGGACCTTGTCTACACAATTGCAACAATAAAATCTTGGCGATGCATACTATTATTTCATGCACCTAAACTTATCAACTACGTATGACATTTCTCTTTGCTGTATTTCAACCAAGTTAAACGACATGAAACTTTTTAACTTATGTTTTATTATTACAAGTAGATACTCGTTACCATGCGAACACCATATTTCTTTGTCTCAAACGTTTACTCATTCAATATCGAAACGCTTTATCAACAATTTGAACTATTTGATTCCGCAATCGTAATGACTCGCCATTAACTTTCACTAATTTTGTTTTCAGAATCTTAATAACCTTGTTCATTATTTTATCAATTATTTGCTTCCAGTATCATGACAAGTTTTGTTTACTTGTATAACTACATTTTATCAATTATTGACAAACACATCTAATGATCTGAACTAGTATAAGAACAATCGCATCGTAGCATTTGCTAACAAAGTGCTATCCACTGCCATCGAAAACGTAGACTACTGCTCAAGTCAAGTCACGACAACCGATATGGATGTGAGTATTATTTATTATCTACATACTTTCATTATGCTTGTTTCTGATTTTGTGACTTGTTTGTCTAAACTATCAACCTTCAGTGTATTCCATAATGTTGATGTGTATTCATTGTTGTACTTACTATTCTTTGTATTCATTGTTATAGCTTACATCATGATCAGAGCTAGACAGATCAAGAGGTACCTTATTTTGAACGATTGCATATTTGAATATAAGCCACTGAGTAACATCGTTAAAAAGTATCATGACTAACGATACTATCATAGTGGATGTGCAAGGCTTTAAAAATGAAAAAAATGAATTTATATTAAAAGAATTAGTTATCGGCGCACAAAAGAGCACAGTCAAATATTTCTAATAAAACCACCATACCCATTCTCTACTCTGACTCTGGAAGAAAAGAAACGTGTCAAGTGGATAGAAAGAAATAGAGGATACCTTTGGAGTGAGGGGCACATTGATTACATAGAATTTAGAAGACTCATTAAGTCCTACTGTGATAAGCGGAGCATCATAGTGAAAGGTAGAGAAAAAGTTGATTGGGTGCGAGAATTATGTGGACACGAAAACGTTTTTGATATAAGTGATAAAGGTATACCTAATTTAGAAACTTTAAGTGAACTCTATTGTAAAGACATATCTACATATAATTGTTTTAACCATACGAAATATTGTGCATTAAGAAATGTTATATGTATTAGAAAATGGATTATAAAAAATAATATATCATTGTATTGACTATTAATAAATAACTGTTTTAATTTATTACCTTTGTTAACATTTACTTGTTTTTATTAATTTCAAGGGTTTTTAAAATAAAGACCAAAATAAATTTAAACATATTTATTACACAAACTTAAAACAGGTCACAAGTAAGTACATCATTTATAATCAAATCAATATAAAAGACTACATATTATTGACATTGTTCAAATTGTAAAGTTAGTAATTTTGAATACAAACTTGAACATTTTTCAAAAATTTGACACAAATCCTGTTTTTCCACTGCCACTAGGCCCAGCCTCTATACAAGTTAATAGATTGTTAAAATGAATCATTGTTACATGTTACTATAAGAACGATTAATTGGGCAGTGCATAAGAAAGGAAAGCCGACTACAATTTACAATTATAATAAGAAAGATATAATTAGTAGGCAAATACATACAAAATTACATTGGAAATAAGATCATTTTTGATACACAATTTCTTTATAAATTAATAAAATACATATATTACGAGCGACCCGTCTCGACTTCGCAAGGGATGACGAAATACTTTAAATTTTTTCTAGCATTAAATATAGCCTATGTTACTCAGGGAGAATGTAGCTTTCCAACGGTGAAAGAATTTTTCAAATCCGCTTAGTAGTTTTTGAGTTTATTCATTGCAAACATACAAAATACAAAAATACAAATCTTTCCTCTTTATAATATTAGTGTAGATGTAGATAGAAGTCACAAAGATTATTCATAATTATATGTGAAACACTAAAAAACTGAAATAACACAACATTAAAAACATGCATAAAAGACAAATCTTACATATTTTTATTACAGATATTAAAACTACTTACAATAAAAAGAATACTATAAATAAAAAAACACATTGCTAATTAAATCATGCTATTTACTTAAACACAAAAAAATTAACATTTTCTTAAACTATAATGACCCCAAGATGATATGTAACAAATTAGGATATTTTTGTGTGAATATCACATGTTTGATTGATCAAAAACGTTGCATATTGGAAATCAAAAAAAAAATTTTTTCAGTAAACAATTCTTATAATCGTCCATAGTATATTTTTTTGTTGTTATTTATTGACAACTTTAGCCTTAGCCATAACTTTGTAATAACACAACATTAAAAACATGCATAAAACACAAATCTTACATATTTTTATTACAGATATTAAAACTACTTACAATAAAAAGAATACTATAAATAAAAAAAACACATTGCTAATTAAATCATGCTATTTACTTAAACACAAAAAAATTAACATTTTCTTAAACTATATTGACCCCAAGCTAAAGTGTCTGTTGAGTTAGGTAAAAGGCATCGTTTTGTATCCATTATAAGATAAACTAACTTTGGATATTTTTGTGTGAATATTACATGTTTGATTGATCAAAAACGATGCATATTGGAAATCAAAACATTTTTTTTTTCAGTAAACAATTCTTATAATCCTAACCTAACCTAACCTAACCTAATTTAGAAACTTTAAGTGAACTCTATTGTAAAGACATATCACAAATCTTACATATTTTTATTACAGATATTAAAACTACTTACAATAAAAAGAATACAATAAATAAAAAACCACATTGCTAATTAAATCATGCTACTTACTTAAACACAAAAAATTTAACATTTTCTTAAACTATAATGACCCCAAGATGATATGTAACAAATTAGGATATTTTTGTGTGAATATCACATGTTTGATTGATCAAAAACGATGCATATTAGAAATCAACCTAACCTAACCTAACCTAACCTAATTTAGAAACTTTAAGTGAACTCTATTGTAAAGACATATCTACATATAATTGTTTTAACCATACGAAATATTGTGCATTAAGAAATGTTATATGTATTAGAAAATGGATTATCTAACCTAACCTAATTTAGAAACTTTAAGTGAACTCTATTGTAAAGACATATCACAAATCTTACATATTTTTATTACAGATATTAAAACTACTTACAATATAAAGAATACAATAAATAAAAAAACACATTGCTAATTAAATCATGCTACTTACTTAAACACAAAAAATTTAACATTTTCTTAAACTATAATGACCCCAAGATGATATGTAACAAATTAGGATAGTTTTGTGTGAATATCACATGTTTGATTGATCAAAAACGATGCATATTAGAAATCAACCTAACCTAACCTAACCTAACCTAACCTAACCTAATTTAGAAACTTTAAGTGAACTCTATTGTAAAGACATATCACAAATCTTACATATTTTTATTACAGATATTAAAACTACTTACAATAAAAAGAATACAATAAATAAAAAAACACATTGCTAATTAAATCATGCTACTTACTTAAACACAAAAAATTTAACATTTTCTTAAACTATAATGACCCCAAGATGATATGTAACAAATTAGGATATTTTTGTGTGAATATCACATGTTTGATTGATCAAAAACGATGCATATTAGAAATCAACCTAACCTAACCTAACCTAACCTAATTTAGAAACTTTAAGTGAACTCTATTGTAAAGACATATCTACATATAATTGTTTTAACCATACGAAATATTGTGCATTAAGAAATGTTATATGTATTAGAAAATGGATTATCTAACCTAACCTAATTTAGAAACTTTAAGTGAACTCTATTGTAAAGACATATCACAAATCTTACATATTTTTATTACAGATATTAAAACTACTTACAATAAAAAGAATACAATAAATAAAAAAACACATTGCTAATTAAATCATGCTACTTACTTAAACACAAAAAATTTAACATTTTCTTAAACTATAATGACCCCAAGATGATATGTAACAAATTAGGATGGTTTTGTGTGAATATCACATGTTTGATTGATCAAAAACGATGCATATTAGAAATCAACCTAACCTAACCTAACCTAACCTAATTTAGAAACTTTAAGTGAACTCTATTGTAAAGACATATCTACATATAATTGTTTTAACCATACGAAATATTGTGCATTAAGAAATGTTATATGTATTAGAAAATGGATTATAAAAAATAATATAGCATTGTATTGACTATTAATAAATAACTGGTCTAATTTATGACCTTTGTTAACATTTACTTGTTTTTATTAATTTCAAGGTTTTTAAAATAAAGATCAAAATAAATTTAAACATATTTATTACACAAACTTAAAACAGGTCACAAGTAAGTACATAATTTATTATCAAATCAATATAAAGGACTACATATAATTGACATTGTTCAAATTGTAAAGTTAGAAATTTTGAATACAAACTTGAACATTTTTCAAAAATTTGACACAAATCCTGTTTTTCCACTGCCACTAGGCCCAGCCTCTATACAAGTTAATAGATTGTTAAAATGAATCATTGTTACGTCTTACTATAAGAACGATTAATTGGGCAGTGCATAAGAAAGGAAAGCTGACTACAATTTACAATTACAATTATAATAAAAAAGATATAATTAGTAGGCAAATACATACAAAATTACATTGGTAATAAGATCATTTCTGATACACGATTTCTTTATACATTAAAAAAATATATATATTACTCCTCGTGCGAAGTCTCGACTTCGCACGGGTGGACAAAATTCTTAAAATTTTTTCTAGCATTAAATATAGCCTATGTTACTTAGGGAGAATGTAGCTTTCCAACGGTGAAAGAATTTTTGAAATCCGCTTAGTAGTTTTTCATTTTATTCATTGCAACCATACAAAATACAAAAAAAAACAAATCTTTCCCCTTTATAATATTAGTGTAGATGTAGATAGAAGTCAAAAAGATTGTTCATAATTATATGTGAAACACTATAAAACTAAAATAACACAACATTAAAAACATGCATAAAACACAAATCTTACATATTTTTATTACAGATATTAAAACTACTTACAATAAAAAGAATACTATAAATAAAAAAAACACATTGCTAATTAAATCATGCTATTTACTTAAACACAAAAAAATTAACATTTTCTTAAACTATATTGACCCCAAGCTAAAGTGTCTGTTGAGTTAGGTAAAAGGCATCGTTTTGTATCCATTATAAGATAAACCAACTTTGGATATTTTTGTGTGAATATCACATGTTTGATTGATCAAAAACGATGCATATTGGAAATCAAAACATTTTTTTTTTCAGTAAACAATTCTTATAATCGTCCATAGTATATTTTTTTGTTGTACATTTATTGACAACTTTAGCCTTAGCCATAACTTTGTTTTCTACATTCATTACATACATTTTTGATCTTAAACCAACAAATTCCCTAAGTTTTTTTTTCCATTATTTTCATCTTTAAAATAACCGATTTTTTTATTTATCTGAGGGAAACCATGTGGATTATCAGCTGAATAATCGGAAGTATCGAAGTATGAATATAAATCTTGTTTTATATCAACATAAAAATCATTAGTAAAAATTTGATACACGAGGCTGTCGGTATATGTATACAATAATTTTATATTTTCTCTAAATTTAGCTTTCATATAGTTAAAGTGAAAGTTATATATTAAAATTTTTGATAAATCTAAAATACTAAAACCTAAAAAATATATATTGGTTTATCATAAATTATGTTGGTTTTTTTAACTGTATAGCTACAAGGTTTTCGCAAAATACAGCTAAACTGTAAAAATCAGGGCGAGCAATAAGGCTTTCCGCACCTTGAATTTTACCTATATATTTCCAATGAGTTAATAATAATTTCAAATTAACACCTTTATCGACATTTACCATTGTTTTACTGAAAACAGAGTTATCCATCAATTTGTAAAGTCTTTTTCAAATTATGATTTTTGCTCTCTCTCTTAATTGTATATTTTGTAACCACGATCCTCGATTGAATTTTAACACTATGAATTTTTATTCGCAACTTTAAACAAAGCAAAAGATTTTGAAAATGAATAACATTTCTTTTATTATTTATATTGGCTATTTTTTACTATTTCCTGGTGTACAAATATTTTCTGGGTAAAGAGGAAGATCGGAATGAAGGTCGTGTAAATTATCGGAATAGTCTAAATCTACTTCTATTATGTTACCTACATCTGATGTTGGTGAAATATCAGAATTCACATTTGTGTAAGTCCATTCAAAACTACCATATGGAAGGTATTGAGACATCGTCCAACCATAAAGATTGTTTGTATCTAGATAAGTTAAAAAGGACACAGGTAGATTGTCGTCAAAATCATCTAAATATTTATTATTAGCTTCCGCATATCTATTACTACACCGAGAAATACCACCTCTTAAACCACACTTTATAAAAGCTATCATTTCAATATCACTCAAAAGTTCAAATTCAATTTGAGTTTGTTTTAACATAGCATCCCAACTAAGCCCGGGTAAAGTGTAATAATGTGCAGGATCTTAGCGATATGTACTAATACAAATATCAAATGAATTAAATTAGAGTAATTACTCTAATTTATATCTCAAAACGGATGTTTTGCTTTTAACAGACATTTTTGAAAATTTTCGCGATATTTGTATTAGTACATATCGTTAAGATCCTGCACATTATTACACTTTACCCGATAATTCAAAATTTCTAACTTTACAATTTGAACAATGTCAATTATATGTAGTCCTTTATATTGATTTGATAATAAATGATGTACTTACTTGTGACCTGTTTTAAGTTTGTGTAATAAATATGTTTAAATTTATTTTGATCTTTATTTTAAAAACCTTGAAATTAATAAAAACAAGTAAATGTTAACAAAGGTCATAAATTAGACCAGTTATTTATTAATAGTCAATACAATGATATATTATTTTTTATAATCCATTTTCTAATACATATAACATTTCTTAATGCACAATATTTCGTATGGTTAAAACAATTATATGTAGATATGTCTTTACAATAGAGTTCACTTAAAGTTTCTAAATTAGGTTAGGTTAGGTTAGGTTAGGTTGATTTCTAATATGCATCGTTTTTGATCAATCAAACATGTGATATTCACACAAAACCATCCTAATTTGTTACATATCATCTTGGGGTCATTATAGTTTAAGAAAATGTTAAATTTTTTGTGTTTAAGTAAGTAGCATGATTTAATTAGCAATGTGTTTTTTTATTTATTGTATTCTTTTTATTGTAAGTAGTTTTAATATCTGTAATAAAAATATGTAAGATTTGTGATATGTCTTTACAATAGAGTTCACTTAAAGTTTCTAAATTAGGTTAGGTTAGATAATCCATTTTCTAATACATATAACATTTCTTAATGCACAATATTTCGTATGGTTAAAACAATTATATGTAGATATGTCTTTACAATAGAGTTCACTTAAAGTTTCTAAATTAGGTTAGGTTAGGTTAGGTTAGGTTGATTTCTAATATGCATCGTTTTTGATCAATCAAACATGTGATATTCACACAAAAATATCCTAATTTGTTACATATCATCTTGGGGTCATTATAGTTTAAGAAAATGTTAAATTTTTTGTGTTTAAGTAAGTAGCATGATTTAATTAGCAATGTGTTTTTTTATTTATTGTATTCTTTTTATTGTAAGTAGTTTTAATATCTGTAATAAAAATATGTAAGATTTGTGATATGTCTTTACAATAGAGTTCACTTAAAGTTTCTAAATTAGGTTAGGTTAGGTTAGGTTAGGTTAGGTTAGGTTGATTTCTAATATGCATCGTTTTTGATCAATCAAACATGTGATATTCACACAAAAATATCCTAATTTGTTACATATCATCTTGGGGTCATTATAGTTTAAGAAAATGTTAAATTTTTTGTGTTTAAGTAAGTAGCATGATTTAATTAGCAATGTGTTTTTTTATTTATTGTATTCTTTTTATTGTAAGTAGTTTTAATATCTGTAATAAAAATATGTAAGATTTGTGATATGTCTTTACAATAGAGTTCACTTAAAGTTTCTAAATTAGGTTAGGTTAGGTTAGGTTGATTTCTAATATGCATCGTTTTTGATCAATCAAACATGTGATATTCACACAAAAATATCCTAATTTGTTACATATCATCTTGGGGTCATTATAGTTTAAGAAAATGTTAAATTTTTTGTGTTTAAGTAAGTAGCATGATTTAATTAGCAATGTGTTTTTTTATTTATTGTATTCTTTTTATTGTAAGTAGTTTTAATATCTGTAATAAAAATATGTAAGATTTGTGATATGTCTTTACAATAGAGTTCACTTAAAGTTTCTAAATTAGGTTAGGTTAGGTTAGGTTAGGTTAGGTTGATTTCTAATATGGGGTGCAAGGTCGGATAGAACCTCCACGTGTGTCCGGCCCATTGTAGGTCCCACTTCATACGTGCGGTGGGAACGACAATGGGTTCGGGCCGGTGCATCCTGGGCGCCGTCGTATATAATTCCTTTGGGGATTGCATACGACGGCGGCTAATAATCCGACAACAGGGGGGGGATCTCGGCTGGCTGACCTGGGTAGCCTGGGTAACGGCAGCCGAGCAGGGGTAAACCGTAACCCCGTACGTGGTGCGGGGCCGGGGGCTGTCATCCTTCGGGCTGGGGGCTGCGAGGAAGAAAACCTCTCTAAAAAATTACTCCTCGTGGGCGGTGTCTGGTCCAGTCTGGCCCAGTTTCGGCCAACCCGCAGCCCTGTACGTGGTGCAGGGAGTGGGGGCCGCCACTTCGGTGGGGGCTACGTGGAGAAAACCACTCTAAAAAACCTCAAAGTCCTGGCACTGGGATACATGGTGTTGGGGCGCCTGGAAAGGTGGCTGGGGAGTGCATCAGCCAACTAGTGGTCGCCCTGGGGTACCTCCCGACCCCCCAGGTGTAAGTAGGGTTACCCGGGTACAGGGGTCTCTGCCCGGGTGGACCGTCTTTTCCCCCACACTCGTGGGACTAGTATGGAGTTGTTTAAAAATCAAAATAAAAAACCTGTCGTTACGCTGGAGCGACTACAATCGCCAACCCTTGGCAATGTTGTCGCGGAGGACGAAGCTCTGAGTCCGAGGATAAACAGAGCAGAAATCGCAGAGGAGCCCAGCTCTAACATCTCTAGGGCACAAAGAGCTGAAAATGACGACGCAGAGAGCGTGGTGTCAGCGACGGATAGCTGCAGCACCATAAGAACTCGCAGCAGAGCTAGACGAGAACGCGAAACTTCGCCTATCGCAAGTGAACGCATTGAGGCGGAAGAGGAAATCCTATCAGACAAAGTCAGCGATAATCGCAAGCGATCTGACGAGGATTATAGTACTGGAGAATCGAACCCAGGTACCGACGATGAGACTTTAGAGCGAACCGGGACGAAATCAACATCCCCGGTGATGCGTAAAGGGCGTGGTCGACCACCAACAACTGGTCAGTATATTGGCGTAGGCAAGGCTAGGGAGGAATATCGTCGAGAGCGACTTGCGGCTATAGAGGCCGTAGCTCAAAAAGACTCTGCAAGTACCTCTAGACCTTCGCCAGCAGATCGCCTTCTGAAAAGACTAGAAACGGCCTCGGCGTCATTTGATGACTTTGCCTGTACTATGACATCAGATGCACTCAAAGAAAAGGGCGTTAAAGAAGTGGAGCTTCTATTGGGCAATATTAAAAAGTCCAAAAACATTAAAGGATCGTGCCAGAAAGCGATGGTCGATTCGGTCGCGGCCATTCGCGATATCATTGAGGCCTACGCTACGAGAACCATGACAGAGGAAACACGACGGCTACAGGCAGAGAACGGGCGTCTCCGCCAGGAAATGGAGAATATGAAAGCAGAGCTGAAGGCCCTTCGTACCGCTTTTTCTGAGAGGAACCGTTCTTCACCGACACCGTCGTCGCAGCCTAACTGTGCTTCCATGCACTGTTCAACTCCTGAGCCGAACTGGATAGAGGACTTAAAACGGTCGATATTGTCATCTCTTGGCGAAATGCTAAACACGCGTTTGACAAATACTGGAAGCAAAGCCAAAGCCAGTTCAAGTGTCAATATGCACTCACGGTGTACCACGGAGACACAAGCAGAATGGACAAATGAAGCCACATTTGCTGAGGTGGCTGGTACCTCAACATCCCAGCTTACACCAGCACCGTCAGCCATTTCACCACCTTCTCGAGAAGAGAAAAAGCAACAAAATAAGAAGATTAAAAGTAAAAAAACGACGTCACAACCAGCGCTTCCGCCAAAACCGGTACCAGCACCACGATCTGGGACCGGCGTTAAAGCAGTATCGGTACCGCTCTCGGCAAATACACAGCCGGCAGAAGAAGAGCCATGGAGCGAAGCTACAAGTCGCAAGGCTAAAAATAAAAAAAGGAAGAAGGAAGCTGCCCAAGCAGCTGCCGAGGCTGCTAAGCAGCAGGAAAAGAAAAAGAAACCTAAGAAGAACAAAGTTCGTAGGCCACCTAGCACAACCGCAGTCGTTATATCTCTAGATAAAGACGCAGAGACGAAAGGCCTTACGTATGCCAATGTTATCGCCAAAGCCAGGCAAAACATCGCCCTGACTGAGCTGGACATTCCTGGAGTCAAAATCAAAATGACACTAACTGGAGCTCGAGTGCTGGAAATCCCAGGTTCTGATTCCAACGATAAGGCTGACCTCTTAGCTGAAAAGCTGAGAGGTATCCTCACTGAAGGCGTAAAGGTGACGAGACCAATAAAGTGCTCGGATATACGCATTTCCGGTCTAGACGACTCCATCTCACAAGAAGACGTGCAAACAGCTGTCTCCACAAAAGGGTGCTGCTCGAAGGAAGCTGTTAAAGTTGGGGTTATCCGCAATGGACCAGGTGGCATGGGCATGGTGTCGGTACAGTGTCCCATCAGCGTTGCCAATTCACTCACCAAAGAGGGTAGACTACTCGTTGGTTGGAGTTCTGCCACGGTGCGCTCACTGGAGTCGCGTCCGCTTATGTGCTTTCGCTGCCTGGAATTGGGTCACACTCGGCAGCGTTGCAACGTCCCGATTGACCGCAGCAACCTTTGCCTTCGCTGTGGTAAGACGGGGCATAAGGCTGTACAATGCACTGCCAAGCCGCACTGTCCTATCTGCGCGTCACAGAACCGGCCTACGGACCATAGCATGGGGAGCAAAAAATGCGCCCCTCCAACGAAGAAACACAAGGCGGCCGGAGGGACCCCGGTCACCACGACACAAGAGGAGCGGCTCACCCCGCTAGAAGGTATAGAGGTCAATAATGAATAATAAGTCCTTCAACTTTCTACAATCGAATATTAACCACTGCGCCAAAGCTCAAGACCTGCTTATGCAGACAATGGCGGAGCGGTCAATAGACGTCGCGGTGATAGGAGAGCCATATTTTGTTCCATCTCAAGCTCATTGGGTCGGAGATATGAACGGCGAAGTCGCTGTGTGCACTCCTACTTGCGCCCCTCCACCATTGGCTAAGGAAAGAGGAGCTGGCTACGTAGCAGTTGGGATCGAAGGCGTTACCATCGTAGGAATTTACTTCTCTCCTAATAGATCGCTGGCTGAATACGAAATCTTTCTGGACCAATTAGGTAACGTGTTACGCAGAATGGCACCCGGTCCGCTACTGCTGATGGGTGACTTTAATGCCAAGTCCGCGGCTTGGAACTCTCATAGGCCAGACGCTAAAGGAGAAGTACTGACGGAATGGGCCGTGACATCAGGTCTTGTCGTTGCGAATCGGGGCAGAGCCTATACATGCGTGAGGAGGCGAGGAGGGTCCATCGTGGATGTAACTTTCACGACTCCTGCTTTGGCCTCACGAATACAAGGTTGGCGCGTTTTATCGGATGAGGAGGCGCTATCAGACCATCCTTATATAACGTTCTGTGTTAATCCGCCACAAGGGACTCGGCCAATTCATCCAAACACAAGGGGAAATAGAACACGGTTCCCAAGGTGGACACTCACACGTCTCGACAGAGATATGGCTGACGAAGCTGCTATAGTAGCAAGCTGGTGCCCTACACCGATGGGTGAAAGAAGCGTCGACGAAATGGCTGCCTCTTTTCGTGACGATTTGACTTCAGTCTGTGACGCAGCTATGCCTCGCAATAGAGGACCCCCGCCTGGAAGGACGCAAGTCTATTGGTGGTCAGCGGAAATAGCTGCTCTTCGACGCGCTTGCAACTCTGCTCGACGAGCCCACAAGAGGTGCCGTAGACGCCGCCATACAGCTGAGGAAGAGGAAAGTCTCCACAGGGCTTACAAGGAAGCCAAGAAGGTACTCCAACTAGCAATCAATCGTGCCAAAGAAGAAGCTAGAAAAGAGTTCTTGGAAAGTTTGGACCGAGATCCATGGGGACGCCCATATAAGATGGTTCGGAACAAAATGCGCCGTCCAGCACCTCCTGTCACGGAGACAATGGAGCCGCAAATATTGCAGTCGGTCGTTGCAGGATTATTCCCGAGGCCTGGAGAATTTATTCCGCCCCCTGTTTTTGTCCCCGAACCCCCGGACGATACCGAAATACCTCCAGTGACAGATAGAGAGTTCGAAGCTGCTATGGATCGCCTTAAAGCTAAGCGAAAGGCTCCTGGCCCAGACGGGGTACCGGGTAGTATCCTAGAAATAGTTCTTAAACATCTAGATGAGCGTCTACGTGGAATTTTTAATGCCTCCTTGTTAAACGGACAATTTCCTGATGTGTGGAAAGAGGGTCGCCTTTGTCTATTGCAGAAGGAGGGTCGCACACCGGACTCGCCCTCTGCCTTTAGGCCAATTGTATTGCTTGATGAAGCGGGCAAGTTCTATGAACGTATCCTCGCCTCCCGTATTATCCAACATTTAAGGGAAATAGGTCCCGATTTATCGGAACAACAATACGGGTTTCGCTCGAACCGCTCAACTATAGACGCCATTCTAGAGCTAAAGCGACATGCAAAAGAGGCAATAAGCAGAGGGGAAATCTTACTGGCGGTGTCTCTTGACATCGCCAATGCTTTTAATACGCTTCCCTTTGAGTGTATCTTAGAGGCACTGAAATATCACCAAGTGCCAACGTATCTACGCCGCGTGATAAAAAGTTACCTAAGTGCTAGGCGTGTGATGTTTGTTGCACGAAACGGCGAACTTATGACCCATCAGGTACAGTGCGGAGTTCCACAGGGGTCAGTACTTGGCCCCCTACTGTGGAACCTAGGGTATGATTGGGTTTTGCGAGGAGCACTCTTGTCACGCATGAACGTGATTTGCTACGCGGACGACACGCTCGTTACTGCCCGAGGCCGAAGTTTCGAAGAGACAGCGCAGTTAGCCACTGTAGGATCCACCCTGGTAGTAAAACGTATCCAGCGACTTGGTCTTAGAGTAGCACTTGAAAAGACGGAAGCTATAGTATTCCATGGCCCTAGACAAAAGCCGCCCGCTGGTGCATGCATTCGGGTAGATGAAGTCAGTGTGCCTGTGAAACCCCATATTAAATACTTGGGTCTCATCTTGGACAGCCGGTGGACCTTTTCTGAGCATTTTAAGCGGCTGGCTCCTCGGCTAACTAATGCGGCTGCTGCCTTAGGGCGTCTCCTGCCTAACATAGGTGGGCCAAGTTCCACCTGTCGACGACTCTTTGCCGGTGTCGTCAGAAGTATGGCATTGTATGGGGCTCCCGTGTGGGTGGATGCCCTGACACCACAGAATCGAGCTCTACTACGTGGTCCTCAACGCATTATTGCTATAAGGGCAATTCGTGGCTACCGCACCATATCAGGAGGTGCGGCTTGTGTTTTGGCGGGCACGCCGCCATGGGAAAGAGAGGCTGAGGTGCTGGCGGAAACCTACCGCTACAGGACTGAAGCAAGGGAACGCGGGCAGTGCCCCGCACCAGAAGAGGTTCGCAGAGTGCGAGAAGCCGCTCAGGAAGAGATAGTGCAGAAGTGGTCCAATGAACTAACAGCAGCCAGGTATGGATCGCGGACAATAGCGGCAGTGCGCCCTGTTCTCAGAGACTGGTTAACCAGAAAACACGGGACGCTAACATACCGACTGGTGCAGATAATTAGCGGACACGGCTGTTTCGGTGGATATCTACATCGGATTGCCCAGAGAGAAGCGACCACGCAATGCCACGAGTGTGGTGCAGTGGAAGACTCGGCGCAGCATACTTTGGAGGTATGCGCAGCCTGGAACTCGCAGCGCCGGACGCTCACGGCTACGGTGGGAGGAAATCTCTCACTGCCCAGCGTAATCAAGTCTATGCTGGACAATGAGAGATCATGGGAGGCTATGAACGACTTCTGCGAAGAAGTCATGGCGCAAAAAGAGGCAGCGGAGCGGGAACGTGAAAATGACGCTCTTGCCGACCGGCTGCGACGAAGACGTCTAGGGAGGAGGCGACGCCGTTTTGCCAATAACCTTCCTACATAACGTGGCCAGCGGGCAGGGACCGGGTAATCTCTGCTCGCCTAGCACGGCCTCGTTCGATTGAGGAGACGCCCTAGTGTGCCCGGGCGTCTCCCAATATGAGAAGGGTCCCGGTAGCCGGGACAATCAGGGCCGGTGTGGATAGATTCCCAATAAGGACCCCACGCCGGAGATCCTGAAAGAGTGGACACACCGAGGGGTTTTAGTGGGTATGCCCGTCAGCCTATTACTGACGGGCGAGTCCCACATAACCCCGCCGTCCACCCAACGGTGGGGTATGCGTAAGGCATTTCCCCTCGTTAAAAAAAAAAAAAAAAAAAAAAAAAAAAGGTTGATTTCTAATATGCATCGTTTTTGATCAATCAAACATGTGATATTCACACAAAAATATCCTAATTTGTTACATATCATCTTGGGGTCATTATAGTTTAAGAAAATGTTAATTTTTTTGTGTTTAAGTAAGTAGCATGATTTAATTAGCAATGTTTTTTTTTATTTATTGTATTCTTTTTATTGTAAGTAGTTTTAATATCTGTAATAAAAATATGTAAGATTTGTGATATGTCTTTACAATAGAGTTCACTTAAAGTTTCTAAATTAGGTTAGGTTAGGTTAGGTTAGTTTAAAAACCCTTGAAATTATTAAAGACAAATAAATGTTAACAAAGGTAATAAATTAGAACAGTTATTTATTAATAGTCAATACAATGATATATTATTTTTTATAATCCATTTTCTAATACATATAACATTTCTTAATGCACAATATTTCGTATGGTTAAAACAATTATATGTAGATATGTCTTTACAATAGAGTTCACTTAAAGTTTCTAAATTAGGTATACCTTTATCACTTATATCAAAAACGTTTTCGTGTCCACATAATTCTCGCACCCAATCAACTTTTTCTCTACCTTTCACTATGATGCTCCGCTTATCACAGTAGGGCTTAATGAGTCTTCTAAATTCTATGTAATCAATGTGCCCCTCACTCCAAAGGTATCCTCTATTTCTTTCTATCCACTTGACACGTTTCTTTTCTTCCAGAGTCAGAGTAGAGAATGGGTATGGTGGTTTTATTAGAAATATTTGATTGATTAGAAATATGTGCTCCTAAACTTATCAACTACGTATGAAATATTTTTAAAATTATGTTTTATTATTACAAGTAAAAACACCATATTTCTTTGTCTTAAACGTATACTCATTCAATATTGAAATGCTTTATCAACTACCTGTTACCGCAGTCCGTGGTCAATGAATTTGTACCATTTTTCACCCCATGCATTCAACATCAAAGCAGTACAGATAATGAATTCGAGATCGATGGGTTGAGAATGATGGTTAATTGCACCTTATGCGTGGAGGAAAGAAATAGTGGACGTTTGGTTGCTGGTTACTCACGCCCATCATCGCCGATTCCGATGGAAGCCGCACCAGTCAACCCCCTCTTGCGGGATTGGACCGCAGAGGAAGATGAAGAAATCAACGAAATTGTCGCCAATACCGATACCGACATGTGGAATAGGGAATATCGTATTCTCCAACAACCACTTCTCCAACTTTGTTTTAATAAATACGATGTTTGTAACATATATTAAAGAATTGTAAATTAATTAAAGCATTTTTCTCTTTTACTCATCTTATCTACAGGCTACATATTTGGTCATCACTTTGAAAATACGGGACCTTGTCTACACAATTGCAACAATAAAATCTTGGCGATGCATACTATTATTTCATGCACCTAAACTTATCAACTACGTATGACATTTCTCTTTGCTGTATTTCAACCAAGTTAAACGACATGAAACTTTTTAACTTATGTTTTATTATTACAAGTAGATACTCGTTACCATGGGAACACCATATTTCTTTGTCTCAAACGTTTACTCATTCAATATCGAAACGCTTTATCAACAATTTGAACTATTTGATTCCGCAATCGTAATGACTCGCCATTAACTTTCACTAATTTTGTTTTCAGAATCTTAATAACCTTGTTCATTATTTTATCAATTATTTGCTTCCAGTATCATGACAAGTTTTGTTTACTTGTATAACTACATTTTATCAATTATTGACAAACACATCTAATGATCTGAACTAGTATAAGAACAATCGCATCGTAGCATTTGCTAACAAAGTGCTATCCACTGCCATCGAAAACGTAGACTACTGCTCAAGTCAAGTCACGACAACCGATATGGATGTGAGTATTATTTATTATCTACATACTTTCATTATGCTTGTTTCTGATTTTGTGACTTGTTTGTCTAAACTATCAACCTTCAGTGTATTCCATAATGTTGATGTGTATTCATTGTTGTACTTACTATTCTTTGTATTCATTGTTATAGCTTACATCATGATCAGAGCTAGACAGATCAAGAGGTACCTTATTTTGAACGATTGCATATTTGAATATAAGCCACTGAGTAACATCGTTAAAAAGTATCATGACTAACGATACTATCATAGTGGATGTGCAAGGCTTTAAAAATGAAAAAAATGAATTTATATTAAAAGAATTAGTTATCGGCGCACAAAAGAGCACAGTCAAATATTTCTAATAAAACCACCATACCCATTCTCTACTCTGACTCTGGAAGAAAAGAAACGTGTCAAGTGGATAGAAAGAAATAGAGGATACCTTTGGAGTGAGGGGCACATTGATTACATAGAATTTAGAAGACTCATTAAGTCCTACTGTGATAAGCGGAGCATCATAGTGAAAGGTAGAGAAAAAGTTGATTGGGTGCGAGAATTATGTGGACACGAAAACGTTTTTGATATAAGTGATAAAGGTATACCTAATTTAGAAACTTTAAGTGAACTCTATTGTAAAGACATATCTACATATAATTGTTTTAACCATACGAAATATTGTGCATTAAGAAATGTTATATGTATTAGAAAATGGATTATAAAAAATAATATATCATTGTATTGACTATTAATAAATAACTGTTTTAATTTATTACCTTTGTTAACATTTACTTGTTTTTATTAATTTCAAGGGTTTTTAAAATAAAGACCAAAATAAATTTAAACATATTTATTACACAAACTTAAAACAGGTCACAAGTAAGTACATCATTTATAATCAAATCAATATAAAAGACTACATATTATTGACATTGTTCAAATTGTAAAGTTAGTAATTTTGAATACAAACTTGAACATTTTTCAAAAATTTGACACAAATCCTGTTTTTCCACTGCCACTAGGCCCAGCCTCTATACAAGTTAATAGATTGTTAAAATGAATCATTGTTACATGTTACTATAAGAACGATTAATTGGGCAGTGCATAAGAAAGGAAAGCCGACTACAATTTACAATTATAATAAGAAAGATATAATTAGTAGGCAAATACATACAAAATTACATTGGTAATAAGATCATTTTTGATACACAATTTCTTTATAAATTAATAAAATACATATATTACGAGCGACCCGTCTCGACTTCGCAAGGGATGACGAAATACTTTAAATTTTTTCTAGCATTAAATATAGCCTATGTTACTCAGGGAGAATGTAGCTTTCCAACGGTGAAAGAATTTTTCAAATCCGCTTAGTAGTTTTTGAGTTTATTCATTGCAAACATACAAAATACAAAAATACAAATCTTTCCTCTTTATAATATTAGTGTAGATGTAGATAGAAGTCACAAAGATTATTCATAATTATATGTGAAACACTAAAAAACTGAAATAACACAACATTAAAAACATGCATAAAAGACAAATCTTACATATTTTTATTACAGATATTAAAACTACTTACAATAAAAAGAATACTATAAATAAAAAAACACATTGCTAATTAAATCATGCTATTTACTTAAACACAAAAAAATTAACATTTTCTTAAACTATAATGACCCCAAGAGGATATGTAACAAATTAGGATATTTTTGTGTGAATATCACATGTTTGATTGATCAAAAACGTTGCATATTGGAAATCAAAAAAAAAATTTTTTCAGTAAACAATTCTTATAATCGTCCATAGTATATTTTTTTGTTGTTATTTATTGACAACTTTAGCCTTAGCCATAACTTTGTAATAACACAACATTAAAAACATGCATAAAACACAAATCTTACATATTTTTATTACAGATATTAAAACTACTTACAATAAAAAGAATACTATAAATAAAAAAAAACACATTGCTAATTAAATCATGCTATTTACTTAAACACAAAAAAATTAACATTTTCTTAAACTATATTGACCCCAAGCTAAAGTGTCTGTTGAGTTAGGTAAAAGGCATCGTTTTGTATCCATTATAAGATAAACTAACTTTGGATATTTTTGTGTGAATATTACATGTTTGATTGATCAAAAACGATGCATATTGGAAATCAAAACATTTTTTTTTTCAGTAAACAATTCTTATAATCCTAACCTAACCTAACCTAACCTAACCTAATTTAGAAACTTTAAGTGAACTCTATTGTAAAGACATATCACAAATCTTACATATTTTTATTACAGATATTAAAACTACTTACAATAAAAAGAATACAATAAATAAAAAACCACATTGCTAATTAAATCATGCTACTTACTTAAACACAAAAAATTTAACATTTTCTTAAACTATAATGACCCCAAGATGATATGTAACAAATTAGGATATTTTTGTGTGAATATCACATGTTTGATTGATCAAAAACGATGCATATTAGAAATCAACCTAACCTAACCTAATTTAGAAACTTTAAGTGAACTCTATTGTAAAGACATATCTACATATAATTGTTTTAACCATACGAAATATTGTGCATTAAGAAATGTTATATGTATTAGAAAATGGATTATCTAACCTAACCTAATTTAGAAACTTTAAGTGAACTCTATTGTAAAGACATATCACAAATCTTACATATTTTTATTACAGATATTAAAACTACTTACAATAAAAAGAATACAATAAATAAAAAAACACATTGCTAATTAAATCATGCTACTTACTTAAACACAAAAAATTTAACATTTTCTTAAACTATAATGACCCCAAGATGATATGTAACAAATTAGGATAGTTTTGTGTGAATATCACATGTTTGATTGATCAAAAACGATGCATATTAGAAATCAACCTTTTTTTTTTTTTTTTTTTTTTTTTTTTATACTTGGGAAATGCTTTTCGCATACTCCGCCGCTGGGCAGGCGGCGGAGTTATGTGGGACTCTCTTCTGCCCACCAACCAACGGCGAACAATCGTTGGGTTAGTGGGCAGAAGCCTACCCACTAAAACCCAAGTGTGTGCCCTCAGAGCCGGATTTTTGATAGGACGGGCTCCCCTCTAGAGGTCTACCGCCCTATCCCGGCGGGTCCGACAGACGGACCACCACCCTTTGCAGAGGATGCCCGAGCACACGTGGGCGTGGTGCCCGCCAAAACGCACGCCGCCGCACAGGACACTGTGCGGTATCCTCTAATAGCTCTCAGTGCTATGGTCCGCTGCGGTTTCCGCAGCAGCGCTCGGTTTGGAGCACTGAGAGCTTCAAACCACACTGGAGCACCGTACAGGGCCATGCTCTTGAGTACCCCCGCATAGAGGCGACGGCAGCTTTCATTTGGTCCTCCTACGTTGGGCAGTATTGCGGCAAGAGCAGCCGCCGCACCCACAAGCTTCGGAGCGAGCTGGCGAAAATGTTCGCGAAACGACCACCTTGAGTCGAGCACTAGGCCGAGGTATTTAATGTGACGTTTTACGTCCACCCTCTCCCCGTCTACCTCTATGTGCGCATCAGGAGGTGGAGCTGCGCGCGGGCCATAAAACAGGATGGCTTCGGTCTTCCCGAGGGCTACTTCCAGTCCGAGCTGCCTTATTTGCCCCACTATCAGCGTTGCCCCAGCCGTTGCCGTTGCTTTGGCATCCTCATACGTCCCGCCTCGGGCGGTTATCAGGGTATCGTCTGCATAACAGATGATATCCATCCGAGGCGGTAAGGTTTCTCGCAGGACCCAGTCAAACCCGATATTCCACAGGAGCGGGCCGAGGACCGAGCCCTGTGGAACACCGCGCTGCATATTGCGGACCAATAGCTCGCCTCCTTGTCCGGCGTAGAGCACTCTCCTCCCTGAGAGGTAACTATATATAACACGGCGGAGATAGAGTGGCACCCCGTGGAAACGAAGCCCTTCCATGATGGTGGTGAAGGGAAGTGAGTTGAAAGCGTTGGCAATATCTAGCGATACTGCCAACAGTCTTTCTCTATCTTCAGTCGCCTCTCTCGATAGTCGGTGGAGCTCCATAATAGCGTCAATTGTGGACCGCCCTCTGCGAAATCCATATTGCCGCTCGGAGATATCTGGCCCAATCGTTGTCAGGTGTTCGACGATACGGGAGGCCAAGATACGCTCGTAGAGTTTCCCTGTCTCGTCCAGCAGGACGATGGGACGGAACGACGAGGGTTGCTCTGGAGGTCGTCCCTCTTTTTTTAAGAGGACTAGGCGTCCATCCTTCCAAGGGCGAGGAAATTGGCCTACCGTCATGCTCGCGTCAAAGACTTCACGCAAGCGACCTCCCAGGTGTTTTAAGGCAAGAACGAGGACCCGTCCTGGAACGCCATCAGGTCCTGGCGCTTTTTTCCTTGTCATGAGACGGTCAACTGCAGCCTCGAACTCCAGCTCAGTTATTGGAGGAGGATCTTCGGTAGCCTCGCTGTCAGGATCCTGTAGGACCATTGAAGGAGGGGTGAACTCCTCTTGTTCAGGGAACAGCCCTTCTACTACCCTCGCCAGGAGTTGGGGTTGAAATTCCTCCGTGGAAGGTGCCCTAAGGTGGAGCTTGCTGCGGACCATACGGTACGGACGCCCCCAGGGGTCTCGGTCAAGCTCTTCGAGGAATTCTTGCCTGGAGTTATCTTTTGCGCGACTGATGGCGTCTTTTAGGGCCTTTTTCGCCGCTTTGTATGCTCTGTGCAAGGTTCCTTCCTCTTCCTCAGTATGGTGACGCCTCCGGCAGCGTATATTAGAAATCAACCTAACCTAACCTAATTTAGAAACTTTAAGTGAACTCTATTGTAAAGACATATCACAAATCTTACATATTTTTATTACAGATATTAAAACTACTTACAATAAAAAGAATACAATAAATAAAAAAACACATTGCTAATTAAATCATGCTACTTACTTAAACACAAAAAATTTAACATTTTCTTAAACTATAATGACCCCAAGATGATATGTAACAAATTAGGATATTTTTGTGTGAATATCACATGTTTGATTGATCAAAAACGATGCATATTAGAAATCAACCTAACCTAACCTAACCTAACCTAATTTAGAAACTTTAAGTGAACTCTATTGTAAAGACATATCTACATATAATTGTTTTAACCATACGAAATATTGTGCATTAAGAAATGTTATATGTATTAGAAAATGGATTATCTAACCTAACCTAATTTAGAAACTTTAAGTGAACTCTATTGTAAAGACATATCACAAATCTTACATATTTTTATTACAGATATTAAAACTACTTACAATAAAAAGAATACAATAAATAAAAAAACACATTGCTAATTAAATCATGCTACTTACTTAAACACAAAAAATTTAACATTTTCTTAAACTATAATGACCCCAAGATGATATGTAACAAATTAGGATAGTTTTGTGTGAATATCACATGTTTGATTGATCAAAAACGATGCATATTAGAAATCAACCTAACCTAACCTAACCTAACCTAACCTAATTTAGAAACTTTAAGTGAACTCTATTGTAAAGACATATCACAAATCTTACATATTTTTATTACAGATATTAAAACTACTTACAATAAAAAGAATACAATAAATAAAAAAACACATTGCTAATTAAATCATGCTACTTACTTAAACACAAAAAATTTAACATTTTCTTAAACTATAATGACCCCAAGATGATATGTAACAAATTAGGATATTTTTGTGTGAATATCACATGTTTGATTGATCAAAAACGATGCATATTAGAAATCAACCTAACCTAACCTAACCTAACCTAATTTAGAAACTTTAAGTGAACTCTATTGTAAAGACATATCTACATATAATTGTTTTAACCATACGAAATATTGTGCATTAAGAAATGTTATATGTATTAGAAAATGGATTATCTAACCTAACCTAATTTAGAAACTTTAAGTGAACTCTATTGTAAAGACATATCACAAATCTTACATATTTTTATTACAGATATTAAAACTACTTACAATAAAAAGAATACAATAAATAAAAAAACACATTGCTAATTAAATCATGCTACTTACTTAAACACAAAAAATTTAACATTTTCTTAAACTATAATGACCCCAAGATGATATGTAACAAATTAGGATAGTTTTGTGTGAATATCACATGTTTGATTGATCAAAAACGATGCATATTAGAAATCAACCTAACCTAACCTAACCTAATTTAGAAACTTTAAGTGAACTCTATTGTAAAGACATATCTACATATAATTGTTTTAACCATACGAAATATTGTGCATTAAGAAATGTTATATGTATTAGAAAATGGATTATAAAAAATAATATATCATTGTATTGACTATTAATAAATAACTGGTCTAATTTATGACCTTTGTTAACATTTACTTGTTTTTATTAATTTCAAGGTTTTTAAAATAAAGATCAAAATAAATTTAAACATATTTATTACACAAACTTAAAACAGGTCACAAGTAAGTACATAATTTATTATCAAATCAATATAAAGGACTACATATAATTGACATTGTTCAAATTGTAAAGTTAGAAATTTTGAATACAAACTTGAACATTTTTCAAAAATTTGACACAAATCCTGTTTTTCCACTGCCACTAGGCCCAGCCTCTATACAAGTTAATAGATTGTTAAAATGAATCATTGTTACGTCTTACTATAAGAACGATTAATTGGGCAGTGCATAAGAAAGGAAAGCTGACTACAATTTACAATTACAATTATAATAAAAAAGATATAATTAGTAGGCAAATACATACAAAATTACATTGGTAATAAGATCATTTCTGATACACGATTTCTTTATACATTAAAAAAATATATATATTACTCCTCGTGCGAAGTCTCGACTTCGCACGGGTGGACAAAATTCTTAAAATTTTTTCTAGCATTAAATATAGCCTATGTTACTTAGGGAGAATGTAGCTTTCCAACGGTGAAAGAATTTTTGAAATCCGCTTAGTAGTTTTTCATTTTATTCATTGCAACCATACAAAATACAAAAAAAAACAAATCTTTCCTCTTTATAATATTAGTGTAGATGTAGATAGAAGTCAAAAAGATTGTTCATAATTATATGTGAAACACTATAAAACTAAAATAACACAACATTAAAAACATGCATAAAACACAAATCTTACATATTTTTATTACAGATATTAAAACTACTTACAATAAAAAGAATACTATAAATAAAAAAAACACATTGCTAATTAAATCATGCTATTTACTTAAACACAAAAAAATTAACATTTTCTTAAACTATATTGACCCCAAGCTAAAGTGTCTGTTGAGTTAGGTAAAAGGCATCGTTTTGTATCCATTATAAGATAAACCAACTTTGGATATTTTTGTGTGAATATCACATGTTTGATTGATCAAAAACGATGCATATTGGAAATCAAAACATTTTTTTTTTCAGTAAACAATTCTTATAATCGTCCATAGTATATTTTTTTGTTGTACATTTATTGACAACTTTAGCCTTAGCCATAACTTTGTTTTCTACATTCATTACATACATTTTTGATCTTAAACCAACAAATTCCCTAAGTTTTTTTTTTCCATTATTTTCATCTTTAAAATAACCGATTTTTTTATTTATCTGAGGGAAACCATGTGGATTATCAGCTGAATAATCGGAAGTATCGAAGTATGAATATAAATCTTGTTTTATATCAACATAAAAATCATTAGTAAAAATTTGATACACGAGGCTGTCGGTATATGTATACAATAATTTTATATTTTCTCTAAATTTAGCTCTCATATAGTTAAAGTGAAAGTTATATATTAAAATTTTTGATAAATCTAAAATACTAAAACCTAAAAAATATATATTGGTTTATCATAAATTATGTTGGTTTTTTTAACTGTATAGCTACAAGGTTTTCGCAAAATACAGCTAAACTGTAAAAATCAGGGCGAGCAATAAGGCTTTCCGCACCTTGACTTTTACCTATATATTTCCAATGAGTTAATAATAATTTCAAATTAACACCTTTATCGACATTTACCATTGTTTTACTGAAAACAGAGTTATCCATCAATTTGTAAAGTCTTTTTCAAATTATGATTTTTGCTCTCTCTCTTAATTGTATATTTTGTAACCACGATCCTCGATTGAATTTTAACACTATGAATTTTTATTCGCAACTTTAAACAAAGCAAAAGATTTTGAAAATGAATAACATTTCTTTTATTATTTATATTGGCTATTTTTTACTATTTCCTGGTGTACAAATATTTTCTGGGTAAAGAGGAAGATCGGAATGAAGGTCGTGTAAATTATCGGAATAGTCTAAATCTACTTCTATTATGTTACCTACATCTGATGTTGGTGAAATATCAGAATTCACATTTGTGTAAGTCCATTCAAAACTACCATATGGAAGGTATTGAGACATCGCCCAACCATAAAGATTGTTTGTATCTAGATAAGTTAAAAAGGACACAGGTAGATTGTCGTCAAAATCATCTAAATATTTATTATTAGCTTCCGCATATCTATTACTACACCGAGAAATACCACCTCTTAAACCACACTTTATAAAAGCTATCATTTCAATATCACTCAAAAGTTCAAATTCAATTTGAGTTTGTTTTAACATAGCATCCCAACTAAGCCCGGGTAAAGTGTAATAATGTGCAGGATCTTAGCGATATGTACTAATACAAATATCAAATGAATTAAATTAGAGTAATTACTCTAATTTATATCTCAAAACGGATGTTTTGCTTTTAACAGACATTTTTGAAAATTTTCGCAATATTTGTATTAGTACATATCGTTAAGATCCTGCACATTATTACACTTTACCCGATAATTCAAAATTTCTAACTTTACAATTTGAACAATGTCAATTATATGTAGTCCTTTATATTGATTTGATAATAAATGATGTACTTACTTGTGACCTGTTTTAAGTTTGTGTAATAAATATGTTTAAATTTATTTTGATCTTTATTTTAAAAACCTTGAAATTAATAAAAACAAGTAAATGTTAACAAAGGTCATAAATTAGACCAGTTATTTATTAATAGTCAATACAATGATATATTATTTTTTATAATCCATTTTCTAATACATATAACATTTCTTAATGCACAATATTTCGTATGGTTAAAACAATTATATGTAGATATGTCTTTACAATAGAGTTCACTTAAAGTTTCTAAATTAGGTTAGGTTAGGTTGATTTCTAATATGCATCGTTTTTGATCAATCAAACATGTGATATTCACACAAAAATATCCTAATTTGTTACATATCATCTTGGGGTCATTATAGTTTAAGAAAATGTTAAATTTTTTGTGTTTAAGTAAGTAGCATGATTTAATTAGCAATGTGTTTTTTTATTTATTGTATTCTTTTTATTGTAAGTAGTTTTAATATCTGTAATAAAAATATGTAAGATTTGTGATATGTCTTTACAATAGAGTTCACTTAAAGTTTCTAAATTAGGTTAGGTTAGGTTAGGTTGATTTCTAATATGCATCGTTTTTGATCAATCAAACATGTGATATTCACACAAAAATATCCTAATTTGTTACATATCATCTTGGGGTCATTATAGTTTAAGAAAATGTTAAATTTTTTGTGTTTAAGTAAGTAGCATGATTTAATTAGCAATGTGTTTTTTTATTTATTGTATTCTTTTTATTGTAAGTAGTTTTAATATCTGTAATAAAAATATGTAAGATTTGTGATATGTCTTTACAATAGAGTTCACTTAAAGTTTCTAAATTAGGTTAGGTTAGGTTAGGTTAGGTTAGGTTGATTTCTAATATGCATCGTTTTTGATCAATCAAACATGTGATATTCACACAAAAATATCCTAATTTGTTACATATCATCTTGGGGTCATTATAGTTTAAGAAAATGTTAATTTTTTTGTGTTTAAGTAAGTAGCATGATTTAATTAGCAATGTTTTTTTTTATTTATTGTATTCTTTTTATTGTAAGTAGTTTTAATATCTGTAATAAAAATATGTAAGATTTGTGATATGTCTTTACAATAGAGTTCACTTAAAGTTTCTAAATTAGGTTAGGTTAGGTTAGGTTAGTTTAAAAACCCTTGAAATTATTAAAGACAAATAAATGTTAACAAAGGTAATAAATTAGAACAGTTATTTATTAATAGTCAATACAATGATATATTATTTTTTATAATCCATTTTCTAATACATATAACATTTCTTAATGCACAATATTTCGTATGGTTAAAACAATTATATGTAGATATGTCTTTACAATAGAGTTCACTTAAAGTTTCTAAATTAGGTATACCTTTATCACTTATATCAAAAACGTTTTCGTGTCCACATAATTCTCGCACCCAATCAACTTTTTCTCTACCTTTCACTATGATGCTCCGCTTATCACAGTAGGGCTTAATGAGTCTTCTAAATTCTATGTAATCAATGTGCCCCTCACTCCAAAGGTATCCTCTATTTCTTTCTATCCACTTGACACGTTTCTTTTCTTCCAGAGTCAGAGTAGAGAATGGGTATGGTGGTTTTATTAGAAATATTTGATTGATTAGAAATATGTGCTCCTAAACTTATCAACTACGTATGAAATATTTTTAAAATTATGTTTTATTATTACAAGTAAAAACACCATATTTCTTTGTCTTAAACGTATACTCATTCAATATTGAAATGCTTTATCAACTACCTGTTACCGCAGTCCGTGGTCAATGAATTTGTACCATTTTTCACCCCATGCATTCAACATCAAAGCAGTACAGATAATGAATTCGAGATCGATGGGTTGAGAATGATGGTTAATTGCACCTTATGCGTGGAGGAAAGAAATAGTGGACGTTTGGTTGCTGGTTACTCACGCCCATCATCGCCGATTCCGATGGAAGCCGCACCAGTCAACCCCCTCTTGCGGGATTGGACCGCAGAGGAAGATGAAGAAATCAACGAAATTGTCGCCAATACCGATACCGACATGTGGAATAGGGAATATCGTATTCTCCAACAACCACTTCTCCAACTTTGTTTTAATAAATACGATGTTTGTAACATATATTAAAGAATTGTAAATTAATTAAAGCATTTTTCTCTTTTACTCATCTTATCTACAGGCTACATATTTGGTCATCACTTTGAAAATACGGGACCTTGTCTACACAATTGCAACAATAAAATCTTGGCGATGCATACTATTATTTCATGCACCTAAACTTATCAACTACGTATGACATTTCTCTTTGCTGTATTTCAACCAAGTTAAACGACATGAAACTTTTTAACTTATGTTTTATTATTACAAGTAGATACTCGTTACCATGCGAACACCATATTTCTTTGTCTCAAACGTTTACTCATTCAATATCGAAACGCTTTATCAACAATTTGAACTATTTGATTCCGCAATCGTAATGACTCGCCATTAACTTTCACTAATTTTGTTTTCAGAATCTTAATAACCTTGTTCATTATTTTATCAATTATTTGCTTCCAGTATCATGACAAGTTTTGTTTACTTGTATAACTACATTTTATCAATTATTGACAAACACATCTAATGATCTGAACTAGTATAAGAACAATCGCATCGTAGCATTTGCTAACAAAGTGCTATCCACTGCCATCGAAAACGTAGACTACTGCTCAAGTCAAGTCACGACAACCGATATGGATGTGAGTATTATTTATTATCTACATACTTTCATTATGCTTGTTTCTGATTTTGTGACTTGTTTGTCTAAACTATCAACCTTCAGTGTATTCCATAATGTTGATGTGTATTCATTGTTGTACTTACTATTCTTTGTATTCATTGTTATAGCTTACATCATGATCAGAGCTAGACAGATCAAGAGGTACCTTATTTTGAACGATTGCATATTTGAATATAAGCCACTGAGTAACATCGTTAAAAAGTATCATGACTAACGATACTATCATAGTGGATGTGCAAGGCTTTAAAAATGAAAAAAATGAATTTATATTAAAAGAATTAGTTATCGGCGCACAAAAGAGCACAGTCAAATATTTCTAATAAAACCACCATACCCATTCTCTACTCTGACTCTGGAAGAAAAGAAACGTGTCAAGTGGATAGAAAGAAATAGAGGATACCTTTGGAGTGAGGGGCACATTGATTACATAGAATTTAGAAGACTCATTAAGTCCTACTGTGATAAGCGGAGCATCATAGTGAAAGGTAGAGAAAAAGTTGATTGGGTGCGAGAATTATGTGGACACGAAAACGTTTTTGATATAAGTGATAAAGGTATACCTAATTTAGAAACTTTAAGTGAACTCTATTGTAAAGACATATCTACATATAATTGTTTTAACCATACGAAATATTGTGCATTAAGAAATGTTATATGTATTAGAAAATGGATTATAAAAAATAATATATCATTGTATTGACTATTAATAAATAACTGTTTTAATTTATTACCTTTGTTAACATTTACTTGTTTTTATTAATTTCAAGGGTTTTTAAAATAAAGACCAAAATAAATTTAAACATATTTATTACACAAACTTAAAACAGGTCACAAGTAAGTACATCATTTATAATCAAATCAATATAAAAGACTACATATTATTGACATTGTTCAAATTGTAAAGTTAGTAATTTTGAATACAAACTTGAACATTTTTCAAAAATTTGACACAAATCCTGTTTTTCCACTGCCACTAGGCCCAGCCTCTATACAAGTTAATAGATTGTTAAAATGAATCATTGTTACATGTTACTATAAGAACGATTAATTGGGCAGTGCATAAGAAAGGAAAGCCGACTACAATTTACAATTATAATAAGAAAGATATAATTAGTAGGCAAATACATACAAAATTACATTGGAAATAAGATCATTTTTGATACACAATTTCTTTATAAATTAATAAAATACATATATTACGAGCGACCCGTCTCGACTTCGCAAGGGATGACGAAATACTTTAAATTTTTTCTAGCATTAAATATAGCCTATGTTACTCAGGGAGAATGTAGCTTTCCAACGGTGAAAGAATTTTTCAAATCCGCTTAGTAGTTTTTGAGTTTATTCATTGCAAACATACAAAATACAAAAATACAAATCTTTCCTCTTTATAATATTAGTGTAGATGTAGATAGAAGTCACAAAGATTATTCATAATTATATGTGAAACACTAAAAAACTGAAATAACACAACATTAAAAACATGCATAAAAGACAAATCTTACATATTTTTATTACAGATATTAAAACTACTTACAATAAAAAGAATACTATAAATAAAAAAACACATTGCTAATTAAATCATGCTATTTACTTAAACACAAAAAAATTAACATTTTCTTAAACTATAATGACCCCAAGATGATATGTAACAAATTAGGATATTTTTGTGTGAATATCACATGTTTGATTGATCAAAAACGTTGCATATTGGAAATCAAAAAAAAAATTTTTTCAGTAAACAATTCTTATAATCGTCCATAGTATATTTTTTTGTTGTTATTTATTGACAACTTTAGCCTTAGCCATAACTTTGTAATAACACAACATTAAAAACATGCATAAAACACAAATCTTACATATTTTTATTACAGATATTAAAACTACTTACAATAAAAAGAATACTATAAATAAAAAAAACACATTGCTAATTAAATCATGCTATTTACTTAAACACAAAAAAATTAACATTTTCTTAAACTATATTGACCCCAAGCTAAAGTGTCTGTTGAGTTAGGTAAAAGGCATCGTTTTGTATCCATTATAAGATAAACTAACTTTGGATATTTTTGTGTGAATATTACATGTTTGATTGATCAAAAACGATGCATATTGGAAATCAAAACATTTTTTTTTTCAGTAAACAATTCTTATAATCCTAACCTAACCTAACCTAACCTAATTTAGAAACTTTAAGTGAACTCTATTGTAAAGACATATCACAAATCTTACATATTTTTATTACAGATATTAAAACTACTTACAATAAAAAGAATACAATAAATAAAAAAACACATTGCTAATTAAATCATGCTACTTACTTAAACACAAAAAATTTAACATTTTCTTAAACTATAATGACCCCAAGATGATATGTAACAAATTAGGATATTTTTGTGTGAATATCACATGTTTGATTGATCAAAAACGATGCATATTAGAAATCAACCTAACCTAACCTAACCTAATTTAGAAACTTTAAGTGAACTCTATTGTAAAGACATATCTACATATAATTGTTTTAACCATACGAAATATTGTGCATTAAGAAATGTTATATGTATTAGAAAATGGATTATCTAACCTAACCTAATTTAGAAACTTTAAGTGAACTCTATTGTAAAGACATATCACAAATCTTACATATTTTTATTACAGATATTAAAACTACTTACAATAAAAAGAATACAATAAATAAAAAAACACATTGCTAATTAAATCATGCTACTTACTTAAACACAAAAAATTTAACATTTTCTTAAACTATAATGACCCCAAGATGATATGTAACAAATTAGGATAGTTTTGTGTGAATATCACATGTTTGATTGATCAAAAACGATGCATATTAGAAATCAACCTTTTTTTTTTTTTTTTTTTTTTTATACTTGGGAAATGCTTTTCGCATACTCCGCCGCTGGGCAGGCGGCGGAGTTATGTGGGACTCTCTTCTGCCCACCAACCAACGGCGAACAATCGTTGGGTTAGTGGGCAGAAGCCTACCCACTAAAACCCAAGTGTGTGCCCTCAGAGCCGGATTTTTGATAGGACGGGCTCCCCTCTAGAGGTCTACCGCCCTATCCCGGCGGGTCCGACAGACGGACCACCACCCTTTGCAGAGGATGCCCGAGCACACGTGGGCGTCCTCTCAGACAAACGAGGCCGTGCAAGGCAGGCGAAGGACTGCCTAGACCTTGCCTGCTGGTCTCGTTAAGAAGGTGGGAGTTGCTCGGCGTAGCGCCGCCTTCTACCACCAGAACGTCGGCGCCTTATCGGGTCGGCGTGGGCGTCAACCTCCCGCTCCCTCTCTGCGGCTTCCTTCCGCGCCATCACGTCGTCACAGAAGGTTGCTACCGCATCCCATGCCCTCTCGCTTTCTAGCATGGCGCGCATTAAGCTGGGAAGGGTTAGATCCTCACCGATTACTTCCACCAACTCTTGGCGCTGGGGGCTCCACGCAGTGCACTCCTCGAGTGTGTGCTCCGCTGTGTCTCCAGGTGCTCCGCATTCGTGGCAAGCCGGGGTCGGTTCTCTTCCCGCAACCCGGTGCAAGTAGCGGCCGAAGCAGCCATGCCCAGTCAGTACCTGCACCAGGTGGAAGGTGAGGGATCCGTGCTTGCGAGCCAGCCACTGTCCCAAGACTGGACGCACCGCGTTGATGGTTCGAGGCCCAAATTCAGGTTCCTCGAGGCCTTCCGCCCAGCGCTCTACAACGGCATCTTGAGCCAACCCTCGTATGTGGCGAATCTCCTCTGGAGCCGCTTGTTCGCCACGGGACCTCAGTTCAGCTCTATAGGCGTAGACCTCGGCTGTCACCTCCGCCTCCAAATCCCACGGAGGGGTGCCCGCCAAAACGCACGCCGCCGCACAGGACACTGTGCGGTATCCTCTAATAGCTCTCAGTGCTATGGTCCGCTGCGGTTTCCGCAGCAGCGCTCGGTTTGGAGCACTGAGAGCTTCAAACCACACTGGAGCACCGTACAGGGCCATGCTCTTGAGTACCCCCGCATAGAGGCGACGGCAGCTTTCATTTGGTCCTCCTACGTTGGGCAGTATTGCGGCAAGAGCAGCCGCCGCACCCACAAGCTTCGGAGCGAGCTGGCGAAAATGTTCGCGAAACGACCACCTTGAGTCGAGCACTAGGCCGAGGTATTTAATGTGACGTTTTACGTCCACCCTCTCCCCGTCTACCTCTATGTGCGCATCAGGAGGTGGAGCTGCGCGCGGGCCATAAAACAGGATGGCTTCGGTCTTCCCGAGGGCTACTTCCAGTCCGAGCTGCCTTATTCGCCCCACTATCAGCGTTGCCCCAGCCGTTGCCGTTGCTTTGGCATCCTCATACGTCCCGCCTCGGGCGGTTATCAGGGTATCGTCTGCATAACAGATGATATCCATCCGAGGCGGTAAGGTTTCTCGCAGGACCCAGTCAAACCCGATATTCCACAGGAGCGGGCCGAGGACCGAGCCCTGTGGAACACCGCGCTGCATATTGCGGACCAATAGCTCGCCTCCTTGTCCGGCGTAGAGCACTCTCCTCCCTGAGAGGTAACTATATATAACACGGCGGAGATAGAGTGGCACCCCGTGGAAACGAAGCCCTTCCATGATGGTGGTGAAGGGAAGTGAGTTGAAAGCGTTGGCAATATCTAGCGATACTGCCAACAGTCTTTCTCTATCTTCAGTCGCCTCTCTCGATAGTCGGTGGAGCTCCATAATAGCGTCAATTGTGGACCGCCCTCTGCGAAATCCATATTGCCGCTCGGAGATATCTGGCCCAATCGTTGTCAGGTGTTCGACGATACGGGAGGCCAAGATACGCTCGTAGAGTTTCCCTGTCTCGTCCAGCAGGACGATGGGACGGAACGACGAGGGTTGCTCTGGAGGTCGTCCCTCTTTTTTTAAGAGGACTAGGCGTCCATCCTTCCAAGGGCGAGGAAATTGGCCTACCGTCATGCTCGCGTCAAAGACTTCACGCAAGCGACCTCCCAGGTGTTTTAAGGCAAGAACGAGGACCCGTCCTGGAACGCCATCAGGTCCTGGCGCTTTTTTCCTTGTCATGAGACGGTCAACTGCAGCCTCGAACTCCAGCTCAGTTATTGGAGGAGGATCTTCGGTAGCCTCGCTGTCAGGATCCTGTAGGACCATTGAAGGAGGGGTGAACTCCTCTTGTTCAGGGAACAGCCCTTCTACTACCCTCGCCAGGAGTTGGGGTTGAAATTCCTCCGTGGAAGGTGCCCTAAGGTGGAGCTTGCTGCGGACCATACGGTACGGACGCCCCCAGGGGTCTCGGTCAAGCTCTTCGAGGAATTCTTGCCTGGAGTTATCTTTTGCGCGACTGATGGCGTCTTTTAGGGCCTTTTTCGCCGCTTTGTATGCTCTGTGCAAGGTTCCTTCCTCTTCCTCAGTATGGTGACGCCTCCGGCAGCGTATATTAGAAATCAACCTAACCTAACCTTTTTTTTTTTTTTTTTTTTTTTTTTTTTTTTTTTTTTTTTTTTTTTGTCGAGGGAGAAATGCGGCCTTATGCATACTCCGTAGCTGGGCGGCTACGGAGTTATGTGGGGCTCACCTCCGTGCATCCACCCAGTCAGGCCCGGTGGGTGCCCGGAGGCATACCCACTAAAACTCCCTCGGTGTGCCCTCTCTTCCGGTGAGTAACGACTCGGGATCCTTATAAGAAGGCGACCGCGTCGTACCGGTTGGCTCAGCCTTTACCGAGCCTCCTCACGGCTTTGGGGGATGCCCGAGCACACTTGGGCATCCTCCCAGACAAACAGGGATGTGCAAAGCAAGCGGGAGCTGCCCTGCACCCGCTTGCGAGCCCTGTTATGGAGGGAGAAGATGGACGTAGCGTCGTCGTCGCCCTCCTCGCCGTCTTCGTCGGAGCTGGTCCGCGTTCGCATCATCCTCGCGGATCCGCTCCGTGGCCTCCTTCTGCCCCATCACCTCTTCGCAGAAGGAGACCGCTGCCTCCCAACACCTATCGCTGTCCAGCATAGCCTTGACTACGCTGGGCAGGGAGAGGTTTCCACCTACTTTAGCGACGAGAGCGCGGCGCTGCCGATTCCATGTTGGGCACACCTCAAGGGTATGCTGAGCCGAATCTTCTGCCGCGCCGCACTCGTGACATATTTGGGTCGCCTCCCTTTGGATACGGTGCAGGTAGTCGCCGAAGCATCCGTGTCCGGTCAACACCTGCACCAGCCGGAAAGTAAGGGAGCCGTGCCTTCTCTTCACCCATTCGGTAAGCAGTGGTCGGATCGCCTCGATTGTGCGGGCTCCATACCTGGATAGTTCCAGGTCTTCTGTCCACCGCACCATTAAGGTGTCTTCAGCTGCACGCCTCGCGTTCACAATGTCCTCTATGGCGGGACGCACCCCGCGACTTCTTGCGTCAGCTCTGCATCTGTATGTATCTGCGAGCACCTCAGCATCGAGCTCCCATGGTGGGGTTCCAGCAAGAACGCAAGCCGCAGCCCATGAGATCGTGCGGTAACCGCGTATGGCTCTAAGTGCAATTACTCGCTGCGGCTTTCGAAGGAGTTTGCAGTTGCTCAAATTGAGTGTCTCCGCCCACACGGGTGCCCCGTATAAGGCCATACTTCGTAGGATTCCTACGTAAAGCCTGCGGCATGTCACATCTGGGCCTCCTATATTTGGCAACAGACGACTAAGGGCTCCAGCAGCGTTGATAAGTCGCGGGCTCAGCTGACGAAAGTGTTCGCAAAACGTCCAGCGGCTATCTAGTGTGAGGCCCAAGTACTTAATTGTCCCCTTGACCGGTATTCCTACCCCGTCTACCTGGATAGTGGAGCCAGGTGGTGGCTTGCCACGGTGGCCATGAAAAAGAATGGCCTCCGTTTTATTCAGGGCTACCTCCAGTCCCAGCATACGGATCCTGTCGACAACCAGTCCTGCTCCAATTCTTGCTAGCCGCGCGCAATCTTCAAAATTGTCCCCTTGAACTGCAACTAACGTGTCGTCAGCATAACAAATAATATGCATCTGGGGTAGTAGCGCGCCTCTCAAGACGTAATCAAAGCCAATGTTCCACAGGAGCGGCCCTAAGACCGACCCTTGTGGAACTCCACAAGTCATTTGGCGTGTGTGTCGCCTACCATCAGGTCCTATAAATTGGATATACCGGTCTTGTAAGTAACTGTCGATGATTCGGCGCAGGTAGATCGGCACGCCGTGGAATCTGAGGGCCTCTCGAATGGTTGCGAAGGGTAAGGTGTTAAAGGCATTAGCAATGTCTAATGACACTGCCAACACCTTTTGCCCCCGCTCCGTTGCTCCCTTGACTAAGTTTCCCAACTCGGATATGGCGTCTATAGTTGACCGACCCGTCCGGAAGCCATACTGGCGGTCCGATATGTCTGGGCCAGTTTCCGTTAGATGCTGGATGATGCGAGCTGCGAGCAAGCGCTCGAGAAGCTTTCCCGCCTCATCCAGCAACACTATGGGCCTGTAGGCTGAAGGAGAGTCTTGAGGCCGTCCCTCTTTATGTAGTAGGCATAGGCGTCCGGTCTTCCATTGCCTTGGGAAGTTCCCGGATCGGAGACAGTTATCGAATAGCTCCTGCAGGCGGGTTCCAAGGTGTTTGAGGGCCACTAATAATACGCGCCCTGGCACGCCGTCTGGGCCGGGAGCCTTGTTTCGCGACCCTAGTCGATCCAACGCTGACTTAAACTCGTCCTCCGTTATTGGGGGGACTTCTTCTGCGGTTTCTTGATCCATCGTTGGCGGACACATCACCGGAGGAACGAACTCCGCTCTGCTTGGGAACAGGCCGGACACAACATCTTCCAATAATTGGCGATCGAAAGTCTCAGTCGGAGGTGCTCTGTGCCGCATCTTGCCGCGGACCATTTGATAGGGGCGACCCCAGGGATTCCTGTCCAGTTCCTGTAGGAACTCTTCTCTGGCCCTAGATTTTGCCCGAGAGATTTCCACCTGAAGCTTCTTTTTTGCCTCTTTATAACTCCTGTATAGAAGTTCTTCCTCTTCGTCCGTGTGTCTCCGTCGGCGGCAGCGCTTATGGGCGCGACGGGCACGGTTACAAGCTTCACGTAGGGTGGCGAGCTCTGTTGACCACCAATAAACTTGTTTCCGGTTTAGCCGGAGATTGCTGACACGAGGCATGGCTGCATCACATACAGCAGCTAGAGACGAATTGAAGTGTGCAGCCTGCTCGTCTACGCCTCTTTCGTTGATCGTTGGTGGTGTGGTCCAACTTTGGACGATTGCTGGTTCTATAGCCATCCCGACATCAAGTTGTGTCAAGCCCCACCTCGGGAACTGTGCCTCGCGCTGCGGTTGTGAAGCGTAGTTTACACCCGGCGAGGGGGACATCTTGAAGGTGATATAACGGTGGTCGGATAAGGCTTCCTCCCCTGTTATAACGTGCCAGCCGTGAACACGTGAGGCTAAAGCAGGAGTTGCGAATGTAACATCCACAATGGACCCCCCCCGCCTTCTCACACATGTGTGGGTGTTGCCCCGATTGAGCACTGTCAGGCCCGCTATGACTGACCAATCCAAGACTATGGTGCCCTTGTTATCGTTAACTGAGGAGCCCCACGCAGCAGATTTGGCGTTAAGGTCACCCATTACTAGCACCGGCATAGAAGAGAATCGCCTAACCACCAATCCAAGCAAGCCAACATAAGCTTCGAGCTCAGGAACGCTGGCGTTGGGCGAGAAATAAACGCCAATAATAGCCATCCCACACCATTTGACCGCGACATATCCCAGCCCTTTCTCTAGAACTACCAGAGGAATGGGCGATGCAACCGGAACAGTGATAGCAACGGAGTTTATGAGATCTGCTACCCAGTGCGGTTGCGACGGTACGCAGTATGGCTCCGAAGCAACTGCAATATCAATGTTCCGCTCAGCCATGGATTGAAGCATCAAATCCTGAGCCCCAGCACAATGGTTCAGGTTACTCTGAAGTAAGTTGATTTGTCGGGAGTTAGACATTAATCGGCGACATTTCAATTTCCTCTATGGGCTGATCATGCTCCTCTTCATTGGCCTGGGCTTGGGTCCTAGTTGCCCTTTTAGGCTTGGTATGAGGGGGGTTGCAGTTCTTTCCCCCCATTATGTGGCCAGTTGGTAGTCGGGCTTCCGCACATATAGAGCAATGCGGTTCTGTCTTGCATCCCTGTGCCTTGTGCCCGGATTTTCCGCAGCGGTAGCAAAATCCACTGCGGTCAGTTTTTGAGGGGCATCGTTGGCGGGTATGTCCTATGCCCATGCATCTGTAACAACGCATGGGCCGAGGATCCAGTATCCGGACTTGCGCAGAGCTCCATCCTACTAGGAGTCTCCCTACGGCCACCACTTTCTTAGCTGCCACCACGGGGCACTTGGCTAGAGCCGATCCCATGCCCCCGGGCCCAACATTTATTTTGCCAGCCTTGACATGTTCGACAGGACAGCCTCCTATGGTGGCGATAGAATTCGCTATGTCCTCTTGACGAACAGAGTCGTCCAGACCGGTTATTCGCAGATCTGCACATTTAACCGGCCTGTCGATCTTAGCGATACCAGTCAGCGCAGCTTTTAATTTTTCGGCAAGAGCGTCTGCCTTTTCCCCGCTTTCGGAACCAGGAATCGAGAAAATCCTGGCACCAGTGGCCGCTTGCTTACATCTGACCCCCTCGATGCCGATCGAATGCAGCTGGACCTCTTTCTTCGCCTTTTCCAAAATCTCGGCATAAGTGACTCCTTTCTCTGCCGCCTCAGGAACTAAGGTTACAACCACAGCAGCAGATCGCGGAGGGGTCAGCCTCTTGTTTTTAGCCTTCTTTTTCTTTGGTGCAGACTGGGAAGTTGTCGTAGCCTTAGAGGACGGTCCACTAGCAGATTTATTGGGGCCAGTACCACTGGTTCCTTTTCTACGTTGCGCCTTACCCATCTTGCCATTCTTGTAAGTCACCTCGGTCCACTTCTCCGCCGAGGTTGAAGCCGGCGTAGTCTGCCGATCACTCAGTCGAGGTTCCGCGGGTGGAGGTGGCGGTGGCATAGTGCCAGAAGCCTTCTTAGACCGGGTCTTAGCCGTTTTGGGTGTCACCGTAGGAGTTTTAGCCGGGGCCTTACTCTTTTTCTGGTCTACCGCGAGAGGCGGTCTCAGAACTGGAGCCGGCGGGAGCCTTTCACTAAGGCTGGCTAATCGAACATTGACCATCTCCCCAATTGAGACGAACAATGAGCGTTTTAGCTCCTCCAACCAGTCAGAGTCTGGTGTTGCATTGGGAGCATGCCTGGATGGCAGGGTCCTAGGTGGAGAGGCTTTACGAGAGACATGTTCTTGTCTTCCAGTGCGTCTTTGCTCCTCCAATGCCGCTTTGACAGCCTTCAGTTCCCTCTCCATATTTTCCAGCTGTCTGCTGAGGCGTGTATTGTCCGCCATTAACTTCTTAGTGACATCTGTCACTGTTCTGTTGGCCAATTGGTCTACAATGCCTTCTAACGTGTTAAGTGACTCCTTTAAGACTTTTTGGCAGCCACCCTTCAAGTTTTTGGACTTATGCGAAACCTCCCTAATGGCATATAGTTTGGCCATTGCATCTGTCCGCATCTCGTCAGCGTTTAATATCTCCGCCCTAGGTGGCGAAGACATGCGTTCATCCGGTTCCGGGTCCGGATTCATGAGTTCTCCGGCCCAGTTTTCTGCATCATCTAAATAATCATCCAATGGGGCACCCTGGAAGTAGTCGAAGTCCTGGATCTCAGTCCTACTGTTGGCTCTAGGAGCACCGCAGTGAGCTCCAGAGAAGCCACCTCGCCGGGCGGTTGGTATCTTAGGCGTAGCGGCAGTTACCGGTTCTTCATCCGAGTCTGGATTCACCAATGGGGTTCCATCCAGCATTCTCTTTCGGGCCGAGCGAGTGACCCGTTTGTTGAGGTCTCCTATTAGGTTGACACTAGTAAGTGAGTGCGCAGCAGACAAACTCCTTCCTCCTTCATCTGCTGACATTGCGCCGCCAGTTTCATAATCCGCACAGCTGCTTGAAGCAGTAGACCGGATTTTTCAGAGTCGAATACCAAACGAATCACTTTCTTAGGTTTAGATTCCTTTGCACAACTTCTCTCTGGATTTTGTGCATTTTCTTCTTGGCAAATGCTGCCTCCTCTCGCTTGTGCAGCGGATTCGGACGCCAGAGGCGTCTGCTCGTTTTCCCCGCCCGAGCTCGGCTCCTCCCTCTCTCTTCCGGCCGAGATAGGCCCCCCATCATCCAATAAGGGTTTTTTAGTTTTTAAGTTAAGTGAATCCATATTTGATCCCACGAGTATGGTGACAACGTAGGTCCACCCAGGTAGAGGCCCCATGCCTGGGCAAGCGTATGGTTCTCGAAGCAGGGGGGCCGCCGGTTCCCTGCTCCGCTGCCGTGTAGAGACTGGTCCCCCACCAGCCACTCACCCCCTCGCCAATTCGCGACAGCAAACTTGGGGTTAGGGTTTTTTATTGAGGTTTTCTCCTCGCAGGGTCACCCAATTAAGGGCATACCCCCCCCGGCCCCTCTCAACGAGGGGTAACGGGTTGGCCGACGGTTAGTGAGATTTTCACCTGTCCGCTGCTCATGACCACCATGAGCAAACGGACCCGTCGCCCACGCTCGCACCGCCGCTATCCGGACTATCCGGGACGCCGGTCGAGCCCGAACCGCGTCGCCGCTATCCAGAATAAGTCTGGGACGCCGACCCGGAGCCCTCGCCAACCGCGAAAGCGGAATGGGCTTTGCAGCCCCCCTCAGTGATTTTTAAAGAGGTTTTCTTCCTCGCGGCCCCCATCTCGAAAGATGACAGCCCCCGGCCCCGCACCATGTACGGGGTTACGGTATACCCCTGCTCGGCTGCCGTTACCCAGGCTACCCGGGTCAGCCAGCCGAGCTCCCCCCCTGTTGTCGGATTATTAGCCGCCGTCGTATGCAATCCCCAAAGGAATTATATACGACGGCGCCCAGGATGCACCGGCCCGAACCCATTGTCGTTCCCACCGCACGTATGAAGTGGGACCTACAATGGGCCGGGCACACGTGGAGGTTCTATCCGACCTTGCACCCCACCTAACCTAACCTAACCTAACCTAACCTAACCTAATTTAGAAACTTTAAGTGAACTCTATTGTAAAGACATATCACAAATCTTACATATTTTTATTACAGATATTAAAACTACTTACAATAAAAAGAATACAATAAATAAAAAAACACATTGCTAATTAAATCATGCTACTTACTTAAACACAAAAAATTTAACATTTTCTTAAACTATAATGACCCCAAGATGATATGTAACAAATTAGGATATTTTTGTGTGAATATCACATGTTTGATTGATCAAAAACGATGCATATTAGAAATCAACCTAACCTAACCTAATTTAGAAACTTTAAGTGAACTCTATTGTAAAGACATATCTACATATAATTGTTTTAACCATACGAAATATTGTGCATTAAGAAATGTTATATGTATTAGAAAATGGATTATCTAACCTAACCTAATTTAGAAACTTTAAGTGAACTCTATTGTAAAGACATATCACAAATCTTACATATTTTTATTACAGATATTAAAACTACTTACAATAAAAAGAATACAATAAATAAAAAAACACATTGCTAATTAAATCATGCTACTTACTTAAACACAAAAAATTTAACATTTTCTTAAACTATAATGACCCCAAGATGATATGTAACAAATTAGGATAGTTTTGTGTGAATATCACATGTTTGATTGATCAAAAACGATGCATATTAGAAATCAACCTAACCTAACCTAACCTAACCTAACCTAATTTAGAAACTTTAAGTGAACTCTATTGTAAAGACATATCACAAATCTTACATATTTTTATTACAGATATTAAAACTACTTACAATAAAAAGAATACAATAAATAAAAAAACACATTGCTAATTAAATCATGCTACTTACTTAAACACAAAAAAATTAACATTTTCTTAAACTATAATGACCCCAAGATGATATGTAACAAATTAGGATATTTTTGTGTGAATATCACATGTTTGATTGATCAAAAACGATGCATATTAGAAATCAACCTAACCTAACCTAACCTAACCTAATTTAGAAACTTTAAGTGAACTCTATTGTAAAGACATATCTACATATAATTGTTTTAACCATACGAAATATTGTGCATTAAGAAATGTTATATGTATTAGAAAATGGATTATCTAACCTAACCTAATTTAGAAACTTTAAGTGAACTCTATTGTAAAGACATATCACAAATCTTACATATTTTTATTACAGATATTAAAACTACTTACAATAAAAAGAATACAATAAATAAAAAAACACATTGCTAATTAAATCATGCTACTTACTTAAACACAAAAAAATTAACATTTTCTTAAACTATAATGACCCCAAGATGATATGTAACAAATTAGGATAGTTTTGTGTGAATATCACATGTTTGATTGATCAAAAACGATGCATATTAGAAATCAACCTAACCTAACCTAACCTAACCTAATTTAGAAACTTTAAGTGAACTCTATTGTAAAGACATATCTACATATAATTGTTTTAACCATACGAAATATTGTGCATTAAGAAATGTTATATGTATTAGAAAATGGATTATAAAAAATAATATATCATTGTATTGACTATTAATAAATAACTGGTCTAATTTATGACCTTTGTTAACATTTACTTGTTTTTATTAATTTCAAGGTTTTTAAAATAAAGATCAAAATAAATTTAAACATATTTATTACACAAACTTAAAACAGGTCACAAGTAAGTACATAATTTATTATCAAATCAATATAAAGGACTACATATAATTGACATTGTTCAAATTGTAAAGTTAGAAATTTTGAATACAAACTTGAACATTTTTCAAAAATTTGACACAAATCCTGTTTTTCCACTGCCACTAGGCCCAGCCTCTATACAAGTTAATAGATTGTTAAAATGAATCATTGTTACGTCTTACTATAAGAACGATTAATTGGGCAGTGCATAAGAAAGGAAAGCTGACTACAATTTACAATTACAATTATAATAAAAAAAATATAATTAGTAGGCAAATACATACAAAATTACATTGGTAATAAGATCATTTCTGATACACGATTTCTTTATACATTAAAAAAATATATATATTACTCCTCGTGCGAAGTCTCGACTTCGCACGGGTGGACAAAATTCTTAAAATTTTTTCTAGCATTAAATATAGCCTATGTTACTTAGGGAGAATGTAGCTTTCCAACGGTGAAAGAATTTTTGAAATCCGCTTAGTAGTTTTTCATTTTATTCATTGCAACCATACAAAATACAAAAAAAAACAAATCTTTCCTCTTTATAATATTAGTGTAGATGTAGATAGAAGTCAAAAAGATTGTTCATAATTATATGTGAAACACTATAAAACTAAAATAACACAACATTAAAAACATGCATAAAACACAAATCTTACATATTTTTATTACAGATATTAAAACTACTTACAATAAAAAGAATACTATAAATAAAAAAAACACATTGCTAATTAAATCATGCTATTTACTTAAACACAAAAAAATTAACATTTTCTTAAACTATATTGACCCCAAGCTAAAGTGTCTGTTGAGTTAGGTAAAAGGCATCGTTTTGTATCCATTATAAGATAAACCAACTTTGGATATTTTTGTGTGAATATCACATGTTTGATTGATCAAAAACGATGCATATTGGAAATCAAAACATTTTTTTTTTCAGTAAACAATTCTTATAATCGTCCATAGTATATTTTTTTGTTGTACATTTATTGACAACTTTAGCCTTAGCCATAACTTTGTTTTCTACATTCATTACATACATTTTTGATCTTAAACCAACAAATTCCCTAAGTTTTTTTTTTCCATTATTTTCATCTTTAAAATAACCGATTTTTTTATTTATCTGAGGGAAACCATGTGGATTATCAGCTGAATAATCGGAAGTATCGAAGTATGAATATAAATCTTGTTTTATATCAACATAAAAATCATTAGTAAAAATTTGATACACGAGGCTGTCGGTATATGTATACAATAATTTTATATTTTCTCTAAATTTAGCTCTCATATAGTTAAAGTGAAAGTTATATATTAAAATTTTTGATAAATCTAAAATACTAAAACCTAAAAAATATATATTGGTTTATCATAAATTATGTTGGTTTTTTTAACTGTATAGCTACAAGGTTTTCGCAAAATACAGCTAAACTGTAAAAATCAGGGCGAGCAATAAGGCTTTCCGCACCTTGACTTTTACCTATATATTTCCAATGAGTTAATAATAATTTCAAATTAACACCTTTATCGACATTTACCATTGTTTTACTGAAAACAGAGTTATCCATCAATTTGTAAAGTCTTTTTCAAATTATGATTTTTGCTCTCTCTCTTAATTGTATATTTTGTAACCACGATCCTCGATTGAATTTTAACACTATGAATTTTTATTCGCAACTTTAAACAAAGCAAAAGATTTTGAAAATGAATAACATTTCTTTTATTATTTATATTGGCTATTTTTTACTATTTCCTGGTGTACAAATATTTTCTGGGTAAAGAGGAAGATCGGAATGAAGGTCGTGTAAATTATCGGAATAGTCTAAATCTACTTCTATTATGTTACCTACATCTGATGTTGGTGAAATATCAGAATTCACATTTGTGTAAGTCCATTCAAAACTACCATATGGAAGGTATTGAGACATCGCCCAACCATAAAGATTGTTTGTATCTAGATAAGTTAAAAAGGACACAGGTAGATTGTCGTCAAAATCATCTAAATATTTATTATTAGCTTCCGCATATCTATTACTACACCGAGAAATACCACCTCTTAAACCACACTTTATAAAAGCTATCATTTCAATATCACTCAAAAGTTCAAATTCAATTTGAGTTTGTTTTAACATAGCATCCCAACTAAGCCCGGGTAAAGTGTAATAATGTGCAGGATCTTAACGATATGTACTAATACAAATATCGCGAAAATTTTCAAAAATGTCTGTTAAAAGCAAAACATCCGTTTTGAGATATAAATTAGAGTAATTACTCTAATTTAATTCATTTGATATTTGTATTAGTACATATCGCTAAGATCCTGCACATTATTACACTTTACCCGGGCTTAGTTGGGATGCTATGTTAAAACAAACTCAAATTGAATTTGAACTTTTGAGTGATATTGAAATGATAGCTTTTATAAAGTGTGGTTTAAGAGGTGGTATTTCTCGGTGTAGTAATAGATATGCGGAAGCTAATAATAAATATTTAGATGATTTTGACGACAATCTACCTGTGTCCTTTTTAACTTATCTAGATACAAACAATCTTTATGGTTGGGCGATGTCTCAATACCTTCCATATGGTAGTTTTGAATGGACTTACACAAATGTGAATTCTGATATTTCACCAACATCAGATGTAGGTAACATAATAGAAGTAGATTTAGACTATTCCGATAATTTACACGACCTTCATTCCGATCTTCCTCTTTACCCAGAAAATATTTGTACACCAGGAAATAGTAAAAAATAGCCAATATAAATAATAAAAGAAATGTTATTCATTTTCAAAATCTTTTGCTTTGTTTAAAGTTGCGAATAAAAATTCATAGTGTTAAAATTCAATCGAGGATCGTGGTTACAAAATATACAATTAAGAGAGAGAGCAAAAATCATAATTTGAAAAAGACTTTACAAATTGATGGATAACTCTGTTTTCAGTAAAACAATGGTAAATGTCGATAAAGGTGTTAATTTGAAATTATTATTAACTCATTGGAAATATACATATAGGTAAAATTCAAGGTGCGGAAAGCCTTATTGCTCGCCCTGATTTTTACAGTTTAGCTGTATTTTGCGAAAACCTTGTAGCTATACAGTTAAAAAACCAACATAATTTATGATAAACCAATATATATTTTTTAGGTTTTAGTATTTTAGATTTATCAAAAATTTTAATATATAACTTTCACTTTAACTATATGAAAGCTAAATTTAGAGAAAATATAAAATTATTGTATACATATACCGACAGCCTCGTGTATCAAATTTTTACTAATGATTTTTATGTTGATATAAAACAAGATTTATATTCATACTTCGATACTTCCGATTATTCAGCTGATAATCCACATGGTTTCCCTCAGATAAATAAAAAAATCGGTTATTTTAAAGATGAAAATAATGGAAAAAAAAAACTTAGGGAATTTGTTGGTTTAAGATCAAAAATGTATGTAATGAATGTAGAAAACAAAGTTATGGCTAAGGCTAAAGTTGTCAATAAATGTACAACAAAAAAATATACTATGGACGATTATAAGAATTGTTTACTGAAAAAAAAAATGTTTTGATTTCCAATATGCATCGTTTTTGATCAATCAAACATGTGATATTCACACAAAAATATCCAAAGTTGGTTTATCTTATAATGGATACAAAACGATGCCTTTTACCTAACTCAACAGACACTTTAGCTTGGGGTCAATATAGTTTAAGAAAATGTTAATTTTTTTGTGTTTAAGTAAATAGCATGATTTAATTAGCAATGTGTTTTTTTTATTTATAGTATTCTTTTTATTGTAAGTAGTTTTAATATCTGTAATAAAAATATGTAAGATTTGTGTTTTATGCATGTTTTTAATGTTGTGTTATTTTAGTTTTATAGTGTTTCACATATAATTATGAACAATCTTTTTGACTTCTATCTACATCTACACTAATATTATAAAGAGGAAAGATTTGTTTTTTTTTGTATTTTGTATGGTTGCAATGAATAAAATGAAAAACTACTAAGCGGATTTCAAAAATTCTTTCACCGTTGGAAAGCTACATTCTCCCTAAGTAACATAGGCTATATTTAATGCTAGAAAAAATTTTAAGAATTTTGTCCACCCGTGCGAAGTCGAGACTTCGCACGAGGAGTAATATATATATTTTTTTAATGTATAAAGAAATCGTGTATCAGAAATGATCTTATTACCAATGTAATTTTGTATGTATTTGCCTACTAATTATATCTTTTTTATTATAATTGTAATTGTAAATTGTAGTCAGCTTTCCTTTCTTATGCACTGCCCAATTAATCGTTCTTATAGTAAGACGTAACAATGATTCATTTTAACAATCTATTAACTTGTATAGAGGCTGGGCCTAGTGGCAGTGGAAAAACAGGATTTGTGTCAAATTTTTGAAAAATGTTCAAGTTTGTATTCAAAATTTCTAACTTTACAATTTGAACAATGTCAATTATATGTAGTCCTTTATATTGATTTGATAATAAATTATGTACTTACTTGTGACCTGTTTTAAGTTTGTGTAATAAATATGTTTAAATTTATTTTGATCTTTATTTTAAAAACCTTGAAATTAATAAAAACAAGTAAATGTTAACAAAGGTCATAAATTAGACCAGTTATTTATTAATAGTCAATACAATGATATATTATTTTTTATAATCCATTTTCTAATACATATAACATTTCTTAATGCACAATATTTCGTATGGTTAAAACAATTATATGTAGATATGTCTTTACAATAGAGTTCACTTAAAGTTTCTAAATTAGGTTAGGTTAGGTTAGGTTAGGTTGATTTCTAATATGCATCGTTTTTGATCAATCAAACATGTGATATTCACACAAAACTATCCTAATTTGTTACATATCATCTTGGGGTCATTATAGTTTAAGAAAATGTTAAATTTTTTGTGTTTAAGTAAGTAGCATGATTTAATTAGCAATGTGTTTTTTTATTTATTGTATTCTTTTTATTGTAAGTAGTTTTAATATCTGTAATAAAAATATGTAAGATTTGTGATATGTCTTTACAATAGAGTTCACTTAAAGTTTCTAAATTAGGTTAGGTTAGATAATCCATTTTCTAATACATATAACATTTCTTAATGCACAATATTTCGTATGGTTAAAACAATTATATGTAGATATGTCTTTACAATAGAGTTCACTTAAAGTTTCTAAATTAGGTTAGGTTAGGTTAGGTTAGGTTGATTTCTAATATGCATCGTTTTTGATCAATCAAACATGTGATATTCACACAAAAATATCCTAATTTGTTACATATCATCTTGGGGTCATTATAGTTTAAGAAAATGTTAAATTTTTTGTGTTTAAGTAAGTAGCATGATTTAATTAGCAATGTGTTTTTTTATTTATTGTATTCTTTTTATTGTAAGTAGTTTTAATATCTGTAATAAAAATATGTAAGATTTGTGATATGTCTTTACAATAGAGTTCACTTAAAGTTTCTAAATTAGGTTAGGTTAGGTTAGGTTAGGTTGGGGTGCAAGGTCGGATAGAACCTCCACGTGTGCCCGGCCCATTGTAGGTCCCACTTCATACGTGCGGTGGGAACGACAATGGTTTCGGGTCGGTGCATCCTGGGCGCCTTCGTATATAATCCCTTGGGGGATTGCATACGAAGGTGGCTAATAATCCGACACAAGGGGGGAGCTCGGCTGGCTGACCCGGGTAGCCTGGGTAACGGCAGCCGAGCAAGGGTATACCGTAACCCCGTACATGGTGCGGGGCCGGGGGCTGTCATCTTTCGAGATGGGGGCCGCGAGGAAGAAAACCTCTTTAAAAAATCACTGAGGGGGGCTGCAAAGCCCATTCCGCTTTCGCGGTTGGCGAGGGCTCCGGGTCGGCGTCCCAGACTTATTCTGGATAGCGGCGATGCGGTTCGGGCTCGACCGGCGTCCCGGATAGTCCGGGTAGCGACGGTGCGAGCGTGGGCGACGGGTCCGTTTGCTCATGGTGGTCATGAGCAGCGGACAGGTGAAAATCTCACCAACCGTCGGCCAACCCGTTACCCCTCGTTGAGAGGGGCCGGGGGGGGTATGCCCTTAATTGGGTGACCCTGCGAGGAGAAAACCTCAATAAAAAACCCTAACCCCAAGTTTGCTGTCGCGAATTGGCGAGGGGGTGAGTGGCTGGTGGGAGACCAGTTTTTACACGGCAGCGGAGCAGGGGACCGGCGGCCCCCCTGCTTCGAGAACCCTACGCTTACCCAGGCATGGGGCCTCTACCTGGGTGGACCTACGTTGTCACCATACTCGTGGGATCAGCTATGGATTCGATTACTTTAAAAACTATAAACCCTTTGTTGGACGATGGTGGGCCTATCTCGGGCGGAAGAGAGAGTGGTGAGCCGAGCTCGGGCGGGAAAAACGAGCAGACGCCAGTGGCGTCCGATGTCGCTACAAAAGCTAAAAAGGGCAATTCTTGCCAAAAGGATGATGTACAGAGTTTGGACACTAATTGTGCCGGTAACTCCAAAACTAAAAAAGCAATTAGTCTGGTGTATTACACTGACCAAATGAAACCTTCTGCTATTAACAGCTGTGTAGAAGAAGAGGCTAGCGCGGCAACTTCTGCAGACGAAGGAGAGAGAGTCATCTCTTCAGCACGTTCGCTGCCAAGCGTGAACATGATCGGAGACATCGACAAGCGAGTGCTGCGCTCCTGTCGGAAGAGAACTAAGAGGAATAACTCTGCGAAGGATTATAATTCGGAAGAAGAGTCGGCAACAGCTGCCAAGGTATCGACTGGCAAGAGAGGCGGCCGGTCCTCTACCAGCTCTAACATCTGCGCTACAGCAAGAGCCCATTTCGTCAGGGTACATGACAACTATCAAGGTGCCCCTCTGGACGACTACATTTGCGATGCTTATAATTGGTCGGCAGAACTAATGGAATCGGAACCAGAGCAAGAACCAGAACAGAATACGGCCATAACGTCGCCTCCTATGGCGGATATACTTGAGGCGGATGAGCTGCGAACACAGGCTATGGCTCACTTACATGCCATCAGAGAAGTATCGCACAAGTCGAACAACCTTAAAGGCACTTGTCAAAAGATCCTGAAGAACTCTGTAAATGGCCTAGGAGATGTGGTAGAGAAGTTTGCCTGTAGGACCCTGACAGACGTCACGAAGAAAATAATGGCTGATAATAGACGTCTAACCAGACAGCTGGAGAAAGTTCAGAGGGAGCTGAAGGCTTTCAAAGCTACGTTCTCAGAACAGAGGAGGCGCTCAGTTCAAGAGGATAATGAACCGGCCAGGGCCCCCACTCCTATGGTCTCTCCACCAAGGACTGCCCCGAAACCGGCATTGGATCATGACGCACTAGAGGAGCTCAAGAGGTCTTTGTTCGTCTCAATTGGAGAGATGGTAAACGTCCGCTTAGCCAGCATAAGCGAGAGACTTCCTCCGGCTCCAATTATAAGACCGCCGCTTGCGGCAGACAAAGGAAAAGTCGATGCTACGTCAACTCCGGCTCCTGTGAGCACTAAGGAGAAGAAAAAGACGAGACGTAAACAGGCAACAGCAGCGGACTCCTTGCCAGCTGCTGAACGACAGCCTGATGTCTTGCAACCCGCAACAAACCTCGCTCCAGAGGAGCCATGGTCGCAGGTAGGCTACAAGAATGGCAAAATGACCAAGTCTCAACCCAAAACAAGGGCTGCTGCTGGTCAACCTAAAAAAGGTGCTACCCAGCCTTCTAAAATAGCAGTGGTTCCCTCGACCGCAGCCAATAAAAAGAAGGAGAAGAAAAAGAAGCTTATAGCGCCACGGTCATCTGCCGTGGTTGTGACACTGGAACCGGAAGCAGCAGATAGAGGAATCACCTATGCCGAAGTGCTGGAAAAGGCAAAGAAAGAGGTGCAGCTACACTCGATTGGCATTGAGGGTGTGAGATGCAAACAGGCAGCTACTGGAGCCAGGATCTTCTCCATTCCAGGCTCCGGAAGCGGAGAACAGGCTGATGCTCTCGCTGAAAAGCTGAAAGCTGTTTTAACTGGTGTTGCAAAGGTTGTCAGGCCCATTAAATGTGCAGATATAAGGGTATCTGGGCTTGACGACACTGTTCGGCAGGAAGAAATCGCGACTGCAATCGCGACCATAGGAGGTTGCCCTGTCCATCAAATAAAGACAGGGAAAATAAATATTGGACCTGGTGGCATGGGATCTGCCCTTGTGAAATGCCCCGTGGCAGCAGCTAAGAAGGTAGTTGAGGTGGGTAGGCTCTTGGTAGGTTGGAGCTCTGCTCGGGTGCGACCCCTCGAGCCCCGGCCCATGCGCTGTTTTAGGTGTATGGGTATCGGCCATACTCGACAACTCTGCCCTTCAAAATCCGACCGTAGCGGCATTTGCTATCGATGCGGCAAATCGGGACATATAGCGGCTGGGTGCAAAGCGGAACCTCACTGTTCTGTCTGTGAGGAAGCTAAACTATCGGCTGGGCATATCATGGGAGGGCGGAACTGCAACCCTCCTAAAACCAAACCGAAAAGGGCTCCTAGGAGTCAAGCTTCGGCATGCGATGAGGAGCGCAATGTGCCAGTGGAAGAGATCGAAATGTCAGAAACCAATGTCTAGTTCTCGACAACTCAATCTCCTACAGAGCAACCTGAACCACTGCGCTGGGGCTCAGGATCTGATGTTGCAAGCCATGGCGGAACGAAACATAGACTTAGCAGTTGCTTCGGAGCCGTATTGCGTGCCTTCGCAGTCGCATTGGGCATCTGATCTCGTCAATACTGTTGCCGTCACTGTACCAACTGCGTCTTCCATGCCTTTTGTAGTGAAGGAGAAGGGATTGGGCTATGTTGTTGTTGTGTGGAATGGGATAGCCGTCATCGGTGTGTACTTTTCACCCAATGCAGGAGTACCTGAACTCGAAGCGTACGTTGGTCTCCTCGGATTGGTGGTTAGGCGGCTTGCACCCATGCCAGTCCTAGTTATGGGCGATCTTAATGCCAAGTCAGCTGCATGGGGCTCCAGAGTCACAGACGATAAAGGCATTATTGTGTTGGACTGGGCAACTACGGCAGGCTTGACGGTCCTAAATCGTGGCAACACTTTAACATGCGTCAGAAGGCGGGGGGGATCCATCGTGGACGTAACGTTTGCAACCCCTGCTCTGGCCTCTCGTATCCACGGATGGCACGTCATTACAGGCGAAGAGGCACTGTCCGATCACCGCTATATAACCTTTAAAGTACTCCCTTCCCCGGGAGCAATCAACATACAGCGGCTGCAAACCAGAGCACAGTTCCCACGATGGGGTCTGACACAACTTGATGCGGGCATGGCAGAAGAAGCAGCAATCGTTCAAAGCTGGGGCACCCCTCCTTCGATTCGGCATAGGGACGTAGATGACCAAGCTGCGCAATTCAGCTCATCCCTCACGGCTGTGTGTGATGCGGCTATGCCCCGCGTCCGAAACCACCGGTCGAACAAAAAGGCAGTCTACTGGTGGTCGGCGGATCTGTCCGCTCTTCGCGAATCTTGCAACCGAGCTCGCCGAGCCCATAAGCGCTGTCGCCGGCGCAGACATACGGACGATGAGGAGGAGCTCTTGTATAGAGCCTATAAAGAGGCAAAAAAGGAACTCCAAATTGCCATCTCCCGTGCAAAAGCCAGAGCAAGAGAAGAATTTCTACGAGAATTGAACAACGATCCCTGGGGGCGCCCATATCACATGGTGCGTGGTAAGATGCGTAACCGGGCACCTCCTACGGAGACGTTCAACCAGCAATTGCTCGAAAATGTTGTTTCCGGCTTATTCCCGAATAGAGGCGAATTTGCTCCACCAGTTATGTCTCCACCAACGACCGAGTCACTTGACGAAGAGGAAATCCCACCTATATCGGAGGAAGAACTCAAGGCTGCAGTTGACCGTTTAAGATCTCGGAACAAAGCTCCTGGCCCAGACGGAGTACCGGGCCGTGTGCTACTGATCGCCCTTAAACATCTTGGCACCCGACTCTGTGAACTCTTCGAGGAATGTCTTCATACAGGGACTTTCCCCAGACTTTGGAAGACAGGCCGTCTCTGCCTCCTGCAGAAGGAAGGGCGGCCCCAAGACTCACCATCGGCATACCGACCCATCGTTCTGCTGGATGAGGCGGGGAAGTTGTTCGAGCGGCTGCTCGCGGCTCGCATCATCCAACATCTGACGGGAATAGGACCAGACTTATCTGAACGACAGTATGGGTTTAGAGCGGAACGGTCAACGATCGACGCCATCAATGAGTTGGGCAGTATAGTTAATGAGGCTATGGAGCGAGGACAAAAGGTATTGGCCGTATCGTTAGATATTGCCAATGCCTTTAATACGCTGCCCTTTGCAACTATTCAAGAAGCTCTGCGATATCATGGGGTGCCACTATATTTACGCAGGGTCCTTGACAGCTACCTCCAAGACCGACGTATACAGTATATAGGGCCAGATGGGACGCGACATACACGGTTGATGAGCTGTGGAGTTCCGCAGGGGTCGGTCCTGGGGCCGCTCCTGTGGAACATTGGATTTGACTGGGTCCTGAGAGGTATGTTGCCGCCACGAATGCGCGTAATCTGTTATGCCGACGATACGCTCGTTGTGGTCAGGGGCGATGACTATCAGGAATGCGCACGGCTGGCAAGAGTGGGAGCAGGGCTGGTGGTGGATAGAATTCGTATGCTAGGATTGGAAGTAGCTCTCAGTAAAACTGAGGCCATATTATTCCACGGCCCACGAGGGAAACCGCCAGCCAACGCCAACATACAAGTGGACGGAGTCAGCATACCAGTGAAGTCAACATTAAAATATTTGGGCCTCATTTTAGACAGCCGCTGGACGTTTCGTGAACATTTTCGGCAGTTGAGTCCACGGCTGATCAATGCTGCAGGAGCATTAAGTCGCCTTCTTCCTAATGTTGGCGGCCCAGATACGACATGCAGACGATTATACATGGGCATCCTAAGAAGCATGGCTTTATACGGGGCACCAGTTTGGGCGGAGTGTCTCAATCGAGAAATCTGCAAACTTCTTCTGAGACCGCAGCGAGTGATCGCATTGAGAGCCATACGCGGGTACAGCACGGTATCTTGGGCAGCAGCTTGCGTTCTTGCCGGAACCCCTCCGTGGGATTATGACGCACAGGTACTTGCAGCAACATACCACTGCAGAACCAATGCAAGGAGTCGCGGGGAGCGCCCCGCCATAGAAGAGGTCGTGAACGCGCGGCGTGCAGCAGAGGATGCCTTGATGGTGCGGTGGACGGAAGACCTGGAGTCAACCAGGTATGGAGCCCGCACAATCGAGGCTGTCCGGCCAGTGCTCGCCGATTGGGTTAAGAGAGAACATGGCTCGCTTACCTTCCGGCTTGTCCAAGTATTGACCGGACACGGGTGTTTTGGGGACTACCTACACCGTATCCAAAGGATGCCACGAGTGCGGTGCAGCTGTGGACTCGGCGCAGCACACCTTAGAGGTGTGCGCAGCCTGGAGTGACCAGCGCCGCGCCCTTGTGGCTGTGATAGGAGGAAACCTTTCACTGCCCAGCGTGATCAGCAGCATGCTGGACAGCGAAAGGTGCTGGGAGGCAATGGTTTCTTTCTGTGAAGAGGTTGTAGGGCAGAAGGAGGCCAAGGAGCGGATCCGCGAGGACGACGCCAACGCGGATCAGCTCCGTCGAAGGCGACGGGGAGGGCGACGACGGCGCTACGCCCATCTTCTCCCCCCCTAACAGGGCTCGCTGGCGGGGGCAGGGCAGACCCCGCTTGCATTGCACAACCCTGTCTGTGTAGGAGAATGCCCAAGTGTGCTCGGGCATTCTCCGAATCGTGAGGAGGCTCGGTATTGACTGAGCCGGCCGGTGCGACGCGGTCGCCTTCTTACAAGGATCCCGGGTCGCTACTAACCGGAAGAGCGGGCACACCGAGGGAGTTTTAGTGGGTATGCCTCCGGGCACCCACCGGGCCTGACTGGGTGGATGCACGGAGGTGAGCCCCACATAACTCCGTAGCCGCCCAGCTACGGAGTATGCATAAGGCCGCATTTCTACCTCGACAAAAAAAAAAAAAAAAAAAAAAGGTTAGGTTAGGTTGATTTCTAATATGCATCGTTTTTGATCAATCAAACATGTGATATTCACACAAAACTATCCTAATTTGTTACATATCATCTTGGGGTCATTATAGTTTAAGAAAATGTTAAATTTTTTGTGTTTAAGTAAGTAGCATGATTTAATTAGCAATGTGTTTTTTTATTTATTGTATTCTTTTTATTGTAAGTAGTTTTAATATCTGTAATAAAAATATGTAAGATTTGTGATATGTCTTTACAATAGAGTTCACTTAAAGTTTCTAAATTAGGTTAGGTTAGATAATCCATTTTCTAATACATATAACATTTCTTAATGCACAATATTTCGTATGGTTAAAACAATTATATGTAGATATGTCTTTACAATAGAGTTCACTTAAAGTTTCTAAATTAGGTTAGGTTAGGTTGATTTCTAATATGCATCGTTTTTGATCAATCAAACATGTGATATTCACACAAAAATATCCTAATTTGTTACATATCATCTTGGGGTCATTATAGTTTAAGAAAATGTTAAATTTTTTGTGTTTAAGTAAGTAGCATGATTTAATTAGCAATGTGGTTTTTTATTTATTGTATTCTTTTTATTGTAAGTGGTTTTAATATCTGTAATAAAAATATGTAAGATTTGTGATATGTCTTTACAATAGAGTTCACTTAAAGTTTCTAAATTAGGTTAGGTTAGATAATCCATTTTCTAATACATATAACATTTCTTAATGCACAATATTTCGTATGGTTAAAACAATTATATGTAGATATGTCTTTACAATAGAGTTCACTTAAAGTTTCTAAATTAGGTTAGGTTAGGTTAGGTTAGGTTGATTTCTAATATGCATCGTTTTTGATCAATCAAACATGTGATATTCACACAAAAATATCCTAATTTGTTACATATCATCTTGGGGTCATTATAGTTTAAGAAAATGTTAAATTTTTTGTGTTTAAGTAAGTAGCATGATTTAATTAGCAATGTGTTTTTTTATTTATTGTATTCTTTTTATTGTAAGTAGTTTTAATATCTGTAATAAAAATATGTAAGATTTGTGATATGTCTTTACAATAGAGTTCACTTAAAGTTTCTAAATTAGGTTAGGTTAGGTTAGGTTAGGTTAGGTGGGGTGCAAGGTCGGATAGAACCTCCACGTGTGCCCGGCCCATTGTAGGTCCCACTCCACACGTGCGGTGGGAACGACAATGGTTTCGGGTCGGTGCATCCTGGGCGCCTTCGTATATAATCCCTTGGGGGATTGCATACGAAGGTGGCTAATAATCCGACACAGGGGGGGGAGCTCGGCTGGCTGACCCGGGTAGCCTGGGTAACGGCAGCCGAGCAAGGGTATACCGTAACCCCGTACATGGTGCGAGGCCGGGGGCTGTCATCTTTCGAGATGGGGGCCGCGAGGAAGAAAACCTCTTTAAAAATCACTGAGGGGGGCTGCAAAGCCCATTCCGCTTTCGCGGTTGGCGAGGGCTCCGGGTCGGCGTCCCAGACTTATTCTGGATAGCGGCGACGCGGTTCGGGCTCGACCGGCGTCCCGGATAGTCCGGGTAGCGGCGGTGCGAGCGTGGGCGACGGGTCCGTTTGCTCATGGTGGTCATGAGCAGCGGACAGGTGAAAATCTCACCATCCGTCGGCCAACCCGTTACCCCTCGTTGAGAGGGGCCGGGGGGGGGTATGCCCTTAATTGGGTGACCCTGCGAGGAGAAAACCTCAATAAAAAACCCTAACCCCAAGTTTGCTGTCGCGAATTGGCGAGGGGGTGAGTGGCTGGTGGGAGACCAGTTTTTACACGGCAGCGGAGCAGGGGACCGGCGGCCCCCCTGCTTCGAGAACCCTACGCTTACCCAGGCATGGGGCCTCTACCTGGGTGGACCTACGTTGTCACCATACTCGTGGGATCAGCTATGGATTCAATTACTTTAAAAACTATAAACCCTTTGTTGGACGATGGTGGGCCTATCTCGGGCGGAAGAGAGAGTGGTGAGCCGAGCTCGGGCGGGAAAAACGAGCAGACGCCAGTGGCGTCCGATGACGCTACAAAAGCTAAAAAGGGCAATTCTTGCCAAAAGGATGATGTACAGAGTATGGACACTAATTGTGCCGGTAACTCCAAAACTAAAAAAGCAATTAGTCTGGTGTATTACACTGACCAAATGAAACCTTCTGCTATTAACAGCTGTGCAGAAGAAGAGGCCAGCGCGGCCACTTCTGCAGACGAAGGAGAGAGAGTCATCTCTTCAGCACGTTCGCTGCCAAGCGTGAACATGATCGGAGACATCGACAAGCGAGTGCTGCGCTCCTGTCGGAAGAGAACTAAGAGGAATATCTCTGCGAAGGATTATAATTCGGAAGAAGAGTCGGCAACAGCTGCCAAGGTATCGACTGGCAAGAGAGGCGGCCGGTCCTCTACCAGCTCTAACATCTGCGCTACAGCAAGAACCCATTTCGTCAGGGTACATGACAACTATCAAGGTGCCCCTCTGGACGACTACATTTGCGATGCTTATAATTGGTCGGCAGAACTAATGGAATCGGAACCAGAGCAAGAACCAGAACAGAATACGGCCATAACGTCGCCTCCTATGGCGGATATACTTGAGGCGGATGAGCTGCGAACACAGGCTATGGCTCACTTACACGCCATCAGAGAAGTATCGCACAAGTCGAACAACCTTAAAGGCACTTGTCAAAAGATCCTGAAGAACTCTGTAAATGGCCTAGGAGATGTGGTAGAGAAGTTTGCCTGTAGGACCCTGACAGACGTCACGAAAAAAATAATGGCTGATAATAGACGTCTAACCAGACAGCTGGAGAAAGTTCAGAGGGAGCTGAAGGCTTTCAAAGCTACGTTCTCAGAACAGAGGAGGCGCTCAGTCCAAGAGGATAATGAACCGGCCAGGGCCCCCACTCCTATAGTCTCTCCACCAAGGACTGCCCCGAAACCGGCATTGGATCATGACGCACTAGAGGAGCTCAAGAGGTCTTTGTTCGTCTCAATTGGAGAGATGGTAAACGTCCGCTTAGCCAGCATAAGCGAGAGACTTCCTCCAGCTCCAATTATAAGACCGCCGCTTGCGGCAGACAAAGGAAAAGTCGGTGCTACGTCAACTCCGGCTCCTGTGAGCACTAAGGAGAAGAAAAAGACGAGACGTAAACAGGCAACAGCAGCGGACTCCTTGCCAGCTGCTGAACGACAGCCTGATGTCTTGCAACCCGCAACAAACCTCGCTCCAGAGGAGCCATGGTCGCAGGTAGGCTACAAGAATGGCAAAATGACCAAGTCTCAACCCAAAACAAGGGCTGCTGCTGGTCAACCTAAAAAAGGTGCTACCCAGCCTTCTAAAATAGCAGTGGTTCCCTCGACCGCAGCCAATAAAAAGAAGGAGAAGAAAAAGAAGCTTATAGCGCCACGGTCATCTGCTGTGGTTGTGACACTGGAACCGGAAGCAGCAGATAGAGGAATCACCTATGTCGAAGTGCTGGAAAAGGCAAAGAAAGAGGTGCAGCTACACTCGATTGGCATTGAGGGTGTGAGATGCAAACAGGCAGCTACTGGAGCCAGGATCTTCTCCATTCCAGGCTCCGGAAGCGGAGAACAGGCTGATGCTCTCGCTGAAAAGCTGAAAGCTGTTTTAACTGGTGTTGCAAAGGTTGTCAGGCCCATTAAATGTGCAGATATAAGGGTATCTGGGCTTGACGACACTGTTCGGCAGGAAGAAATCGCGACTGCAATCGCGACCATAGGAGGTTGCCCTGTCGATCAAATAAAGACAGGCAAAATAAATATTGGACCTGGTGGCATGGGATCTGCCCTTGTGAAATGCCCCGTGGCAGCAGCTAAGAAGGTAGTTGAGGTGGGTAGGCTCTTGGTAGGTTGGAGCTCTGCTCGGGTGCGACCCCTCGAGCCCCGGCCCATGCGCTGTTTTAGGTGTATGGGTATCGGCCATACTCGACAACTCTGCCCTTCAAAATCCGACCGTAGCGGCATTTGCTATCGATGCGGCAAATCGGGACATATAGCGGCTGGGTGCAAAGCGGAACCTCACTGTTCTGTCTGTGAGGAAGCTAAACTATCGGCTGGGCATATCATGGGAGGGCGGAACTGCAACCCTCCTAAAACCAAACCGAAAAGGGCTCCTAGGAGTCAAGCTTCGGGATGCGATGAGGAGCGCAATGTGCCAGTGGAAGAGATCGAAATGTCAGAAACCAATGTCTAGTTCTCGACAACTCAATCTCCTACAGAGCAACCTGAACCACTGCGCTGGGGCTCAGGATCTGATGTTGCAAGCCATGGCGGAACGAAACATAGACTTAGCAGTTGCTTCGGAGCCGTACTGCGTGCCTTCGCAGTCGCATTGGGCATCTGATCTCGTCAATACTGTTGCCGTCACTGTACCAACTGCGTCTTCCATGCCTTTTGTAGTGAAGGAGAAGGGATTGGGCTATGTTGTTGTTGTGTGGAATGGGATAGCCGTCATCGGTGTGTACTTTTCACCCAATGCAGGAGTACCTGAACTCGAAGCGTACGTTGGTCTCCTCGGATTGGTGGTTAGGCGGCTTGCACCCATGCCAGTCCTAGTTATGGGCGATCTTAATGCCAAGTCAGCTGCATGGGGCTCCAGAGTCACAGACGATAAAGGCATTATTGTGTTGGACTGGGCAACTACGGCAGGCTTGACGGTCCTAAATCGTGGCAACACCTTAACATGCGTCAGAAGGCGGGGGGGATCCATCGTGGACGTAACGTTTGCAACCCCTGCTCTGGCCTCTCGTATCCACGGGTGGCACGTCATTACAGGCGAAGAGGCACTGTCCGATCACCGCTATATAACCTTTAAGGTACTCCCTTCCCCGGGAACAATCAACATACAGCGGCTGCAAACCAGAGCACAGTTCCCACGATGGGGTCTGACACAACTTGACGCGGGCATGGCAGAAGAAGCAGCAATCGTTCAAAGCTGGGGCACCCCTCCTTCGATTCGGCATAGGGACGTAGATGACCAAGCTGCGCAATTCAGCTCATCCCTCACGGCTGTGTGTGATGCGGCTATGCCCCGCGTCCGAAACCACCGGTCGAACAAAAAGGTAGTCTACTGGTGGTCGGCGGATCTGTCCGCTCTTCGCGAATCCTGCAACCGAGCTCGCCGAGCCCATAAGCGATGTCGCCGGCGCAGACATACGGACGATGAGGAGGAGCTCTTGTATAGAGCCTATAAAGAGGCAAAAAAGGAATTCCAAATTGCCATCTCTCGTGCAAAAGCCAGAGCAAGAGAAGAATTTCTACGAGAATTGAACAACGATCCCTGGGGGCGCCCATATCACATGGTGCGTGGTAAGATGCGTAACCGGGCACCTCCTACGGAGACGTTCAACCAGCAGTTACTCGAAAATGTTGTTTCCGGCTTATTCCCGAATAGAGGCGAGTTTGCTCCACCAGTTATGTCTCCACCAACGACCGAGTCACTTGACGAAGAGGAAATCCCACCTATATCGGAGGAAGAACTCAAGGCTGCAGTTGACTGTTTAAGATCTCGGAACAAAGCCCCCGGCCCAGACGGAGTACCGGGCCGTGTGCTACTGATCGCCCTTAAACATCTTGGAACCCGACTCTGTGAACTCTTCGAGGAATGTCTTCATACAGGGACTTTCCCCAGACTTTGGAAGACAGGCCGTCTCTGCCTCCTGCAGAAGGAAGGGCGGCCCCAAGACTCACCATCGGCATACCGACCCATCGTTCTGCTGGATGAGGCGGGGAAGTTGTTCGAGCGGCTGCTCGCGGCTCGCATCATCCAACATCTGACGGGAATAGGACCAGACTTATCTGAACGACAGTATGGGTTTAGAGCGGAACGGTCAACGATCGACGCCATCAATGAGTTGGGCAGTATAGTTAATGAGGCTATGGAGCGAGGACAAAAGGTATTGGCCGTATCGTTAGATATTGCCAATGCCTTTAATACGCTGCCCTTTGCAACTATTCAAGAAGCTCTGCGATATCATGGGGTGCCACTATATTTACGCAGGGTCCTTGACAGCTACCTCCAAGACCGACGTATACAGTATATAGGGCCAGATGGGACGCGACATACACGGTTGATGAGCTGTGGAGTTCCGCAGGGGTCGGTCCTGGGGCCGCTCCTGTGGAACATTGGATTTGACTGGGTCCTGAGAGGTATGTTGCTGCCACGAATGCGCGTAATCTGTTATGCCGACGATACGCTCGTTGTGGTCAGGGGCGATGACTATCAGGAATGCGCACGGCTGGCAAGAGTGGGAGCAGGGCTGGTGGTGGATAGAATTCGTATGTTAGGATTGGAAGTAGCTCTCAGTAAAACTGAGGCCATATTATTCCACGGCCCACGAGGGAAACCGCCAGCCAACGCCAACATACAAGTGGACGGAGTTAGCATACCAGTGAAGTCAACATTAAAATATTTGGGCCTCATTTTAGACAGCCGCTGGACGTTTCGTGAACATTTTCGGCAGTTGAGTCCACGGCTGATCAATGCTGCAGGAGCATTAAGTCGCCTTCTTCCTAATGTTGGCAGCCCAGATACGACATGCAGACGATTATACATGGGCATCCTAAGAAGCATGGCTTTATACGGGGCACCAGTTTGGGCGGAGTGTCTCAATCGAGAAATCTGCAAACTTCTTCTGAGACCGCAGCGAGTGATCGCACTGAGAGCCATACGCGGGTACAGCACGGTATCTTGGGCAGCAGCTTGCGTTCTTGCCGGAACCCCTCCGTGGGATTATGACGCACAGGTACTTGCAGCAACATACCACTGCAGAACCAATGCAAGGAGTCGCGGGGAGCGCCCCGCCATAGAAGAGGTCGTGAACGCGCGGCGTGCAGCAGAGGATGCCTTGATGGTGCGGTGGACGGAAGACCTGGAGTCAACCAGGTATGGAGCCCGCACAATCGAGGCTGTCCGGCCAGTGCTCGCCGATTGGGTTAAGAGAGAACATGGCTCGCTTACCTTCCGGCTTGTTCAAGTATTGACCGGACACGGGTGTTTTGGGGACTACCTACACCGTATCCGAAGAGAGGTGACCAAAGGATGCCACGAGTGTGGTGCAGCTGTGGACTCGGCGCAGCACACCTTAGAGGTGTGCGCAGCCTGGAGTGACCAGCGCCGCGCCCTTGTGGCTGTGATAGGAGGAAACCTTTCACTGCCCAGCGTGATCAGCAGCATGCTGGACAGCGAAAGGTGCTGGGAGGCAATGGTTTCCTTCTGTGAGGAGGTTGTAGGGCAGAAGGAGGCCAAGGAGCGGATCCGCGAGGACGACGCCAACGCGGATCAGCTCCGTCGAAGGCGACGGGGAGGGCGACGACGGCGCTACGCCCATCTTCTCCCCCCCTAACAGGGCTCGCTGGCGGGGGCAGGGCAGACCCCGCTTGCATTGCACAACCCTGTCTGGGTAAGAGAATGCCCAAGTGTGCTCGGGCATTCTCCGAATCGTGAGGAGGCTCGGTATTGACTGAGCCGGCCGGTGCGACGCGGTCGCCTTCTTACAAGGATCCCGGGTCGCTACTAACCGGAAGAGCGGGCACACCGAGGGAGTTTTAGTGGGTATGCCTCCGGGCACCCACCGGGCCTGACTGGGTGGATGCACGGAGGTGAGCCCCACATAACTCCGTAGCCGCCCAGCTACGGAGTATGCATAAGGCCGCATTTCTCCCTCGACAAAAAAAAAAAAAAAAAAAAAAAAAAAGGTTAGGTTAGGTTGATTTCTAATATGCATCGTTTTTGATCAATCAAACATGTGATATTCACACAAAACTATCCTAATTTGTTACATATCATCTTGGGGTCATTATAGTTTAAGAAAATGTTAAATTTTTTGTGTTTAAGTAAGTAGCATGATTTAATTAGCAATGTGTTTTTTTATTTATTGTATTCTTTTTATTGTAAGTAGTTTTAATATCTGTAATAAAAATATGTAAGATTTGTGATATGTCTTTACAATAGAGTTCACTTAAAGTTTCTAAATTAGGTTAGGTTAGATAATCCATTTTCTAATACATATAACATTTCTTAATGCACAATATTTCGTATGGTTAAAACAATTATATGTAGATATGTCTTTACAATAGAGTTCACTTAAAGTTTCTAAATTAGGTTAGGTTAGGTTAGGTTAGGTTGATTTCTAATATGCATCGTTTTTGATCAATCAAACATGTGATATTCACACAAAAATATCCTAATTTGTTACATATCATCTTGGGGTCATTATAGTTTAAGAAAATGTTAAATTTTTTGTGTTTAAGTAAGTAGCATGATTTAATTAGCAATGTGTTTTTTTATTTATTGTATTCTTTTTATTGTAAGTAGTTTTAATATCTGTAATAAAAATATGTAAGATTTGTGATATGTCTTTACAATAGAGTTCACTTAAAGTTTCTAAATTAGGTTAGGTTAGGTTAGGTTAGGTTAGGTTAGGTTGATTTCTAATATACGCTGCCGGAGGCGTCACCATACTGAGGAAGAGGAAGGAACCTTGCACAGAGCATACAAAGCGGCGAAAAAGGCCCTAAAAGACGCCATCAGTCGCGCAAAAGATAACTCCAGGCAAGAATTCCTCGAAAAGCTTGACCGAGACCCCTGGGGGCGTCCGTACCGTATGGTCCGCAGCAAGCTCCACCTTAGGGCACCTTCCACGGAGGAATTTCAACCCCAACTCCTGGCGAGGGTAGTAGAAGGGCTGTTCCCTGAACAAGAGGAGTTCACCCCTCCTTCAATGGTCCTACAGGATCCTGACAGCGAGGCTACCGAAGATCCTCCTCCAATAACTGAGCTGGAGTTCGAGGCTGCAGTTGACCGTCTCATGACAAGGAAAAAAGCGCCAGGACCTGATGGCGTTCCAGGACGGGTCCTCGTTCTTGCCTTAAAACACCTGGGAGGTCGCTTGCGTGAAGTCTTTGACGCGAGCATGACGGTAGGCCAATTTCCTCGCCCTTGGAAGGATGGACGCCTAGTCCTCTTAAAAAAAGAGGGACGACCTCCAGAGCAACCCTCGTCGTTCCGTCCCATCGTCCTGCTGGACGAGACAGGGAAACTCTACGAGCGTATCTTGGCCTCCCGTATCGTCGAACACCTGACAACGATTGGGCCAGATATCTCCGAGCGGCAATATGGATTTCGCAGAGGGCGGTCCACAATTGACGCTATTATGGAGCTCCACCGACTATCGAGAGAGGCGACTGAAGATAGAGAAAGACTGTTGGCAGTATCGCTAGATATTGCCAACGCTTTCAACTCACTTCCCTTCACCACCATCATGGAAGGGCTTCGTTTCCACGGGGTGCCACTCTATCTCCGCCGTGTTATATATAGTTACCTCTCAGGGAGGAGAGTGCTCTACGCCGGACAAGGAGGCGAGCTATTGGTCCGCAATATGCAGCGCGGTGTTCCACAGGGCTCGGTCCTCGGCCCGCTCCTGTGGAATATCGGGTTTGACTGGGTCCTGCGAGAAACCTTACCGCCTCGGATGGATATCATCTGTTATGCAGACGATACCCTGATAACCGCCCGAGGCGGGACGTATGAGGATGCCAAAGCAACGGCAACGGCTGGGGCAACGCTGATAGTGGGGCGAATAAGGCAGCTCGGACTGGAAGTAGCCCTCGGGAAGACCGAAGCCATCCTGTTTTATGGCCCGCGCGCAGCTCCACCTCCTGATGCGCACATAGAGGTAGACGGGGAGAGGGTGGACGTAAAACGTCACATTAAATACCTCGGCCTAGTGCTCGACTCAAGGTGGTCGTTTCGCGAACATTTTCGCCAGCTCGCTCCGAAGCTTGTGGGTGCGGCGGCTGCTCTTGCCGCAATACTGCCCAACGTAGGAGGACCAAATGAAAGCTGCCGTCGCCTCTATGCGGGGGTACTCAAGAGCATGGCCCTGTACGGTGCTCCAGTGTGGTTTGAAGCTCTCAGTGCTCCAAACCGAGCGCTGCTGCGGAAACCGCAGCGGACCATAGCACTGAGAGCTATTAGAGGATACCGCACAGTGTCCTGTGCGGCGGCGTGCGTTTTGGCGGGCACCACGCCCACGTGTGCTCGGGCATCCTCTGCAAAGGGTGGTGGTCCGTCTGTCGGACCCGCCGGGATAGGGCGGTAGACCTCTAGAGGGGAGCCCGTCCTATCAAAAATCCGGCTCTGAGGGCACACACTTGGGTTTTAGTGGGTAGGCTTCTGCCCACTAACCCAACGATTGTTCGCCGTTGGTTGGTGGGCAGAAGAGAGTCCCACATAACTCCGCCGCCTGCCCAGCGGCGGAGTATGCGAAAAGCATTTCCCAAGTATAAAAAAAAAAAAAAAAAAAAAAAAAAGGTTGATTTCTAATATGCATCGTTTTTGATCAATCAAACATGTGATATTCACACAAAACTATCCTAATTTGTTACATATCATCTTGGGGTCATTATAGTTTAAGAAAATGTTAAATTTTTTGTGTTTAAGTAAGTAGCATGATTTAATTAGCAATGTGTTTTTTTATTTATTGTATTCTTTTTATTGTAAGTAGTTTTAATATCTGTAATAAAAATATGTAAGATTTGTGATATGTCTTTACAATAGAGTTCACTTAAAGTTTCTAAATTAGGTTAGGTTAGATAATCCATTTTCTAATACATATAACATTTCTTAATGCACAATATTTCGTATGGTTAAAACAATTATATGTAGATATGTCTTTACAATAGAGTTCACTTAAAGTTTCTAAATTAGGTTAGGTTAGGTTAGGTTAGGTTGATTTCTAATATGGGGTGCAAGGTCGGATAGAACCTCCACGTGTGCCCGGCCCATTGTAGGTCCCGCTTCACACGTGCGGTGGGAACGATAATGGGTTTGGGTCGGTGCACTCTGGGCGCCTTCGTATGTAATCCCTTCGGGGATTGCATACGAAGGTGGCTAATAATCCGACGCAGGGGGGGAGCTCGGCTGGCTGACCCGGGTAGCCTGGGTAACGGCAGCCGAGCAGGGGTAAACCGTAACCCCGTACATGGTGCGGGGCCGGGGGCTGTCATCCTTCGGGATGGGGGCCGCGAGGAAGAAAACCTCTATAAAAAATTACGAGAGGGGGCCGTCAGGCCCAGCTCGCCACGCGAGCAAGTCAGGGGCGTGTTCCGGTCTGAGGACTGGTTCCGGCCCACCCGCAACCCTGTACGTGGTGCAGGGAGTGGGGGTCGCCACTTCGGTGGGGGCCACGTGGAGACAACCACTCTAAAAAATCTTCAAAGGCCCGGCGTTGGAGAAACGCGGCGTCGGGCGCCCGTGCGCGGGTGGTTGGCGGAGAGCGTCAGCCTGCTAGCGGCACCCTCAGGTACCTCCCGCCCCCTGAGGTGTAATTAGGGTTACCCGGGTACAGGGGTCTCTGCCCGGGTGGACCAATTAATTCCCCCATACTCGTGGGACTAGCATGGAGAATCTTAAATTTAAAAATATGTTTTTATCGGAGGAGGAGAAGAAGAAGATAGAGGAGAAGGCTGTGTTCAAAGAACCGGCCGATAAACAGCTTCATGATTTGGCCAAACAGCCAATCGTTGTTTTGTCGAGGACACCCATCCCGTCCTCAAGCGGAGTTGAAACTAGGAGTAGAGCTGGCAGCAGAGCCAGCAGTAGAGCTGAGAGTGTTAGGGAGGACCGAAGTCGGAGCTCGTCCTGCTCGTCTCAGATGACCATCGGAGAGGACTTCGATCCCCTAAACCAGGAGTGGACACCAGGCCGTAAAAGGCCACGATCAAAAGACACTGAGCAATTATACGATCTTGGCTCAGAAGAGGAAGTTGTTGCTGTTGGTGATGCGAAGCGTGGTCGCGGCCGATTTCCTACGGGTCGCTATTCACATTTACCGCATAGTAAAACAGCTAAAACACAACAGCCAAAGTTTCCGGCTGATGAGGAGAAAGCGGCAAAGGCAAACTACGTGAGTCACGCAAAGCCGCAGAACCACTGAAGGAGAATCCTGACGATCTCCCAAAATGCGAGCTCCTCAAAAGGGGCATGGACGGAGTCTCCGCGGTCCTGGAGGTGGCCACGAAATCGGCTCATCTTAAAGGTACGAGCGTAAAGGCCCTCAAGGATTCTGCGGGCCTTATCAAGGAAATGATGAACGCCATGTACGGGCGTAACACAAACGAAGATATCAGGCGATTAGAGGTACGCCTGGAGAAGACGGCAGAAGAGCTCGCTCTGACCAGATCCGAGAATGCCCGCATTTCTGCGGACAACATGCGGCTCAGAGAAGAGATGGGTGCTGTGCGACGCGAACTGGAACTCGTGCGTGGTGGACTGGACAGACAGCATGAAGGGTCAGTTCTAAGCGCGCCCCAAAGGAGACAACGTCGCTCACAAAAGACCATAGGAGATATGACGCTGGAGGAGCTACAGAGGCTTATTGCAGAGCAGGCTGGCACTATGGTCAGTGCTCGTATCGAGGGCCTGAGTCGGCGGCTCCCACCCGAGGTGAGATTAAGACCTCCTCTAGCAGCCGATAAAAGGAAAGAGAGTGGACACACCGAAACTCCTGCGCGTGACCTGTCGCAGCCTAAGTCGTCGGTGGCCGCCCCTCCTGCTTCCACTTCTGCCAAGAAGAAAAAGGAGAAGAAAAATAAGAAGAAGGCAGCCACCATACCTGCAGCTGCACCGTCAAAGGAGTCCTCTCCTCCTAAACAACCGGCACCTGATACCGGGGCCACAGACGGCGGCTGGCAAACGGTCGGTAGAAATGGCAAGGTCATTAAGGAGAAGCAGCAACCCAAAGAAGGGAAGCAGAAAGCCCCCGGAAAGGCTAAAATACGGTTGCGCACCCCTAAAGCGGCTGCAGTTGTCATCAAACTGCAGCCCGAAGCTGTCGAAAAGGGGACGACGTACGCCCAAGTGCTTTCGTCACTAAAGAACCATATTGACGCCTCAATAATCGGCGAAGGCCTAGCCTGCAGAGCTGCGGCTACGGGTGCCCGCAAAATCGAGTTACGAGGGGCAGACGGCGGGGAGAGAGCAGACCGACTTCTCAGTCGGCTCAAGGAGGTATTGGACCCAAATGTTGCAGAGGTGTCGAGGCCTACTAAATTTGCAGCGTTTCGAATATCGGGTTTGGACGACTCGGCTTCGGCTGATGAAGTTCGTGCGGCCGTTGCAAAGGCTGGGGATTGCTCCGAGGATATGGTTCTTGTGGGCGACATATATCGCAGCCGCTTTGGCATGGGCGCCACTCTTGTCAGGTGCCCAGTGGCAGCCGCAAAGAAAATAACAGAGTGTGGGAAGAAACTCTTGGTTGGCTGGGTCTCGGCATCCGTTAAAATTCTTCCGCCGAGGCCCATGAGATGCTTCAGGTGTCTCGAGAAGGGACATGTTCGTGAAAAATGCACGAGTGAGGTAGACCGCAGCGAGATATGCTACCGGTGCGGTCTGTCCGGCCACAAAGCTGGAACATGTTCTGCCTCTCCCCATTGCGCTGTCTGCGCAGCAGCGGAGGTAGCCGCGGACCATGTGCTTGGGGGCAAGTCCTGCAGGGCCCCCACAACAAAGAGGAAAGGACGAGCGCCGGCGACCACTGCTCCGAAGCCTGCCCAGCCAGAAATTGCAGCGGCAGGCACGGACGCAATGGAAGTGGCCCAGGAAGAGCTGCCAAGCGGTGTGAGGGCGGAATAAGGACAAACGTCCGTGTCCGCCTCCGCAATGAGAGTCGGGCGGCGAAAACGGGGACTTTTCGTCGTCCATTGAAGGGCTTTCGTGGTGGAAGGCACGCAAAGTGTTCCTGCGTGCCTTTTACAGTTGGTGGGAGGTTTGAGGCTCCCAATAAGAGATTGTGTCCGATGGGATGACCGGCGACGGGCCGCGGTTGCAATTCCAGATCCCGTGACCCGCCGCAATACGGCAGAGGAACACCCAGGGGGTTTTAGTGGGTTCAAGCCCCACATAACCCCCCTGTCTCCCCGTGGCGGGGGGGTATGCGAAGGCATTTCCCCCTGGTAAAAAAAAAAAAAAAAAAAAAAAAAAAAAAAAAAAAAAAAAAAAAAAGGTTGATTTCTAATATGCATCGTTTTTGATCAATCAAACATGTGATATTCACACAAAAATATCCTAATTTGTTACATATCATCTTGGGGTCATTATAGTTTAAGAAAATGTTAAATTTTTTGTGTTTAAGTAAGTAGCATGATTTAATTAGCAATGTGGTTTTTTATTTATTGTATTCTTTTTATTGTAAGTAGTTTTAATATCTGTAATAAAAATATGTAAGATTTGTGATATGTCTTTACAATAGAGTTCACTTAAAGTTTCTAAATTAGGTTAGGTTAGGTTAGGTTAGGTTAGGATTATAAGAATTGTTTACTGAAAAAAAAAATGTTTTGATTTCCAATATGCATCGTTTTTGATCAATCAAACATGTAATATTCACACAAAAATATCCAAAGTTAGTTTATCTTATAATGGATACAAAACGATGCCTTTTACCTAACTCAACAGACACTTTAGCTTGGGGTCAATATAGTTTAAGAAAATGTTAATTTTTTTGTGTTTAAGTAAATAGCATGATTTAATTAGCAATGTGTTTTTTTTATTTATAGTATTCTTTTTATTGTAAGTAGTTTTAATATCTGTAATAAAAATATGTAAGATTTGTGTTTTATGCATGTTTTTAATGTTGTGTTATTACAAAGTTATGGCTAAGGCTAAAGTTGTCAATAAATAACAACAAAAAAATATACTATGGACGATTATAAGAATTGTTTACTGAAAAAATTTTTTTTTTGATTTCCAATATGCAACGTTTTTGATCAATCAAACATGTGATATTCACACAAAAATATCCTAATTTGTTACATATCATCTTGGGGTCATTATAGTTTAAGAAAATGTTAATTTTTTTGTGTTTAAGTAAATAGCATGATTTAATTAGCAATGTGTTTTTTTATTTATAGTATTCTTTTTATTGTAAGTAGTTTTAATATCTGTAATAAAAATATGTAAGATTTGTCTTTTATGCATGTTTTTAATGTTGTGTTATTTCAGTTTTTTAGTGTTTCACATATAATTATGAATAATCTTTGTGACTTCTATCTACATCTACACTAATATTATAAAGAGGAAAGATTTGTATTTTTGTATTTTGTATGTTTGCAATGAATAAACTCAAAAACTACTAAGCGGATTTGAAAAATTCTTTCACCGTTGGAAAGCTACATTCTCCCTGAGTAACATAGGCTATATTTAATGCTAGAAAAAATTTAAAGTATTTCGTCATCCCTTGCGAAGTCGAGACGGGTCGCTCGTAATATATGTATTTTATTAATTTATAAAGAAATTGTGTATCAAAAATGATCTTATTTCCAATGTAATTTTGTATGTATTTGCCTACTAATTATATCTTTCTTATTATAATTGTAAATTGTAGTCGGCTTTCCTTTCTTATGCACTGCCCAATTAATCGTTCTTATAGTAACATGTAACAATGATTCATTTTAACAATCTATTAACTTGTATAGAGGCTGGGCCTAGTGGCAGTGGAAAAACAGGATTTGTGTCAAATTTTTGAAAAATGTTCAAGTTTGTATTCAAAATTACTAACTTTACAATTTGAACAATGTCAATAATATGTAGTCTTTTATATTGATTTGATTATAAATGATGTACTTACTTGTGACCTGTTTTAAGTTTGTGTAATAAATATGTTTAAATTTATTTTGGTCTTTATTTTAAAAACCCTTGAAATTAATAAAAACAAGTAAATGTTAACAAAGGTAATAAATTAAAACAGTTATTTATTAATAGTCAATACAATGATATATTATTTTTTATAATCCATTTTCTAATACATATAACATTTCTTAATGCACAATATTTCGTATGGTTAAAACAATTATATGTAGATATGTCTTTACAATAGAGTTCACTTAAAGTTTCTAAATTAGGTATACCTTTATCACTTATATCAAAAACGTTTTCGTGTCCACATAATTCTCGCACCCAATCAACTTTTTCTCTACCTTTCACTATGATGCTCCGCTTATCACAGTAGGACTTAATGAGTCTTCTAAATTCTATGTAATCAATGTGCCCCTCACTCCAAAGGTATCCTCTATTTCTTTCTATCCACTTGACACGTTTCTTTTCTTCCAGAGTCAGAGTAGAGAATGGGTATGGTGGTTTTATTAGAAATATTTGACTGTGCTCTTTTGTGCGCCGATAACTAATTCTTTTAATATAAATTCATTTTTTTCATTTTTAAAGCCTTGCACATCCACTATGATAGTATCGTTAGTCATGATACTTTTTAACGATGTTACTCAGTGGCTTATATTCAAATATGCAATCGTTCAAAATAAGGTACCTCTTGATCTGTCTAGCTCTGATCATGATGTAAGCTATAACAATGAATACAAAGAATAGTAAGTACAACAATGAATACACATCAACATTATGGAATACACTGAAGGTTGATAGTTTAGACAAACAAGTCACAAAATCAGAAACAAGCATAATGAAAGTATGTAGATAATAAATAATACTCACATCCATATCGGTTGTCGTGACTTGACTTGAGCAGTAGTCTACGTTTTCGATGGCAGTGGATAGCACTTTGTTAGCAAATGCTACGATGCGATTGTTCTTATACTAGTTCAGATCATTAGATGTGTTTGTCAATAATTGATAAAATGTAGTTATACAAGTAAACAAAACTTGTCATGATACTGGAAGCAAATAATTGATAAAATAATGAACAAGGTTATTAAGATTCTGAAAACAAAATTAGTGAAAGTTAATGGCGAGTCATTACGATTGCGGAATCAAATAGTTCAAATTGTTGATAAAGCGTTTCGATATTGAATGAGTAAACGTTTGAGACAAAGAAATATGGTGTTCGCATGGTAACGAGTATCTACTTGTAATAATAAAACATAAGTTAAAAAGTTTCATGTCGTTTAACTTGGTTGAAATACAGCAAAGAGAAATGTCATACGTAGTTGATAAGTTTAGGTGCATGAAATAATAGTATGCATCGCCAAGATTTTATTGTTGCAATTGTGTAGACAAGGTCCCGTATTTTCAAAGTGATGACCAAATATGTAGCCTGTAGATAAGATGAGTAAAAGAGAAAAATGCTTTAATTAATTTACAATTCTTTAATATATGTTACAAACATCGTATTTATTAAAACAAAGTTGGAGAAGTGGTTGTTGGAGAATACGATATTCCCTATTCCACATGTCGGTATCGGTATTGGCGACAATTTCGTTGATTTCTTCATCTTCCTCTGCGGTCCAATCCCGCAAGAGGGGGTTGACTGGTGCGGCTTCCATCGGAATCGGCGATGATGGGCGTGAGTAACCAGCAACCAAACGTCCACTATTTCTTTCCTCCACGCATAAGGTGCAATTAACCATCATTCTCAACCCATCGATCTCGAATTCATTATCTGTACTGCTTTGATGTTGAATGCATGGGGTGAAAAATGGTACAAATTCATTGACCACGGACTGCGGTAACAGGTAGTTGATAAAGCATTTCAATATTGAATGAGTATACGTTTAAGACAAAGAAATATGGTGTTTTTACTTGTAATAATAAAACATAATTTTAAAAATATTTCATACGTAGTTGATAAGTTTAGGAGCACATATTTCTAATCAATCAAATATTTCTAATAAAACCACCATACCCATTCTCTACTCTGACTCTGGAAGAAAAGAAACGTGTCAAGTGGATAGAAAGAAATAGAGGATACCTTTGGAGTGAGGGGCACATTGATTACATAGAATTTAGAAGACTCATTAAGCCCTACTGTGATAAGCGGAGCATCATAGTGAAAGGTAGAGAAAAAGTTGATTGGGTGCGAGAATTATGTGGACACGAAAACGTTTTTGATATAAGTGATAAAGGTATACCTAATTTAGAAACTTTAAGTGAACTCTATTGTAAAGACATATCTACATATAATTGTTTTAACCATACGAAATATTGTGCATTAAGAAATGTTATATGTATTAGAAAATGGATTATAAAAAATAATATATCATTGTATTGACTATTAATAAATAACTGTTCTAATTTATTACCTTTGTTAACATTTATTTGTCTTTAATAATTTCAAGGGTTTTTAAACTAACCTAACCTAACCTAACCTAATTTAGAAACTTTAAGTGAACTCTATTCTAAAGACATATCACAAATCTTACATATTTTTATTACAGATATTAAAACTACTTACAATAAAAAGAATACAATAAATAAAAAAAAACATTGCTAATTAAATCATGCTACTTACTTAAACACAAAAAAATTAACATTTTCTTAAACTATAATGACCCCAAGATGATATGTAACAAATTAGGATATTTTTGTGTGAATATCACATGTTTGATTGATCAAAAACGATGCATATTAGAAATCAACCTAACCTAACCTAACCTAACCTAACCTAATTTAGAAACTTTAAGTGAACTCTATTGTAAAGACATATCACAAATCTTACATATTTTTATTACAGATATTAAAACTACTTACAATAAAAAGAATACAATAAATAAAAAAACACATTGCTAATTAAATCATGCTACTTACTTAAACACAAAAAATTTAACATTTTCTTAAACTATAATGACCCCAAGATGATATGTAACAAATTAGGATATTTTTGTGTGAATATCACATGTTTGATTGATCAAAAACGATGCATATTAGAAATCAACCTAACCTAACCTAATTTAGAAACTTTAAGTGAACTCTATTGTAAAGACATATCTACATATAATTGTTTTAACCATACGAAATATTGTGCATTAAGAAATGTTATATGTATTAGAAAATGGATTATAAAAAATAATATATCATTGTATTGACTATTAATAAATAACTGGTCTAATTTATGACCTTTGTTAACATTTACTTGTTTTTATTAATTTCAAGGTTTTTAAAATAAAGATCAAAATAAATTTAAACATATTTATTACACAAACTTAAAACAGGTCACAAGTAAGTACATCATTTATTATCAAATCAATATAAAGGACTACATATAATTGACATTGTTCAAATTGTAAAGTTAGAAATTTTGAATTATCGGGTAAAGTGTAATAATGTGCAGGATCTTAACGATATGTACTAATACAAATATCGCGAAAATTTTCAAAAATGTCTGTTAAAAGCAAAACATCCGTTTTGAGATATAAATTAGAGTAATTACTCTAATTTAATTCATTTGATATTTGTATTAGTACATATCGCTAAGATCCTGCACATTATTACACTTTACCCGGGCTTAGTTGGGATGCTATGTTAAAACAAACTCAAATTGAATTTGAACTTTTGAGTGATATTGAAATGATAGCTTTTATAAAGTGTGGTTTAAGAGGTGGTATTTCTCGGTGTAGTAATAGATATGCGGAAGCTAATAATAAATATTTAGATGATTTTGACGACAATCTACCTGTGTCCTTTTTAACTTATCTAGATACAAACAATCTTTATGGTTGGGCGATGTCTCAATACCTTCCATATGGTAGTTTTGAATGGACTTACACAAATGTGAATTCTGATATTTCACCAACATCAGATGTAGGTAACATAATAGAAGTAGATTTAGACTATTCCGATAATTTACACGACCTTCATTCCGATCTTCCTCTTTACCCAGAAAATATTTGTACACCAGGAAATAGTAAAAAATAGCCAATATAAATAATAAAAGAAATGTTATTCATTTTCAAAATCTTTTGCTTTGTTTAAAGTTGCGAATAAAAATTCATAGTGTTAAAATTCAATCGAGGATCGTGGTTACAAAATATACAATTAAGAGAGAGAGCAAAAATCATAATTTGAAAAAGACTTTACAAATTGATGGATAACTCTGTTTTCAGTAAAACAATGGTAAATGTCGATAAAGGTGTTAATTTGAAATTATTATTAACTCATTGGAAATATATAGGTAAAAGTCAAGGTGCGGAAAGCCTTATTGCTCGCCCTGATTTTTACAGTTTAGCTGTATTTTGCGAAAACCTTGTAGCTATACAGTTAAAAAAACCAACATAATTTATGATAAACCAATATATATTTTTTAGGTTTTAGTATTTTAGATTTATCAAAAATTTTAATATATAACTTTCACTTTAACTATATGAAAGCTAAATTTAGAGAAAATATAAAATTATTGTATACATATACCGACAGCCTCGTGTATCAAATTTTTACTAATGATTTTTATGTTGATATAAAACAAGATTTATATTCATACTTCGATACTTCCGATTATTCAGCTGATAATCCACATGGTTTCCCTCAGATAAATAAAAAAATCGGTTATTTTAAAGATGAAAATAATGGAAAAAAAAACTTAGGGAATTTGTTGGTTTAAGATCAAAAATGTATGTAATGAATGTAGAAAACAAAGTTATGGCTAAGGCTAAAGTTGTCAATAAATGTACAACAAAAAAATATACTATGGACGATTATAAGAATTGTTTACTGAAAAAAAAAATGTTTTGATTTCCAATATGCATCGTTTTTGATCAATCAAACATGTGATATTCACACAAAAATATCCAAAGTTGGTTTATCTTATAATGGATACAAAACGATGCCTTTTACCTAACTCAACAGACACTTTAGCTTGGGGTCAATATAGTTTAAGAAAATGTTAATTTTTTTGTGTTTAAGTAAATAGCATGATTTAATTAGCAATGTGTTTTTTTTATTTATAGTATTCTTTTTATTGTAAGTAGTTTTAATATCTGTAATAAAAATATGTAAGATTTGTGTTTTATGCATGTTTTTAATGTTGTGTTATTTTAGTTTTATAGTGTTTCACATATAATTATGAACAATCTTTTTGACTTCTATCTACATCTACACTAATATTATAAAGAGGAAAGATTTGTTTTTTTTTGTATTTTGTATGGTTGCAATGAATAAAATGAAAAACTACTAAGCGGATTTCAAAAATTCTTTCACCGTTGGAAAGCTACATTCTCCCTAAGTAACATAGGCTATATTTAATGCTAGAAAAAATTTTAAGAATTTTGTCCACCCGTGCGAAGTCGAGACTTCGCACGAGGAGTAATATATATATTTTTTTAATGTATAAAGAAATCGTGTATCAGAAATGATCTTATTACCAATGTAATTTTGTATGTATTTGCCTACTAATTATATCTTTTTTATTATAATTGTAATTGTAAATTGTAGTCAGCTTTCCTTTCTTATGCACTGCCCAATTAATCGTTCTTATAGTAAGACGTAACAATGATTCATTTTAACAATCTATTAACTTGTATAGAGGCTGGGCCTAGTGGCAGTGGAAAAACAGGATTTGTGTCAAATTTTTGAAAAATGTTCAAGTTTGTATTCAAAATTTCTAACTTTACAATTTGAACAATGTCAATTATATGTAGTCCTTTATATTGATTTGATAATAAATTATGTACTTACTTGTGACCTGTTTTAAGTTTGTGTAATAAATATGTTTAAATTTATTTTGATCTTTATTTTAAAAACCTTGAAATTAATAAAAACAAGTAAATGTTAACAAAGGTCATAAATTAGACCAGTTATTTATTAATAGTCAATACAATGATATATTATTTTTTATAATCCATTTTCTGATACATATAACATTTCTTAATGCACAATATTTCGTATGGTTAAAACAATTATATGTAGATATGTCTTTACAATAGAGTTCACTTAAAGTTTCTAAATTAGGTTAGGTTAGGTTAGGTTAGGTTGATTTCTAATATGCATCGTTTTTGATCAATCAAACATGTGATATTCACACAAAACTATCCTAATTTGTTACATATCGACGTAGGAAAGCATATTTGCTGTAAGTAGACAAAATACCTAAAGTGACTTTTTACTACCATTAGAATCAGAAAAAAAAGCTGCATCGAATGAACCGGGTCCTGTGTCTTTACGATGAAAAAAAAATTACATACGCCGTTGAAAACGCCCGTACTTATATTTTTTTTAACAAGATTAAATGCTGTATGTAGACCAAAATCTATTCATTTGAGACATTTTGTACTTACAGCAAAAGAAAGACTGCATTTTTTGCTTTACAAATACTTACTTCTTCCCATTTTAAAACTTAACGCTAATTACAGCATTTCTATGGAATGTCATTTTTACATTCGTTTGCTTACAGCAAGTTGAGGGAACCAACAGTATTAGTTTTTGTTATTTACAGCAAATCATCACGTATTTGCTTTAAAAAGCTTACACTACATAATGCATTTTGATAAATCATTTATCATTTTATTTTACCGTTACGCCATTGAAAAAATGAGTACTTTGAAGTTGTGTCGGTGTTACCGCATCGCTACCGGCTCCGCCTGCACACTTTATTCCTTGTACGACATTCTGTTATTGTCTCATTATAAGCGTGGCATTTAATTTGAAAAGTCGTGTGTGCTGAGTGTCCGTAATAAGTGGTGTGATTTAGATTGAACCTGAGTATTCTATCACGAAAACGTAAGTAAATTTTCCGAATGATTATTATTGAGTGTCGATTAGTATTTACGTATTGTATCTTAATCGAAACTATCTAATACAAGCAAAGATATTTGTAATCTGCCATAATTAGGTTTAAGCATTTTTATAGGTAGTTTCAAAGTATAAAATTGATCAATTTACTTGTTCTTCTACAGATTTTTTATGAATATCGTCACACCGGTAATACGATCACAAACCCGGTTAGGAGCTGCAATTGAGGAAGTTTCACAACAGTAAAACCACGTATTACACTTTGCCATAGCCAGGAATTGAACCCGGAACCTCAATCAGCAATCACAATCACTAGGTCAACGAGGGTAACAAGATATTTTTTTATTATTTATAAACTGCCTTGCTTATTTTAGGTGGCGAAACTCAGGGAATGGATGGACGATGGATGGATTGAGATCTCTTCAAGAAGACATTATTGAAAAGCATTCAAGAAAGAAAATAAAAATACAAATATTAAGCAACGAACTATACCTTCAAGGCAATTTAATCCCGTCGAAACTGAACAACAAAAAAATAAAAACACAGACCGATGAATCTAATAATTTTTCGCAAAATAATTGCAAAACGACACCACGACATAGGAGGACATGACTAGTGGCAAAGAATTGACTCAACTTTTCGAAACCCAGAAAAATACATGACTGCAACCGACCACATACTAAGACAAATTTTACCGCCACCGCTTCAAGCTTCGGGCTTGACGGAAATCCCAACAGACTTGCATAAAGATTGCGAAATCACCCACGAAACGTTTATTACAAAACATGCTAAATTAGATTTTACTGTAACCATTGAGAATGAAGATGTTTTGGATGAAAGTATTCCACATTTAACAGCTTGTAAAGCCTACTTTCCAGTTGAGAATGATGGTAAGCAAATCAAAACCCAATGTCTCTATTCTATCCCAGAATTAGGTGGTGGTGTTGAGAGCTATATGGAACAGCCTCAAAGTAAATCACCAGCTACTGAGAAGAGAGCTATGATCGAAAACAACGTAAAATTAATGGACCCTGAAAGTCTATCCTCCGGTCTTAGAGCATGTGCAGCAATAGAGAGCCACGTGCAAAAGCAACTTCAATGTCCATCTCCAGTTCTTGATACAAGTGTTGCTACTCAAAGTAACGTGCTACAGTTTCGGTGTCCATCTCTAGTACCTTCAACGAGTTTTGACATTGAGGGCGACGTAGTGCAGGTATCATCTTCAAGCTATTCTCTGGTTCCTGGCATAAGTACTGCTACAAATGGCGCTGTGCAGATGCAGTTTATTTCTGAAAACAGTTCTCCAAGTCTATCAATGTTCCCTAGAACGAGTGACAGCAACGTGGTGCAGATACAGTTTTAGGGCCTTAGTTTTTATTTTGACATTTTATTTTTTTATGTTTTATCTGTTATATATAAGAGAAAAATACTTTTTTAATTCATTGTATTTTTGAAACGAAGTTCTGGCAGTATAATCAGAGTTTAAAATTTTGTTTCAACAATTTAAAAGACCACAATTTTTTTTTACTGTTTACGACATTTTATTTCAACTAAACATTACATTACCAACTGACCCACTGCATTTCTAGATCTAATCACATTTATAAATTTAATCTTACATCTTGAATTGCTACCCAAATAAATAAATTTACTGCATACAGCATATTTACCGCCTGTAAATTGATATTATTTCCATCTACGCGTATATTTTTCTTCCTTAGTTACAGCGTTTTAAAGGTATGTGATTTAAAAAACTATTTGCTGTAACTAGCCAAACACGTACTTATAGTAAGTTTGGATGAAAAGTTTACATTGCAAATGGTGACTGGCAGTTAAATAAACCTATGTTCCAAAAATGGTAGCAATATCATGGATAGGTTAGCCACTATTAATTTTTTTCCGAAATCAATAAAGTTTTTTGGCTCTGGTGAACAATTGCAATATGTCTACTTACAGCAAATACGCTTTCCTACGTCGATATCATCTTGGGGTCATTATAGTTTAAGAAAATGTTAAATTTTTTGTGTTTAAGTAAGTAGCATGATTTAATTAGCAATGTGTTTTTTTATTTATTGTATTCTTTTTATTGTAAGTAGTTTTAATATCTGTAATAAAAATATGTAAGATTTGTGATATGTCTTTACAATAGAGTTCACTTAAAGTTTCTAAATTAGGTTAGGTTAGATAATCCATTTTCTAATACATATAACATTTCTTAATGCACAATATTTCGTATGGTTAAAACAATTATATGTAGATATGTCTTTACAATAGAGTTCACTTAAAGTTTCTAAATTAGGTTAGGTTAGGTTGATTTCTAATATGCATCGTTTTTGATCAATCAAACATGTGATATTCACACAAAAATATCCTAATTTGTTACATATCATCTTGGGGTCATTATAGTTTAAGAAAATGTTAAATTTTTTGTGTTTAAGTAAGTAGCATGATTTAATTAGCAATGTGGTTTTTTATTTATTGTATTCTTTTTATTGTAAGTAGTTTTAATATCTGTAATAAAAATATGTAAGATTTGTGATATGTCTTTACAATAGAGTTCACTTAAAGTTTCTAAATTAGGTTAGGTTAGGTTAGGTTAGGATTATAAGAATTGTTTACTGAAAAAAAAAAAGTTTTGATTTCCAATATGCATCGTTTTTGATCAATCAAACATGTAATATTCACACAAAAATATCCAAAGTTAGTTTATCTTATAATGGATACAAAACGATGCCTTTTACCTAACTCAACAGACACTTTAGCTTGGGGTCAATATAGTTTAAGAAAATGTTAATTTTTTTGTGTTTAAGTAAATAGCATGATTTAATTAGCAATGTGTTTTTTTTATTTATAGTATTCTTTTTATTGTAAGTAGTTTTAATATCTGTAATAAAAATATGTAAGATTTGTGTTTTATGCATGTTTTTAATGTTGTGTTATTACAAAGTTATGGCTAAGGCTAAAGTTGTCAATAAATAACAACAAAAAAATATACTATGGACGATTATAAGAATTGTTTACTGAAAAAATTTTTTTTTTGATTTCCAATATGCAACGTTTTTGATCAATCAAACATGTGATATTCACACAAAAATATCCTAATTTGTTACATATCATCTTGGGGTCATTATAGTTTAAGAAAATGTTAATTTTTTTGTGTTTAAGTAAATAGCATGATTTAATTAGCAATGTGTTTTTTTATTTATAGTATTCTTTTTATTGTAAGTAGTTTTAATATCTGTAATAAAAATATGTAAGATTTGTCTTTTATGCATGTTTTTAATGTTGTGTTATTTCAGTTTTTTAGTGTTTCACATATAATTATGAATAATCTTTGTGACTTCTATCTACATCTACACTAATATTATAAAGAGGAAAGATTTGTATTTTTGTATTTTGTATGTTTGCAATGAATAAACTCAAAAACTACTAAGCGGATTTGAAAAATTCTTTCACCGTTGGAAAGCTACATTCTCCCTGAGTAACATAGGCTATATTTAATGCTAGAAAAAATTTAAAGTATTTCGTCATCCCTTGCGAAGTCGAGACGGGTCGCTCGTAATATATGTATTTTATTAATTTATAAAGAAATTGTGTATCAAAAATGATCTTATTACCAATGTAATTTTGTATGTATTTGCCTACTAATTATATCTTTCTTATTATAATTGTAAATTGTAGTCGGCTTTCCTTTCTTATGCACTGCCCAATTAATCGTTCTTATAGTAACATGTAACAATGATTCATTTTAACAATCTATTAACTTGTATAGAGGCTGGGCCTAGTGGCAGTGGAAAAACAGGATTTGTGTCAAATTTTTGAAAAATGTTCAAGTTTGTATTCAAAATTACTAACTTTACAATTTGAACAATGTCAATAATATGTAGTCTTTTATATTGATTTGATTATAAATGATGTACTTACTTGTGACCTGTTTTAAGTTTGTGTAATAAATATGTTTAAATTTATTTTGGTCTTTATTTTAAAAACCCTTGAAATTAATAAAAACAAGTAAATGTTAACAAAGGTAATAAATTAAAACAGTTATTTATTAATAGTCAATACAATGATATATTATTTTTTATAATCCATTTTCTAATACATATAACATTTCTTAATGCACAATATTTCGTATGGTTAAAACAATTATATGTAGATATGTCTTTACAATAGAGTTCACTTAAAGTTTCTAAATTAGGTATACCTTTATCACTTATATCAAAAACGTTTTCGTGTCCACATAATTCTCGCACCCAATCAACTTTTTCTCTACCTTTCACTATGATGCTCCGCTTATCACAGTAGGACTTAATGAGTCTTCTAAATTCTATGTAATCAATGTGCCCCTCACTCCAAAGGTATCCTCTATTTCTTTCTATCCACTTGACACGTTTCTTTTCTTCCAGAGTCAGAGTAGAGAATGGGTATGGTGGTTTTATTAGAAATATTTGACTGTGCTCTTTTGTGCGCCGATAACTAATTCTTTTAATATAAATTCATTTTTTTCATTTTTAAAGCCTTGCACATCCACTATGATAGTATCGTTAGTCATGATACTTTTTAACGATGTTACTCAGTGGCTTATATTCAAATATGCAATCGTTCAAAATAAGGTACCTCTTGATCTGTCTAGCTCTGATCATGATGTAAGCTATAACAATGAATACAAAGAATAGTAAGTACAACAATGAATACACATCAACATTATGGAATACACTGAAGGTTGATAGTTTAGACAAACAAGTCACAAAATCAGAAACAAGCATAATGAAAGTATGTAGATAATAAATAATACTCACATCCATATCGGTTGTCGTGACTTGACTTGAGCAGTAGTCTACGTTTTCGATGGCAGTGGATAGCACTTTGTTAGCAAATGCTACGATGCGATTGTTCTTATACTAGTTCAGATCATTAGATGTGTTTGTCAATAATTGATAAAATGTAGTTATACAAGTAAACAAAACTTGTCATGATACTGGAAGCAAATAATTGATAAAATAATGAACAAGGTTATTAAGATTCTGAAAACAAAATTAGTGAAAGTTAATGGCGAGTCATTACGATTGCGGAATCAAATAGTTCAAATTGTTGATAAAGCGTTTCGATATTGAATGAGTAAACGTTTGAGACAAAGAAATATGGTGTTCGCATGGTAACGAGTATCTACTTGTAATAATAAAACATAAGTTAAAAAGTTTCATGTCGTTTAACTTGGTTGAAATACAGCAAAGAGAAATGTCATACGTAGTTGATAAGTTTAGGTGCATGAAATAATAGTATGCATCGCCAAGATTTTATTGTTGCAATTGTGTAGACAAGGTCCCGTATTTTCAAAGTGATGACCAAATATGTAGCCTGTAGATAAGATGAGTAAAAGAGAAAAATGCTTTAATTAATTTACAATTCTTTAATATATGTTACAAACATCGTATTTATTAAAACAAAGTTGGAGAAGTGGTTGTTGGAGAATACGATATTCCCTATTCCACATGTCGGTATCGGTATTGGCGACAATTTCGTTGATTTCTTCATCTTCCTCTGCGGTCCAATCCCGCAAGAGGGGGTTGACTGGTGCGGCTTCCATCGGAATCGGCGATGATGGGCGTGAGTAACCAGCAACCAAACGTCCACTATTTCTTTCCTCCACGCATAAGGTGCAATTAACCATCATTCTCAACCCATCGATCTCGAATTCATTATCTGTACTGCTTTGATGTTGAATGCATGGGGTGAAAAATGGTACAAATTCATTGACCACGGACTGCGGTAACAGGTAGTTGATAAAGCATTTCAATATTGAATGAGTATACGTTTAAGACAAAGAAATATGGTGTTTTTACTTGTAATAATAAAACATAATTTTAAAAATATTTCATACGTAGTTGATAAGTTTAGGAGCACATATTTCTAATCAATCAAATATTTCTAATAAAACCACCATACCCATTCTCTACTCTGACTCTGGAAGAAAAGAAACGTGTCAAGTGGATAGAAAGAAATAGAGGATACCTTTGGAGTGAGGGGCACATTGATTACATAGAATTTAGAAGACTCATTAAGCCCTACTGTGATAAGCGGAGCATCATAGTGAAAGGTAGAGAAAAAGTTGATTGGGTGCGAGAATTATGTGGACACGAAAACGTTTTTGATATAAGTGATAAAGGTATACCTAATTTAGAAACTTTAAGTGAACTCTATTGTAAAGACATATCTACATATAATTGTTTTAACCATACGAAATATTGTGCATTAAGAAATGTTATATGTATTAGAAAATGGATTATAAAAAATAATATATCATTGTATTGACTATTAATAAATAACTGTTCTAATTTATTACCTTTGTTAACATTTATTTGTCTTTAATAATTTCAAGGGTTTTTAAACTAACCTAACCTAACCTAACCTAATTTAGAAACTTTAAGTGAACTCTATTCTAAAGACATATCACAAATCTTACATATTTTTATTACAGATATTAAAACTACTTACAATAAAAAGAATACAATAAATAAAAAAAAACATTGCTAATTAAATCATGCTACTTACTTAAACACAAAAAAATTAACATTTTCTTAAACTATAATGACCCCAAGATGATATGTAACAAATTAGGATATTTTTGTGTGAATATCACATGTTTGATTGATCAAAAACGATGCATATTAGAAATCAACCTAACCTAACCTAACCTAACCTAACCTAATTTAGAAACTTTAAGTGAACTCTATTGTAAAGACATATCACAAATCTTACATATTTTTATTACAGATATTAAAACTACTTACAATAAAAAGAATACAATAAATAAAAAAACACATTGCTAATTAAATCATGCTACTTACTTAAACACAAAAAATTTAACATTTTCTTAAACTATAATGACCCCAAGATGATATGTAACAAATTAGGATATTTTTGTGTGAATATCACATGTTTGATTGATCAAAAACGATGCATATTAGAAATCAACCTAACCTAACCTAATTTAGAAACTTTAAGTGAACTCTATTGTAAAGACATATCTACATATAATTGTTTTAACCATACGAAATATTGTGCATTAAGAAATGTTATATGTATTAGAAAATGGATTATAAAAAATAATATATCATTGTATTGACTATTAATAAATAACTGGTCTAATTTATGACCTTTGTTAACATTTACTTGTTTTTATTAATTTCAAGGTTTTTAAAATAAAGATCAAAATAAATTTAAACATATTTATTACACAAACTTAAAACAGGTCACAAGTAAGTACATCATTTATTATCAAATCAATATAAAGGACTACATATAATTGACATTGTTCAAATTGTAAAGTTAGAAATTTTGAATTATCGGGTAAAGTGTAATAATGTGCAGGATCTTAACGATATGTACTAATACAAATATCGCGAAAATTTTCAAAAATGTCTGTTAAAAGCAAAACATCCGTTTTGAGATATAAATTAGAGTAATTACTCTAATTTAATTCATTTGATATTTGTATTAGTACATATCGTTAAGATCCTGCACATTATTACACTTTACCCGGGCTTAGTTGGGATGCTATGTTAAAACAAACTCAAATTGAATTTGAACTTTTGAGTGATATTGAAATGATAGCTTTTATAAAGTGTGGTTTAAGAGGTGGTATTTCTCGGTGTAGTAATAGATATGCGGAAGCTAATAATAAATATTTAGATGATTTTGACGACAATCTACCTGTGTCCTTTTTAACTTATCTAGATACAAACAATCTTTATGGTTGGGCGATGTCTCAATACCTTCCATATGGTAGTTTTGAATGGACTTACACAAATGTGAATTCTGATATTTCACCAACATCAGATGTAGGTAACATAATAGAAGTAGATTTAGACTATTCCGATAATTTACACGACCTTCATTCCGATCTTCCTCTTTACCCAGAAAATATTTGTACACCAGGAAATAGTAAAAAATAGCCAATATAAATAATAAAAGAAATGTTATTCATTTTCAAAATCTTTTGCTTTGTTTAAAGTTGCGAATAAAAATTCATAGTGTTAAAATTCAATCGAGGATCGTGGTTACAAAATATACAATTAAGAGAGAGAGCAAAAATCATAATTTGAAAAAGACTTTACAAATTGATGGATAACTCTGTTTTCAGTAAAACAATGGTAAATGTCGATAAAGGTGTTAATTTGAAATTATTATTAACTCATTGGAAATATATAGGTAAAATTCAAGGTGCGGAAAGCCTTATTGCTCGCCCTGATTTTTACAGTTTAGCTGTATTTTGCGAAAACCTTGTAGCTATACAGTTAAAAAAACCAACATAATTTATGATAAACCAATATATATTTTTTAGGTTTTAGTATTTTAGATTTATCAAAAATTTTAATATATAACTTTCACTTTAACTATATGAAAGCTAAATTTAGAGAAAATATAAAATTATTGTATACATATACCGACAGCCTCGTGTATCAAATTTTTACTAATGATTTTTATGTTGATATAAAACAAGATTTATATTCATACTTCGATACTTCCGATTATTCAGCTGATAATCCACATGGTTTCCCTCAGATAAATAAAAAAATCGGTTATTTTAAAGATGAAAATAATGGAAAAAAAAACTTAGGGAATTTGTTGGTTTAAGATCAAAAATGTATGTAATGAATGTAGAAAACAAAGTTATGGCTAAGGCTAAAGTTGTCAATAAATGTACAACAAAAAAATATACTATGGACGATTATAAGAATTGTTTACTGAAAAAAAAAATGTTTTGATTTCCAATATGCATCGTTTTTGATCAATCAAACATGTGATATTCACACAAAAATATCCAAAGTTGGTTTATCTTATAATGGATACAAAACGATGCCTTTTACCTAACTCAACAGACACTTTAGCTTGGGGTCAATATAGTTTAAGAAAATGTTAATTTTTTTGTGTTTAAGTAAATAGCATGATTTAATTAGCAATGTGTTTTTTTTATTTATAGTATTCTTTTTATTGTAAGTAGTTTTAATATCTGTAATAAAAATATGTAAGATTTGTGTTTTATGCATGTTTTTAATGTTGTGTTATTTTAGTTTTATAGTGTTTCACATATAATTATGAACAATCTTTTTGACTTCTATCTACATCTACACTAATATTATAAAGAGGAAAGATTTGTTTTTTTTTGTATTTTGTATGGTTGCAATGAATAAAATGAAAAACTACTAAGCGGATTTCAAAAATTCTTTCACCGTTGGAAAGCTACATTCTCCCTAAGTAACATAGGCTATATTTAATGCTAGAAAAAATTTTAAGAATTTTGTCCACCCGTGCGAAGTCTCGACTTCGCACGGGGAGTAATATATATATTTTTTTAATGTATAAAGAAATCGTGTATCAGAAATGATCTTATTACCAATGTAATTTTGTATGTATTTGCCTACTAATTATATCTTTTTTATTATAATTGTAATTGTAAATTGTAGTCAGCTTTCCTTTCTTATGCACTGCCCAATTAATCGTTCTTATAGTAAGACGTAACAATGATTCATTTTAACAATCTATTAACTTGTATAGAGGCTGGGCCTAGTGGCAGTGGAAAAACAGGATTTGTGTCAAATTTTTGAAAAATGTTCAAGTTTGTATTCAAAATTTCTAACTTTACAATTTGAACAATGTCAATTATATGTAGTCCTTTATATTGATTTGATAATAAATTATGTACTTACTTGTGACCTGTTTTAAGTTTGTGTAATAAATATGTTTAAATTTATTTTGATCTTTATTTTAAAAACCTTGAAATTAATAAAAACAAGTAAATGTTAACAAAGGTCATAAATTAGACCAGTTATTTATTAATAGTCAATACAATGATATATTATTTTTTATAATCCATTTTCTAATACATATAACATTTCTTAATGCACAATATTTCGTATGGTTAAAACAATTATATGTAGATATGTCTTTACAATAGAGTTCACTTAAAGTTTCTAAATTAGGTTAGGTTAGGTTAGGTTAGGTTGATTTCTAATATGCATCGTTTTTGATCAATCAAACATGTGATATTCACACAAAACTATCCTAATTTGTTACATATCATCTTGGGGTCATTATAGTTTAAGAAAATGTTAAATTTTTTGTGTTTAAGTAAGTAGCATGATTTAATTAGCAATGTGTTTTTTTATTTATTGTATTCTTTTTATTGTAAGTAGTTTTAATATCTGTAATAAAAATATGTAAGATTTGTGATATGTCTTTACAATAGAGTTCACTTAAAGTTTCTAAATTAGGTTAGGTTAGATAATCCATTTTCTAATACATATAACATTTCTTAATGCACAATATTTCGTATGGTTAAAACAATTATATGTAGATATGTCTTTACAATAGAGTTCACTTAAAGTTTCTAAATTAGGTTAGGTTAGGTTGATTTCTAATATGCATCGTTTTTGATCAATCAAACATGTGATATTCACACAAAAATATCCTAATTTGTTACATATCATCTTGGGGTCATTATAGTTTAAGAAAATGTTAAATTTTTTGTGTTTAAGTAAGTAGCATGATTTAATTAGCAATGTGGTTTTTTATTTATTGTATTCTTTTTATTGTAAGTAGTTTTAATATCTGTAATAAAAATATGTAAGATTTGTGATATGTCTTTACAATAGAGTTCACTTAAAGTTTCTAAATTAGGTTAGGTTAGGTTAGGTTAGGATTATAAGAATTGTTTACTGAAAAAAAAAAAGTTTTGATTTCCAATATGCATCGTTTTTGATCAATCAAACATGTAATATTCACACAAAAATATCCAAAGTTAGTTTATCTTATAATGGATACAAAACGATGCCTTTTACCTAACTCAACAGACACTTTAGCTTGGGGTCAATATAGTTTAAGAAAATGTTAATTTTTTTGTGTTTAAGTAAATAGCATGATTTAATTAGCAATGTGTTTTTTTTATTTATAGTATTCTTTTTATTGTAAGTAGTTTTAATATCTGTAATAAAAATATGTAAGATTTGTGTTTTATGCATGTTTTTAATGTTGTGTTATTACAAAGTTATGGCTAAGGCTAAAGTTGTCAATAAATAACAACAAAAAAATATACTATGGACGATTATAAGAATTGTTTACTGAAAAAATTTTTTTTTTGATTTCCAATATGCAACGTTTTTGATCAATCAAACATGTGATATTCACACAAAAATATCCTAATTTGTTACATATCATCTTGGGGTCATTATAGTTTAAGAAAATGTTAAATTTTTTGTGTTTAAGTAAAAAGCATGATTTAATTAGCAATGTGTTTTTTTATTTATAGTATTCTTTTTATTGTAAGTAGTTTTAATATCTGTAATAAAAATATGTAAGATTTGTCTTTTATGCATGTTTTTAATGTTGTGTTATTTCAGTTTTTTAGTGTTTCACATATAATTATGAATAATCTTTGTGACTTCTATCTACATCTACACTAATATTATAAAGAGGAAAGATTTGTATTTTTGTATTTTGTATGTTTGCAATGAATAAACTCAAAAACTACTAAGCGGATTTGAAAAATTCTTTCACCGTTGGAAAGCTACATTCTCCCTGAGTAACATAGGCTATATTTAATGCTAGAAAAAATTTAAAGTATTTCGTCATCCCTTGCGAAGTCGAGACGGGTCGCTCGTAATATATGTATTTTATTAATTTATAAAGAAATTGTGTATCAAAAATGATCTTATTACCAATGTAATTTTGTATGTATTTGCCTACTAATTATATCTTTCTTATTATAATTGTAAATTGTAGTCGGCTTTCCTTTCTTATGCACTGCCCAATTAATCGTTCTTATAGTAAGATGTAACAATGATTCATTTTAACAATCTATTAACTTGTATAGAGGCTGGGCCTAGTGGCAGTGGAAAAACAGGATTTGTGTCAAATTTTTGAAAAATGTTCAAGTTTGTATTCAAAATTACTAACTTTACAATTTGAACAATGTCAATAATATGTAGTCTTTTATATTGATTTGATTATAAATGATGTACTTACTTGTGACCTGTTTTAAGTTTGTGTAATAAATATGTTTAAATTTATTTTGGTCTTTATTTTAAAAACCCTTGAAATTAATAAAAACAAGTAAATGTTAACAAAGGTAATAAATTAAAACAGTTATTTATTAATAGTCAATACAATGATATATTATTTTTTATAATCCATTTTCTAATACATATAACATTTCTTAATGCACAATATTTCGTATGGTTAAAACAATTATATGTAGATATGTCTTTACAATAGAGTTCACTTAAAGTTTCTAAATTAGGTATACCTTTATCACTTATATCAAAAACGTTTTCGTGTCCACATAATTCTCGCACCCAATCAACTTTTTCTCTACCTTTCACTATGATGCTCCGCTTATCACAGTAGGACTTAATGAGTCTTCTAAATTCTATGTAATCAATGTGCCCCTCACTCCAAAGGTATCCTCTATTTCTTTCTATCCACTTGACACGTTTCTTTTCTTCCAGAGTCAGAGTAGAGAATGGGTATGGTGGTTTTATTAGAAATATTTGACTGTGCTCTTTTGTGCGCCGATAACTAATTCTTTTAATATAAATTCATTTTTTTCATTTTTAAAGCCTTGCACATCCACTATGATAGTATCGTTAGTCATGATACTTTTTAACGATGTTACTCAGTGGCTTATATTCAAATATGCAATCGTTCAAAATAAGGTACCTCTTGATCTGTCTAGCTCTGATCAAGATGTAAGCTATAACAATGAATACAAAGAATAGTAAGTACAACAATGAATACACATCAACATTATGGAATACACTGAAGGTTGATAGTTTAGACAAACAAGTCACAAAATCAGAAACAAGCATAATGAAAGTATGTAGATAATAAATAATACTCACATCCATATCGGTTGTCGTGACTTGACTTGAGCAGTAGTCTACGTTTTCGATGGCAGTGGATAGCACTTTGTTAGCAAATGCTACGATGCGATTGTTCTTATACTAGTTCAGATCATTAGATGTGTTTGTCAATAATTGATAAAATGTAGTTATACAAGTAAACAAAACTTGTCATGATACTGGAAGCAAATAATTGATAAAATAATGAACAAGGTTATTAAGATTCTGAAAACAAAATTAGTGAAAGTTAATGGCGAGTCATTACGATTGCGGAATCAAATAGTTCAAATTGTTGATAAAGCGTTTCGATATTGAATGAGTAAACGTTTGAGACAAAGAAATATGGTGTTCGCATGGTAACGAGTATCTACTTGTAATAATAAAACATAAGTTAAAAAGTTTCATGTCGTTTAACTTGGTTGAAATACAGCAAAGAGAAATGTCATACGTAGTTGATAAGTTTAGGTGCATGAAATAATAGTATGCATCGCCAAGATTTTATTGTTGCAATTGTGTAGACAAGGTCCCGTATTTTCAAAGTGATGACCAAATATGTAGCCTGTAGATAAGATGAGTAAAAGAGAAAAATGCTTTAATTAATTTACAATTCTTTAATATATGTTACAAACATCGTATTTATTAAAACAAAGTTGGAGAAGTGGTTGTTTGAGAATACGATATTCCCTATTCCACATGTCGGTATCGGTATTGGCGACAATTTCGTTGATTTCTTCATCTTCCTCTGCGGTCCAATCCCGCAAGAGGGGGTTGACTGGTGCGGCTTCCATCGGAATCGGCGATGATGGGCGTGAGTAACCAGCAACCAAACGTCCACTATTTCTTTCCTCCACGCATAAGGTGCAATTAACCATCATTCTCAACCCATCGATCTCGAATTCATTATCTGTACTGCTTTGATGTTGAATGCATGGGGTGAAAAATGGTACAAATTCATTGACCACGGACTGCGGTAACAGGTAGTTGATAAAGCATTTCAATATTGAATGAGTATACGTTTAAGACAAAGAAATATGGTGTTTTTACTTGTAATAATAAAACATAATTTTAAAAATATTTCATACGTAGTTGATAAGTTTAGGAGCACATATTTCTAATCAATCAAATATTTCTAATAAAACCACCATACCCATTCTCTACTCTGACTCTGGAAGAAAAGAAACGTGTCAAGTGGATAGAAAGAAATAGAGGATACCTTTGGAGTGAGGGGCACATTGATTACATAGAATTTAGAAGACTCATTAAGTCCTACTGTGATAAGCGGAGCATCATAGTGAAAGGTAGAGAAAAAGTTGATTGGGTGCGAGAATTATGTGGACACGAAAACGTTTTTGATATAAGTGATAAAGGTATACCTAATTTAGAAACTTTAAGTGAACTCTATTGTAAAGACATATCTACATATAATTGTTTTAACCATACGAAATATTGTGCATTAAGAAATGTTATATGTATTAGAAAATGGATTATAAAAAATAATATATCATTGTATTGACTATTAATAAATAACTGTTCTAATTTATTACCCTTGTTAACATTTATTTGTCTTTAATAATTTCAAGGGTTTTTAAACTAACCTAACCTAACCTAATTTAGAAACTTTAAGTGAACTCTATTGTAAAGACATATCACAAATCTTACATATTTTTATTACAGATATTAAAACTACTTACAATAAAAAGAATACAATAAATTAAAAAAAACATTGCTAATTAAATCATGCTTAAACACAAAAAAATTAACATTTTCTTAAACTATAATGACCCCAAGATGATATGTAACAAATTAGGATATTTTTGTGTGAATATCACATGTTTGATTGATCAAAAACGATGCATATTAGAAATCAACCTAACCTAACCTAACCTAACCTAACCTAATTTAGAAACTTTAAGTGAACTCTATTGTAAAGACATATCACAAATCTTACATATTTTTATTACAGATATTAAAACTACTTACAATAAAAAGAATACAATAAATAAAAAAACACATTGCTAATTAAATCATGCTACTTACTTAAACACAAAAAATTTAACATTTTCTTAAACTATAATGACCCCAAGATGATATGTAACAAATTAGGATATTTTTGTGTGAATATCACATGTTTGATTGATCAAAAACGATGCATATTAGAAATCAACCTAACCTAACCTAATTTAGAAACTTTAAGTGAACTCTATTGTAAAGACATATCACAAATCTTACATATTTTTATTACAGATATTAAAACTACTTACAATAAAAAGAATACAATAAATAAAAAAACACATTGCTAATTAAATCATGCTACTTACTTAAACACAAAAAATTTAACATTTTCTTAAACTATAATGACCCCAAGATGATATGTAACAAATTATGATATTTTTGTGTGAATATCACATGTTTGATTGATCAAAAACGATGCATATTAGAAATCAACCTAACCTAACCTAATTTAGAAACTTTAAGTGAACTCTATTGTAAAGACATATCTACATATAATTGTTTTAACCATACGAAATATTGTGCATTAAGAAATGTTATATGTATTAGAAAATGGATTATAAAAAATAATATATCATTGTATTGACTATTAATAAATAACTGGTCTAATTTATGACCTTTGTTAGCATTTACTTGTTTTTATTAATTTCAAGGTTTTTAAAATAAAGATCAAAATAAATTTAAACATATTTATTACACAAACTTAAAACAGGTCACAAGTAAGTACATCATTTATTATCAAATCAATATAAAGGACTACATATAATTGACATTGTTCAAATTGTAAAGTTAGAAATTTTGAATACAAACTTGAACATTTTTCAAAAATTTGACACAAATCCTGTTTTTCCACTGCCACTAGGCCCAGCCTCTATACAAGTTAATAGATTGTTAAAATGAATCATTGTTACGTCTTACTATAAGAACGATTAATTGGGCAGTGCATAAGAAAGGAAAGCTGACTACAATTTACAATTACAATTATAATAAAAAAGATATAATTAGTAGGCAAATACATACAAAATTACATTGGTAATAAGATCATTTCTGATACACGATTTCTTTATACATTAAAAAAAATATATATATTACTCCTCGTGCGAAGTCTCGACATCGCACGGGTGGACAAAATTCTTAAAAAATTTTCTAGCATTAAATATAGCCTATGTTACTTAGGGAGAATGTAGCTTTCCAACGGTGAAAGAATTTTTGAAATCCGCTTAGTAGTTTTTCATTTTATTCATTGCAACCATACAAAATACAAAAAAAACAAATCTTTCCTCTTTATAATATTAGTGTAGATGTAGATAGAAGTCAAAAAGATTGTTCATAATTATATGTGAAACACTATAAAACTAAAATAACACAACATTAAAAACATGCATAAAACACAAATCTTACATATTTTTATTACAGATATTAAAACTACTTACAATAAAAAGAATACTATAAATAAAAAAAACACATTGCTAATTAAATCATGCTATTTACTTAAACACAAAAAAATTAACATTTTCTTAAACTATATTGACCCCAAGCTAAAGTGTCTGTTGAGTTAGGTAAAAGGCATCGTTTTGTATCCATTATAAGATAAACCAACTTTGGATATTTTTGTGTGAATATCACATGTTTGATTGATCAAAAACGATGCATATTGGAAATCAAAACATTTTTTTTTTCAGTAAACAATTCTTATAATCGTCCATAGTATATTTTTTTGTTGTACATTTATTGACAACTTTAGCCTTAGCCATAACTTTGTTTTCTACATTCATTACATACATTTTTGATCTTAAACCAACATATTCCCTAAGTTTTTTTTTCCATTATTTTCATCTTTAAAATAACCGATTTTTTTATTTATCTGAGGGATACCATGTGGATTATCAGCTGAATAATCGGAAGTATCGAAGTATGAATATAAATCTTGTTTTATATCAACATAAAAATCATTAGTAAAAATTTAATACACGAGGCTGTCGGTATCTGTATACAATAATTTTATATTTTCTCTAAATTTAGCTTTCATATAGTTATAGTGAAAGTTATATATTAAAATTTTTGATAAATCTAAAATACTAAAACCTAAAAAATATATATTGGTTTATCATAAATTATGTTGGTTTTTTTAACTGTATAGCTACAAGGTTTTCGCAAAATATAGCTAAACTGTAAAAATCAGGGCGAGCAATAAGGCTTTCCGCACCTTGACTTTTACCTATATATTTCCAATGAGTTAATAATAATTTCAAATTAACACCTTTATCGACATTTACCATTGTTTTACTGAAAACAGAGTTATCCATCAATTTGTAAAGTCTTTTTCAAATTATGATTTTTGCTCTCTCTCTTAATTGTATATTTTGTAACCACGATCCTCGATTGAATTTTAACACTATGAATTTTTATTCGCAACTTTAAACAAAGCAAAAGATTTTGAAAATGAATAACATTTCTTTTATTATTTATATTGGCTATTTTTTACTATTTCCTGGTGTACAAATATTTTCTGGGTAAAGAGGAAGATCGGAATGAAGGTCGTGTAAATTATCGGAATAGTCTAAATCTACTTCTATTATGTTACCTACATCTGATGTTGGTGAAATATCAGAATTCACATTTGTGTAAGTCCATTCAAAACTACCATATGGAAGGTATTGAGACATCGCCCAACCAAAAAGATTGTTTGTATCTAGATAAGTTAAAAAGGACACAGGTAGATTGTCGTCAAAATCATAGAATATTTATTATTAGCTTCCGCATATCTATTACTACACCGAGAAATACCACCTCTTAAACCACACTTTATAAAAGCTATCATTTCAATATCACTCAAAAGTTCAAATTCAATTTGAGTTTGTTTTAACATAGCATCCCAACTAAGCCCGGGTAAAGTGTAATAATGTGCAGGATCTTAGCGATATGTACTAATACAAATATCAAATGAATTAAATTAGAGTAATTACTCTAATTTATATCTCAAAACGGATGTTTTGCTTTTAACAGACATTTTTGAAAATTTTCGCGATATTTGTATTAGTACATATCGTTAAGATCCTGCACATTATTACACTTTACCCGATAATTCAAAATTTCTAACTTTACAATTTGAACAATGTCAATTATATGTAGTCCTTTATATTGATTTGATAATAAATGATGTACTTACTTGTGACCTGTTTTAAGTTTGTGTAATAAATATGTTTAAATTTATTTTGATCTTTATTTTAAAAACCTTGAAATTAATAAAAACAAGTAAATGTTAACAAAGGTCATAAATTAGACCAGTTATTTATTAATAGTCAATACAATGATATATTATTTTTTATAATCCATTTTCTAGTACATATAACATTTCTTAATGCACAATATTTCGTATGGTTAAAACAATTATATGTAGATATGTCTTTACAATAGAGTTCACTTAAAGTTTCTAAATTAGGTTAGGTTAGGTTGATTTCTAATATGCATCGTTTTTGATCAATCAAACATGTGATATTCACACAAAAATATCCTAATTTGTTACATATCATCTTGGGGTCATTATAGTTTAAGAAAATGTTAAATTTTTTGTGTTTAAGTAAGTAGCATGATTTAATTAGCAATGTGTTTTTTTATTTATTGTATTCTTTTTATTGTAAGTAGTTTTAATATCTGTAATAAAAATATGTAAGATTTGTGATATGTCTTTACAATAGAGTTCACTTAAAGTTTCTAAATTAGGTTAGGTTAGGTTAGGTTGATTTCTAATATGCATCGTTTTTGATCAATCAAACATGTGATATTCACACAAAAATATCCTAATTTGTTACATATCATCTTGGGGTCATTATAGTTTAAGAAAATGTTAAATTTTTTGTGTTTAAGTAAGTAGCATGATTTAATTAGCAATGTGTTTTTTTATTTATTGTATTCTTTTTATTGTAAGTAGTTTTAATATCTGTAATAAAAATATGTAAGATTTGTGATATGTCTTTACAATAGAGTTCACTTAAAGTTTCTAAATTAGGTTAGGTTAGGTTAGGTTAGGTTAGGTTGATTTCTAATATGCATCGTTTTTGATCAATCAAACATGTGATATTCACACAAAAATATCCTAATTTGTTACATATCATCTTGGGGTCATTATAGTTTAAGAAAATGTTAATTTTTTTGTGTTTAAGTAAGTAGCATGATTTAATTAGCAATGTTTTTTTTTATTTATTGTATTCTTTTTATTGTAAGTAGTTTTAATATCTGTAATAAAAATATGTAAGATTTGTGATATGTCTTTACAATAGAGTTCACTTAAAGTTTCTAAATTAGGTTAGGTTAGGTTAGGTTAGTTTAAAAACCCTTGAAATTATTAAAGACAAATAAATGTTAACAAAGGTAATAAATTAGAACAGTTATTTATTAATAGTCAATACAATGATATATTATTTTTTATAATCCATTTTCTAATACATATAACATTTCTTAATGCACAATATTTCGTATGGTTAAAACAATTATATGTAGATATGTCTTTACAATAGAGTTCACTTAAAGTTTCTAAATTAGGTATACCTTTATCACTTATATCAAAAACGTTTCCGTGTCCACATAATTCTCGCACCCAATCAACTTTTTCTCTACCTTTCACTATGATGCTCCGCTTATCACAGTAGGGCTTAATGAGTCTTCTAAATTCTATGTAATCAATGTGCCCCACTCCAAAGGTATCCTCTATTTCTTTCTATCCACTTGACACGTTTCTTTTCTTCCAGAGTCAGAGTAGAGAATGGGTATGGTGGTTTTATTAGAAATATTTGATTGTGCTCTTTTGTGCCGATAACTAATTCTTTTAATATAAATTCATTTTTTTCATTTTTAAAGCCTTGCACATCCACTATGATAGTATCGTTAGTCATAATACTTTTTAACGATGTTACTCATTGGCTTATATTCAAATATGCAATCGTTCAAAATAAGGTACCTCTTGATCTGTCCGGCTCTGATCATGAGATGTGTTTGTCAATCATTGATAAGCACTAACGCACTTATTTTCAGACATTGTTATTAGGATTAACACTCACTCAAGCAATACATAGGTTCAGGTCGAAGTTTACAACTAAGAGTATTGATATCTAATAAATTTAAACATTTTAAATGTCTTTTTTTATATGAAGAAATAACTTGATTAAGAATAATTAAGCTAATGATAAGTTTGTAACATCGTGCACTACTTCATAAAAGTTTTGTTGTTAATGAGGTTGTTTTTGTCATCGAAGACTGCTCAAGACGACCAAGTACCAACCAATATGAATTATCATTTTGATTCAATCTTTATGTTTAAATGTATATTTCTTGCAGTCAGATGATGATGAAATTTCTTTTGTTATATTATAAATTAACTGTCGAGTTCGTTGGTGATGGTTAGTCTTTGCTTTGTTGTAGTACTTCACTCTTACTTCCGCATGTTTCCAATGATCTGATGGTGGGACGTTTCCCAATTTTTTCAGGCCATAGATATCAATATGTATGACATCCCGTCATTTATTGCTCGCCCCACAGTAGACGATTGTAGTGTAGCTTTTTTTTCTTATTCGAAGGTTCTTCAAAAAACTCGTTCAGAGATTCGCTGTCTGATCTGTTTCTCTTCTGGATAGGGTATGGAGTTGCAGATGCGCCCTCGTCATCATCAGATGTCGGATAGTAATAATGTTTGTATGTGTTTTCCTAGCAGTCAACGGTGGTGTTGTCACCAAAGCAAGATGTAAGCTATAACAATGAATACAAAGAATAGTAAGTACAACAATGAATACACATCAACATTATGGAATACACTGAAGGTTGATAGTTTAGACAAACAAGTCACAAAATCAGAAACAAGCATAATGAAAGTATGTAGATAATAAATAATACTCACATCCATATCGGTTGTCTTGACTTGACTTGAGCAGTAGTCTACGTTTTCGATGGCAGTGGATAGCACTTTGTTAGCAAATGCTACGATGCGATTGTTCTTATACTAGTTCAGATCATTAGATGTGTTTGTCAATAATTGATAAAATGTAGTTATACAAGAAAACAAAACTTGTCATGATACTGGAAGCAAATAATTGATAAAATAATGAACAAGGTTATTAAGATTCTGAAAACAAAATTAGTGAAATAGTTGACAAAGTTAATGGCGAGTCATTACGATTGCGGAATCAAATAGTTCAAATTGTTGATAAAGCGTTTCGATATTGAATGAGTAAACGTTTAAGACAAAGAAATATGGTGTTCGCATGGTAACGAGTATCTACTTGTAATAATAAAACATAAGTTAAAAAGTTTCATGTCGTTTAACTTGGTTGAAATACAGCAAAGAGAAATGTCATACGTAGTTGATAAGTTTAGGTGCATGAAATAATAGTATGCATCGCCAAGATTTTATTGTTGCAATTGTGTAGACAAGGTCCCGTATTTTCAAAGTGATGACCAAATATGTAGCCTGTAGATAAGATGAGTAAAAGAGAAAAAATGCTTTAATTAATTTACAATTCTTTAATATATGTTACAAACATCGTATTTATTAAAACAAAGTTGGAGAAGTGGTTGTTGGAGAATACGATATTCGCTATTCCACATGTCGGTATCGGTATTGGCGACAATTTCGTTGATTTCTTCATCTTCCTCTGCGGTCCAATCCCGCAAGAGGGGGTTGACTGGTGCGGCTTCCATCGGAATCGGCGATGATGGGCGTGAGTAACCAGCAACCAAACGTCCACTATTTCTTTCCTCCACGCATAAGGTGCAATTAACCATCATTCTCAACCCATCGATCTCGAATTCATTATCTGTACTGCTTTGATGTTGAATGCATGGGGTGAAAAATGGTACAAATTCATTGTCCTCGACCATGGACTGCGGTAACAGGTAGTTGATAAAGCATTTCAATATTGAATGAGTATACGTTTAAGACAAAGAAATATGGTGTTTTTACTTGTAATAATAAAACATAATTTTAAACATATTTTTCATACGTAGTTGATAAGTTTAGGAGCATGAAATAATAGTAAATGTAACACGAGAATGACCGATAAAGAGCAGATTCCAAATTTGGAAATAATTTCCATGATAAATTATTTTTATTATTTAGGTACAGAGTACATAGCATTGCTAAAAAACAATTAGCCATGAACGATATGTTAATGAGAAGCATCGGGGAAGGTGATTAGAATCATGTCATTAAGGCCTTAAGTCGAGTGTGTCATTAGCGTCGAGGTGTCATTAACAGGGGTTCATTAGTTAATCAAGTAGGAATGAGTTCAGCAAAAACGTATCTCGGAAACGGTAAGAGATACGAAGCTGGGACCCAGCGCAATCGCTCCAAATGGGGGTGCTGACCTTTTTTTTTTTTTTTTTTAGGCGGTGACGCTGGTCGGATCGAGTTTGGAGAATACCAAAGGGAAGGGAGGAGAGGGGTCTGGGTTGGGGGGAAGTGCGCCAGAACCCACGAATCCCTACTACTACTAGAATATCAATAAAAATACAAAATAAATTTCACAAACAAAAACACTCTGCAAGACCTGTGATATTGTTATTTCATTTCGTCGGTAATAAATATGAGATAGAGATCGGTCCCCTTGTCTAATTTACGAAATGGCGGAAGACTCAAGTTTTAGTAATGTATAAAATTAAAAATCAACTACTTGAAACATAATATTGAATATCGACCAAAGGACCATATACGTTTAGAACTACAAAATTAGTACAATAATTTATTTTATAATTCTATTTCCTTAATAGCGCTACTCATCACTGAAAGTCTCATGCTCTACAGGAAATCCATAGTTATTGGGCTTACATTAATACTTACTATTATATCGTCATTAATGAAAAAAAAAAATATTTGGTGATTAATAAAAACGTGATGGATTTTTATCCATTATCTGTAATCATTTTATCAATCATAAATTTAATTTATCGTTAGTATTACCCACTTGCCCTTCTCATACACATACAAGGTTTGTTTTGTAATATTAATGGTTATTCTATCCAACTGTTTACTTATATTGAACGCCTCTTTCGGAAAATTATAAAAATTAAAATGGAAAACGACGAAAAACAAATATTGACACAAGCCTATATTGTAAAATTTAATAAAGTTATATATAAAATCTTAAAAGTAGCTGGCTACGATAGATACAGTGTTAGAAATGGTAAAATTGTACATAAAACGTGGCTCTCCACATTGTATGGGCTACTTGTGTTATTGGGAGCCATTTTTTGCAGTGGCTACGTAATACATCAATCATTAGAGATAATGACTTATGCTGAAACAGTACTGATGTTGGGTATAACATGCATTGTCTCTTCCTTTTTTGTAAATATAACTTTCACCACTGGTGAAGATTATGTAAAGCTTATCAACAGTTGTATTGACATCGACCTTTTATTCGGGATTGAGGAGACGCAATTTATGAGGGATTTGGAAGACAAAATTTATGTCGTTCTTAGTTTACCAGTTCTTGTTGTACAGATATTTTTTATCACGACCGTGTATATTGTATTTCGTGAAGTTTCTTTCCTGGTTCATTTATTCGGAAGTATATTTTACTTCTGGGCATTCTTTGTAATTTATGATGTCAACTTAATTTCCTGTCAATTCCTTTTTTTATCATTAAGAACTCGCTTTCTCAACGTGATCATTATGAAACTCTGTAGAATGGAGGTGGATCATTTTCCTGACATATTCTTGTTCGATAACTTAATTTGGGAATCAAAATACAATGATCAAGTCTGTTCAGTGAAAATAGTGGACAGGAAAATGTATATTGCAGCTTTTAAAATGTGTTTTAATCATCTCTACTATATTCAACAATGCTGCCGCTATAAAGTGAGTATAAAATGATGTAAACAACACTATATTATATAACCTTAAAAGGAATCTGAAATTTGGGAATTTCATTTACAATTTATACTTAACACTAATTATCAATAATAAAAATAGCTTTCCTTATCTCTTTCTCTTTGTGTTCACACATTTTGTAACTCATTATCAGTTGTTATATCATTTATATTAGGCCATTCTAACTTGTGTAATAAATGGGTAATTTTACCATAGTGGCGATTGATGAAATTATAGTACTCCGATGCAAAGTTCAATATCAGGGTTCATCAATGTACTCGCCACTTTTAGAGCTATTTTGGGAGTTTTGTAAGTACAAGAAACTAAATAAAAATAATTTGTCACGAAATCTATACAAATATATAAAATTGGAGTATCTGATTGTAATTTTTGTAATGTAATGTTAACAAATAATATTTTTTACTATTTCTGTCTGTTGGTTTTGACTTATGTAACTTCGAAACTGCTGTCCCAATTTTGACAGGGCAGGTTTCATCGACAGATTTATACTTTTTTAAATCTTTATTAAATCTTTTGGCATACAATAAACAGCGGAGTAAGATAGCAGGTCGCGACGCTGCAGAATAGTAATCCATTTTAATTTCTTTAAATATGAAGAGAGATGGTCATATTTCCGAAGACAAAAATGAAGCGAAGCTTAACACAGTTATTAAGAGGGCGATCCAATTTTTTAAGAAGTTTCTGTGTAACGACAGCGTAACACACGTTAGCAAAATTAAGAATAGTAAATATGGGTGATATCAGATGTTTTAAAGTGTAACTTAGACTACTTTTATTGTGTGACCAGCAAAAGAATAGATCAAAAGTTCGCCGGCCGGTAGTAGAGGTTAAACAACAACAATACTGGAAAAAATCGATTCGGCTCACAAGTGAATTCTCAGGCGGAAATCATACCGGCAAGCTTTGGAAGTCTGGTCCAATGCTCTCCCAATTGAGCCCTGTGAACACCCATCGAAATCTTAATCGATTGCCCAAAAATTTTTAAAAATGTTTCTTTCGAATATGGGAGGATGTTCCTCTCGTTGAGACGACGCTGGCCTACAGAGTAAAATTAGAAAGGTCCTGGAAAATTTCGATGGCTGTTCACAAGACTCGGTAGCTCAATTGGGTCAGTCTTGAACACAGTCTTAAAATCAGTAAAATGTACGGCAGTACCGCTAGTAGTATTAACGTAAACGGACTTATCGTTACAAAATTGTATTTTATAGGAGTCTTGAATGTTTTTGTAATTATATTTTCAAATCTTCCCAACCTTGCCGATCTAAGATAAGCACCACTAAACATTGCAGTAATTACTAAATTCACAACCAACACATTAAAAAATCTGTTTTTTATAACATCTTATATCTCAGTAGTTTATTATCAATTCAGATATATCTATCTGTATCATATTTTGACGTCTTTTGCTACATTTTGGCGTTCCTGTGTCATAAATCAGCAGATCCTTTATACTTAATATTATAAGTGTCGGCTTTTTTCTTCAATATTTAACATCGATCGTCTCGATTGTCGTCATGCTGCCGATCGTCTTGTGGCAACATATTGTCATTATATCAACTATCACACTTGCTGCGTGCTGTTTCAAAACGCACAATACCTCGCTATACTACTCGTACTTACCTACTAGCCCAAGAGCCCACGACGGCCAGACCTTCGTTGTTTTATAAAAGCTGAAAGTTTCTCTGTACATGTCCCCTATACAGGTAAGAACGACCAGCCACTATAGAGTTTGGGTTGAGGTTACCTTGGCAGGTAGCAGGTTGTAAAGGTGTAACTAAAATTTGTTAGAGTATAGAGCTCAATTTTTTATATCTTCTTCAGGATAACTTTAGAAATCTCGTCATCCATTGCCGGACACTTATGACAGTTGCTACCCCCTGCCAGACACCCCTAAATTTTAATAAATTATAATTATACTTTTGGTATAGTATTAAAGCTAAGTTTTATATATTATGTTACTTGGGGGCCTATAAAAAGATGTTACCTCAATAGACGGACAGTTTTCATGTTTGCCAGATACATTGAAAGTCCACTGTAGATGTGAGCGCGAATGCTTAGCCGATTATGATTTTTTAAGATATCTAATAAAAAAAAATATTATGTTCATGGCCATGTTGTATAAAGTAAAAAAATGTTAGTTTAAAATCATAAAAAATAAAAAAAAGTATGATTACAGGTAAAAAATATATTTAAACTTTTTTATTAATTTAAGCATTGTAATTGACGTTTTCATTTTCTTCAACACTACTACTCCAGTCGATGGCATGATTGTCGTCAATATCGGCTTTTTCGTCAGTTGCTGAAAGAATAATAAGCAAGTTTATACAATTATAAACAATTAAAAAATTATGTATCATAATTTGTCATAATAATTAAATACCTAATTGGGTTTTGAGCGAATCACTAACATAACTTGGTAGTTGATCCCCTTCAAACCATCTTTCTATACCGAGCCGTTATTGTCTGGTTGATATGTGGTTGGATTTTCCAAATGAGCATTGTTCTAAATGGTATAAAATTTGCTCGTAGAAATTGCTGCAATAGCTCGCTTTTGCAATGTGGTAGATTGCTAGCGTCAAAATTTCGCAACTTCTTTCGGTCAAAAGCGTCGTTTACATCGGAGACTGTGTACGAGTAGATGAATATTTGAAGTCTAGTGGCATCAACATCCATTACATTAGGGACATTGTAAAAATCTATGAACTCTGAATAATATTAAAGATGTTTTGTTGATGATCTAAATTTTCAATTAATTCGCTGTTGCCGAAGTTCTTGGAAGCTTCCTGGTACTCTGGATATTTTTAATGTCTTGTAAGGTTTTAATTTTCCTTTTCTGAAGAAAGCAGGATTAAAATGACAACCTGTGATGACATGAAATCCAGGTAAACTCTGACAAATTAACAGTCCCAACACTGCATGTATTTAGGATAGGTCTACATATCTTAAATTATAGGGAATGCCCATAAGCATCCGAACAACTGAATCACTTTTAAGGTGATGCATGTTACCAAGCATTATAGGCGCAATATCGGTATCAGCACTTCTGATTACTATTTCTGCTGGATAGTTGATGTTAAATGCATGGTATACAATCTTCGTATCTGCTTCCTCGTGTGCTGGGCATGACAACTCTTCATCAATCCTTGAGACAACAGATGGTGCACAGTAAAAGATCGCACTCGACTAAGCGCCCTATCTCACTCGCATCCGCTTGAACAGTTGTTACCTCGCGCTCGTAAATACAGCAGTCTTTAATTGTATCTGGCAAGATGTAAAAACCATGAAAACTGTCCGTCTATTGAGGTAACATCTTTTTATGGGTCCCCAAGTAACAAATATAAAATTTAGCTTTTATACTATACCGAAAGTATAATTATAATTTATTAAAATTTAGGGTTGTCTGGCATGGGTAGCAACTGTCATAAGTGTCCAGCAATGGATGACGAGATTTCGAAAGTTATCCCGAAGAAAATATAAAAAATTGAGCTTTATACTCTTACAAATTTTAGGTACTATTTTATACACCTTTACTACCTGCTACCTGCCAAGGTAACCACAACCGAAACTCTATAGTCGCTGGTCGTTCTTACCGGTATAGGGGACATATACAGAGAAACTTTCAGCTTTTATAAAATAATGAATGTCTGGCCGTCCGTCGTGGGCTCTTACTCTATACTGTGTTATTTAGTAAACCGAGACTCATTTAGATAATACTACGAAATATCTACTTATTATCCTTTTTTTAACTAAATAAGTCTTATAATTAAGTTAAAAGTAAGTTCTTCATTTTTTAAGGTTTTGTTTTTGGTGACCCTTCTCACTCTATTTTAAAATAACTTAGAAAAGCTCATGACATTACAAAAAAAGATTATAGCAAATCATATTTGTGTTTAATTTAAAAACTAATAAGAATGACGTTTCTTCGCATTATTACATTAGTCTAAATAATATATTTATTTCTTCGGCAGATATTTGCAGGAATAGTATTCGTCTCACTTGGCAGCCTCTTTGTTGTACAAGGAATAATTGTATTCGACAGCATGGTACGTTTTATTTCTTTTGATACAAAAGAAAAATATACTACATATCTAAATCGGTCTTTTAGGTTCACCGAAATTTCTTAGTTTATCTAATAATTTAAAGTTTGTCTTTCTTATATTACTTCTCTACTGTAATTACTACTACTAACAGTCTACTTCAGTGCAACTACTCTAATTTATCAATATTAATAAAAACCAAAGATGTTTCCGTGACCTTCCTTAATTACTATAAAATTACTTTTGTAATCTCACGTTTTCCATTTTGATTTCAGGCTTTAAGTACAACTACGGGTTGGCTAAGAATGTCTTTGATTCTTAGCTGGTTAGTAATATCGGTGTCATGCGCTCTGCTACTATGTTACATAGCTAGTTTATTTTCCAAACTAATAAATCAAACAAAGCTTATATGTATATTCGTTCAGTTGACAACAAGGGATTCGAGTATGTAGGCCCATTTTATTTGTATGTTATATTTATAAAGTTTATTGAGTAAATTATATCTAAAAGATACACAAAAAGTACTTAATTGTTTATTAAACACTTTAGTTTTCGAGTTATCTTTATGTTTCCCAAATTCATTGCTTCTTTCATTCACGTTTTACTAAAATACGACAGTAAATATTTGTCTATACATACATGTATATTTTAGACTAAATTAATATCTTTTCAAGAATTTTTAATCACTACTAAACATTAATATAATTTGTGCTATTTTTAAAAAAACTACTTTTATATTGTTTTCCAGAAACTAATTTGTCGTTGACGAAAGGTATTCTTCGTACCCTGGAGCAAAGAGACCCTCGCGTCTCGATATACGGAGTGTTTTATTTAAAGCCGATCATTGCATGTAAGATAATTGCCTCCACTATTGTCTACATCACGGCGTACTTGCAACTCAATAAACCAATAACAAGCTCTAATGAACTTGAAAGTAATTTAACAAATGCACTACGTAATCCATAATCGAAAGGAAAAATGGAATATCCTAACAAAATAATTCTTTATTGCACATAAAATACAATAGATTTTGTTAAAATAAACAGAAGAACAAAACACAAGAACACAAAGAAAAGCCAATGCAGCTCTTTTAGGAATAGATATCGATACTAATATAAATTGAAACATTTATATGCAGAATTATCAAGTCAAAACAGAATTGTTAAAAGTGTAAGTAAATCAGTACTGTTAAGTATCTTTACATTATTAAAACAAAAATATGTAGCTTACTTCCGCAAAACTCAAGCAGAGTGCACCGCCCGCGCGCCCGCAAATAAATGCAGAAACCGCAGACACCGGCACCTTCACCAACTACTCCACACGTGTTTCGCCCCCACATGGAGCATCATCAGGAGTTGATATAGAAAAGTGCCTGTACAGCTAAGCAAGCTGATTATAAGTATTCGATAGAATCAGGCGTTACTTGGCGGAAGTCCATATCCATTAGTCAAACAAAAATATGTAGCTTACTTCCGCAAAACTGAAGCAGTGTGCACCGCCCGTTCTCTCGCAAATAAATGTAGAAATCGCAGACATCGGCACCTTCACCAACTACCAACTTTCTGTCTATATGGACTGACGATATGGACTTCTGCCAAGTAACGCCTGATTCTATCAAATAAGTACCTTTATAATAGGTTGGGGATAAATTTATATGAAAATTCAATTTTTTTTTTCAAAGTTAATTTACATTTAAGTACAGTATATACGGATGAGCCATTTTGTTCATACTTTGTGCCATCTTATCGATAGAGACATGATCCCGTTGCTGTAGAAATTTTGGGACTTCTGATCAAAAAAACGCAACAAGTAGTTTTGACAGTCCTCTCTTGATGTTAACCTGACACTGCCTAAAGAATTCTGAAGAGACCGAAACAGGTGAAAATCTGAAGGTGCAAGGTCAGGGCTATTTGGCGGATGCATTAACACCTCCCAGCCAAACTCTCTTAATTTTTGCTGAGTGGCTAAAGATGTATGTGGTCTAGTGTTATTCCCTTTCTTTTAATAAATTGCGGCCGCTTTCTCTCAAATTCTTGCTTTAATCTCATGACTTGTTGGCAGTAGAGATCCAAATCGATGGTTCTGCCCGGCGGTAAAAGCTCATAATGAATAATGCCCTTCCCATCCCACCATAGTCACATCACGAGTTGCGAGTTAACCCAGGTTTTGCCAGTCTGTGAACCCTGACCGAGCTTTGACCACGACCTTTTTCGCACTTTCTTGTCATACGTGATGCACTTTTCATTACCAGTTATCAATCTCTTCAAAACGGTTCGGTTTCATTACGTCTTAATAAAGAATCGAAAATGAGTACACGGTTCATTTTCTCTCAGTGAGCTCGTGTGGCACCCAAATATCCAGCTTTTTTGTGTACCCAGCTTTTTAAAATGGGTCAAAACTGTGTTGTGGCTAATTCCCAGTTCTTCAGCTGTCGTAACTGCTGTAATGCCGATCTTGCTCCACTTTTTGAAAAATAGCGTCCATTTTATCCGTAACAGGGCAACCAGAGCGACGTGCATCTGTGACATCAAAATTCCTGGATTGGATGAAAACACTTAAACCAACTTTGTGCTACGCTACACTGCATTAGGTCCATAAACGTCACAATTTTTTTTCGCGGCTTGCGTTGTTTTTTTTCCTTTTTTGTAATAACATTTTAAAATGTTTCTTATTTCTTCATTCGATTCGCTCATTTTGACAGAAAGAAAAACATGTGAACATTAGTGGGTAACAAAATTTTCCTAATTTGTTTCTTTTTAGAAATGTCACTTTTTAATGTCTGACAACTAGGCAGATACAAATAGTACAGCCAAAGATATTTTATTACAAGCTTATACATACTATATGCGAAAAGACTTTCCCCGACCTAATATTTTCATATTTATTGTTAGTTAAGTAAAGTTTGAAGTTTCTATCAGACTGTCTTTTTTACATGCCTATAATCAAGAAAATACTATTCCTAAATTAAGCTAGAAAAGTTTTTTTTATACGTATTAGTGTTAACATTGTTGCTTGCCCTTATTGAATTAAAGATAAATATAAATAATAGCAATTTGAATGTTATATCAAGTCATGTCATCATCGCTTAGAGATATACATACATATATATCTACTTATTTCAAAATTGTAAACTTTGATTACAATAAAACGTGTTCCAGAATGTTTCAGACACAATAATCATAGAAAATATACGTTTATACATAATAATTCGTCGTGGATTGAGTGCTTCCTCCGGTTTTGGTTTTACCATTTTACTAACCGGGAAAGAATTCGATAAGTAGCCGCTGACCACAACTTTTGATGTTCTGCTCAGCAAAAAAGACCGAAACCAACTCAACAACGGTTCTTCGATAACATAGGTGTCAAGTTAACATGGTCGAAGACCCATCTAAATTCTCTGTAAATTGCGTCCATTAAACCGTGTTGATGAGAGTCAATGAGCTCCTTGAAATACTAGAACAGAGTAGGAATGATTAACTTCTCGATTGATATTGGTCTTTAGTTTTCTATAAGTTCCTTAGCGCCAGTTATTAATAATGGGACAGTTAAAGCAATTTTCTACTTAGATGGAAATGAGCCTGTAGTAAGTGACTTATTGTAAATAACAGTTAAGGGTTTTGCTAAGGCGGTAGATTTAGACACAAAGATCGAATGTATTTCATCTGAGCCTGCGCCCTTAATGAATATCAAGTCTTTTTAACACTTTAAGAACTTGATCGTCTTTGAATTTGATTGTAGTTAAAAAGTAATTGGTAGACAAAGCCTACCAAAGCCTACCAAGCCTAAGGTCGAAGGGTACAGAAGGTTGTGTGAAGGTGTAGGGACAACTATTGTTATTGTAAGCAGACGAAAAGTTATTGGCGAATACGTTACATTAGTCAAAGACGCTAGTAGCCGTCTTATTGTTGAGGATAATTTGGGCAGGGTATTGACTATAATGTTTCTTTTGTGTTTGACGTATGTCCAGAATAACTTTGGATTGTTTCGTAAGCTTTGTTCAAGATTTGTAATGAAGTAATTGTAACAAGTATATATAAGACGTTCTGAGCGTTTTTTAGATTATTCAGAATCAAATTGGGTATATATTAGATTTAGGTTTAGATTTAGGAACGTGTTTTTGGATTAGGTATGCTACGTAAGAAACGGTAGAATGTAAAGACCAGTGCAGCTTTCAAGTTCATCCTCCCATCACACTGCGTTATGAACGGAGATAATTTTATCATAGTCAGTTTTATAAAAACAGTAATGGCAAGCATAATTTTCATATTATTTAGGCACTTATAGGGAGAGATATTATTAGGAAATCATGAGAATTAACAGTATTGAGGGTCAAGGAGAACAGAAGCGGCGGGTGTAATGGGGCAACTGAGATAAGAGACTCTCTACTGACGTTCAGATCTATAACTAGGCCATTATTCAAAATGAAGTCCAAAATTCTTACTTTATTTTTCAACATGTCATTGTACTGTTTCAAATCATGGAGAGTGTCAAAATCTAGAAGCATTTTTGAAAAAGGCTGTTATTTGTATCACTCGGTGACTCAGATTGGTTGGCAAAGTTCCATTTGATACTGCACAAGTTAAAGTCGCCCACAAAAATAACCCTGCCAGCGCAGTGGAGTTCCAATACCCGATCAGAGTTACTAATAAACTTGCTAAGAATATGATGTTTTACAGAAGGTGATAAACATACTCCACATACGAGAAGTTGTTATGCCGGTAACGTCGACACAATAGTTGAGTCTAACCCGTAGGTCCTCACAATTAGATGTGAGGTCTTGTAGGCGTACGGATGCAATTCATTTGTATAAGGCGACAAGTGGTGTACATTTCGCCGTCAGCGTCTTGCTTGGAATGGAATCTGCTAGTCTCTCTATACCGTCCGTATACAATATATCAACTGTCGAAGAGTTCCGCGTCGAAGACGCTGCTGTTCCACCATGTTTCACTTGATACAATCTCGTCGTAGTTATTACAAACAATGTTATGATTTTAGTTCTCAGACCTCTCACATTCTGTTACACAAATTAGTATGTATGATAAGGGAAAAACTCGACTTGAAAGATCTAAATTATAAATGTGTGTTATAAGGGAGTGTTAAAATAACATTAAAAGTCCTGAGGATGTCAGCTGAGATAAAATTCAATTTAATGTAGGATATTAATGAGAGAATGAACTTCTTTACAGCCAGTGGGTAATAAGATTAACGAACTAGGGCTACTACTACAATCTTTTAGAATGTTTGTACCAAAACTAATAATATTATTTTAAGCTAATTGTTTTCCCACGTTGGCGAAGAAACGTTACGTTTATTTTATTTTTTGCATTATGTATTTTTTGATTATCATATACTTATTTCACTTTTTTAGGATATCCTAAAAATTTACTCCGATTGCAGGGTAGAAAATTTCTGTGGCTTAAAACTTCATTGTTCTAGTCTTTTTTTAATTTTAAAGAGATTATTTGGTTTACCTTTAAAACCTTGGTGTAATCCAGGGTTTGATATATCTTTTAGATTTCGAGACTGTTACAGATTTCGCACAAATATTCCATTTGTACATTCTTTTGCTATCATATTCCACAATGTCTATTTTTGTTACCCGACGTAAAGAAATAGCAATATGTTACACGTGTTTTATAATTGCATTATATAATAAAGGAATTATTGAAAATACTTTATTGTTACACGCAAAGTATCAGCCTCAATGAAATAAAGAATAATACCAGGTTCTACATTAGGCGCTATTATCGCTTAGAGTGATCTCTACCAGACAATCGTTGGACGGAGAAAAATAACGCAAGTGATATTGGGACTGTGGTAAAATAAAAAGAAGCATGGTCTCATAATTATACCACAATAATTACTACATAAATATGTTAAATATTATACCTATATCTTCAGGAACCTGCTCGGGCCTACCAAAATCACTGTTTTACCTCTAATTAATTTCGAAGCGTCTTTAGATAAGCAAACATGGACTTAACGCTACAGAAAGACAACGTTCTGGACTCGCTCAACGGTCATTTTAATAACTCGTATTATAATTGTGGTGGAGATAAATACTTAATAGTATACATGGAAGTAAGATCTAGCCCCGTAACTCCTGATGTACTCGTTAGAAGTATAATGACAGTTATGACATAATTTCCTTCAAATTTAAATCATCCGTTGCAACATTGGCAGGACCGCGTTATTTTATTGTAATACCTGTTAATCGGTCTGGTCTAATCGCTCAAGCACCATGTTTTTTCACTTGCTTAGAGCTAATATGTCTTAGTTAAATAAGTATGTATTTTTGTAGAACTTAATAAGTCTAAATAAAAAATTTTGACTACTTTTGATTGAATTATTTTATTTCCCTTTTCCTGGCCTTTATACTAAAACCATCTTTAGGTAATTCTTCATAAGGTACAAAGTTAAAACTATTTAATGTGTAGAGAGAGAGAACTATATATTATCCAAATTTAGAAAATATTACATAAATTTATTTCGAATACTCATAACATTTATTTAACGTTTTACATGTTGCGGTTACCAATAAGGGCAAACTTATATTCATGATGCAACCTAATGAAGTCGTGCTAGAAATCATGTTAGAGGGCTAAAAGTTTATCTGTAACAATCACAACAAGTCAAATTCTATCACGGCACTGATGTAAAAACACAATACCAAACTGTCAATCGTCAACAGGCTTTTCCAACAGTTTTTACAATCTTAATTCGAGCTAACCATTTGGATCAATTTTTCTTTAGTGTTGTAATTACTGACCACTTTTGGTATTGATTGACTAGTCTTAATATGCATTTTGTCTATGACAGGACGTTGTCAAAAGGGTTAAGCACTGACTTATATAGTTACTTGTATTATCGAGGTCACTGATATAAACTCTGTTACCGTCCTAAACACACAATAAATATTCTCAATCATTGCATGATGGACTTATTTAAGAAAAACCGTCAGGTACGTCAACCTTAAGTTTACAAAACATTCGCAAATACAGCAAATCGTATCATTTGCTATGGTAGCTCTGAAATCTTAAGTGTAGTCTTATTAAAAATTAATCACGGTCAAATTTCAATCAATAGGCGACCACTAGTTATTATTATTACATTTTAGGCTAATAAATTTTCTACTTGAAAAAGTTTAACTTGTCCGAGCAACCGAGACTTTGACAGACCTGTTGAATTTTTTCCATTCATAAATACAACTTGTCCCAGCAGTCAGTCTAGACTCGAACCCACAACCTCTCGCTATTCTGGCGGAGTACTCTTACAATTAAGCAACTGAAATCTTGACAGAACCGTTAATTTGTTTCATTTTTACTTTGCCGAATCGCACAATCGCAATCAATTCTGTAACTTACCTCCAAAAAAAGTTTCTTTGCCGACTGCACATCCGCCGACAGAATGTATCGTTTATAAGTTGTTCTACGACAGGACCTTTCAACTACAAAAAATTTGCCGACAAAACTATTTATATATGAGTGAATCGACGACAAAAGCTTTTCATTAGTAAAATAAAAATATGTAGCTTAATTCCGCAAAACCCAAGCAGTGTGCACAGTCTAACAGCTCCTGATGATAAATTATTATAATAGAAAAATACTAGAAAAAATCGACTCGGGTCACAAGTGAATCTCAGGCGGGAATCGAACCCGCAACCTTTGGAAATCCGGTCCAATGCTCTCCCAACAGCGTAAAATCAGGAATATACTAGAAAATTTCGACGAGTGTTCGCAAGGCTCGGTAGCTCAATTGGGAGAGCATTGGACCGGATTTCCAAAGGTTGCGGGTTCGATTCCCGCCTGAGATTCACTTGTGACCCGAGTCGATTTTTTCTAGTATTTTTCTATTATAATAATTTATCTTATAAGATCGCATTGAAAATGCATAAAATATATAAAAAATTGTAGATCTAACATGGCTGTTTCATCTTAATCGATTGACCAAACATTTGTAAAAATGTTTCTTTCGAATACGAGAGGATGTTCCTCTCATTGATGAAACAACGCTGGCCTACAGCGTAAAATCAGGAATATACTAGAAAATTTCGACGAGTGTTCGCAAGGCTCGGTAGCTCAATTGGGAGAGCATTGGACCGGATTTCCAAAGGTTGCGGGTTCGATTCCCGCCTGAGATTCACTTGTGACCCGAGTCGATTTTTTCTAGTATTTTTCTATTATAATAATTTATCTTATAAGATCGCATTGAAAATGCATAAAATATATAAAAAATTGTAGATCTAACATGGCTGTTTCATCTTAATCGATTGACCAAACATTTGTAAAAATGTTTCTTTCGAATACGAGAGGATGTTCCTCTCATTGATGAAACAACGCTGGCCTACAGCGTAAAATCAGGAATATACTAGAAAATTTCGACGAGTGTTCGCAAGGCTCGGTAGCTCAATTGGGAGAGCATTGGACCGGATTTCCAAAGGTTGCGGGTTCGATTCCCGCCTGAGATTCACTTGTGACCCGAGTCGATTTTTTCTAGTATTTTTCTATTATAATAATTTATCTTATAAGATCGCATTGAAAATGCATAAAATATATAAAAAATTGTAGATCTAACATGGCTGTTTCATCTTAATCGATTGACCAAACATTTGTAAAAATGTTTCTTTCGAATACGAGAGGATGTTCCTCTCATTGATGAAACAACGCTGGCCTACAGCGTAAAATCAGGAATATACTAGAAAATTTCGACGAGTGTTCGCAAGGCTCGGTAGCTCAATTGGGAGAGCATTGGACCGGATTTCCAAAGGTTGCGGGTTCGATTCCCGCCTGAGATTCACTTGTGACCCGAGTCGATTTTTTCTAGTATTTTTCTATTATAATAATTTATCTTATAAGATCGCATTGAAAATGCATAAAATATATAAAAAAAATTGTAGAGCTCCTGATGATGTTCCGTGTGGGGGCGAAACACGTGTAGAGTAGTTGGTGAAGGTGCCGGTATCTGCGGTTTCTGCATTTACTTGCAGGCGGGCGGGCGTTGCACACTGCTTGAGTTTTGCGGAAGTAAGCTACATATTTTTATTTTACTAATGGATATGGACTTCCGCCAAATAGCGCCTGATTCTATCAAATACTTAAAACTTTTCGCTACTAACGTTACACCACCAGAATCATTCTTGAGTTAATCGACGACAAAATCTTTTACCAAAGAAGAAGGGTTCGTCATTAAAACTTATTTAGGCATGGTTTGACACTACAGTTAACAAAAGAAGACCGGCGAAAATCACCCTTTTTATATGTCGTAGTTTAATGATTCTATCGTAGAACATTATTATCTCTGTTATTCAAATTCAAATTCAAATTTATTAATTGTAGATCACAGGTTACATTAAGTTGTTAAAATATGATAAGTACAATCCGTGTCTTACTTCGTAGAGTATACAATATATTTTATACTATTTGTCATGCTATACAAATACAAAAAAAATGTCAAAACAAACACTAACGAAGCAAATTATAATAATTAAAAAAATTCAATGCTGTAAAAAAAAAAATAATAATTTAGGTTCTTGTGATTAAAAATTCGGATAAACTGTAATAGCATTTTTGTACGAGCATTTCGCGAAGTCTGTTTTTAAAAATATTCATTTGATCAATGCAGCGTATTGATACAGGGATCTTATTAAAAATTCGTGAGGCGTTGCAAAAGAAACTCTTACTCATTTGTGCAGTTTTGCATGGAATTTGACGCAAATCATTTGGCTTACGAGAACATGTCCCAAAATTAAACAAATTGGGATTACTCTTAATAAAAACTGCAGTTTCGCAAATGTATAAACAGGCTAATGTCATTATATTATATTTTTTGAAATACGGCACACAAGACGTAGTTTTACGTAGATTAAACATAGCTCGAATACATCTCTTTTGAGCCCTAAAAGCAAATTCTTTGTTTATAGAATTTCCCCAGAAAATTAAACCATATCTTAACTTAGATGCAACGTAACCATGATACGCGGCTATGAGACCTTGTTCGTTAACAATTCTTCTAAGGTTGTACAATGCATAAGACGATTTGTATAGCTCTCTACAGATATGATCCACGTGAACATTCCACTTCATTTTACTATCAATATGTAATCCCAAAAACTTAGCGCATTCAGTTTCATCAATTTTTTCTTGTGAATAATGAATATTTAATTTATTTACGTCAGAGCGTCTCTGATTAAATGTCATTACTTTAGTTTTGTTAAAGTTAATTTTAAGATTATTATAATTCAGCCATTGTATTATTGATGTCAAAGTATTGTTTATGTCATGTTCTAAATTAGCGAAATTAATATTACGAAATAAAATAGTACTATCATCTGCAAAAAGGGTCATGTGATTATTAGTTACAGAGGGCATGTCATTGATATATATCAAAAACAGTAAAGGGCCTAAAATACTCCCCTGCGGTACGCCAGACTTAGCTATTTTGTATGTCGACTGATAATTGTGCTCACATTTTGTTTTAAAATCAATTTTGTCAATTACCGTTGCTTGCTTTCTTTTAGTTAAATAAGAAGCTAACAAATTATGAACGTTACCCCTTATTCCATAATATTCCAGTTTTTTTAAAAGAATATTCCAATCAACGTGGTCAAAAGCCTTGGTCATATCCATATAAACGGCTGCAGTAGGTAACGTTTTGTCCATATTTGTAACTACTTTAATAACAAAGTCATAAATCGCCATATTAATATTTTTTTGCTTTCTAAAGCCATATTGTTGTGGTACTAGTAATTCATTACTTTCAAGAAATTTATAAATACTTTTAAATATTACTTTTTCTATAATCTTCGCAAATATGGATATTAAAGCTATTGGTCTATAGCAACTAATATTGGTCCTGTCGTCTTTTTTAAATAATGGTTTGATGATTGTTGTTTTAAGTATATCGGGGAATACTCCATGCTCAATACATAAATTCACTATATGACTCAAAACAGGTGCAGGTTATTCTTATATTATACTAGGTTTCACCCGTGGCTTAACTTCATTGATTAATTTGCAATATAATTATACTAATATTTATAATTGTAAGCACAACCGTAATACGAGTTCAAAAAATGTAATCTTAAGTTTGATTCATCTTGCCCTACCCAATCGAGTAAAATGGTTCCGAAGATCGGGCAAGATGATTCATCGAGATGCCGAATATTATTGTTTTTTATTGTCATCGCAGAAGTATGTTCCGCTCCTAAGGTATGAAGAACATGCTTCTTGAGTCCAGTCCTTGAAATCGGAGTTTTGTATCCAGTCTTCAGATGGAGAATAGACATGCTTCTTTGCATACCATACAAGAGTAGTTACCAGCAATCTTTAAAACTTTATACTCTGTTGGTGTTTCCTTAATGATCCTGGATAAAAATGGTAAGTAGCTTGTCTTTTTCAACATTTTTGGCAATCTGCTGATCAGACTTAATAAACTTAAGACTTAAGTATTCGAATTTAGAAGTTAAGATCTCAGCCTTCTGAAACTTACTTAGCCTCTTACTTTTTGTCATCTTTTGACCTACAGCACTTGGAATCGGATGGATACTCGAGAATATGATCAACAGTTAATTATGGATTATGACCGCCAAAGTTTCTGGGACCAGTTGGTGATTCCTGGAATCAATTCGTCTAAATTAAAAAATCTCTTTACCTGAGTACGGTTAAATTATCTTCTAAAAATATCTATCTAAAAATGTAGTTTCCGAAGTTATTAACGCAATCGAAGAATGTCGCTTTAGAAATCCTGATAGCCAGTCTTCCTGCAATGCCCACCAATTTCTGAGCGAAATCTCTATCAATTTTTAAAATTAATTTGGCGTCATAAAATATTTCATACAACCTCGTGAGCTATTTTGTTAATGTAAACTCAGTTTTCAGTGAAGACGTAGAAAACTCTACGTCTTCACTGAAAACTTGTCTGAACCTATCCAGATATTTAACATTCATAATGTTTAGCTAAGTGTTAAATGAAATGTTATATTTCTTGGCTGCCGCTCGCACTGATGTTCGACTAACCATAGCCTTCCCATAACTCATTCAAATTTTTTTCAGTCCACTTTCCCCTTTTGTTCTTTCTTTTATAGACTGAAACCATCTGAAACACAAATAAAGAGGGGGAATGAAAACATATAATTGGGTAAGATAGATAGGGTTATATTAATCTTGCCCGATGGTGTATTTACTTGATAAGAAAAAAATCTTAAATTCTAAAAATATCGGTGATGAAAAAATCTATAACACACATTTATCTACATTAGATGTGACAACAGAAGCGACCATAATGAAAGGTGAAGACAACTAATCGAGCAATATATCGCAAAACTTACCGTTATCAAATATGTTAGTTTCAAGCACCCATTTTATTTTTTTACATTGTCGCGCTTAAACTCTTACAGCTAGGTGCGGACAGGTGTGTGGGTTCGCACTCCGTCCCGCGTCCTATCGCTCTTGAGATGTTAATAAGTCGAGCAAATAGAAAAGATATTAAAGTGAATCGTGTTGTCCACTATACACATCTTCCCCTAGACTACCGAATAAAAATTATATTTCTATACCTCGGGAACAGTACTTTTTTCTGGATAATGGTAGGCAGGTACGTTATGCAGCTTTCTATACCCCTGGCAAAGTTTATGCCAAATTTCATAATGATCGATTGAATAATTAATGCATGAAAGTGTAACAAACAAAACTCTCTTTCATATTTGTCATATGAGTTAGTTCAATAAGGTTTTTACTGATATGATATACATATAGCCTATCATTTGCGCTATTACATGTTCTTACCATATACCAAATTCCAACGGGATCGGTTAACCCGTTCTTGACCTATTGAAGGACATACAGGTAGATAGGTTTTACCGATATGATGATTAGCCTATCATTTGCACAATCACATGTTCTTACCATATACCAAATTTCATTGAAATCAGTCAACCCGTTCTTAACTTTTAGAAGGATATACAGACAGACAAAAATAAAAAATAAAAACAGTAGAATAGGGTTCAGTGAGTCAAAATATTTTAAAAAATTGTCGCGGCTCTGGAACACGGTATTTTAGTAATGTCCGTAGGCTGATGAAATAACTAAACGTTTAGGATGATTCGCAATAGCAAGAACAATCTATTTTTGCTCTTGGTCCTATTGTATTTATTAAAAACAGAAAAAATCATGAAGCAGTATGTTGCTGATAAACTTGTATAAATTTTATATTAAAGACTAAATATCGAAAAATGTTTACATAACTTTAAGCTTCAAAACGCATAAGTAGTTTTTCATAATCTATATTTTTTTGCTATTTTTGGTATCTTGGAATCTTAGGTACATGTTTATCCTCAGTTGTATGGAAGAAAGAAAGGATTCTTTCTATAAAAAGTCAGTTTATAAAGTCATGTCTTGTTGTGAGGATAATGACACATTCTTATTTATTGGTGACTTTAATACTCCATACTCGAGTTGGTCCGCTGATACCTGTAGCAACGTTATGACACCTGGTATCGCACCCGACTATAAAACAAATCGCCTTATTGATGTGATAAATCTTTGCAATCATATTCAATTTAACTCAGTCTATAATACAAATAGCCGACTTCTTGATCTCGTATCTCGTTTTATTTACATCAGCAAACAAGCTGACCATGACATCTGCTTATCTGGTTAGTGGTAAAGATTCTTATCACCCCCCATTAAAAGTTAGGTTGTTAGTGAATACTGAGCTTAGAAAAATTGAAGGGGTACCTTAATTGAGGTGCAATTTTTACAGGTATAATTATTCTGAGTTAAAAAGTGATTTGGCAAATGTGGATTGGTCTAGTTTGTTGGATGTTACGGATATAGAGGTTGCTGTAGATGTATTCTCTGCTATTGTGAATTATTTAATATCTAAGAATGCATCGCTAATGAGCAAAACCAGTATCAAATATACAACTTGGTTTATACAAGAATTATTAGACAAATTATTTTCATAGAAAAATACTAGATAAGATCGACTCGACTCACAAGTGAATTCTAAGGCGGGAACCCGCAACCTTTGGAAGTCCGGTTCAATAAATAATAACGCCTAGGCCAGCGAGAGCGAGCAGCCTCTCATCAATGAGAGGAAATAATTTATCTTATAAGATAGCATTGAAAAAATGCAAAAAATATATAAAATTATAAAACAAGAATTATTCATTGTCTCAATGAAAAATAATATCGTTGTCGTTTTAAAATGTATCATAATCCTAGATACTATAACAATTTTGCTCTATTGCGCACGAAATGTCAAAAACTCACGAACTCGGCGTATGCTTCTTTCATTGACTCCATTGAAAAGAATTGAATCTGACCTAATTAATATTAATAATAATTTATTGAAACAAAACAATAACATTATAAAACATCAACAATACACATAATGAGAAGGTTTACAATGTCTTCAAATCAGGTCTCCAACTCCCAAACTAGGACGTGTTAGGAGTAAGGGATTCCTCCAATACATAATAATATTCACAAAAGAGTAGTTAATGAGCCTGGTAAGAACGTATCGTTTAGTTTGATTGGTTTTATGTATGTATTTAAGTATATGAGAGTGTGTGTAAGTGTGTATGTATGACTGTGTGTGCGCGCGGGCGCGCGCGTTTGTGTGTAGGTATGTATGTGAGAGCGGGTGTATACAATACAATTAGTATGTAACTAATGAAAACTGTGTTTGCGTTACTTAAGTACACTTTCGGTCTCATCATAATTAAAAGAAAGAAGAAGATCTTGAACTGTTGTTTTAAATTTGAATTTTGTCAATAAGTATATTGGCCTTATTTTATGTATTCTGTTATAAAGTTTTGAGCTGAGAACTGTAAGTTGATTTTGAGCCCACGATGTACGACATTTTATTTGTGGGCAAATAAGGGCACCTTAACGCCTCGTTGATATTACCTGGTCAAACGGCAAAGAAGAATGTTTATGGAGAAGCATTCGCAAGATTGACAGCTGCCGGACTGTGAGAACCCCGCATTCCGCGTACAGTTTAGTGGTGGGGTAGGTTCTAGGCTTACAAAGCATTACTTTGAGGATGGCTCGCTGAGCACGCTCCAACTTTAACAGTGCTGTTTTATCGGTCCCACCCCATAAAGAGATACAATAGGATATGACGGACTGGCATAAGCCGAAGTAAACCGTGAAAAGTGTAGTTCGGTCAGCTGAGTGACGTAGATTTTTAAAGATATAAATTAGTTTCCGAACTCGCGCTGTAAGGGTTTCGATCTGCACATGCCAATCAAGCCGATCGTCAAGGTGGTCACCGAGATACTTTAAGCTTTTGACCGTATTTAAGGGCTTACAGCAGCATACATTTAAATCAGTACCTCTACAAGTATGCATTAGTATGTCGGGGGGTAATTCAGTCTTGGATGACCTGTCAATATTAAATTTCAAAACCTGACTTTTTTCCAAATTCAGTGTTAGTAAATTACTGGACAACCATTCACTGACCCTAGACAGAGCAATTTTAGCATATTGCTTCGATGAGGTCCAGTTTTTACCATATACCAGAAGCGCCGTATCATCCGCCTACGTAAATATATTGCTGCTTTCAAGTGAAAGGCGGCCTAATTATTCAATATATATGAGGAAAAGTGTTGGGCCAAGTATACTGCCCTGCGGCACGACATAACAAATCGATGCCTCATCGCTAACAAAGTTGCCAATTTTTACACATTGTTTTCGACTGAAATCGTTAGTTAAGTACATAATACAATTTTAAGTACAATACTGTGATTGTGCAATGTTAAAGGAATCTATTTCTGATAGTATATTAGTTAGATTATTCATTTTTAATAATAATTTTAAAGGATTTGGTCAAAAGTCGAGGATAAAAGTAAAAGTCTAGTGTAGTATTTATTAGTAAGAACCTAACATAAATAACCAAAACACAAAATGTGCATTCTAATATTGAATTAAGTCAAGTCTTAGATTTTTTTAATATCCCGAAATTACATATGGGATTAGGATTATAACGACGACATATCGAATTATTCCGATCCGATTTATCGATAAGCATCTATTTATTAACCTTAATAACAGGCAATATGATAATCTAATATAAATTCATTAGGTATGTAAATCATAGAAGCTTAAATGGTATTATGCCAGTTTTTCACTGTGAGCCATAACATAATTTAACTGATAATATATCACAGCTACTAAACTTTACCAACCACTCTATTTTGTAAACTTAACTAGACCAGCAATAGTGTTATCATCCTCAGTCTATTAATATCCCCGTGGCTAGGACACAGACCTTCCCGTATGAATGACCGTAACTGTAAGGAGTCGGGGCCCTAACTAATCACGTGGGCTGAGTGAGGATTGATGAGTAATTTAGTTTAGCCTACCCCAATATCATGAATTTAACCTTAAAGTTTGTTTACAAGTTTGCTTGCGAAGTTTGGCCGACAAATGACGGGCATGAGGTATGCGAAAAAAATATCTCGAGCTCTTCTACGCTTCAAAGAGCTCGTTAAGTGTTAACGTTTCATACAAACTTTCAAGAGTATTTATTTTAATATAAGGAAGCTGAGTCTTATAAATCTTATACACTTAAGGTACATACATAAGTCTTACAAACTAGTAGAAATATTTTCGACAATATTATTTTCAGAAATTATAACCATAAAAAAATTCTTAACATAGAAAAACCTAGCAGTTAGCGTCTGTAATAACAAAAACTATAATGATTATTTAATTTTAAATTAGAGAGGTTTTACTATTACCATAGTATAAGAAAACTAATTTTATATATTTTTATAATCAGAGGGAAAGAAAGATTTAATTGACCGATAGCACAAATAATCATTACACACAAAAAAAAGAAAAATGAAAAAAAAAAAAAACATTCATTACGGCCAATGGACCTCAGCATAATGCCGTTACTCTGTGACATGTCACAGTGCATCGGCCTTGGTATTCAGGCAAGGCCCGAAGGAGGTACCATGTAAAAAAAAGTTAACATAAATTTACATAAACAAAGAAAAAAACACAATTGAAATTAAAAAAAAAGTATAAACACTATACGAACGGATTTAAGATCCATAGAGTAATAATCGTCTGCGTGTCATCTGTGACACAAACAGACATTATCTACTACACACTACTACTACACTACTAGACACTATATGGATCTCTGAAATAAATAGTTTTGACATTACGCGTGTACAAAACCAACTCGACAATGTCCCATCATAATCTCGAATTGAACTGCTACGTCTCTCGAAATGCTCTTGTGCGGTGTTTTGGCGTCTTATAGATGTTCCTCCATGCTCCCATTTGCGATATATTTCCACCGTACGCCCATGTGATTTGACTAAGCAGATAAATTGACCTTCCCGTCCTAACAATATCAAACAAGAGTGGACAGGTAAAGTTTTCTGTGCCTCCATCTTCAACATATTTTAATTATTTAAGAAGGGAGTCACATATGATCGTGGTGGCACGTGGAAACAAAAACAAGTGCAGGCATTCAGGACTTTGCTTTCTTTTTTATGATTTACATAAACTAATGTAAATCATAAAAAAGAAAGCAATAATAGTTAACATAAACATGTTAACTATTGTGATGTATTAATAAAATACAAGCAACGCACTCGTGTATTGTCCCCGGCAAATAAGTTGAACATGATTTTGAAATCAGTAGTGAATAATGTACCTAAACTTGTAACTGCGCATGTCACGTGATTTCAAAATATTGTTCAACTTATTTTCCGGAGACTATACGCACGGTTTCCAGCGGTGGAGGGACATAGCTCGCTCGGCCACCGGCAGGTGCGGACGTAGTACGTGTGCGCTTGTTGAAACTGCTAACGGCTTTCATTTAACTGATACCCTGCCGGTAATTGAGGACACCACAACTATAAATTAAACTGACTAAACAAATCTTATCCAAAGATCGAAGCACGCAGGAATCTAATTTAACAATATTTAAAAAATATATTTCAAACAAATTATAAAAAAAAAACAAATATGATTACTTTTTTGCGTTTAACTTTTCTGGGTTATGAATATACCGCTTTATTAAATCTCATAGTGCAAATCTGGCTTTATTTTACTCATAGCCTTCAAAGCACTTACTTATAATTTACGAGACATATGAAGGTATATAACTGCTTGTACAAAGTAAATATTAGTCGTGAGGGCCGATCAGTATTGAATAACGTCGCTTTTTCATTTATCAACATTTTAATGGAGGAAATAGACAGGAAAATATTAACACAACACTATATCAAAAGATTTAGTAGAATACTTCATCGGTTCCGAGAAATAGGCGGTTATTATGGATTCAGCATCAAAAGCGATAGATTTATGCCAAAAACCAAACAAAGCATCTATTACGGCATTTTCGTGATAACGTGGAACTTTTTGAGTTCTGGCTACGTTTATGCGAACTGCGACTTAAAGTGGTTTCCTAAAATTACATTTATTCTTCTTAGTATTACTATCAATACAACGTTTTGTAGTGGCGATAAAGGTGTCAAACTAGTCAACAGTTGCATTGAAATCGATCTCTTGCTCGGCATTAAAGAAACTCAGTTTATGAGGGATTTGGAAGAAAACGTGTATTTTATTTTAGCTTTATTTGTGATTGCAAACCAGTTCCCAGTCATAATTTATACCCTTCTAGCTTATAATTCTTCTGTCTTAGTACAGCTTTTAGCAAGTTTACTTTCAATTTGGATTTATTTTATATTTTATGAATATAATTTTTTAATCATTCACCTTATTTTTCTTTCGTTGAGAACTCGCTTTCTTAACGTAGTCATCATGAAAATTACTGGTATGGCTATTGATCACACTCCTGACGTTTTCATATTTAATAGTTTAATATGGAAATCAAAACATGACCAGCAAGTCGTATCGCTCAAAACAGTAAACACGGAGACATTTATTAGAGCATTTAAAATGCTTTTCACGCATCTTGACTATATCCAAAATTATTTTGGATTACTCGTAAGTAATAATAATCATACGTTAAAAAGCATTCAATATTTATTTTACAATACATTTACAATAGCAATCTCTCTCATATTTAGCTGTTTATATGCTCTTATTATTAATTTATGATTAATAATGTATATGAAGGTGAATAGTTTAAGGCGCGATCAGTTTCTGTGTAAAGAGTACGAGACACTTGTAAAAATTGAAACGGCTTTAGCGTCATTTATTTCTTGGGCATTACGTTCGTCTTAACGAAATCTTTGACATATCTGTAATTCACGCTAGCTGCATCACATATATTACGGTACTATTATATGGAACTTGTGAAGTGTACAATACAAAATTGTTCGATATAAATTTATGCCAATACTTAGCAGTAAATCAACACGTGACCGACCGAATGCATTTTGCTATCGAACATAACTATCGTTAATTCTTTTGACCATATTGAACTCACATTACAAGAAAAAGAGCTCAATATAGAGATTAATATTTGTAATAGATTGATAACATATGTCTTTTTTGGTAGATTATCGCTGGAACCGTATGCGTCGTATGTGAAATCGTGTGTGTTGCAGAAGAAGCAATTGCATACAACAATGCGGTACCTAATTTCATAGAGTTCTATATCGATTGGGAAACTAATTTTATAATACACTCGCGAGCAACCAAATCGACTCAAGCCCTCATTCTGCTTACAAACTTTGTTTTTACGTAAAGTATACAAGGTATTTATAAAAAAAGACTGTCATTAGAAAGCTCAATATACAAGCTTTCATAAAACACTAATATTGTTTTTTTTTTTTAAATCTAACGCATTCATTTTTACATCAATAGCACTATGAGTCGTTTTGCTCATTACGCTATCCGCGACTTGCGCTAACTGCCACCCCTATAAAAGCTCTCGCAACCGGCACACCTTATCAGTCGCTTATCACAAGTTGACATGTACACATCTCCGAGAATTGCAATCATTTTTTCCACGTTACCATGGATACCACACCTGAAGAAGCCGCTCAAGTTGTTGCCTTGTTGGAACAAGGACTTAGCCAGCGAGTAGTCGCTGCCCAGCTTCGCTTGAGCCAGTCTGCTGTGTCCCGGGTCTACAGACGATTTCGAGAGACCGGTGCCTTCAATCGAAGACCAAGAACCAGCCGCCACCGGTGTACTTCTGACAGAGACGACCGTTTCATTGTCTCAACATCGCTGCGCAATCGGCATCTGACGAGTGTTGATGTTCAACAAGAACTCAGGCACGTTCGTGGTGTAGCTGTAAGCGAGTGGACAATAAGAAGACGACTGAGAGCAGCCAATCTCACTCCAAAAAGGGCTGCGACGGGGCCCAAATTGACTGCAGCCCACCGACAAGCGCGTCTTCAGTTTGCTCGAGAGCATGTCAATTGGACCATTGCCCAATGGCAGTCGGTTCTCTTTACTGACGAGTGCAGAATGTGTCTGCATGGCAACGACAGAAGAGGCCGAGTCTACAGGCGTCCGGGCGAACGATTTGCCCAATGCTGTTTCGCTGAAACAGTAGCATATGGCGGTGGTTCCTGTATGATGTGGGCCGGCATCTCTTTAGAGGGAAAGACGGAGCTCGTTTTCGTGCCTGGTGGAGGCCGAGGAGGCGGGCTTACAGCTGATCGGTACATCACCGATATTCTCCTGGAACACGTTGTTCCCTATGAAGGATTTGTCGGCGAGGACTTCGTCTTAATGCACGACAATGCTCGTTGTCATACAGCGCGCATTACCCAGCAGTTTTTGGATGAAGTCCAGATGCGTACAATGGACTGGCCTGCGCTCAGTCCAGACTTGAATCCGATCGAGCATTTATGGGACCAGTTAAAACGAAGAGTACGAGCCAGAAATCAAGCCCCTTCGACGGTGGAAGAGTTGAAGGCAGCATTGTTGGAAGAGTGGGTTAACATACCTCAAGAGGACGTCAAAAAGTTGATCAGATCAATGAAGAATCGACTTCAAGCGGTGATTAGGGCTAGGGGGGGGAATACCAAGTATTGATTTATTAAATTGTTATGTATTTTCTTAATCAATTTTCTTTTATTTCTAAAATACCCAACCACAACATCTTCTCACAAATTCCTGTTTTTCCTGTATTTATGTTTAGATATCATTAATTACAAAGATAATGAACGGATATTGATAATGGTGATATCTTATTAAAGCTGCAGTTTGGAGCTTTCAGATGATATATAGTTTTTAAAAATATCTCCTATAACTTTCTTGAAAACAGAGTCTATACTCAGAGTTAGGGCTTGAGTCGATTTGGTTGCTCGCGAGTGTATATTGTACATGAAATGAATATATTTTTCACTGTGGTAAATAATGTCTTTTAGGTTGACGGTTTGGTAAAATTATTGATGATGTGTTGCATAATAACGTACATCACATTATATTGTGGATGTAACTGTTATTGGGCCGACGTATTTTCCAAACAGATAAATCAAACCAGACTTATCTGCATATACGTGCAGTTGACGACTCGTGATTCGGGTATGTAAAATTAAGTTTTTGTTACTTACTAATGGTATACAAATTATGAAATAATATTAAATAAAGTCCAAAAATTCCGACAATCATTTGCTTCCATAATAAGCACCTAGATATGGGATAATATATGGGAAGTATATAAATTTCAAATATACTAATATGAATGTAAACTAAAAACTAATAAATAATATATAAATATATATATCGACGACCGTTTGGTGCAACGGTAGCGATCCAGCCTTTCGCACCGACGGTCCTGGATTCGAATCCCGGAAGGGGCAGATGTTTTTATGATTATTCAAGCATTTGTACCGGAGTCATGGATGTTTATATATATTTCTATGAATATTACTTATTTATGTATGATATATGTATGTCTATGCGTTATCCTAGTATCCATAACACAAGCCTTAAGAGTGCTTACTTTGGGCTAGGTTAATTGGTGTGTATGTAGGAAATATTTATTTATTTATTTTATTTATTTATTTATTATATATAATATTTCAAATTCACCACCTTGCAACTTGAGAATTTGAACCCTACGTTCCGAAGTTTCGTAGTCAAGGCTTACTCAACCAGGCATGAATTCGGACAGTTTTTTTTTTAGAAAACCTTTTTACATGCATCTTCGCATTTATGACTTACCACGTACAAGTTATTTTCGCTATAACGAATACTAGTACACCTAATGAGTACTGGATTCATTTGCGCGACATGCACGTACCTTTATGCATGCGTACGCACCACATATACCATACACATATGGATCGTATTCGTGTACGTGTTCATAACATCCCTGTTTCTTAAGTTTCGCCTTACATCACCATCCTAACTTTACTTATTTTGATAATATAAATATAATTTTAAAAATCTACCCAGATAGGATTAGAAAAAAAAATTTAGCGAAATCGCATCTCATGTTTCGCGGTCGCGGCCGCTGACCACCGCGGCGTCGTGAGAATCAGCTCTAACCACTAAGCTATTGAGTTGAATAACTATTATTGCTTTGTTTTAAAATCACTTTAATCTTTCAGCAGCTAATGTAAGGTTGACAAGAGCCATTCTTCGTACTTTGGAGCTACGCGATACCCGACTATGGGTGTATGGATTATTCCCTCTTCAAACAAGAACCGTTATTGCAATAGCGAGCACCGTCTTCGTCTTCCTCACGGCGTACATACAAATTTTAAAATCTCTAACAGATAATATGTTTGAAAATAACAAAGCATCCACCTCGTAATACCTTCCGGACATCCAAATGCTATGTGAAAGAAATTCATTGGAGAACAATGATATTGTTTCAGGCGTCAGAAAGAACAAGAAATCGCATTAGTGCTATCCGCGATATATATTGCTCGTGTTATATTTACTCGTGTGGTTCTTATCCTGCATAATAGCGGCATTCTTTTATATTTCTTGATACTAATGTACAACATTTAATGTAATTCTTTCTTTCTTCCTTTATGATAGATTGTTTGATACATGTATATTATAAAATTGCTATTTCATTATCTATAATTTAAATATGTAATAAGGTAGACTTTGACATCTAAATCATAAGGATGGGACGGAGATAGCGTCCCGTCGGAAATTTGTAAATATTGACATAATTTCCTATTTGGTTTCCATTATAAAATACACATAATAAAAAACATATATTTGAAAGGTATTTTTATAACCGACTCAGAATCTTCTGAATTATATCTTGGCAACTGTCGTTTACACGGACTGTTAATACTAGAGAGAGGCGATGTGTTTGATACATGCTTCTAAGGTATATGGCAAAATAAACTGGCGTGTGGTCTATGCGGGGCTTCATAGGCGGAGTGGCGATGCGCAGCTGCTCCACATCCCATAGCACTCTACCAACTATGCACGTAACTCCATACTTTCCCGCATATTCACTTTATTGCATAGTCACATGGTATAAAGATGGTAGTTTTCCATCTTTTGGATATGTGACCAAAAAATGGAAAACTTCCATCTGTATGTGGATATGTGATTTGTATCCCTATGAGGATGTTTGCAATTTTAAGAGCTTATCATAGTAACATGATAATTAAAATTATGTTACTTAACTATGTTCATTAAAAATATATTTTGAAATGTATATATATTGTATAGATGTTTAAAATAAATCTTATAATTTGACAACGAATTTTCATTTTTTATTTATTTTTCTAAATCTGCTCCACTAATACTGTGTTATAGCCGGGTCAGGGTTCAGCGTGACACCCACGCGAAAGAATATTATCAGAAATTCAATGTTTATGAAACCAATGTCTTCGGATGAGTTAAAAAAAACAAGTAATGGTATTGTAATAATACGCTTTCTGAGGGTTACGATGGCATAACTACGGCAGTATTAAAGGGTTGTATTATGGAAAGACTTTTTTATTAACATATATGCTCATTATGTCGTTTTCAACTGGAACTTTTCCAAAGGCATTGAAATTGAATGTAGTTAAACCTCTTTTTAAAAAAGGTAATAGCGAAGGCATTAGTAATTATCGGCCAAATGGTCTTGTATCGATCTTCTTTAAATTGTTTGAGAAATGCATGTACAAGAGGATAGAATTCTGTCAAAAATTTTATATTATAAATAATTAACAATATGGATTCCAGAAAAACAAATCGACTGGATAAGCTTTGTGTGACCTTGAAGATACTGTATGTAAGTATGTATAAAACGTATGTTATGTATGCAATTAAATAAAACATACCTTTTTATACATACTTCTCATTATGAACTTCAAATTATTTTATAAAATTAAAATTAAAAATTAAAATTAAACCTATCCTATCTTTTAAGTTAGATCAAATAACAGATAGTTAGGAAGTTTGATCAAAATCGGTTAAGTAGTTTAGGAGTCAATTTAATTTCAATTCAATTATATATTAAATGTAGGTAATGACTTGACTGTGAAAACTTTTAGCTTATCCGGAAAGGTTCCAGAGGTAATTCAACAATTTATTAGTATGATAATACTCGCCACATATGTCTTTACCACGTTTTCAGTTTTTTGTGCAAATCTAGTCATATTCCTCGGCATTTGTATTTTTATGATAGCTGCATTAGCTAAAGAGCGATTCAGAAATAAATGGTGCTGTAGCAGCCTGCGTAAACAAAAGCCACTATAAAAAAATCAACAAATTAAGAAAACCAATGTTAGTACATACAATCATGTAAAGGGGCTTTAGCAAATGTTAAAGTGCATAAAATCGCTACAAAAAAAAAGAAGTGTAAAGTGCCGCGACAGCAAAGAAGTGTTAGTGTGTTAGACGCGACCTATTTTAAATGAGTGAGGCTACTTAACATCAGCTTGGAAAGTTCGATTTCTAGTTCCTCTTTCGACTATTACAGATACATATAATGCATACAGTGACGAATGGCTGCTGCCTGAAAGCACCAGACTTAGAGACCAGAGCCTAGGTAAAAAGACCCCAAAAACTACATATATACATACAATTTCCACTTTCCAAGATCTTGACATACACACATCTCTCGCTACTTGAAATCTCACAGACCTTTCATACAATCTCGTCGGTTAAGGGTACAACTATAGTTGTAGATTGAACCGTAGTTCCTAGCATAAGATAATAACTACAAGCCATCGTAGCGCAATCACATGTTCTTATAACAAATAATTATAAGCTTAACGAGAGAACTTTTTTAGCTTTTTTCTCTGATTAGAGTGTAGTTATGCGGAATTTAAAAGACGTCTTTGCGAGTATATGAAAGGAGTAAAGCGAAATCTGTTGATATTAGATTAGGATGGAAATGGACCCAATCAGTGTTTTCGAGAACTGAAATAAAAAAATTTAAGTCTTGCAAAAAAAACTAAATGACAATGAGTTTTACCGCTCTTCTTAAATACCAATTATTGCTCTGACTGTTTCATAGGCGCAAACCTTCGCACGGCACCTTAGAGTTTTAACCTAATAGCTTAAAAATCATATAATTAATTATATGTAATGAATTGTTAATGCAATGTTTATAAATTATAACAATTAGCATAATTCATTTTGTAGCAAACTTAACGAAATTAGCTATGTAGCAGCATAACTATTTCCTTTAAAAGTATATAATATACATACGAAAGTATAGTACGTTTAACTAACACACAACTCATAACACTATTCTTTACATTATAAACTTTAATAATAATAATAACATTTCTTACATTTATATCGATTAGAGAAGCCCAAAGTATAACATTATAAGGTTTTTTTTTTATATCTTAATTATTAAATTAGGGAGACTGATTAAATTATATTGTGATATTTTCCGCAAGGGTATTGTTAAAATATGTAGTTACAAACGAGGGTTTAGGCTAATGATACCTCTAGCCTAGTATGCAAGTACGAGGTAGAAAAAGATTGTAGACAGAGAGAGCGACAGGAAAACAGAAAAGAAAGAGATCATAACAAGAGGGAAAGAAAAAGAAACAAAATGTAGCTTCTTTCGAGGCTAAAACTTATTGTGTAGGTGAACGTGTTTTATTATTTATTTATATGGTTGCATATATATCATATTAAGTACCGTACCCTTAATCAGTTGGTGGGGCATTATTAAAGTGCTTCAGGTTGGAGTAGATGTGCTTTATCAAATCTATGAGGGAGGAGAGAAGCCTGGGTTCCGCAGTTAGATTTATAATGGAGAAAGGATTTGTGTTACGTTTAGAGATGTTGCAGAGCTGTAGATGATTGTATCTGGCTGATATGAACCGTGGGCAATCTATTAAGAGATGCGAAGGGTCTTGTGAAGTGATATTATCACAGGGGCAGGAGTTGGTAGGGGGAAATGAAGAACCGGTGTAAATACGCTAAGTTGGCGCCATGACCGGTTAAGTATTGGGTTAGGTTAGGTTAGGTTAGGTTGGGTTAGAATACTACGGGTGATACCGGAGTTTTCTCCGTTATCACCCGGCGTGGCCGAGAGGGGGTCCGATGGGATGGCGACCGACGAAGCCCACCGGGAACTTTTGTTTCCGGGGGACTTCCGCGGACGCACATCCCGATGAGGTGGGGGGGGGAAGGCCGTTAGCACACCTCGGCCGCCTCCGGCCTGCGCTGGGCGGGGCGACCGCGCCGCCTGCGATGGCGCCCGGGAACTTGTTCTTAGGTGATCATCGCGGGCGCGGGAGTCTCGTCCTGTGTGGGTCGGGGTCGGTCGGGGGGTGTGGTTTATTCCTTCCCTCACCGAAAGGGGGCCAGCGGCTGTCGGGGCGGGAGACCGGCAATCGCATTGCACTTGGCCCTCAGGCGTGCGGGGTGTTCAGGGCGTCACGGTTCACCCCGTTGCTCCGTCCCTCACGGAGCATAGGCGAGGTCCGCCCACGAGCGCGGACCCACACTGGAGCGGGTTGCGGTCGATTCCGACCAAGGGCCCCGCGACCCGCTCCAATGTGTATTGGGACGCCGCAGTTTTTAGTGGGTAGGCCTCCAAACCTTTACCGGGCACTCGGCCGGGTAGGGGCATGGAGGAGAGTCCCACATATCCATCGTGTTCTCCCGACATGATGGAATGCGCAATGCCATTTTCTGCGAAAACAAACAAAAAAAAAAAAAAAAAAAAAAAAAAAAGGTTGGGTTAGAATGTAGGGGTTGTAGAAATGCGGAAATCTAATGCGTCGGAAAGTTTGGGGAATATTGAGCGTGTGTGCGAGCCGATGGGCACATTGGCATATCGCTCACCCCATTCTTTGGCGTTTTCCAGACGCGAGATATGTTTTATGTAGGAGATGGGGAAGCTGCAGTAATCGGCCGATTTCCGCGATTCAGCAGCTTGGGCGGCTGCATCCGTTGCATCCGCGGTTTCGTTGCCAGCAATACCAGCATGCCCCTTCACCCAACAAAATCTAATTTTCCCATATGATAAGTGGTTATGTACGGTCCTGTGAATTGCAGCGACTAACGGGTGGGTATTGCTGCGATCAGATATGGCTTCAAGGGAAGATAAAGAGTCTGTGAGAATAAGTGGGTCTTCATATTTTTTCTTTGTAGCTAGTTGGCACGCTTTAAGGATAGCTAGAAGTTCCGCTTGGAATACTGAGCACGTGTCATGGAGTTTATATTTTTTAATCAGGACCGGTATGGATGCGTCGGAATCAACGCATACAACGGCCGCGCCGACGTTATCGTTTTCCAGTTTGCTGCCGTCGGTGAAAATTTGAACGGTGTTTAGATTGCAAACTCTATCTATGTTGTCTTGATTTGGAGAGACTCGGACGGCAGGATGTAATAGTTGAGATATTGGTGTGGGACTTTCGAGCGTGATGTCATCGGGAAGACGGTGAGAGATTTTGCGAAGTCTAGTGGTCTCTGTTTCTTGAGTGTGTCGATTTTCTAGGTCTAGAGGTGTGTGAGTGCATCTTCTTCCATGGCCCGAGGAGAGCCCCACCGGTGAGGGCCAGGGAGGTCGTACTTGATGGGGTGAGGCTTCCAGTGCTTCGCCACATCAAGTACCTGGGGCTGCTGCTGGACGCTCGCTGGGATTTCAGCGAGCACTTCAAGCAGCTAGCCCCCAGGTTGGTGAAGGCCTCCCTGGCCTTAGGAAAGCTCCTGCCGAACGTCGGCGGCCCAGGTACCACGTGCCGCCGACTGTACGCAGGGGTGAGCGTGATACCGGAGTTTTCTCCGTTAACACCCGGCGTGGCCGAGAGGGGGTCCGATGGGATGGCGACCGCGGAAGCCCTCCGGGAACTTTTGTTTCCGGGGGACTTCCGCGGACGCACATTCCGATGAGGTGGGGGGGTGAAGGCCGTTAGCACACCTCGGCCGCCTCCGGCCTGCACTGGGCGGGGCGACCGCGCCGCCTGCGGTGGCGCCCGGGAACTTGTTCTTGGGTGATCATCGCGGGCGCGGGAGTCTCGTCCTGTGTGGGTCGGGGTCGGTCGGGGGGTGTGGTTTATTCCTTCCCTCACCGAAAGGGGGCCAGCGGCTGTCGGAGCGGGAGACCGGCAGTCGCATTGCACTTGGCCCTCAGGCGTGCGGGGTGTTCAGGGCGTCACGGTTCACCCCGTTGCTCCGTCCCTCACGGAGCATAGGCGAGGTCCGCCCACGAGCGCGGACCCACACTGGTCCGGGCCGCGGCTGAGTCCGACAAGGAACCCCGCGACCCGCACCACTGTGTATTGGGACGCCGCAGTTTTTAGTGGGTAGGCCTCCAAGCCTTTACCGGACACTCGGCCGGGTAGAGGCATGGAGGAGAGTCCCACATATCCATCGTGTTCTCTCGACACGATGGAATGCGTAATGCCATTTTCTGCGAAAACAAAAAAAAAAAAAAAAAAAAAAAAAAAAAAAAAAAAAAAAAAAAAAAAAAAAAAAAAAAAAAAAAAAAAGGTCTAGAGGTGTGTATCCGGCGAGGGCAAGAGAGGCGTTGTTAGAAATTGTTTTAAATGCCTTAATAGCTCCAATTGCGAAGCCTCTTTGAAGAGAGGCTAACTTGCTTTTATTTATTTGGTATTTGACAATGTGTCCCCAGATTCCAGCTGCGTATGTGACAGTGGGCACAATAACATATTTGTAGATTGAATCGATGTTATCCGGGTGCAAGCCCCAAGTGGCCTGGCAAAGAGATATAGTCTATTATAAAGAGTTCGAGCTTTGTCTATGGCATGATTAATATGCTTGTGCAATCTGAAGCGGTTATCAATTACTACACCCAGAAGGGTTAGGTCAGGACTAAAGTTAATTCTACAGCCGTCCATGTGTATGATGGCTTTAGAGGCTTTGGAAGAAAAGGCTAGAAAAGGCTAGGCTAGAAAGAGAGCTTAACGCCGCGTCCCCAGTCAGTTATTGTGTTCAGGGCTGAACATGCGGCCTCTTGCAATTTGGTCAGGTCTTTTGCTGCCACGATCAGAAAAACATCGTCCGCGTAAGCCTGTAAGCGACACTCGGCTGGTAGTTGTGTGTATAGCAATATGTCTAATATGACGTTCCATAATACAGGGCCGCAAGCTTCCTAGTTGGGTTTCCCTACAGGCAGTGGAGCCAGCATGATTTAAAATTACATTTCTGCTTTGGAGGTAATCTGAGATTAATTTAAAAATATTTTTGGGGCATCCGATATGTTTTAATCTGTTTCGGATGGCAGGCCACCATGCTCTATCGAAGGCGGATTGAATATCGAGAGATATCGCAATCGTTAATTAACCGGAGGACTTACAAGCATTAAAAGGGTTGTATTACGTATACTGGGGCCATGGACAAATATACATATATTTTACATAAATAGGAGATATTTATAAATTGTCAGTGTATGGGGTAAGAAGCAACCTGATTCAGGCATTCTTTCTTCCTCTCTCTCTCAGATCACCACGAGAGTTGAGAGATTAACATGAATTTTTGTTAAGCTCAAAACATTATGCCTTGCCTCATTCTTGATAATCGTATTGAATCAAAAACCTACCAATTTGAGTAGTATTATTGTATGAACGACGACGCTCAGTAGGGTAGGCCCGACACGACGTACGCTTTTATCAATTAAAATTGAAAATTTACATTTATAACTTTTCTAAAAGATTAACAAAAAAAGAGCGTAAACAGCGTTTACGGACAAATTGAATAAGACTTTCTCGAGTGTTCTGAGTTTTATATTGTTACTGTAAAGTTTCATCAAAATTCGTTCTATAGTTTTTGTGTCAAAGAGTAACTAACGGCCATACTCACTAACTTTTAACTTCAATAAGTATTTTTATTGAAAAAAAATCATACTGTCATTGCTTTTCTTTAAGATGTACCATATACCATCCAATCCATCCATCCAAAATAAACTTTAAGAAGGAAACAACCTAAAGGGTTGATTCAATTGTCAAACAGTGTAGCTTGATGCTCTGTCACTATCACTATAAGAATACCTATCAATAAAAATACGAAAACAATTTCTCAAAAAAAGACACGTAAGACCTGTGATGTTATTAGATCATTTAATAGGTAATAAATATAAAATAGAAATCGGTCCCCTTGTCGCAATTTTCGAAATGGCGGAAGACTCAGATTACAGTTAAGTATAAAATAAAAAAAATTACCACTTGAAAAATAAAATTTAATATAAAACTAAGAACATTTATATCTTTAGGACTACAAAATTAGAACAATAATTTATTTTTAAATTCTTTTTCATAAATTGCACAATTCTTCACTGAAAGCCTCATGCGCTACTGGAATTGCATGGCTTTCATTAATACTGTTACGAACACACAAAGCGCAAACAAACGAGCGCGGAACTACGCGAACCGGGTACATGCGCGAACTTTCCAGACACGGCCGATCACGTTCGCGCGAGTCGGGTACGTTCCAGAAAGGAACGTACTGGAATGGTCTGGGGCTCGTCTCGGCCCATATAAATAACCGCAGAGAGGCGAGCCAGTCAGTTCAGTTTGAGCTACCTTCGAGGCGACTTCGAAGTGAAAACCAGTAATCAAGAGTGATACTAGTGAAACCTTCGACTTGGCTACGACCTAGGACATCGTTAGTGCTTAGTGTTTGGACCTAGTGCTTTGTGTTGAACCTAGTGCTTCGTGAATAAAGTCTTCAAAGAGTCAGCAGGTCTTTCTCTCCAAATCCAGCGAACCCTAGCACGTAACAACTGGTGTCAGAAGTGCGATTTGGAGATGCCATTGACTCCGAGAGAAGACTTCAAGGAGGACTTTAAGGAGGGCGTCAGGAGGGCACAAGGAGCTGCGGAGGCCACACCCACTGAGGACCAAGCTCCGCCCACTGTGGGTGGAGCCCCGCCCACTGGCCCCGCCCACCAGGCTCCGCCCACTGACCACGCCCCTCAGGCTCCGCCCACTTTGGCTCAAGCCCCGCCCACTGACTCCACCCACCTTGCCACGCCCACCAGACAGGCCACGCCCGCCAGACAAGCCACGTCTACCTGCGGCACCGAAGCTTCTACAGCCCTTCAGGTGGCTCTTCTATTAGGAAGTTTAATTGAATTATTGGAACTGCAAACGGCTGAAATTCGGGCAATAAAGGAATCACAAGAACGCAAGCTCGGCGCTTTGCAAGAGTCACAACAGTCACAAGAACGCAAGCTCTGCGCTTTGCAAGAGTCACAAGAACGCAAGCTCTGCGCTTTGCAAGAGTCACAAGAACGCAAGCTCGGCGCTCTGCAAGAGTCACAAGAACGCAAGCTCGCCGCTTTGCAAGAGTCACAAGAACGCAAGCTCGGCGCTTTGCATTGTTGCTACTGCCAACGGATGGACGGAAGAACAATGCCTGACCGCTCTCACTGTTGCGCTCAGAGGGCAAGCTTTGTCGGTCCTGGAAGCACTGCCACATACACGAAATGGGTTCCAAGACCTGATGGAGGCACTTGAATCCAGATACGGGGAGCGACACCTGGAGCACGTGTTCCGTGCCCAACTGCGTGACAGAGTCCAACGCTCAGGAGAAGGACTACAACAATGGGCGCTGGAAATTGAAAAACTCGTCAGGAAGGCACATCCAGGAGCCGACACCAAGATGGTAGACACGAATATTGTTCAAGCATTTGTCGACGGAATCCAAGACCCAGAGGTCAGAGCTGCAGTGAGGCTTCGTCACCATACCTCGCTAAGGGAAGCATTGGCGCATGCTTTGGAGGTCGAGGCTGTTCGCTATGACATACGGCAGACCCATAAGATCCGCGAGGTCTCTGAGGAAGTCAAGGAGGTTAAGGCTCCTGCGAGGAAAAGTTTTGGACCCATGTGCTACAAGTGTGGTGAGAGGGGCCATCTTCAGCTCAACTGCCTTCAGAAGGAGACCCAGATGGCAAGGATGAAAAGGATCGAGGAACAAATAGAGGAGCTGAAGAAGCAAGGGGCTTCGTCCCCTGCCCGGGCTCAGGGAAACAGGACTAAGGGGCGACTACTGGCTGACGCAGAGGAAGCCCCGATAACTGTTATCTCCCAGGCATGCAGCGGGAATAGTCTTGCGATCCAGGGGACTATTAACGGGACGGATTGCAAAATGACTCTAGACACAGGAGCCTCTAGAACAATAGTGAACCCAAATCTGGTAAAAACCGCAAGGGGACACAAGAGGAGAATTAACTGTCGACTTCTTACTGCCTCCGGTCAGCCAATACCCGTCCTGGGAGAAATGTCAGTTACGATGTATGTAGGGGGGTCCTCATACTCTCACAACGTTATCGTGGCTGAGATTATAGATGATTGCATCTTGGGTTTGGATTTCATGAAGAAACACAACTGCAGAATAAATATCGCTGACGGAGTTTTCAAGTGTGGTGAAGAAGAAATCTTCATTCTTGGAGGCGCCTGCGGGAAAGTCACATGTGCAAAGAAAGTCACTATACCTGGACGATCGGAAGCTCGGGTGCTGGTGAAACTGCCGCCAGCTGAAAAGAAAAAGTCAAACAGATGCGTATTGATCGAAGACGCCAAGACATCGGCGCAGAAACTGATGACGGCTAGAACCCTTGTTAGTGGAAGCAGTAACGCTGTGGTCAAGGTTTTGAATCTTGATGATCGAGAGATTTGCTTGAACAAAGGTGACGTCATTGGAAAGTGCGAGGAAGTTGTCTGGATGAAAAAGTGTAGTTCGACGACCGGCGCAGACCCAGCAAACAGTAACAACTACGAATTAGTGGCTGAGCTACTCGATGACTGCAAGAGTAATCTGACTTATTCGCAGCGCATGAAAGCTAAGAAGTTTTTACAGCGTTATGCGAATATCTTCTCCAGTCAAGAAGGGGACCTCGGAAGAACATCGATGGTTCAGCACAGGATAGATACCGGAAGCGAGAGACCAATTCGTCAACGAGCAAGACGGATACCAATTGCAAAGGAAAAAGAAGTTGAAGGCCTTTTGGAGGACATGAGAAGGAATAAGATTATTGAACCATCTGCAAGTCCGTGGTGCTCACCTGTTGTATTGGTGAAGAAGAAAGATGGTAGCACGAGATTTTGTGTGGACTATAGGCGTCTCAATGATGTCACTAAGAAGGACAGTTACCCGTTACCCCGAATCAACGACACCTTGGACACCTTGAGTGGCATGAAATGGTTCTCGACCCTCGACCTGAAATCTGGATACTGGCAGGTGGAAATTCATCCGAAAGACAAGGAGAAGACAGCTTTCTCGACCGGTAAAGGTTTATGGCAATTTAACGTCATGCCCTTCGGATTGTGCAACGCACCTGCCACATTTGAGCGACTCATGGAGTGTGTACTGGCAGGCTTAGTTGGAGAGGCTTGCTTAGTCTACTTAGATGACGTCATCATTGTCGGCTGTGACTTCGAGGACCATTTGCGGAACTTGGAGCGAGTTTTCACCAAAATAGAGGGAGCCAATTTAAAGTTGAACCCGAAAAAATGTCGTTTATTCAGGAATAAGGCCAATTATCTCGGTCATGTTATCTCCAGTGATGGCATTCAGACAGACCCGGAGAAACTGGAAGCAGTTCAAAAATGGCCTACCCCTAAGAACAAAACCGAAGTGCGGGCATTCCTCGGCCTATGCTCATACTACCGGCGTTTTGTTAAGGGCTTCTCAGAGATAGCCAAGCCATTACATCGGCTGACAGAAGATAAACGACAATTTAGCTGGGATAGGACATGTGAAGATTCTTTTCAGAAACTGAAGAAACATCTGTGTGAAACACCAATACTGGGGTATCCACAAACTGAAGGCCAGTTTATAGTCGACAAGGATGCAAGCAACACGGCCATTGGAGGGGTGTTATCTCTAAAACAGGGTGAAAGAGAAGTTGTTATTGCATATTTCAGCAAATCTTTATCCAAGCTAGAAAGAAACTACTGTGTGACAAGAAGAGAACTCTTGGCTGTTGTAAAGACGCTACAACATTTTAACAAATATCTCATCGGCAGACAGTTTTTACTGCGAACTGATCACGCAGCCTTGAAGTGGCTACTGCAATTCAAGAACCCAGAAGGTCAAGTAGCTCGATGGATTGAACAGCTCCAGGAGTATGACTTCAAGACGGAACATCGCAGCGGAAAGATGCATGGGAATGCCGACGCACTCTCACGAAGGCCGTGTTCGGAAGACTGTAAACATTGTGTTAAGCAGGAATCTAATGAAGCGACATTAAAGCTAACGAGAACAAGTCCTTTGGGTCTCTGGGAGAATGATGCTATGAGGGAGGCTCAAGAGAGAGATGACGACCTTCGGCACATCATCACATGGAAGAAACGAGGTGACGTAAAACCAATCTGGAGTAAGGTTGCACCCACTGGCGCTGTCACTAAGGCGTACTGGGCGCAATGGGACAGTCTGATATTTCAAAACGGAATACTCTACCGGAAATGGGAGAAGACTAACGGCAAAGAGTTTCATCTTCAGATAATTGTCCCAAGAACGAGAGTACCAGATGTTCTCCGTGAAATACATGATGGAGTATCAGGAGGTCATCTAGGTGTCAAGAGGACGTTAACAAAAGTACGAGAACGATTCTACTGGTTGCATTGTCGAGATGATGTACAGGATTGGTGCCGCAAATGTACTACTTGCGCTGCTGTAAAAGGACCACAGACCAGGAGCCGTGGGAACCTGCGGTTGTATAACGTCGGTGCACCGTGGGAACGAATTGCAGTTGACGTAGCTGGGCCATTTCCTGTAACGGAATCGGGAAACAAGTATTTTATGGTCGTCATTGACTACTTCACCAAATGGCCCGAAGTGTTCGCCATACCAAACCAAGAAGCTATAACAGTCGCTTCTAAGTTAGTCGAAGAAGTGATATGTCGCTTTGGTGTGCCTCTAGAAATCCATTCGGATCAGGGCAGGAACTTCGAATCGCAAGTATTCCAGGAAGTGTGCAGAATCTTGGGCATGCATAAGACGAGGACCACCGCGTACCACCCACAGTCTGATGGAATGGTTGAGAGATTTAACCAGACCCTTGAGAGGCATTTGGCGAAATTGGTAGACGACAAACAAAAGGATTGGGACAAGTATATACCACTCTTCCTTCTGTCGTACCGCACCGCCGAGCATGAGAGCATAAAAGCTACCCCGGCGTATGTCAATTACGGTAGAGAACTACGAATACCAGTCGATCTATTGACAGGAGGGTCACCGGAGGAACCAAACACCGTACAAGATTATGTCTGCGATTTAAGGGATAAAATGCGCTATATACACGCCTTGGTCCGGGAAAATGGGTTACAGTCAAGCGAGAAAATGAAAACCAGATATGACCGGAAATCGAACACGAGCGGCTTCGAGGAAGGGTCACTGGTGTGGCTACATAACCCAACTCGCCGGAAAGGGAAATCTCCAAAGTTGCAGACCAAGTGGGACGGTCCATACAAAGTGGTTACCCGACTGAATGATGTGACCTATAGGATTCAAAAGCAACCAAGAGGGACATTCAAAGTGGTACACCTAGACCGTCTGACGCGCTACCATGGCAGTAACAACGATGCTCGGGACGAGCATCTCTAAGAGGGGAGTAGTGCTACGAACACACAAAGCGCAAACAAACGAGCGCGGAACTACGCGAACCGGGTACATGCGCGAACTTTCCAGACACGGCCGATCACGTTCGCGCGAGTCGGGTACGTTCCAGAAAGGAACGTACTGGAATGGTCTGGGGCTCGTCTCGGCCCATATAAATAACCGCAGAGAGGCGAGCCAGACAGTTCAGTTTGAGCTACCTTCGAGGCGACTTCGAAGTGAAAACCAGTGATCAAGAGTGATACTAGTGAAACCTACGACTTGGCTACGACCTAGGACATCGTTAGTGCTTAGTGTTTGGACCTAGTGCTTTGTGTTGAACCTAGTGCGTCGTGAATAAAGTCTTCAAAGAGTCAGCAGGTCTTTCTCTCCAAATCCAGCGAACCCTAGCACGTAACAATACTAATTAATGTAAAGGTGCGCATACATTAATACTAACTATTAAATCGTCATTAATGACACGATCAATAAAAATTGGTGATTTACAAAAACACGATGGAATTTTATCCATTATCTGTTATCATTCTATTAAATTGATCGTACATATTACCCACATGCCCTTCTAATACAAGGTATGTTTGTAACATTAATGGTTATTCTATCTAACTGTTTCCTTATATTGAACGCCACTTTCGGTAAATTAACAAAATTAAAATGGAAGACGACGAAAAACAAATATTGACACAAGCCTATATTGAAAGATTTAATAAAGTTATATATAAAATCTCAAAAGTAACTGGCTACAATAGATACAGTGTTAGAAATGGTAAAATTGTACAGAAAACGTGGCTCACCACACTGTATGGGCTACTTGTGTTGTTGGCAGCCAATTTTTGCAGTGGCTTCGTAATACATCAATCATTAGAGATAATGACTTATGCTGAAACAGTACTGTTGTTCGGTATAACATGCATTGTCTCATCCTTTTTTATAAATGTAACTTTCACCAGTGGAAAAGATTATGTGAAGCTTATAAACAGTTGTATTGAAATTGACCTCTTACTCGGGATTAAGGAGACGCAGTTTATGAGGGATTTGGAAGACAAAATTTATATCGTTCTCAGTTTACCAGTTCTTGCTGTACAGATGTATTTTATAACGTCCATGAATATTGCATTCCTTGAAATTTCTTTCCTGGTTCATTTATTTGCAAGTATACTTTACTTCTGGATGTTCTTTGTAATTTATGATATCAACTTAATTTCCTGTCAGTTTATTTTTCTATCATTAAGAACTCGCTTTCTCAACGTGATCATTATGAAACTCTGTAGAATGGAGGTGGATCATATTCCTCACATATTCTTGTTCGATAACTTGATTTGGTTATCAAAATACAATGATCAAGTCTGTTCAGTAAAAATAGCGGACAGGAAAATGTATATTGCAGCTTTTAAAAGGTGTTTTAATCATCTCTACTACATTCAGCAATGCAACCGCTATAAAGTGAGTATAACACTAAGTAAACCACATTGTAATATTTTAATTTTAAAATAATATGAACTTTGAAAATTACTTTTACAACTTAAACTTAACACGAATTATCATTAATTAACTTTGCTTCCCTTATCTCTTTATTTTTTTGTGTTCACACATTTTGTAACTCATGTTTAGTACTTATCTCATTTATATTGAGCCGTTCAGACATATTTTACTAACATAAGTTTATATGGTTAGTAAAAATAGGTCGTTACTTATTAGGTAATAGACTAGACCAGAGGTTAGCAATTAGTTTCGCTCATGGTCCGTTTTAAGAAATGAAATGACCATCGCGGTCCGCACAACATTTTATAGAAAAAATATTTATTAAACAAATGTAATTACGGACGTAACAAATGATGCATTTTACATATTAATGAGAAAAATGACATTTTTTATTGCGGACTATCTGTCTAAAGGTTGGAGTATAATTAGTGCTTGCTAATGAAATTAAATACTGCAAATGTTCATCAGTAAGTCGAGATCGAAATTAATTCTTAATGAAATTCTACTTCGAAAATGCTGCTTCACAAATATATGTTGATCCAAACAAAGTAACAAGTTTCAAAGCTGATTTTCGTAGTTCTGGATATTTTTTACCACAAATAAATATCCAGAACTGTTCACTGGAAACTTCCGCATGTTTGTGTTTTAAAACTGTGTTCTCTTGGAAATCGATCATTTCCATCTGCAGAGTAGCTTTATCACTCCCGAAAACAATTCCAGCTTCGTTGCTCCATTCACCATCAGGATGCAGAGAGTAAATGCTGCTGAGGATTTCTACAACATTTTCAATTTTCTTAAATCTGCGAACCTGTTATTAAGGTTTTAAGATCCGTAATAAACGTCTTGTATTGACCGACGTCATCTCGTTGTCACTACTGATTGACATGAGCTCCCCACAAGTTTTCCCATGCCTTGAAGTTTAAGGTTTAGGTCATTGATATGTTTAAAAATATCTGTCAAGAAAGCAATGGCAGCTACATTTTCTTTTTCGTTTAGAAAATTTAGAAAGGTGTTTGCTGAAGTCTGATCACAGTTGAAAAGATATGTCTTTAAGTGTTCTAAAATGCTAAAGAATCTTTCTAAAATGCAATCTCTGCTTAAGCATCTCACAATATTATGCAACAGTAGATCGTCATATAGTGCTTCTTGAAATTATTTCAATTTACGACGTTGCAGTGATGATTTGACCAAAATTATAATTAAGTATACAACAAAGCACAGTTTGGTGAATAATACAGTGGTAGAAAATCAAATTTTCATTACATCTTGCATTTCTACTCAACAGGTGAACTAGTCCCTTTTTACTCCCAATCATTGCTGGCGCACCATTAGTAGTTACCGATAGAAGCTTTTTCAAGTCTAACTCATCTTTATCAAAATAATCCATCACTGCTTTGATCGTGTCTTCTTCACGGGTTCTTTCTAAAAGCGGCAAAGGAGCCAATAACTCTTCAACTAAAGTTTTTTTTTATTTAGGATGGGTTAGCTCTTGATCCGCCCGGGGGCCCGCAATTGGTTGCTATTCCTACCTGTCGCAAGAAGCTCTTTTAAACATCCTTCATTATGCGCACAGCAAAGGAGTGGAACTCCCTCCCTGCGTCTGTATTTCTTTTTCTTTCGAAGTCATTATTCCTCTTATTGAGTTTGTAAATCTTTTTGAATGAAAAACATAAGATCCGTTAAAGAATACACTCTGTTAAATAATCTGATAACTTCAGTTCTATTCAGTGACAGCTTACTAGGGTTGACAATATTTTTCGCTTTGATAATATATTACATTTTTACGGGGTTTTGTGTACGATACTCGCTATACTACATAAGTATATATGTACGTACTTATTTACTGAGCCAAGACTCATTTAGATCCTAAATAACTGGTTATTATCCTTTTTTATTTTTATTAACTAAACACTTCTTATCATTAAATAACAAGTAAGTACTCAAATTTAAGGTTTTTTTTAATTAATTAGAAAAGCGCATGGCTATCAACAACTAAAGAACATAACAAATCAAAACTGTATCAATAATTTTAGAAGATACTGTTATTTCAGTTTAAATTCAAAAGTAATATTGTCTAATCCAATATTTCTCTTATAATAAGAACATAAGAATGACGTTTCTTCCCATTATTACATTAGTCTTAATAATATTTTTATTTCTTCGGCAGGTATTTGCAGGAACGGTATGCATCACACTTGGCAGCCTCTTTGTTGTACAAGGAATAATTGTATTCGACCGCATGGTACGTTTTATACCTTTTGATGCAATTAAATGTTTTATCGATTGTAGAAAAAAAAACTCATTCTAAATGTCAGTGTCACTTAAATACTCTGTGTGTTTCGTTCTAATGTAAGATATGTATATAGTTAGTGGAAACTGTCAATAGCATCGTTAAACATTCTTTTAGACTACTTCAACATAAGATTATTAATCGAGCGTCGAGACATGCCATGACAGGTTTCCATGAAAAAAAAAGCAGGAAAACAACATTTTAAGCGATTATGTGATAACAAATAATTAAAAACAGAACCATACAACTTATAAATATAAATGTAAAAATCAACAATATATTGTTTTCACCCAATAGGGTTTTATAATAATGAAAATAGTAAGCCGAAGGACAGTGGGTTGCTGTGCCCATATAATGACAATTATTTGGTTTTTACTTTGGGCAAAGCACCGCGATAATTTGTTTCCATCTGCACAGTTTTTTGGTAACATATTATTGCTAACTCACGACTCAGATTAATAAATATATGTTGAAAAATAGTTCCTTTTTTGTTTAAAATATCTCTTTCGTAAACATATCGAAAAAAAATTAGGAATACTGACACAAAACAAATAACATAAGTTTCTTGGTAGTGTATACTTCCAAACTGAAGTTTACTGCTTAAAATAGATGCCCATGTTAAGCTAAATCGCCTATGCAAAGTGGACAATATCCTTTCTTAATTTATCTAATAGTTTGACGTTGTCATACTACTTCTCTACTAAAACCTATCGATATTGATGAAACAGGAACATGATTCCGTGACCTTCGTTAATTACTGTGAAATTACCTCTGTAATCTCACCGCTATTTCAATTTTGATTTCAGGCTTTAACTACAACTGTGGGTTGGCTAAGAATGTCTTTGATCTATAGCTGGTTAATGATAACGTTGTCATGCTCTGTGCTACTATGTTATATGGCGAATTTATTTTCCAAACTAATAAATCAAACTAAGATTATATGCATATACCTTCAGTTGACAATAAGGGATTCGGGTATGTATAATGACACTATAAAGTTTTTCCTGCATTTAGTGAGGAGTTCAGTGACATACACAAAGAGTACTTAGTTGTTTATTAAACACAATTTATGTCATTACACGCACACTCTTATTTTTCATATTTTTGGAAACCTTAATGTAACCCGAATTCGTTTCTTCTTTAATTCATATCTTACTAAAATACTACCGTAGATATTTGCGTATATTTGTATAGTTTAGACTAAATTAGTAGTTTTTCAACAGTCGTTAATCATTAATAATTTCTTGTGCAATTCCTATAAAATCTAATTTTATTTTGTTTTCCAGAAACTAATTTGTCGATAACGAAAGGTATTCTTCGCACTCTGGAGCAAAGAGACCCTCGCGTCTCGATATACGGAATGTTTTATTTAGAGCCGATCATTGCATATAAGATAATCGCCTCCACTATTGTTTACATCACAGCTTACTTGCAACTCAATAAACCCCGGATAACAAGCTCTAATGAACTTGAAAGAAATTTTACAACAATTGCACTACGTAATCCATAATCGAAAGGAAGAATGAAATCTCCTTAAAAATGATTCTTTATTACACATAAAATACCAAAAATTTAGTAAAAAAATAGAAGAAGAAAATAATGCTACTCTTTTAGACATAGACAGTGTTAGTAACTTTTACTAACGCTTTAGTAACGCTTCTGCGTTAAGTATCTTTATATTTGCATATTTATTGTTAGTGAGGTTAAGTTATTTTTAAGTCTTTTTTTATTTTGCATACCTATAATCAAAGAGACACTATTCCTATAAACCTATAATTCCTAATCTTTATAAATTAAGCTAGAAATGTATTTTATTTATACTTACTATTGTTTGCCTTGTTTATTATCCTTAAATAAATTGAAAATAAATATAAAAATAAATTATATGAAATCAGAATTTATTGGAGCAGAGCGAGCGAAGCTCCCATGGATTAGCCTCAATAGCGTAATGTTTGTTATGCCATAACTTTCCAAGTTCTTAACCGATTTTGATATTTTTTGTGTGGAATCGAATTAACAGGTTTAGGACCAGATTGTTACGGAGCCAGAATTTTGCAAAAAAATCCATCGAAACATTTTTTTTTCTCTTATTAGGTATTACGCTCCGCTCCAATATATGGTGCTAGCGTAGTTTTATGCTTATAGCGTAGCTTTATAGTTACCTTAAAAATAGTCCATTGAATGATTATAAAGATTACAATCGTATTTCAAACAAGGTTAAGAATATTAAGGAGTACAACAAATTCAGTTTAAGACTAAAATCAATTTTTTTGGAAAAATGATTTGAATTGGGATAGTGTATAATGACGAGACATAAAACCCTTGAGAAATTTATTAAAAAAAAAAATATTATTTTAAACTAGATTAATATTTGACACAATTATTAAAATATATTTAATTCAATACTTATATATATGTAATAATTTATTAATAATTTTATGATCATATAATTTAACGTAGTTCTATATAAATTGTTATACAAATTTAAAATAAAGACAAAAATGTAATTTAAAAACATGGCATTTATTTTAAATCAGTTTCCTACTTGTTTAATATTAATATTGAAATCATTTTAATTACGACGACGACGATTTCTTATGACAACTGCGGGAAAGAGTTTTTAAAATTTAAGCACTTTCAAAGATTTTGCTAATTCCTTTATTAATTAAGACTGTTATTATATTAAAATGTAAAAAATTAATTATAATTCCAAATTATCCGTCGATTACGCTTCTTTCATACATCGTTACGCCCTTACAGTGTGTTACATGCAATCTACTTAACAAATTATGTACCAAACTTCATATTTTATGGGATGCAATAATTTAAAGTTCTCAAAACTCTTTTTCGGTACATGTAGTCCGGAGTCTACAGACACCAGACAAGCTTAATTATTCTCGATTTTCTAAAATTTGGTTAGTAATCAATAATTGATATAACACCATTGTACATAGCCACGTCCCCTGTAAATCTTAATTCTTTTTATTGTTTTGCCATGATAAAAAGATCCTTAGTTATGTTTTTATAAGTTCAATCAAACCACCAGTTGTTATATACAAGATTTCTATTTCCACGCAAGAGTTGTCTGGTAGAAATCGCTTTAAGCAATAAGCCAGGCGTTTTTGTTTTAATTCTTTTGTATTTTCTTTACGTGTAATTTGGTGTACAAAAAAATATAATTATATTGTACTTTAAGATCGGACCAATTACCCCTGCGTCGCTTTCAACCAAATCGCACGCTCTAAATTGTAAAGACACTTTGCAGTGTAATTGTTGTGACTGTAATATGTATGTATGTATAAAAAAGTATATATTCTATATTATTTCATAACTTTACAATTTCGAAGAAAAGAGAACTCTCAAAAAGCTGCTTTTGGTAATCAAGGTAAAACAATGTGTGAAGTTAATGCAACATAGAACAACATACCTAATTATTGAGAACTGTGCTTATTGTAAAAATATTTCGTATTAAATTTTAAAGGCATTGTAATTGGAAATGATATATAGCATTTTAAATGTTGTGCTTCTGATATAGAAGACGTTTTGAATGGCTGGAAGAAAAAACAGGTATTTTAAAAGTGCTCGTAAGTTTACCTATATGAACAACACACTACAGAAAAAAGGGTCGTAAACAAACACGACTGAGATACACTCACTACCAAAAACAAGTAAAGGAAGCCCCCTCTTCATCTCCCAATACAATATCACCATTGCACGGGGGATAATAACTACAACCCTCCATCTCCACTACAAAATCTCTACATCTGTACTTACAATATGAGATCTCTATTATTAGACGAAAGATTACGACGGGATATAATATTACGAAAGAAGACAAACATATTTTCTGCTATTGCGGAAAAACGAAAGGTCAATATGGAATCGGATTACTTATAAAAATGAAATATAAACTTAGTATTGTAGCTTCATTCGTGAATCTGAACGTATCTGTATTCGAAATCTCGATTTCGGCAACACAAAACTCACTATTATACAAGAACATGCGCCAACTGTTGATGCAAACAACCAAGAAATTAATAACTTCTTAAACCAACTGCAGAATGCACATTGAAAAAAATCAGAAAATCATGTGAGGCGATTTTAATGCCCGTGTTGGACAACGAATACCAGGTAAAGAAAGAATTCTGGGCAAATACTATTACGGAAATAGAGACAAAAGAGGTGAAAGATTGCTTCAGTTTTGTTGGGAAAATAAACTATGCGTAACAAATAGTCTATTTAAAATGAAGAATAAATCTGAGTGGACATGGCTCTCGCCAAAAAAGAGAAGAAGCTAAATTGATCATATACTCGCCAATAGAAAAGAAAACATCTCAAACTTAGAAATTATTTCAGAGCTAACGTTTCTCAGCGACCACCGACTCTTGAGAAGCACCCTACCGATTACACCGTAGCTTAAGTACAAATATAAACGAAATTGTTATCGAACAAATTAAAATATAGAGTCCTTAAACAATAAAATTAAAGAACGAATCATCACCGGTTTAAATTCAATTCACATAAAATATCTCATAGCAAGAAGAAATTAATTGATCAAGAATAAATCCTTAAAAAGAGAAGAAAAAGACGAACTTACCTACCTCTACAAAAGCACCTACAAATTGTTAAAACATGGAACGCACAGAACACAGGGTAAGAGAAATTAAAACACACCTCGAATCAATAGGTAGCTTAAAGAAAGGTCTTAAAAACCTTACTACAACCAAACGATGAATATCCTACACAAAAGATGATATTACTGACAAGAAGGAGAAGAATATTGTTAAGATTTGAAATAATAGAGAAGGTAAAAATATTTTATAACAAATTATACACAGCAAAAGACACTACTCCGGATATCGAAATAGCCAACACTACTTCTCTAGCTAGATTCTCTACGCATGAAGTGATAAAGAAAATCGACTCCTTATTATTTATATTAGTTCCTTTTCCTTCCCAGGTGAAAGGGCTAACACCTCTACAAATGTTTATTTCAGAACATCAGGCTATTGAAATCAGGAAACATCCTAATTTTAATAGAGACGAAGGTTGGAGCGTTCCACCTGCTTGGAATTCAATAATTAATAAATTAATACCTCCAAAGACACACATTGCAAGACCTTGTCATGTAGTTAGCTCTTTTTGCAAATAATAACAGTAAGATGGCGGTCGGTCCCCCTGCCCGAGTTTCTTTCGCCAGTTCTTCTCGGAAGGACCTCCAATTTCCGAAATGGTTGTAGACTCAGTAGTATGCAATGTAATCGTAGTAAGAATTTAATTACTAAATGAAATGTAAAAAATATATTTATATAAAAAAAAAACAATTAGGAACGTGCCCGATTTAAATATTGTGAAGGTAGTAGAAAATATATGACAACCATTACCTTAGTCATCCTGTGATCACGTCACAACGTGAAAACGTCAGGATCAAATATAAAATAAATTATGCGCCGTAATAAATTATGAGGGGTCCGTAATGAAATATGCAAATTAATTTTATAGATTGATTTAAAAATTAAATATATTTAATATTTGGCAATTTATATGGATTATTGAAAATTTTAATTTAATTATTTAGAAATTTGTGTAACATTATATTTTTAAACGAATTATTTAATAAGATTTTTATTTAATGCTCATTATATTAATTGTAATATTTTGTTATATCATGCATGCAATTATTTGTATTAATAATTCTATGATATTTGTTTTGTAAGTAATTAATTATGGAAATAAAGAGACTATTATAATAATGATTATAAGTTTACTTAAATAAAAAATATTTAGACTATTTCGACTTTAACTTAAAATTAAATTTTGAACATTCATTTACTTCGACTTCAAAATCACGATTTCTAAAACAAAATCAGTGAGGATTTCTAGAATATATCTATAATTATGTTAAGACAATAGTTGTATTCCATATTTTTCAAATTTGGTCGATATAAAAATGATGACAAGTACGTTCCTAGAGTAAAATCAAACTAGTTACAACCTGTAAAAATTAAGATAACGTAAACATAAGACATATTGTTCTAATGCTAAGTGCATGCCGTAAGGAAAAAAAAGAACGAACATATGCTCTTTGCTGCTATTTTAGCGTGGTTTCTATGCTTTAGTTATTGTTCTGAGACTTGTAGTACATATTCACATTTTTTCTTAGGCAGCGTCATAAATATAAAGGCAAGACCGCTGTTTTAAAAACAACAAATGTTCAAGTAAAGGTTTGCACGGCTAGTCTGATGCGCTGCCACATATTGCACTAACAATGAACGTCCTCTTAATATTTGTGCTGTTGACTTGAAAATTAGCCATTCTTATTTCTGTTTATAAGGTTTACAAGTTTACAAAGTGCATATGTGAATGTTTCAATTTTGATACATAATTTTTCTTTTTGTTTTTTCCAGTCAAATGCGAATGGGCAAAATGTATGGACATTGGACACTTTAAAAACCCTATTTTTAAGACTCGTTATAATAAGACAAATAATATTTAGTATGAGCAAAAAATAGTATATCATTGGTCATCAAGTTATGACAGCATATTTATGACATAAACATTAGAAAAGTAATATATAATCCAAAAATTGTTGACTAAAACGTTACCTGCTAGATCATTTCATATTCCCTTATGCATACACGCCGCCGCCGCCGCTACGTCTTAACCTTTCTCGTCATGCGTCCGCGCACTCGCAAGGGTGGATGGAGGCGTTGTCGTATTCAGGTAGTTGTTTGTCGACTTACGTTGCGATCAGCCGTGTTCTGCACTCCCTACTGCTGTTTCTTTTACGACTTTAGCTTACTTTTACTGGACTAGCGATTTTGCATTGTGATTTGGATTGGCGTGTACTTAGCTTACGACTACGCGTGATCTTGGACTCTGTGTTTTACTCCGCTGGAAAAGTAGAACTGAAACGGAGACTTGTATAACATGTCACGTTTCGATTCGAAACAGAAGTCGTTACTCTATCTCTCAAGATGTTCTTGTGGCCAATCCATTTTTGATCGATTATATCGGTGATCGTGTGGTTCCTAATCATGTCTTTGGAAACGGAACTACTTACATTAAATACCGATACCTGATCAAATCCCCAGAGCCAATGATGCTAATCATATATCAATACTAAACTTTAAACGTGTGCCACATACTACTTTCATTGTTTATTCCTGGGATGTTTAATTCCTCAACTTATCAAAACAAAAGTATTTCGTGATCGCAATATATACATATCCAACAACACCAGAGTATGCGAAGAACATATACGATCAAACTATTGGGAAATACTGATTGATTCGTTTATTCTAATAAACCGATTCACCGTTAAACAAATTGCACATGTATATAAGATGGTTAAACGTGCTTCCCAGGAAACAGTTCCTTTCAATTTTGAAAATATTACTAATATGCAGATGACTTATCCTATTAGACTGAAGTAGCACAAGCGCAGTTTCAACAAATATTATAAGAAACACTATTATTAAGTCAAACCTGCAAAACCAAAAATTTTTCTCTACATTTACCTCAGAAAACTGTGAAAGGGGAAATCAAATCTAATAATATAAAATATTTTTTGTATATCTCGACGCTTCCTCAAGCATGCAAGAAAATGTTTGTCCAATAATTTTGTAACGCGTCACTTAAGAATTGACCACGTCACGAGAACAGACCTAGAAAGGTCTCTCTCTAGAAACCTTTTAGTACAAAACAACATTTTTGTGAATCCAGAATCTGTAGAGGATAGGAAATTTATTTTTATATTTGACGGAACATATATATTAACATTCAAAAATGTCCTAATTTTTCATTCCAAAACCTCGTAAAACCATTTATCATCACATATACTTATGAACGTAGTCGGACCTTTTACTGCAACAACTTCAGATTTAACTGTTATGACCCTATAAAAGTCAAAAAGTCGGCGTTTCATTGGTTTTATAATTCTGGGGATTAAAGTATTTTAATAGGACCGTGCCACATATGTTTTAGGATTTTAAGATTGCAGCTGCGCTCCTGCTATTTTTCGAGAACCTGTTGTCAATAAATTATTAAACCAAATACATTTGAGACTAAATGTAGAAAACTTATTGACCGACTACTCATTACTAATAAATTTAAATAGGCACCGAGTGAGCTTTATTTCCATAACTGCTGATGATTTAGCCGTTGGTGATATCCCCCAGTTAGAAGACAGAGATTTGACATTCTTTACATTAGGTAGATATAAAATAAAGCTCGCTTGGTCCTAATGTAGTGAACATTTACGAAATGGTGTGTACTTGATTGAAATTATGAAAGATGAATCTGTAGATATCCTACATATAAATCGGGATTATTATCTTTTAAGAGGACGTATTCAATGAAGACACACCAGAGCACGTGTATATTATGTATATATAAGAGTTGGAACAGAATGTATACCACAATTACAGGGAAACGGATTTTGGACTGCTGTGCTCACGTTATGTCAATTGTGTGGTCTCTAGGGCACGACACCAAAGAGCTCTTAATTTTACAGCACCAGTTTTGGATGATGCAATAATGAACAAAATAAATGAGTTTTAATAATATTTCCGTTTTATTTAATACACTTTTTATCTCTATATTATATAGATATAAAAAGTGAACCTACAGTGTCTATGTATATATATATATATATATATATATATATATCTACCAACCACTTTAAAACATACGCTATTTTTGGGTAACCAAAGTAAACATAAAATAAATACGCTAACGTAGTTAAACAAAATTATATTACTAGCTATCAACCCACGGGCTTCAGCAGCGTTTTTTCAGGATTATACTCAGGAATAATGTAGCTTTTTTAGGTGAAAGAATTTTTAAATTTGGTCCAGTACTTTTCGAGTTTGTCCGTAACAAACAAAAAAACAAAAAATGTACCAGATCCGGCCATAAGGTCTGTTACAAATGAAATTGCATTTTTTTATGAAGTAGTAATACTACTTAAACTTATTTATTAAAGTCGCAGCAAAAAAATGTTCTATTCGAAATAACCACCTTTGGCTTTTATGAACTGTTTTCATGGGAAATTTCGCCACTCCTTGCTCCAGAGATTTTTTAAGAGACTCGATGTCGCCGTGTCATTTAGAGCAGGCCATGTCCTCTAAAATTGACTAGATGAGGGCCAGTCTTCAGCTCTTGGGTAGTTCGTGACTTGTGACTAGGTGCAGAGTCCTGCTGTAAAATCCACGGTACATTTTTAAAAAGTGTATTGCTGAGAGGTTTTACAACACTATCCATGACTGTCTCTTAATACACTTTGGTTGAAGTTTTCACTCCTTTTTCACAAAAATGAAGCTTTGTGACGCCTTGAAAAGACACGCCCCACCAAACCGGTATTTTATATAGGCAAAGATATTTCTGTACCTTTCTGCTGTGTATCGTAACAGAAGACATTTTGATCGATCTCTCACTCACTCTCTTTGATTGTAAAGATTGCTTTAGGATATGTCCTGTATATTGAATATAAGCACCGAGCTTCAGGTCTTGTTTTATAATACGCGACGGAATCCTAGCGGGAATCTTCATTTCTCGCGATAAGATTTTTGGCTTCCTAATAGGGTTTCGATGAATTCTGGCTTTAACAGCATTAACAGCCTTTGTAGTTCTAACAGCACGCGGCCGCCCCGGTCTTTTATGGTCTTCGACTGGGGAAGTGTTGTTGTATCTGTTCCGATATACAAACCTACGGGTGATACCAAACTTTTGAAGTGTCTGGAATATGACTGACGGCTAAAAACCTTGCACAACAAGATGATCACTGCAATCCTATTTTCTATAACACCCCATTCCTTATTGTAATTTGATAATGAATTAAAAATGTGAAATGGTGTGCAATCAAAACAAGGTCGTAAAATAGTAAACGCGTTCCAAAATAATTTAAAAGATGAAAAAAGAAAAGGTTTTATGTACCTAATAGAATTTATGGCCAGGCTAGTTAGATACACTATTTGGTTTATTACGAAAACTATTCGAGGTTAGAGTCGATAACAACTTTTAATCACATTTGTGTTTTCTGTCAGTTTCGATAACTTTTTGAAGAGGCCGCACCCTAGCCCATTTTGCAATTATTTTTTACTATCTACTTCTATTATCTATTATTATTGAAGTTAATTCCTTATAATGAATATTTAAACCTTCATGTAGTTTTAATAAACATGAAGCCTATAAAGTAAGTTTTCTCATTCTTATAATTACATTGTTATTCATGAGCCAATTCGCTACTATCATTTTAATATTTTAATTTTGGTCATTCATCGTGGGCAAATCGACAAATAGCACGCATGAATTTTCGGTTATATTTGGAAGATTATTAATATATGTAGATAAAAAACACCTGTCTACTTCACCCCAAACATATGTTCTATGAGTTTATCGCTACATTACTACAATATGATTTTGTAATTTCAACAGTCTTTACTTCAGTTGTAATTTCAACTTTCCAAATAAGTTTTAAAGCATTTTAAAGCAACACTGTTATGCCGCAGTGTTCTAATTTAATATAAAAAAACTGGTTGTGACATAAATGGAATGCCTCGATATGTAAAAAATAGATCTGTTATATATTTATTATTATTAAAAGTTGTCAAACTTGTGTTTACTAAACCAATAATCTGCACATGTGTTTAAATTTATTCCATATTGATCCGGCGCTAAGAAATGACACTAGTTTGGCATGCACGACTTCTTTTAATATATTTTAGATTAAACGGCTAGCTTTGCAATTAGGCGGTATTTATTTACATTTGTTTTATTATCCTTTGTTTACAATGACTTGACTGTGGAAACTTAAAGCTTATCTGGAAAGGTAGAAAAATTAAAAGTACATATAAAAATTTACTAGTATTATGATACTCGATTCATTTGTTCTTTACCACGTTTTCAGATTTTAGTGCAAATTAATCGTCATATCGTTGGCATTTGTATTATTGTTGTTAGCTGTTATGAGAGACAGCTGAAGAGCGATTCAGAAATAAATGGTGTGCTGTGGCAGTCTGCGTAAATTAAAGCAACACAAAAACAATTAAAACCAAAAATAACAAGCCAAATAAAACAATGTAAGTACATGCAATAATATGAAGGGGCGTTAGCTTTTAAAGTGTTCATGAATCGCCACTAAAAAATAATAAGTGTGATCATCTTATCCAATAATAAGAGTGCCGGGACCGCAAGATACAAATATGTTAGACTCGACCTATTTTTTAAATGAGTAAGGCCACTTAAGATCAGTTTGGAAAGTTTGATTTTAAAGTAAAATAATACAAATTATTGTACTAATAAGACCAGTACCTCTTTCGACGATAGTCAATACATATAAATATAGTAAATACAAAAAAAATGACTAAAAGGCTGGCATAAATAAAATTGCCATAAAGAACATGATTGTCACTTAAATCAATGACTAAGAGGATTATTTTTTCACGTTTATTATATTTTTCAATTGCATATGTAACAATGATCGATGACTGCTGCCCGACAGCGCTAGGCTTAGAGACCGGAGCCTAGGTAAGAAGATCCTATTTTTTTTTTTTTTTTTTAACGTGGAGGAAATTCTTTCCGCATACTCCCGCCGCTGGGAGTGGGACGGGAGTTATGTGGGACTCTCCCCTGCAGACCCATCCGACGATAAAAGCTCGTCAGATTGGTGTGCAGGGGCCTACCCACTAAAAACTCCACGATGTACCCGCTCTACTCCGTCGCAATCCGGTGGGGCCGATTTTGGCAATCATCACCGTGGAGAGCGACGGGTTGGCCCAGCGGCCTCCTCACGATCGGGGGACCCCGTGGTACATTCCGGAGTCCCCCCAGGCTGGCAAGGCTGTGCAATGCCGACGGTCGGACTCCCACCTCCGTCGGCTTGCCTCGCCCGAGGCAAGAGGCTACGCTCGCTTTTGCGACGACGCCCCCATCCCCTTCGCCCGCGTCTACTGGTCCAGTGACCCGTGTTCCTCCCCGCGTGACCCCGTACCCCGGGCCGCCACTACCCGTTCCTCTCTCTTTTGAGAGAAGAGGGGTGCAGCGGCTAATACGGGGTAAGCGTGCGTCTGTTGCTCCTAGGGCGACATTCGTCCTCCTGTTATGTCATTTTCGGCCGCCTGCACCGCCTGGACCCGCCTGGTCACTGGCGTACCTCTGGTTTTCGGCGGCCGACAATTCTGACCCCCCATTGTGTGTCCTGCGGGCAGTTTTGCCGCTAGACACACCGCACATTTTGGGTCCGTGGAGCAGTCCGCTGCTTTGTGACCCTCCTGGCCGCAGCGGAAACAGACGGTGGACCTGTCCTCCTTACTCGGGCACATCGATCTGGTATGCCCGATGCCCATGCACTTAAAGCACCGGAGCGGTAGCGGCTCCAGTGCCTTAATCTTCGCCGAGCTCCACCCTACCAGTAAACGGCCAGCGTCGGCCAAAACTTTCGCCGCCGCAACAGGACATCTGACCAGGGTGGAACTCAGGCCTCCCGGACCTCCCCGGATGGGCCCCACCTTGATCTGATCCAGGGGGCAGCCCCCTTTCTCAGCCACCGCCTGTGCCAACTCCTCCGCCCCCACCGACTCATCCATCCCGGAGAGCCGCAAGCCGGCCGTCTTTACGGGTCTGGAGACCGCTATTCCGTCGTCCAGTACCTCCCGCAGTTTGGTCGCAAAGGCGTCCGCTTTCTCAGCTCCCGTGGGCCCCAGGATTTCAAAGATTTTGGCCCCATTCATGGCCGTCCTCATTTTGATGTCGGCAGCGGCGATGCCTACATCGCTCAGGTTAAATGCCTTTCTGGCCTGCCCTATAGCCTGGGCGTACGTGAAACACTTTTGGGCAGCCTCCGGCGGGATGGAGATGACCACCGCGGCCGCCTTCGGGGGGGTCAGTTTCGGCATTTTCTTTTTCTTCTTTGGCGCCGGATGGGGCTTCCTTGTCAACAGCGTCGCACCACCACAGTTGGCAGTAGCTGAAGCTGCGGGAGCAGCTACCGGTCGGCTCGCCTTTTTATTCCTCCCTCGTGGCCCCACCTCCGTCCAGGGACCATCGTCCTCTCCCTTCTCCGGGGCACCCCCCTCAGCCCGGGTCTCAGAGGGTCCTGCCTTTGGTATACCCCCACCTCCTCTCTTGTCTGCAGTCGCTGCCGCTCTCCTTACGTCGGCTGCTAGAGGTGGCCTGGTGGTTGGGATCTGGAGCCCCTCGATTCTGGCACTGATCATTGCTCCAGCAGACCTGAGCACCTCCGCTTTGACCAGCTCCAGCAGCTCTTGTAGTTCTCTGGGGAGGATCTCTTCGCTCCCCCTGCCCGCCGAGGACTTGGTTGGGCTTGTCTGTACCCCAACACATTCAGCAACGACACCTGTTCGCTGCGCCTCTTGAAGGTCCTTGACCTGACTGCGCAGAGTTGCCATCTCCTCTTTTTGCCTCCTTAACTCCTTGCGGAGCCGCGCTACTTCCTCCGTGGCATTAAGAGAGGCAAATTCTTGTGCCACGTCTTCGAGCCCAGCAACCGCCGAGATCAGTGTCCTTTTATAGGCCCCCTTGAGATTGCGAGACCCGGTCACTACCTCCTGAATGGCCGTGACGTGCTCGATAGCCTTGTCGCGGAGGGACTGCGACGAAAGCCCAGAGACTGACTCCCTCGGTGGAATGGACTCCATCGAAGCCTTTGTCGTCTTGCCGACCCCTTTTCTCTTCGCTGGTTCCGCCTCCTTTTGGCCCTTGGGTTTCCCGATCTTTTTGCAAGGCCGTTCAGAGAACGACGGCCCTGCCACCCCTGCAAGATTGGACGCGGGGCCTTGTTCCGACTCACCGGCCACGCTATCCAGGGGCCCGTACACACTTCTGTACAGGCCCTCCGCCTGTTCATGCAGCCCCACAGCTTCAAGTTGCCGTTTGCTGTATAGCAGGGCCTTCTCAGTCAGATAGTCTGCATTCCTGCCCAGACTACGGGCCCTACCTCTCCCTGCCGTGTTTATTTTTGGTGGGGGTTTTGCGCACGCCGGATCTACGTCTTCGGAATCCGAGTGATCCACCACCTCGCTCGGCCGCTTCCGACTTCTGTCGACCTCCTCTAGGGACATCTCTTCAGCGCTTAGCTCACTGTCCTCTAACCATGCCTCTTCGGCACTAAATTCCCGGCTGACCAGTTCCGACAAAGAATCGTCCTCACAGCCATCAAATTGATAGTCCACTAGGCTACCGGATTCGACACAGTTTTTGGTCGGACGCTGTGTGTTGTCCTTTACCTTCTTACCACCTTTTTTATTCAATTTTTTTCCAGATTTAGAAACATTCATTATTAAACCCACGAGTATGGGAGAACAACGGACCACCAGGGCAGAGATCCCGATACCCTGGCTACCCTACTTACACCTGGGGGGTCGGGAGGTACCCCAGGGAGACCGCTAATAGGCTGACCGTCCTCCGCCAGCCACCTCAACGAGGCGCCCCGACACCGCGCATCCCAATGCCAGGACTTTGAGGATTTTTATAGGGGTTTTCTCCCCGCGGCCCCCACCGAAGTGGCGGCCCCCGCTCCCGCACCACGTACGAGTTTACGGGTGGGCCGGAACTAGTCCTCGGACCGGAACACGCCCCCGACTTGCTCGCGTAGCGAGCTGGGCCCGAAGGCCCCCTCTCGTAATTTTTATAGAGGTTTTCTTCCTCGCGGCCCCCATCCCGAAGGATGACAGCCCCCGGCCCTGCACCATGTGCAGGGTTACGGTTTGCCCCTGCTCGGCTGCCGTTACCCAGGCTACCCGGGTCAGCCACCCGAACCCTCCCCAGCTAGTTTTGATCCGCGCCGGCAATCCGGTAGCCCCCATATCTAGGAGCCATTCCCCAATCCGCCACCCGGGGGACGCGTCCGATGGCACACTAGCAACTGCACACGGAGGTAAGAAGATCCTGACAACTACAGTCGTAGATTAAACCGTAGTTCGTAGCATAAAATAATAACACAAGTTTTTATTTCGATTACAAGCCATCGTAGCGCACTCACATGTTTTCGTTATAAATCTATAATCTAAGATCACAGTGGTTTGTGTGTTTGTCTGTCCGCTGTTTTTCCCGCTCTTTTTCCATTGTATCAATTAACGTTACCATAGCAACGCGTTAACCGCAAGTAGTTCGTCTACCGGACGCTAGATGGCGCTAACGGAAAAATAATTAATAATAGAAAAAAATTAAAGAATTTTGTCCACCCATGCGAAGCCGGGACGGGCCGCTAGTAATAATTAATAAATAAAAACTCGAGATTGCGTTCGTTGAACAGTCTAAGAAATTAATTTTCTTCTATCGAATGTAGTAAGATTTTGAAATCTGTTGATTTTTTTGAAGTTTTCTGTCCATTAATAGTAAATAATATTGATATATTACAGTGAAAATTCGCTATACTAATTGAATGTACGCTAACTTGGCGTTTGGACACGTCTATTTAAGGTTAAGCCGGCATGGAGGCGAAAAGCAATAGAGAAGATTATCAAATAAATAAATAACGATTTATTAAAGAATTGTATCAAAATTATATATCGCGTTTGTTGTCGTAGTAACTATTTTATAAGTCGCTAACTACTCCCACCGTGGATTTTCCTGCCAACAGCAACGCAGACGAATAACATAAAAGAGGCAAATGCAGTCGGTCAGAGAGAACTAGCCAAGTCAGACCTTAGGCTTCAATATATTATCCTTAGTTATAAGAAGAAATTATATTTTATATTGTTATCAATAAATTTCAGAACTGACCATTGAACTTGACACCCATTTAGATCTCACTTCTTTTGTCGTTGAGGTCAACAACCAAGGCATATATCATAATATTGAACTTGGCTCTCATTTCACATTTATGTTTTTGATGGGTTACAATTACATCCATCCTAGTGCTCCCAATTTTAAAAGATTCATGGCTATAGACTATTATTCTCTTTTCAAAAAAAGAGAAACAACTTTAAGTTTAATCATAAAGGGTATTTGGAATCCACATTCATTATTTGTTATTTTTTGTTAACAATTTTAAATATACTGCTAATGTCCAGCATAAAACCGTACTTTAATAATTTTTGAGGTGGGGCACGCTGCTCGTGATCGCAGGCTTGTTTTGTGACAGTAATGGTAATGGTGCTCGGCGACGACTCTCTAGCTCGGTTCCTTTATTCTTGTTGCAATTTCCCAACATATCTGTAATCGCAGTAGAAATCTCAACGTTTAGTAGGTGCGTGAAGCAATCCGTGTGCAGTTGCTAGTCTGCCATCGGACGCGTCCTCCGGGTGGCGGATTGGGGAACGGCCTCCAGATTTAGGGGTTACCGGTTTACCGGCGCGGACCAAAACTAGCAACGGGGGGAGCTCGGCTGGCGTCCTGGGTATCCCGGGTAGCGGTAGCCGAGCTAGGAGGGTTTGAGATGATGCCAGTTCTGTCTGGCGCTGTCATAGGAGCTCGTAACCCTGTACGTAGTGCAGGGCCGAGGGCCGCTACCTTCGGGTGGGGGCCGCGGGGAAGACAACCCCTCTAAAAAATCACCCGTGGGGGCCTTTGGGCCCAGCTCGCAGCAGCGAGCAAGTCGGGGCGGTGTCTGGTCCTAGTACCAGCTCCGGCCAACCCGCAACCCTGTACGTGATGCAGGGAGTGGGGGCCGCCACTTAGGTGGGGGCTGCGTGGAGATAACCACTATAAAAAATCCTCGAAGGCGCGGCACTGGAGTAACGCGGTGTCGAGCGCCCGTGCGCGGGTGGTTGATGGAGTGCATCAACCCGCGAGCGACCCCCTCGAGTACCTCCCGCCCCTCGAGGTGTAGTAGGGTTGCCCAGGTATCGCGGGATCTCTGCCTGGGTGGACCGTTAGATCTCCCGCACTCGTGGGTCTATTATGAAGTCTGATAAAAACAAAACTAAGAGTAAAAAAGGAGGGAGTAAGGTGAAGGACGAAGCACTGTGTCCGACCAAAAACAGTTGCGAAAACATGTTGACAGAAGTGATGGAAGAGTCAGGAAGAGACATGGCGCAAGGATCGTCGGCGGATACCGTTGAACTATCCCGAGAACGCAAGCGCCAAAGATTGGATTCGATACAAGAAGAGCGTCGGCCCTGCATGCAGACATGTATGACGCTGAGGTTCCCGATTGAGACCAGGCCGAAGAGCGGCGAAGATGAGGACGAAACAGACGATGATTCCTCTACCGCTAACATTCGCCAGATTAGCGATGATCAGGTCGCCGAACTAAAGCGGTACCGCGCAAAGGCGCGGGAAACCTATGAGAGGTTGAAGATCGAATTGGAGACCTCTGGATTATCGGGGGACTCAAGACGGAAAATCACAGAAATAGGCCGGGAACAAGTGGCTCTGTTGAGTGACTTCAGGGCATTCACCGCCCAAGCCCTCGAGGACGATCCAGAGTTTTTTGAGCTTCAGGAGGAGAACGGTCACTTAAAAGATGCAGTCCGTAAACTAAAAGATGAGGTAGCCGGCTTAAAGGCGGAGGTAGTGAAAATGAAAGCCGAAATGAAGCCAAGAGGAGAGCTGCCGACAAGGGAGGACCTGCGGCAGATGATACAGCAGGCAATGGACGAACGATTTGAGGTGATGGCGGAACGTCTGGCCGTGCCCTCAAAGCCTAAGGAGACTCTCCATACAAAATTGACGACTGGAAAAGGGGCAGTACAACGCCTCAACTCCGAAAAAAAGGTGAAGAATGCACCGCCCCCTGCCCTCCTCCAGGATGATGCCTGGGAGGTGGCAGGAAGCAGAAAAAAGAAACGCAGTGGGAGGACACGCGCCACTGAAGAGACAGCCAAGGCTGTGGCGCCGATATCGGCAGGCGGCCAGAGTGGCACGAAGAGGAAGAAGCGTGGAAGACTCATCCCGCCACGAACGACGGCCGTGACCATCACAATCCGGCCGGAAGCAGAGGAGTGTGGTGAAACTTATGCCCATATTATCAAGAGGGCCAGGACGTTGGTGGCCCTCTCTGAGGTAGGCATCGACTCCGGTGTAATGGTGAGGAGCACAGCGACGGGGGCGCGCATTATAAAGGTGCCAGAGGTGGACGGCGCAAAAGCGGATGCCCTCGCCGAAATTTTGAAGAGACGGCTCGGGGATGTCGCCATGATAGGCAGGCCCGAGAGAACAGCAGACGTGCGAGTCTCAGGCCTGGATGACTCCGTCGAGATGCAAGAGGTTGTCGAAGCGGTGATGGCAAGGTCAGGCTGTGCCAGGAGCGCCATTAAGGCGCAACCGATTAGAAACGCCCCAAGCGGAATGGGGCACGTAATGATGAGGCTGCCGATCGCTGCGGCGAAAGTATTAGCCGATAGCGGAGAGAAGCTCCGCGTAGGTTGGAGCATGGCAGAGGTCAGGGTACTCGCCCCCCGACCTCTGCGGTGCTACAGGTGTATGGGGGTCGGGCACACGAAGCCCAAGTGCCCGGTGAAGGAGGACAGGAGCGGCTTGTGCTTCAGATGCGGAGCACCAGGTCACATAGCCGCTACCTGCAAGCAAGACTCGGCGTGCTCGGTGTGCGCCGCCTTCGGGCGGTCGGCCGACCACGTCATGGGCAGTCGCAGGTGCGACCCGCCGGCAATGAAGGGGATATCCCCTGAGCCGGCGGACCGCACCAGCGACTCCGCAGGAGAGGCGCGAGCGCGAGAGGCGCGAGTCCAGGCGCCAGAGGGGGAGGGGATGTCCGAGTAGTCGGCATCCCCGAAGGTAGGGAGCGCTCCCGCCCCCCTCTCAGCTGAGAGGGAGACGGGATGCGCTCAGATTCGGGAGTGCGGCTGCGGGAGCCCCTCGGGAACATTTTTTCCCGGAGGACTCCCGCAGGCGCAAAGGTCCCATGACGGCTGGACGTGGGGGAATTTTTCCCCCATCTCCACCCGTGGAGGCCAGCGGGTGCTGGGTTTGAGAGACCAGCACCCGCATTGCACCGGTCTCCGCGCGATGCGGGGCACTCAGGGTGTCACGGGGTGCTCCGCAGCTCCGTGCCTCACGGAGCAGAGAAGGGTCCGCATAGGGCGGACGCACACTGGTGGGGATCGTGGAAAGCATCCTAACACGATCACATAATCCCCACCAAGGTGTTAGACACCGCGGCGGTTTAGTGGGTAGGCCCCTGCGCACCACCCTGACGACATTTTATCGTCAAGTAGGTCCGCAGGGGAGAGTCCCACATAACGTGTTCGCCGTTCTCCCAAACGGCGGCGTATGCGTAACGCATTCCCCGCGAAAAAAAAAAAAAAAAAAAAAAAAAAAAAAAAGGTGCGTGAAGCAAAGATCTTTTTTTATGATCGAATAAGTTTAAAATAAAGTATCTTCAGCTCATTTTTGTAACGCCTTTTTCAATATCTCAATCCCATCTTTGCGCCAAATTTTCATGTACAACAGGTATTTCGGGACCCAAGTCCGGTGTTTGAGGTTCGGTGACAATTTCTGCATCAGGCAGATGTCTCTGTTAACGTTTCAATGTTTAAAATAGTTTCCGCACATAGTACTGAAGGGGATTCTAAATAAGCAAACTAAATAATTTTCATGTAGAAATTTCAATGCAGGCCTCATATGTCTTCTGCCCAGCATAATTTTTAACGTTAGTAAACCCAACATAAGTTCCGCCTCTATTTATGTCCCTACAGAACGTAATCGCCAATTCATAATTCTGTATATCTTTCCCTCCCAGCTTGCTTGCGTGTTGCACTAGCGATATTTTGGTGCATAATTTTAAAAGCAATAAGAGCATCAATAAAAATACTGTTTTCGGAAAGAAATCAGTTAAGATACTTCTTTCCATAACTTAAAATTTATTTGTATTAGAGCCATTTGCGACTTCCGATAGAAAACATCCGTACCTTAAGTATATTTTCTATCGTTTAAAATTAGTGAGTTACTTTGATTACTTTGTATAATCTACTTTTAAATTACCGAATTAGCAATTAATTGGCCTTTCGTTAAGTTGCTAACTACTTTATGTGCAGGTGGGACCAGCGACGTAACGTGCCTTTCTAGACACAGAGTTCGAGATAGTAAAATTTGGCACCCATCCGATGACCAGCTTGCTAAAGTTGATTAGTTTCCAAAATCGTGAACTGATTAAAGCCATTAAGCTCCTTATACTAGAAAATACAAACATATATGGAATTTAACATACCTATATTTGCCTCGACTTTTTAATTGCATTAAATAATTTGCGTAAAATATAAATAATATTATGCAACACTTTCAGGTTGACGACATGTCCACTATACATGTTTTTAAAATGGAATACCGTACCTAACAAATGGAAATTTCCATGAAATAACATATTTGTGTAACTTCCGGGCAAGTAAAATGAATAGCTGATTAGCATTCTTCATTTAACAATAATTAGTCATTCCGAGAATTTTCAATAACAGTCAATCAACTCAATGTTCGAAGCTACACTATTGTTAATCGCCATATTTCATCTATTTGTGAAAATATATGACAATGGTGCGCGTTTTGGTATATAGTCTGGGCTTGTTTCTTTCAGTTCACATACGAAGACAAAATTTTCAGTAAATCAGCAAACATGAGCAAAATCGTTTATTTTCTGGTCCTTATGGCAGTGGCTGTACAAATTGTAAGTACTTATTTGATCACATACAAAAATGAAAGCCAAATGAAATTATTTTATGTTACTTGATTTCGGAATCACTTAAACTATCACAGTATATATTAAAGTAGTATAATGTTTATCATTTTATTTGAATAATTTTATTTAAATTCCCGACAAATCAGTCACTCGTCGTTCCTGACATTACTAAAAAGATATTTTTTATTATCTACATTTTTTTTCAAAATCAATAGCATAACTTAAAATAATTAAGAATGTAAGAAATGACTAGTGTTGCTCAAGACTCGAAATCTTAGGTATAGATTCACTTTGGCAGAGTTCGCAAAGCTCTAGATTTAAATGGATCTTGAGTTCGACTGGAGATCTAGACACCTTTTAACAAGCCCTAAAATTGGAATTGAGTTTTTAACCGACTTCAAAAAAGGAGGAGTAAAAGCAGACTACCCTTATCTTTTAAAATTTTTGCTTAGATGAACTTAAATAAATATAAGATAAATTATTATAATAGAAAAATACTAGAAAAAATCGACTTGGGTCACAAGTGAATCTCAGGCGGAAATCGAACCCGCAACCTTTGGAAATCCGGTCCAATGCTCTCCCAATTGAGCTACCGAGCCTTGCGAACACTCGTCGAAATTTTCTAGTACCTTCCCGATTTTACGCTGTAGGCCAGCGTTGTTTCATCAATGAGAGGAACATCCTCTCGTATTCGAAAGAAACATTTTTACAAATGTTTGGTAAAAATGTTACAATGTTTACAAAATGTTTATAAAATGTTTACAAATGTTTAATAATTTATCTTATAAGATCGCATTGAAAATGCATAAAATATATAAAAATTATAAATCTAACATGGCTGTTTCATCTTAATCGATTGACCAAACATTTGTAAAAATGTTTCTTTTGAATACGAGAGGATGTTCCTCTCATTGATGAAACAACGCTGGCCTACAGCGTAAAATCGGGAAGGTACTAGAAAATTTCGACGAGTGTTCGCAAGGCTCGGTAGCTCAATTGGGAGAGCATTGGACCGGATTTCCATGGGGTTGCGGGTTCGATTCCCGCCTGAGATTCACTTGTGACCCAAGTCGATTTTTTCTAGTATTTTTCTATTATAATAATTTATTTTATAAGATCGCATTGAAAATGCATAAAATATATAAAAATTATAAATCTAACATGGCTGTTTCATCTTAATCGATTGACCAAACATTTGTAAAAATGTTTCTTTCGAATACGAGAGGATGTTCCTCTCATTGATGAAACAACGCTGGCCTACAGCGTAAAATCGGGAAGGTACTAGAAAATTTCGACGAGTGTTCGCAAGGCTCGGTAGCTCAATTGGGAGAGCATTGGACCGGATTTCCAAAGGTTGCGGGTTCGATTCCCGCCTGAGATTCACTTGTGACCCGAGTCGATTTTTTCTAGTATTTTTCTATTATAATAATTTATCTTATAAGATCGCATTGAAAATGCATAAAATATATAAAAATTATAAATCTTAAATAAATATTGTGATAATTTTTTGTTAGCCATTGGTATGTGTTGAGTTAGATATAAAGTTTAAATGGGTTCCTATCTTCTTGCGTTGTAAACGTAGAGAGCTTTTTCTATATTCCTAAATTGTGATCTTTTATTAAGATGTCTAACCATCTACTATTTCGGCCAAGCATCTCGATGACTAAGGCCCTCATTTATGGGGGACGTCTTTCATTGAGCTATCTTACTATTGTTTATAGTTATTACACTTGCATTTTTTGTTTTTTAATATTTTATTAAATCCGTTTTCTTTTTAATATTTTTTTTCATAAGATAATTCTAATTCTTACTTTGAAGTCGATGCTTTTTTATGCTCGAGTCTTTGTAATGAACTTTAGTTACTACTATGTAATCTTAACAAAACAAACATATCTCTCGGTGGGTTAATTTGTTTCACATAATATATTTTAAATCAGATCTGTTACGATTGATCCTTTTTTTCATATTTGGTCCAGATAAAACATACGTCCAATAAACTTCTTATAAAAGTTAGATAGAGTTCGCGTTTTATTAGTTTTTAAACTTGTGTCCTTAACATAATCTAGAAATGACAATTGATATCGGACTTTAATGTATTAACCATATAATTTACTTTTTTACAGTACGCAGTACCCGCTGAAAGTGATAAGCGTGGTAAGTAGCAACATTTATGGTTCGTGTATATACAAAAAAAAAACACTTTAGACACTTAGAGGACATCAACAATTTGTTCGCTCTACAAAACTATAAAAATAAATGAAATTGGCCAACTTTACTTGCGCAGGCACATTTTTTATATAACCGACCTGTAGTTTTTTCTATAGTTCTTATATTTTTAAGCCTGTATGTAAATCCGCCTCCACAGTCTTATATTGACGACTCACAGACTATCATTCATAATATTACTTACCTTTTGATGAAAAAAAAAATTACGATCCACTCCATTATGCTTATTGTGCATCATCAGTTTTTATTTTTTTTTCAAATAACGAAACTATAATCCACAAGAGGTAAGCAATGATATATATTCCTTGTCCTTTAAGAAAATAAATGTCAATTTAACTATATTGGTGGACCAAGTAGATCGAGTGTTTAAACAAAACATTTTTCCCACGCATCCTCTGAGCCGAACTGATTGAATATACAATACAGTGTGTTTAGTATATGAGTATACTCTAGTAGTATACTTATATATTAAACACTACTTATATACTAGAACTTGTAATATGCTATTGTATTAATTACTAGCGTCCCGTCCCGGCTTCGCACGGGTGGACAAAATTCTTTAAATTTTTTCTAGCATTCAATATAGCCTATGACACTCAGCAATAATGTGCCTTTCTATTGGTGAAAGAATTTTTAAAATCGGTTCAGTTGATCCCGAGATTACCCCTTTCAATTTAACAAATATACAAACACACAAACTTTACTTCTTTATAATATAAGTATAGATAAGTTATAGGTATTGTAAAGAGCGCGCGGCTCGAATCACAGTATAAACTAACCCTTGAATGGACAAACTGTTTAGGGTTTTGGTTTAACAGTCTTATTATATCACGATACAATATGGAACATATTTGCATTATTTTAAAATTTTTATGTATTGATATCAGAACCAGCTGCTGCTGCCAAGGGGGTGGAACGCCAAGGACAGCAATTGGCAGGTAAAACAGAAGAAACTGCTGGTAGTAAGACTCTTACGTTACTAATCTTGCATCACTTCATAGTATAAAACAAAGCCGCTTTCTCTGTCTCTATATCCCTTTGTATGCTTAAATCTTTTATCTACTCTAATACTATAATACAAAGATTCTAAAACTGAAAACAAAATGCTTATGACAAACATTACGTACAGGCCAAAAATAATAAAAAAAAAGTTTCATTACGATACAGGTCTTGTATGGACACCTGTAACATAATATAACTTTTTTATCATAACGATACACCTATACAACCTCCAGCTGGACCAAGGAGGTTGAACCTCTACTTTAAAAAGGTTTCAATGAACGAGTCCTCGACGACCGACGCAACACGCATGCGCAATTGATGTTTGCACCTTGGCGCCAACATTTGACATTTAAATAAATTTGTTGTTATATTCAGCGTTTTATTTGCAATATTGTTTTACATATTATAGTATGAGAGTAGATAAAGTAGTGTATGACACTGTTCATAACTTGGTCTTATAACACTCGTGTGATACTGTAAAAAAACTCGCCTACGGCTCGTTTTTTTAAAACACACTCATGTTATAAGAACCCTTATTATGCAACAGTATCATAAACTACTATTTTTATCATAACGATACACCTATACAACCTCCATCTGGACCAAGGAGGTTGAACCTCTACTTTAAAAAGGTTTCAATGAACGAGTCCGTGACGACGCAACACGCATGCGCAATCGATATTTGCACCTTGGCGCCAACATTTGACATTTAAAAATTTGTTGTTATATTCAGCGTTTTATTTGCAATATTGTTTTACGTATTATAGTATGAGAGTAGATAAAGTAGTGTATGACACTGTACATAACTTGGTCTTATAACACTCGTGTGATACTATAAAAAAACTCGCCTACGGCTCGTTTTTTTAAAACACACTCGTGTTATAAGAACCCTTATTATGCAACAGTATCATAAACTACTATAAAATTACGCAACGGATTTTGATGCGGTTTTTTTAATAGATAGAGTAATTCAAGAGGAAGGTTTATATGTATAATACATGCATAATATAGTAGAGCATTGCATCCGTGCGAAGCCGGGGCGGGTCGCTAGTATTAAATAAATATGATCTTAGTTCAAACTGCAACTTAGTATAACTAGTCACAATTTGTCACGAGCTGCGGGTTTAATATAGTCAAATAAACTAATCGATTAATTCCGATATTTCATTATTTTAATAACTTACACACAGTATAAAGCCTTTCAAATAAAGTTTCAAAACAATACACACACCAAATATTTCAGAAATTATCTCTTCAATTCCGTCGCAGAATATCCCAGTCACGTGATTAAACCATGATCACAATAGTCCAATAACTTGCTCGAGGTCGCTTATTAAATCACTTTTCAATACGCTCCAAATTTCTTTAAAGTCGCTTCAAACGTTTCCAAAATCAGAACTCCTCATAACGCGGCCGCGCTTGTCTTTAAATATACAACTACACAGTCGCAAATGTTCTAGAATCATCACGTCGAGTCGATATAACGAATATTGTTCGCGAACCGTCTTACGCGGCACCGAGCGTGTTAGCTATCTCTGTCGTTTAGTAGGTATAACTACTTTTATTACGCAATTTTTTATATCTACGCACTCCGTTCAATAACCGCAGCTCCTTTTCGTAAGTTTTCTTAAATAAACGATCGTCGCTATACTTCACTGTCGTAACACTGACGTCACAATATGTATGTAACATAGGTTATAATTAGAAATATTGTACTCATAGCCAAACAAAATTGGTAAAAAATCGGCAATTAATTTTCGTGTTGAAACAAGTGTTTTTCCAAGATATTAACAGTGCAACAAACGCGTTAAAAATTACTCTCCCTGAGATAGCTTTGTAAATTTGTTTTGCTGAAAATCACTCGAAAGCAATGAATCCAAGACACATAAAGATTTCTGAAAATCTCGCAAATTAAAAATGCTAGTGAAATAAATTGTGTTTGATAGATAGTTAAATACAAGAAATATTTCATAGAAGTAACAATATAAATTTAAATAAAGGAACTATAAAAAATCTTATTTTAAAACCAAAATAGATAACAAAACAACTATTTTACGGATTTTACGCGTAGTTTATTTTATATTTTACCTTGACATTTCCACTCCTTCACAGGAGCCGTGCTCACAGGATGACTAAGGCAATGGTCGTCATATATTTTTTACTACCTTCACATTATTTAAATCGGCCACGTTCCTATCTGCTAATTTTTTGTTAAATATAAATCAAATTGTTTTATTTTACATTTTATTTAGTTATTAAATTCTCACTACAATTACATTATACGAGTACACTACCGAGTCTAGCAACAGTTCAGAAATTGGGAGGCCCATCCGAGAAGAACTAGCATAAGAAACTCGTGCAGGGTGGACTTACCTCCGTCGGATGGATCGGCTCCTGTAAAGGAGTCGAAACGTCAGGTTTAAATATAAAATAAATTATGCGCAAAATCCGTAAAAAAATATTTTATTCTTTGTAATGTGCGCGTAAGAACTAAATAAAAAGAGAAAATGCAACATATGTCTACAACTTTACAATTTGCTCAAATTTTAGTACTTTGCGTTACCTTTACGTGCTGTCATTGCTGCGGTAATACGGTTTGGCATGCTATTCGCCAAAAATTCTTATACGATGTTGTATATATATTAAGGAAATCTTTTCCAACTCGATATTATAAACTAATTGTATTTCTATTAACTTTTATAGAATCTGCTGGAAACTTGATGAAACTCCCTTTCGAATTCATGAAACCAATATTTTCTTTGGGCAAAACGATGGTTAGCGATGGAGAGAAGTTTCTAGGTAAGCTCTTTATTGGTAAGGTGGGTCTCAAAACTATCACAATTAAAAGTAAAATCATTGTCTCTACAATTTTTGCTAGTATTAAAAATTTACTATTTATGCACTTTTGCTAGATTGTCCGTAACGGTATTATTTTCTAGCTGCCTTTTTTCTTTTACGATCTTTTAATTCGTGTTAATTTTGGCAAACGATTGCAGCACATTCAATTATTTTTAAGTAATTAATACTAAGTAATAAAGTGGTGTGATAGCTACTTGACTACGTATCTCGTCTATGTATAAATATTATATTATAAATATTATATTCATCCTGAAGAGATGGTGCTGGTATAAAGATTAAAAACAGGAGAGTCTGTTAAGGTCTCGCTAGCTCAATTGGAAGAGTACTTGTCCGGATAGCCTGTGGGTTCGAGTCCCGCCTAACGCCGATTAGAAGTAATTTTTTTTAGTAAAATTTTTATGATATTTTATAAAACCACGTTAACAACCTTAAATCGGATATGAATGAAGTAAATCCAACATTGATGATGAACTTACGTAAATATAACTTATAACATTATTATATAGAGATTATTTACTTTAAGAGAGTGTTATGTTGTTGACCGTATTTACAAAATATTTGGCATGATAATGAATTATAATATTCAACTCTCTTTTTTAGGATCCATTTCCGAAGGAGTGCCGAATGTACCAGCTAAAAACTGAATAAACAACCCAGTTCAAAAATAGCAATGTTACTTCACACAATAAAATATGTCTTTCTTTATTTCTAAGAAATAAATGGTATGAAATAAATATGAAATGAATATAATCACCTCTTTTTTGTACATAACACATTATCCTTCTAAAGAGAATCATCTATTGTTAACTAAAAACACTAGTGCGCTTTAAAAAATAACACACTTTAACTTTAAAATGAAGAAAATGTGATGGTTTTGGGAAGTGCATCCAAATCCTACGTTGTTGTTTGTTTATTTAAATAATTATTAAAGTTTTCAATTTGTCTATAGTAATAGCAAAATAGTTCTACAATTTTGTATATTAAGTGGTTAAAATGCTGAGACCTGTAAAATAATTCTGTGTTGGGATTCTAATGGATTAGAAAAAACAAAATATGGGGAGATTAATAGGTAACATACCTTTGAAAATCCTAGTCAAGTTAATATTTCTCGAAAAAATCATGCCAATAAAGTAACTAATATGACAGAGTGGGTGTCCACGGGTTATTCATTATTCTCCTGTGATTATTGTGACAAGTGACCTCAAGAGTAGAAAGAAGTATACTTAATATACCAATTAATTGGCACAAGGGCGACATTTTAAATCTGGTCTTTCACTGTTGTTTCCAGATATTTTTAAAAACACCAAAATCTGAATAACTTGCCTTCTTACTACTTTTTACTCGCCACTGAGCTACGGCATATAATTATTGAAATTATATCATGTCGTCGCTCATACTAGTATTGAATATCGTGAATAATAATTAAAGATACAAAATAAACAACTTTTAAACACGCGTGATGTTAGTGACCCTGTTTCTCTCTGTTTAATAATAAGTGACGATAACAGTAGGCACTGTACATTTAGTTCATTGTTATTGGGAATTTTTCATATACCTACCTCTTAGAAGTTAAAGAAAAGTTTTCAACAACTATTTTGACCATGACTTTGACATTGTGTCGACCAGTACATTGACCTGTTCAATACACGTAAGTATTGGCAATGCTCGAATTACATACATTTTTTTATTTTACATTTAGCATATACATATGAATGAGTATTGCAAGTACTTTATGAATAATAAAATAATAAAATGCAATTAAACCAGTCTCCAATTAATAAAACGTTATTTTTCTCACTTTATCTTTATACTATAACAATAAAATATGAGCATTCTATAAGCATAATGTTATTACATTGTGGAAAGGTCCAATTTTAACACATTTTTGTGCGTCATCTTCGCATTGTTTAGGTGCCTCAATAAATACATTTTTAATAGTTAGATAATTAAATAAATTTAGTAAATATCATACTTTCAGTTATAAGACTACGTTAGAGAAGATACACAACATATACGCATCAAACACATTTGTACAAATTAACGCAATACAATATTTGCTCAAGTGTAAATTATTGAAATAAGACCACCTCAGTGATATATAACCAAGGAAATGAGAAATCGTTTTAGTATAGCGTCATTTCATATTGGGGGTTGTTGAAAGAAAATTTAAAAATGAACAAAGTTATCTTATTTTTTCTTATTACCATAGTTGCGGTGCAAATTGTAAGTATTAAGTATTTATACTAAACTTTCAAAACTTTAACTGGACATGAATTTCTTAACAAATCAATAAAATCTGTGCAAAGAGCAAGGTGACAAACGTTGATAGTTTTAAAAAAAGAAAATGGTTTAAGTGAAAATCAGCAGATTTCTTTATTTATTCACTTTAAAGAAACGTCGACAACGAAGTTAATGGCAATGAAGAGAAGACAATGCGTTCCGAAACAGACGTCGTGTGAAATATGACGCGCAGTGATAGTTACCTATCTATAACCTGAATCCTCTCTTTACATAAATATAAATTATATAAATTAGTACGAGAAAACGGAATCCATTTATCAAATGCTTATAATGATATCTCTCTTGTATAATATTCTTTTAATGACACCTCATAGCCAAATGTAATATATTAGGTCGGGGAAAAAGTCTTTTCGCATATACTATGTATAAACTTGTAATAAAATATCTTTGGCTGTACCACAAAGTAGATAATATACAGAGACACCACTTAGTACAAGAAAATGGTTACACCCTAAAACTGGTTATTCAACTGGCTATATTGCTTTCCTTCTATTTTACGATAGATGACACTAGTGAGAACACAAATAACACGATACGTATTGCCATCTAGTGAGACACTAAGAATACGGTTATCGCTTGTTGTTGTTAGATGGCGCTTCGTTATAGCCTACTCACAGACGTTGGTGGATGCGTAATCAATCGAAGTTTCGTATGTCAGTAACAGTACCTACATTAAAATATCTTTATTCACGGTCGCGGGGTTTAACGTTCCAAAAATATGCCGCGAATATAGAAACTGTGAATATGGAATGGTAATTAGTATGGAATCATAGGGGATGCGTTACAAGTTACAAAATAAAACGAATATTTATAAAAATAAAATCAATTTGAGCTGTAGCATTATAAATTTACCTTTTAAGAGTAAGGCTCCTTTCCATTGATCGATCAGCTTTCATGATCACAAAGTTAATTTGCGTATAAACCTTCACTCAGACTTTTTAAATTTAATGTAGGTATTCCTTACCAAGCGGACCTATGAGTAGTTCGATCCTCGTCGATGTACTACGAACGTAGAACTACTCTATTACCACGAGGGGTAATATTCTTTTTTTAACTTGCTTTTGTATTGTGTCGGTAAGGTTTGTTTTAATTGACATTAGTCCACTTGGTCAAATCTTTCATGAAAGCCGCCTGGGCATATACCAGAACTGAAATAATGCCGCTACTTTAATAAAAGACTGAATCTCTTTCTATTTACTGTTTTCATCCTCGAATAATGAAATTTTTAGCCGCGAATACAGGAACTGTGTTGCTATTTTTTATCTCTCGGATAAGGAAACCGTAAATGGGGAACTTTTACTGTATTGACGGAACATTGCGAACGATTTTAGGAAACCACTTTCTTAGCTATTCTAACTATGTATTAGGGGTTAAAGTATGAAATTGCCGATTTGTACTGAAAATCTATATTGTTTATTTTTTAAATTTTTAACAAATTTATTTAATCAAAATAGTTGCCATTATTATCTATACATTGCTGCCATCTAATGGGAAGGTCATTAATGCCTTTGCGATAGAATTCCGACGATCTAGACTGCACAAACTGTGTGAAAGCATTTTGTACTGCCTCCTGGGAAGAAAACTTCTTGTCACGTAGATAATTGTCCAAATCACGAAAAAAATGGTAGTCCGTTGGAGCAAGGTCTGGTGAATACGGAGGATGACGAATGGTTTCTAACTGCAGTTCCTGAAGGGTCAAAATGGTTTCTCGTGCTGTGTGAGGTCTCGCGTTGTCGTGGAGCAATAATGGTGAAGATCGATTCATGAGTCGGGGCTGTTTTACTGCTAGTTTTGTCAACATGGTTCGGAGTTCGGCACAATAGACATCTGCCGTTATTGCTTGACCAGATCGGAGAAAACTATAGTGAATAACACCATGCTGAGACCACCAAACAGTTACCATTACCTTTTTATTGGTAAGTTTTGCTTTAGGACACTGTTGTGGCATTTGACCTGGGGTCAGCCATTGCATTTTTCTTTTCCGGTTATCATAAAGAATCCACTTTTCATCACATGTTACAATTCGATCCAATATTCCTTCATTTCTGTACCGGTTCAACAAGGCAACACAAGTTTCAACACGCGTTTCTTTCTGCAGATCAGTCAAATCATGAGGCACCCATTTTTCGTATTTTTTTATTTTATTGATTTGACGCAAGTGAGTCAATATTGTGGGTAAGGTAACGTTAAACCATGCCGCTAATTCCTGGGTACTTTGACTAGGATCGGCTTCCACTATCTCTCTTAATTCATCGTTATTTACCTGTGTGGGCGGTCTTCCTCGTGGCTCGTTCTTTAAGTCGAAATTTCCATCACGAAAGCGTTTAAACCAAAATCGCACGGTGCGTTCATTAGTAGACCCCTCTCCAAACGCAGCATTGATATTGCGGGCTGTTTCTGCCGCGTTAGTTCCGCGTCGGAACTCGTATTCAAAAATAACTCGAATTTTCGCAGTATCCATCTTTCTTGTCTAAATTGAATAACAAAAACAATTGAAAGTCGATATTCAAATGTTTTACATTTTTTAAAAAAAGAACATCATAGAAACCATTTAAAAAAAGTTTCATTCGAAAACCTCAAACCATGAAGATTCTATGTCAATTCAAAGAACCTATTGCAATAAAACGGCAATTTCATACTTTAACCCCTATTATTTTGACGTGACAACGTCTTATAAATTGGTTTGCCGGGTGACACTTTAAGAAACTGCGTTACGCTCCGCTCACGTTATGCGCTTACAATGAGAGCGAGTGAGAGGCACGCGTCCCTTCCACTCGGGCATGGTTAGCCCGCCTAAGAGCGAGAGAGACAGACATAAAAAGTGGAAGGGACGCGTGCCTATAAATTAATGTTTTAAATATAATTCTTTGTATAAATAAATGTTTTAAATTGTTACTATTATTTCATCCTTCTTCCTACTATACGAATGAATATTCACATTAAAATTATTTTACCACTCAAAGTCGTTGTCACGTAAAACTTTCGCCCGTATACCGACTTTACAGGCAACCAACCAGTTTTTTTTTACTCATGTTTGGCTCAGGTTTACAAACGTGTCGCGTATTATACCTATTTGGAAAATTGTTTTTTTGTTTCAAATGAAACTAAAAAAAAAAACTTTCTAGTTTATTCCTTTGTTATCAGGTCAGGGCCAGGTGACGTGATCCTGGAGAAATTGAGGGAAATAAAATATTAGAGGCACACCTATCGAGATTTAGGTATTTTAAATAGTAACTGGTGCAGTTGTTACTGAAAACACCCGTGGCCGTAATAGGTATGGTTGCATTTTATTGACGGACAAAACATTTGTCACTATCACATGTACGTACCTACTTTTCAGTGACTGAGAGTTATTTTATTCGTCGATAAAATGTCGACCATCTTAAAGGGTTTCAGGATTTCATGATTGGGCCTACTAATGTACTTCCGATTGGTCTAACATAGCACAGTGTTTTATGGAACCAAAAAAATTTACACAATACAAATTGAGGTTTTTACATAAATATATAATTTATACCCTAAAAAAGCATGAGTTCAATTCCCAGAAGTCTAACTCCAATACTTTTTGAGAAAAAAAATCATGAACTTATCGTGACCTGTGACCTATGAAATCTAAAATATTTTTTATAAAATGAATAGAAAGTGAATAGAATAGTAGTTTATGAAATTGGTACATAATGAGGGGTGTAAAACCTAGTTATGTGCAGTTTCATACAATACTTTATATAATCTCATACATTGAATATATCAAATAAAAGATAGAGATTGATTCAGTTTATTTATTGGTTATTATAAGTGTTAACATTTTGTATATTACAATGACTTTACTGTTAGTAGATTAAGAGTGACTGCTGCCGCAGTCTCTAAAATGTCGGGCTGCGTTAAATTTTCTTCACTTTCAGTATCAGATATTTTAATAAACAATAATAATTATCCAGCGAAACAACAAAGAATTGCAAGAAAACGTATTATGGCGCCAAAATTTCCGATATCACCGCGCATGCGCCAAAGCGTGCTCAGCCACAGATAAAAAATGAAAAAAATGAAACAGTGCTTTACGAATTGGCGCAGTATTATATCAATGGTCTGTAATCAAAACGTAATGAAAAAATAGTAGTTTATGATACTGTTGCATAATAAGGGTTCTTATAACACGAGTGTGTTTTAAAAAAACGAGCCGTAGGCGAGTTTTTTTATAGTATCACACGAGTGTTATAAGACCAAGTTATGTATAGTGTCATACACTACTTTATCTACTTTCATACTATAATACGTAAAACAATATTGCAAATAAAACGCTGAATATAACAACAAATGTTTAAATGTCAAATGTTGGCGCCAAGGTGCAAATATCGATTGCGCATGCGTGTTGCGTCGTCACGGACTCGTTCATTGAAACCTTTTTAAAGTAGAGGTTCAACCTCCTTGGTCCAGCTGGAGGTTGTATAGGTGTATCGTTATGATTAAAAAGTTATATTATGATACAGGTGTCCATACAAGACCTGTATCGTAATTAAACTTTTTTTTTTATTATTTTTGGCCTGTACGTAATGTTTGTCATAAGCATTTTTTTTCAGTTTTAGAATCTTTGTATTATAGTATCAGAGTAGATAAAAAATATTATAACATTCTTTTGTTAGACAAATAGTGTTGTATTTTTTTTTTTAATTTCATTACGATATACTATTTGTAAAGTTCGTCAATATAAACTCGTTTTGAGTTGAATATTTTGAATTTTACGATGTGAGAGTAGATAAAAGAATATATATTTTAATAAATACTAGCGACCCGCCCCGGCTTCGCACGGATGCAATGCTCTACTATATTATGCATGTATTATACATATAAACCTTCCTCTTGAATTACTCTATATATTAAAAAAAACCGCATCAAAATCCGTTGCGTTGTTTTAAAGATTTAAGCATACAAAGGGATATAGGGACAGGAAAGCGACTTTGTTTTATACTATGTAGTGATGAGTGAATCGGACATAATCACACGCATATAAACGCATTTCTTTAGCTTAAAAATCCATTGGTTTGGGAGCAGCTTTTTTTGTTATTTCGTATTTATTATTTTCTCTCCCTAAAAACGAAAAAGTGGAACCTACAACTTAAATAGAAATATACATAAATGAGCCACGTCCCACTATTGCGGCGATTAGAAGATATTCATTTTAAAAGGAGATGTTCCAAATCTGGCCTGCACCTTGTACATATATTCAAAAAACGTGAAAAAATCATGAGATCAATAATAAAATACCTAAACTATAATCTTTTCAGTATTTTACTTGCGATTTTATTTTAAAGTGATTTTTTTATAATAACAGGCAACAATTATGACACAATGAATCCGTTCCTAAACCATAATAACCATAATTCAAAGTGTACGGTTAAATGTCAACTCCAAATGAAATTAATTTTTATAATGTAATTAAAAGATATGCTGTTAGAAATTAATGACTGAATAATTCATGATTTGGTTATAACCAAAGAAAATACACTTAATCATAATAAAAATCACAGTTTCCTGGATATATTTTTTCATGTTTACTACTACTAATTCGGTTGTGATTTCTGAACGGACACTCATTGAAACGTCAAACTACCAAAATGACCACGGAAAGAATGTTTTCATCATGCCGTGTTTTACATGCGACGAATGCTTCAGACAACGACAACCACAGTGGACTCTGTTTTTTTTGACTCGGCTAGTTATTTTTTGGAACTTTCTTTCTTCTATACTTGTTGGACTTGGCTGTGTGATTTGGACCCTGATATTTGCTACTGTTATTTGGATTTCGTCGTTTGGAATATTCTTCAATTTCTCTTCTCCGGTATGTAAAATATAATAATTACAATAATACAAAAACATAATAGTACGGTGCACCGCTTAGTTTAAGTGTGGGTCCCATTCTCATTGTATTAATTTTTTCAGACATGGCGCATTGTTTGCTATGCTTGTCTGCAATGATTGAGGATGAGCAGTATTACATGATATGTAATATTGGCCCAGAAATAAATACTATCATTGAACAGAAACTTCAACATGAGGTAATTATATATTATAGAACATTATTTTCGGTAATATGAATTCACTAGATTTTTTTTTAATTATGTACATTATAGAATACATTTTTTACCCTTTTAATTTTTGATATCACCCATGATCAATCAATAAATTACTCAATAATATCACTCAATCACTCCAACTAAGAAGGCAGTTTAAGGATTTTTGTTTAGATTACAGAAGATGGACTGATATGTGCTCAATGTTTTGAAAATGTTTTGAAAATCTTTGAACACAATGTTAACTTCTAAAACTACAACATTATACATTCCACTTGAAATCTATAGTAGTTTTGGACTAAAGTCCAAATAAGATAATGAGCTTTTATTACACAGTCACACATTCAAATTCTCTATATGTCCTAACTGTCTACAAAGCCTATGGTTGATAATGGTGGTAAATATCTAGTAGCAATTGTTTGAAGACAATTTGTCTTTGAAATCAAACAAAATAATATTTTCATGAGAAGGTATATGATAATATAATTATTTTTTTAACAGATTCCACTTGGAGGGCTAGTATGTTATGCCTGTTGGGTTGCAGCTTGTAGAAATGTGCAACATGCCATTAACAGCATTATAAATGTTGAAGAATTACAAGAGCCAGGCTTATCTCAGCCACTATAGAGATTTCTGTGTGTGGTGTGGTATATCATTGTTCCGAAGAAACACCCATGTTTTGTCAGGGCCAGAGAGAGACGAAGTTGTTGCTAGGATTTATCCCAGTGAGGTAATTGTTGAGTTTTTGTATATCTAAATAAAAGACCACTTTTTAAATTGCTTCAATAGTTTTTGAGTTTATTCTTTACCAAACTACTAACCTTTATAATATTAGAACAGATGCACAGATACAGGTTAGTATGGAAGTATTGATATGAAGTACGAGGTTCATTCTTTGTTTACTTAGAATTTTATATTCTGGTTTTAATTTTTTTCTCAAAAATACAAAGCTTAAAAAATGTCATTGTTTCAGATGCCGCAGCATGCCGTTGTTTGTTCCAACTGTTTATCTTGATCAAGAGAAAATATTCGAATTGTGGGAGGCCATGTTACAGAGACAGAAACATGCTGGACTCCTTACTGTAGGTTGCTGTGCTCATGTGATGACCATTGTGTGGTATTTAGGTTGGGCTCTATACCAAGATAATATAGAAGCACCGGTGTCATTTCTTGATGGAATTCTGGTCAGGCAGGATATCGAAAATGAATCATAATAAAACATTTTAAAAGATGTTGTTTTTATTTTATAAACTGTAATTCCTTCCATTTGTTTGTTTATTACAACCTCAGTAATGAGTTCATTTTATTTACAACCTGGTGAAACTTATGGATATACCTAGTGAGTGTATGAATTCTCTATCGATGTAGAGGTGACCGTGGGCATATATAACAATCTCTGATCACGATACAAGCAGAAGACGTGGGAGATCGTAGTTTTTCTTCTTATCCAGTAGTTCCTTAATACTGCCTGAATGAGGGTGACGCGGCTAAATTAGGGAAGAAAAGCCTTTTCTCTTTTATCCATTTTAAGCGCTCCAATAAGGCCTTAATCCTTAGATAGATTTAGACATAGTTCAACACACGACACATCACCATACGATACGATTTAAATATTTGCCGTACCATACATCACATAGATTGGTGATCAGTTATTTATTTACTATTTCATCTTCTTTTATTGGATTTCCCAATTTATAGATTTCGCCAATGTCAAATGTAAAAGTAATATAAATAATTAGTTACAATTAACCAGAAATAAATGAGCTTGGTTAGTTGAATGCACAGATGAGTAAGATTATGTCTAAATGTCAAACCAAACAAATGTCAGTGAAAACAAATATGGGGCGTGTTGCCTGTAATAATTGTAGTAAATGATTTACTGCGGCATATTTAAGTCAAAATGAGCCAAATAGTTAATGAAAACACACTTATTTATTAATGTCCTTTCTTAATTATATGTGTACAAGGTGCAGGCCGGGGCTCCATACATTCGTGGAACATCTCCTTTTTATGCAAGGGTTGTCACCGAACTTGATCTCGACGAAAATTTTTAAAATATTAATATGTGTATTATTTTTGAACGAGAACATCGATTTTCGTTTTCGGGTCTGGGTGTTAACTGTTAATTGTTTGTTTTGTGTGTTTCGGAGACCCAATTAGACACAAGTTCATGCCTGCTTGCTTCTAAGGTTTTTTGTTACAAAAATAGGAAAATACCTGTTAACCGATTTATGCCCACGACTTTGTACTATGCTTTTATTTTCTGATCGAATGCAATTTTTTTTAAAGATGTCTATATTCTATGAATAAAAACAAGATAAAGATACAAACCTGTCTGTCACCGGGGTGAACCCGGCATTCTTCTTCGCAATGTTCTCCACTTTTAACACTCTCACTCGACAACCGACCAGGATAAACTAGGTAACACTAAAGCTTATCAATAAAATTTCATACATGTATGCGATCAACTGATTAGATTGATTTGTATGAGAAGTTACTTTTTCGCGGGGTCACAGATCCATGGCACCGTATTGCCTCAGCAGGGGCTTACCCAACCTACTGAGAGCCATAGCCAAAGACTATACCTCACCGGGCCCATCTCAGCCACTGGTAAAATTATTAAAGCCTTCGCCACTAGTATTTTTTCGAGCGATGTAGAAAGGCACAATAACCCTACTTCTAAAGCGGCAAAGCCACAACCTTATACGCCTAAAGAAGCTCTTAATATGATAATAGATAGACAGTTAAGTAACATGTAAACAAATAAGGGCAGATCTTAATAGGAGAGGATACCCAGCCTATCCCTCATTACAAGGCGACTGAGTCCTGAAATAAATTCTGGCGTCAAGTTAAAGTAGACGTGGTGCACTAAAAAGGTGCCGGCAGGTGATGAGGTTTACCTAGATCGATTTTAAATGTGAATGAATTTCTAAATCTAAAATTTCATCACAATCGTTAGACCCGTTTCCAAGAAACCAATTACATACCAACATATTTATATAGGTACATGCAAGAATTGCTCGTTTAAAGTATAGGATGTGTGTATATGTGTTAAATTATTTCAATCAACATAGTTTATTTTTTCGACCATTTGGCGTGTAAGGTACAAAATTAAAGATGTGGTCGAACATACATAAAGTATTCCTATATTACCACATCTACATTAGGTAGGTAGTATATGTAAGTATATTGTATTCGTCTATAAGTGTTGTTAATTTATTCAATTCATTGACGGTATCAATTAACAAACAAAATGAAACATTTTCATTTAACACATAGTTGATCTTTGTGACAACCCCAGATCATGAAAGTTGACCTTTATGTAAATTCTATCATAACTTCTTAAAACCGCAAAAGTGGGATTTTGTTTATAGAACCTTTCTATACTAAATCCAGGTTCCACTTTTTCCGATTTTTGGAGAAAAAAAATAAAATCAAAATTTAAAAAAATACGTATTACTCAGAAAGTAGGACACTTATGAATAAAATAAAATTGCAACATTATGCCTTCAATAATTCATTATCAAGTGGCAAATATCTCATGGACAGATATGGAACCTTTTTGGATAGAAGAGAGATGGAAGTCGTTTGAAGAAATTAAATTGTTATTTTTTTATATGCGCAAAGAACAATGGCGAAATATTCTTTGAGATATTTTTGAGCGTCTTGAAATATTCTTTCTACAGAACGAAATGAAATAATTTTCTACATTTTTACATCAAAAGCTTATAACTAGTAAGAGCCAGAATAAAAAACACTGCTTTTAGGGACATATCATTGATTGTTAAATGAAACATCGAAATTCCGCTAGGTACCATTTTCTTTCGTGTTGCCATTTTATTATAATTGTTCGAGTTATGTAACAATCGGTTTCAAGATATCCTGATAAGTTCATTTAATTGTTTACTATTATAATATACCTATCTATACTATACTTTGTGTTATTTAAAAATAAATCAAGTACGTACGTATTAAGAAATATGTAGTGTTTTCTTCTTTTATTGCAACATTATTATAGCAACACTGCTATTTTTTTCTCCCGTGAAACAGGTGCAACATACTTACCTACTTAATGAGTATATTATAATTCTACTTATTTTTTAAGTAGCTACTAACAGGCAGAAATAAGATGGCATACACTCAATTTTAAGCGACCTATTAGTAACGATAGCATTGCTAAAAATGTGGTTAAATATGTTGATATTCTAACAGACGTTGATTGAATTTAAAAGAAAAAGGTTACCATAATTGTCTGTATATATCGATTACGGCGATAAAATCGAATTTTATCGATAGTGGGTAACACTTCAGCAGCGACTTAAACGATAGGTTCCTATTAATTTCAACAACATTGCATACCTAATTACCTACATATATAACAGATTATAATAGATACATTTTCAAACAATTTTTCAATTTACGGTGGTCTTGATAATAACTATTTGTTTATTAATCAGAGTGAATGTTATCGATTGATATAATCGATTTTGTGACAACACTACCGTAACTTAATCTTAAAAACTTCGAAGCTTAATATCTTTTTTTCCTGGCCTCTTAAATAAAAAATTCTAAGACACGCAGTTTCAGGAATTAATGGTTGATCATTTTAGTATTTTTTAATCTTAAGACGCATCAATTTTAGGTCAAAGAAAATGATGTATGGGAGTTCGCCATTGTTCTTTAAAAACTTTACTACTTCATATAGTTTTTTACTGAAAAAAGTGATTTGGAAATTGAACTCTTGCCTTTATTAGGGTATAAATAATCGATTTATGCAAAAACCTTAAGGTGTAAATTATTTTGTTTCCATAAAACCCGCCATCTAGCGTTACAATTGCAAAACACTTCGTAAGCCTCATAGCTGAAAAGTAGTCACATGTAGCCTATACTTTCGTATTCTCAATTGATTATTTACGGTGTTTCTTATCTTCAAATTTAGGAGTCGAATTAAGGTTGATGTGAAGTTGTATATATAAAATATGCTAGTCCTTATTTTAATCTCAATATTTTTACTTAATTCGTCTTATTTCTAAACACGTGAAATGTTATAATTTACAAATGTTAATGGTAGTGACATCTATTGCGGTTTTTAAGAATTAAAAATCTTTTGTATGAAATGGTACCCCATGGCTGTACTATTTGTATCTGGCTGGTTTTCATGACATTAAACAGGTAGGTAATATTTCAAAAAAAAGAATCAAATTAGGAACATTTTGTTGCCCATTATTTTTCATTTGTTTTTCTTTCTGTCAAAATGAGCGAATTAAATGAAGAAATTAGATACATTTTAAAATTTAATTACAAAAAGGGAAAAAATGCAACGTAAGCCGCGAAAAAAATTTGTGATGTTTAAGGACCTAATGCAGTGTCAGTAAGAGTAGCACAAAGTTGGTTTAAGCGTTTTCAATCCGGGAATTATGATGTCAAAGATGCACCTCACTCTGGTCGCCCTGTTACGGATAAAATGAACGCTATTTTTGGAAAAGTTGAGCAAGATCGGCATAACAGCAGATAACATAGCTGAAGAACTGGGAATTGACCACAAAACAGTTTTGACCCATTTGAAAAAAGCTGGGTACACAAAAAAAGCTCGATATTTGGATGCCACACGAGCTCACTGAAAGAAACCTAATGAACCGTGTACTCATTTGCGATTCTTTATTGAGACGTAATGAACCCCAACCGTTTTTGAAGAGATTGATAACTGGTGATAAAATGTGGATCACGTATGACAAGAAAGCGCGAAAAAGGTTTTGGTCAAAGGTCGGTCAGGCTTTACAGACTGTGGCAAAACCTGGGTTAACTCGCAATAAGGAGATGCTGTCTCTATGATGGGATTACAGATGGCAGAACCATCGATTCAGATCTCTACTACCAACAACTGATGAGATTAAAGCAAGAAGTTGAGAGAAAGCGGTCGGAATTGATTAATAGAAAGGGTGTGGTCTTTCATCACGACAACGCTAGACCACATACATCTTTAGCCACTCAGCAAAAATTAAGAGTTTGGCTGGGTGGTGTTAATGCATCCGCTACATAGCCCTGCAAGGTCAGGGCTATGTAGCGAAATCACTTTCAGATTTCCACCTGTTTCGGTCTCTCCAGAACTCTTCAGGCAGTGTCAGGTTAACATCAAGAGAGGACTGTCAAAACTACTAGTTACGTTTTTTTGATCAAAGTCCCAAAATGTCTACAGGAACAGAATCATGTCTTTACCTACAAGATGGCAAAAAATCTACGAACGAAATGGCACATACATACTGTGATTAAATGTAAATTCACTTTGAAAAAAAAGTCTTCAATTTTTATATAAAATGCGAAGAAACTTTTATCCCACCTATTAGTTTGTATTTTAACAGTGAGGCATATATGATGCGATAAAAACTCCTTATTCGCAATGCACTACTTTAAGACGATTTCATAAATCTGGGCCCTAATTCTGTACGGCACATTAGATTCCACACTTATATCGTACCCCGCGCAAACCACATCGATATCGTGTCTTGTTTATACCGTAAGGTAAGGTAAGTTACGTTAGCCGTATGTTTGATAGAAGCCATATTGCAGAGCGTTTTTTAATTTTTCATAAAAATATATCAATAATGTCATGTTCCATTAAAATGTAATGGAACATGACATTCATTATAGTAAAATCCAAACTTTAAGCTTTGTCTTTAACCTACGTACATTCTGATTAAAAATGTCAAATTTAGTGTTGCTCTGCTTTCTAGAAGTTTTATTTTCATCTGATGGGTTAATTCAGGGTTTGACCCGTGGATCAATTGGCCATATTTCAGATGAGTAACATTTTTCATAAATTTCTTCTGGTACTGTAATTTTATAATCACCACGAGCTTTAAGTTCTTCTGTAGTGCATTTTTTACCTGGGCAGAGGTTTAGTAGATAAAGGAGTAGCATTTACAGCTTCCGACTCCATAATCCATAAGCGGATGCATTTCCGTGGCTTCATAGTTTTTAAAAATGTGATTTCGGGTTCCGCTGTGCAATGCAGTGATAAATGATTATATCGTCGTTTAGTCTGGACTTCCGTCCATTTATTACTGTTAGAAGTTTCTATTTTATTAACATATAAATTAGCCTGTTCATTAACGGTACAAGATTCCGTAATTGTTAGCAGTAATGTAAATATATCAATTTTATTTCTTTCATAGCCGTGTCTTTTTATGGGCTATTATTAAAAATCAATAATTGAAAATATATCTTTCTAATAGCAAGGATATTTATTTAACAAACATTCTATTTTTTTTTCAGAACGCCCGCCCCGGTGCTGACCGTAAGTTTTATTTTTCAAACCTTATACTACAGGTTGCTTCCAATGTACAACCGATAGGAAAAATGAAACGAATATACAAAGTTTTTTGTATTTAATCCTGTCGTTTCGAGACGACCTTTAAAGTAGTCGAAACGACAGGATTAAATATAAAATAAATTTTGAGTAAAATCCGTAAAAAAGTTATTTTATTTAAATGTGTAATGTGCGCGGAAGTATAAGAACTAAATATTTTTTTGTGTTTTAGCAATGAAAGTATGTAGATATAAATTACTGAAAAAGGAAAAGGAAATACATTATAAACAAATTATTATACAATATTATCATCTATATGTCTTTAATACAGGTTACAATACATGTTTTTGTCGACTCGAATATATAATTTAGACAGATAGCATAGAAAAGTATAACATGAATCTAGCACAAAACACATTAATACTGTCACCTCATGGGAATTGGATTTAGGCTACGTGACTAGCGACAGTTGTCTTCCTTAAAAAATGAAATATTATCTTTACTTAGTAGCTTTCTACGACTTTTAAGGATTAATGGTGCCTATACGTGACTTAATTTCATTTGGAAGAGATTTTTGGTGATTTCTTTTTATTTAATGTGTATGTGCTTGACCTTTATCTCACATGATGCAAAAGGACTCCTCGACCGTTTAGGTACTAGTTACCTCACCCTTAACTGAGTTTACTTAACAATGTTCAAATCGTTTTTATTACGACAGACTTAAGTAAAAAGATGGAAGCCAAACTGGCACACTTAAAAAACTAAAATTAAACATTTAAAAATCCCCCGACTTCAAAACAAAAACAAAATAAAAGTCTGAATAGGTAAAAATAATAAATAATACATTAAAAAGTAATAAATAATATGAATATTATAAATGTATTAAAAATAAAAAATTAACAGTAAGATTTATATGAAAATCCGAACCGAAAACATTATAATAATAATACAATATTATTTAAATTAAAGCTTTGTCGTGTCAGAGGACCGCTTAATGAGTGCCACATACCTACATATATCTTTCTACCTACTCGGATTACCTAAATAAACTTAAAGTTAATTTTTGTCAGATGGTTAGGTCCATAATAAATTTGTATATATTTTATCAACGTAGTTAAATATGGAGGAAAAAGTTTTAATTATATAATTATATTATCTTGTAAAATAAATTCTAATATAATGTTTTCGGTCAAGTTTTTTTTATAAACCTTATTACAATTTAATTATTGTTAATACATTTATAATATAAATTATTATAATAGAAACATACTAGAAAAAATCGACTCGGGTCACAAGTGAATTCTCAAGCGGGAATCGAACCCGCAACCTTTGGAAATCCGGTCCAATGCTCTCCCAATTGAGCTACCGAGCCTTGTGAACACTCATCGAAATTTTCTAGTACCTTTCTTATTTTTATGACCACATTTTACTTAACCTCACTTGTCTGTCTGTTGGTTTGTCGTCAAAATTTGAGATCCTTATATCGACCTCTTCCTCTTATCCGATTTGGCTGAAATTTTGTATACAGGCTTGTTTCACCTAACAATTTCATATTTAATCAGTTTTACATCCTAAAACCACTTAATTAGGCTTTAATTAAATTAACCTCCACGTGGTGTGTCTGGATATTTGATATATATTACATGTATATATTGAAGAACTAAGTAGGCACAATTCAGATAATTTAAAACTAAATTATTGTTCTGAACACTCATACGCAGAATTTGATAAATTTCCAAAAATTTTAAAACGTCGTACTTGAAAAACTATTCAATGCCATCCACAGCATTACTATTGCATTGGTTTAGTTAGGAAGGGATTTAGGAAAGATAATGAAAATATTAATATAATATCAATAACGCTCTTGATCTAAATTACGCACCACGTTTTAATTTTTTGGAAATTTTTCAAATTCTGCGTATGAATGTTCAGAACAATACATAATATTCAATAAATTTTAGAATATTTGTATCGTAAATTTTCATTATTACCAAAAATTTATTTTTATCTTTTTAGTCCATTTGTAAAAATTTATTTTCTCCTTTTTAGTACATCTATAACCCGTAGTAAAACGTGGTTGTTTAAAGTTTTTTTTTTTATAAAGTATTTATTACGTTGTAGGCCAGCGTTGTTTCATCAATGAGAGGAACATCCTCTCATATTCGAAAGAAGCATTTTTACAAATATTTGAGCAATCGATTAAGATGAAACAACCATTTAGTTTTGTATATTTTATGCAATTTCAATGCGATCTTATAAGATAAATTATTATAATAGAAAAATACTAGAAAAAATCGACTCGGGTCACAAGTGAATTCTCAGGCGGGAATCGAACCCGCAACCTTTGGAAATGCGGTCCAGTCAATTGGGAGAGCATTGAACCGGATTTCCAAAGGTTGCGGGTTACTTCAGAATTTCGAACAATAATTTGATATGAAGCTAAGATAAGAACCGGTAATACAAGTACAGTATCGAGAAAACAAACATGCATGATGCATAAGATTGCAAACAAATGAATACAAATAAACCTAGAGCATACATATGGATGAATTGGACAGCCAATAAGAAGTTGATGTACCGCCAATTATGTAGCAAGTTAAAAACAAAATTTTAAGTATCAAAACAAATGAGACATACCTAATTATCTATCATTAGTGCATAATTCTTGAAATAATGCGCCTTTTAAACTTTTCAACGAGACACCGAATAACTCTATATGGTTAAATTCCTTCTTGTGTAATATATATATGCGAAAGATATAGTTTCTAGTGTAATTTTTGTGAAGGGCTGGCGGCACGAAACATTTTAGTTTTCGGTTAGCACATATTGGTAGCCTTGCTTTATTTATGAAATTAATTGTAGATATTAATAAGGGACTATCTATCAAACCATTTACAATCTTGTGTAAGAACAAGATGTCAAATTGTTTACGCCTATCACTTAAACTTAAGATTTTTGGTTAACAAGGGTTGTGTTATATGACTCCTGAGAATTGCTGCTAAGATTTAATAGTTTTATTTTTTTTTAAACCTTTACAACTCTGTCTATATATTTTTTATAAAAAGGATTCCAGATTCCGAAATCCAAAAGATATAGAGATTACCGAACGATGGCGATAAAGATATGAGGTAGTAAAATAATTTCTTCTACATATTTGCTTTTAACACTCCCTTCTAGATTTGTCCGATTATTTTCTATTACTTCTTATGCCTTCACTTCATCCATAATCACCTGCCCCTTCTGGGACTCGAACCTGGGACCGTTCGGTGCGAAAGGCAGGATCTCTACCGTTGCGCCAAACGGTTGCCAAAATATTAACCGTGAAATATTACTTTATATTCTTCAAATACCTAGTAATTAGTAATTTATCAAAACTATAGTATAATGCTACACGTTACAATGTAACCTTGTATAACATTAAATCTTCAATGCTTTATATTTTTAATTACTTATTTCTATTCTCTTCAATAGCAAACATCCACCAGGTTCTTGCCTTCCATGATATTTAAATTACTTTGTGCTTTATAAGCAATAAGTGGTTGTAAGTATTCAAATAATGTGTATTAACAACTTTAAGCACGTCCGCCGTTGTCGGCAATAAGTCATTTATGAATAAGCCAACATTTGCAGTTGGCATTGGTAACCATTTATAGTCGTGTAGTTTGCGATATTTGCCTATGTGTCAAAGCTTTGCCAAATTAGACAAATATGCCAATGCAAACGCCAACCGCCTTGTGAAGTACCACCTTTATACTAAAGACTGATTACACAAGTTATTGCAATATATTATCTTAAATCATTTTAGCCAAAAAAGATGCTGCGAAAGCTGCGAAAGGTGCTGAAGGCAAAGCAGGTGACGCTGCCAAAAAGTGTGAAGATGCAGCTAAAAAGGGTGAAGATGTAGCTAAAGGGGGTGAAGATGCAGCTAAGAAAGCTGCCAAAAAAGGTATGAGAATATTGTCAAAATCACTCTTCCAGCAGAGTCAACGTAATTCTAGAATTCCATAAAAAATAACATAAGGGTTTAAGTTCATAATGTCTTCTTTTATGGAAATATATTGCTGAGAAACGATTACGTCAAAAAATGCACTGTATCTGTCGCCATTCCATGGTTTGAAAACCCAACTGTCATGGCATAGCATCATTGGTCTGTATTTTGTACCACTTAGTGGACAAAACTGGTCAAAATTCTTGACAGAGCAGCACTCAATTTTAAAAATCAATAAAGGTGATTAACCTAATATATGATAAGCTAATGCGCCAAAATTAATCAGACTACTATTAATGTATGTCGCAGGATTTACAAAATAATCTGATATATGTAGGTACTTATCTAACCAGAACGTAGGTACAGTGTTTAACCGTTCTGCGGTTTATGATGATATGGCTTAATACTGTCCCCTACTCCTAGGAAACAAATTAGTTGCATTTTATTCAATTAAACGCAACAAGTTACTGTTTATTATTATTATTATTATTATTATTATAGCCTTTATAATAAGTATTGCAGTGATGCATCCACTCCCTGTCTGTATGTCACTTAATTGACAAAGGCCTCCTCCAACTCCCGCCACTTCTCTCTATCTCTAGCCACTCTTGTCCACATATCCCCAGCCACGGCCTTAACATCATCAACCCATCGTCGAAAAGGTCTACCCCGCTTTCTTTTTAAGTCACTTGTAAACCAATTAATTATTAGTTTTGTCCATTTTTCACTTTCTCTGATTGTATGGCCTGCCCACCTCCTCTTAAGCTTTTTTATTGTTCTTATAACATTTTTTGTTCTTGTTTGTTTCTTGATGTTGTCAATTCTGATTCTATCGGATAGCCTTTATCCTAGCATACTTCTTTCCATGGAGTTCTGGCATATTTCGAGCTTCTTATTATGGGTTGTCCCCCAAACAAGTTACTGTGCTCATAAATAATTTCAGAAATTTACATATAGAATTTTGATTCTTGGATTTTCTCTCGTCCAAATAGCGGAAAAACATTAATTCTTTTTCCACTTAATGAACCCAGTAACTTTAATATTAGGTACGCACTGACCATGACACCGATCGATGCTACTGAGGGAAAATTGTCTTTCGATGGCCCCAATCCCCAAGGAAGGTTTTTATTGATTTACGAGTAAGATAAGAAAATAGAAAAAAATAATGCATTTATTTGCCAGGAAATGGTAAAATACAAGTTTTATTCATCGTTTTATAGAACAACATGACTTATCGAATCTGTCGACGTGTAAATATTTTAAAAATTGAAAATCAAATATTTGATTAACTTATAAAATGTAACTCTAAATCATGTAAGTTTTATTAATAAAGAAATTAATTATTTTAACCTATACAAATGTCAAATATTATTAAAATTTTAAAACGAGAAAATCGATTACATCAGATTCTAGTAAAGTACAGCTACATTCTAAATTAAGTTATTAAATATCAAACCCACAAATTATGTAATAATTTCCAATAAAAACTATGTAATAAGAATGTCATGCAAAGAAAAATCTAAGTAATATAATAAATCCCAATCAAACAATATTACTAAGTCGATGTCAACAATCCAAATCATCTTTTTGGACTTCGTAGACAGAATAAAAAGTTTAATCTACTAATAGATTAAACTTGTTATAAGACACTCGATTCAACTTATTCGACCGTTTGACCGACTTCATTTGACTTCCTATATTTATTGCAGGTGGCGAAGGAATTGCCACTGCGCTGGCAAAAGGAGCAGAAGAAGTTATAGGTGTATCAAAAACCTTTTTTGATGATCTCTTTTAGTTCCGTTAAAGAAAACTATTTAATGTAATATATAGATACATTTTCTATTACCTGTTTTTTGTTTACTAATTTCATTATCTGGGGGCACGGCAGTGCCCCCGCCAAGTCAAGCAAAAAAGCGGCACGGACGTACCATCCTTTTCTCGAAGCAATTCAGGCCATTTTCGACCCCCTGTAATTTCGTTGTGGATAAAACTAGAAGACTGAATTTTCAGTAACCATGCAGGCATTGTAAAGACACGGTATATTTCAAATTTCATTCAATTTGAACTAGTAGTTTAAGAATTATAACGGGTCAAATTTCTTAATTTTGTCACTCACTGACTCACCGATCATCAAAATTCTAAGACAGTTCTAGCAGACCTAGAAGCTTCAAATTTGGAATATAAATAGTGTTTGGTGTATGAATCAAGGAAAAACTAAAAAAAATACAAAAAGCAATGAGATCCCGTCAAAAACAATACTTGACTGACTCACCGATCATGAAAATTCTAAGACACTTCTAGCAGACCTAGAAGCTTCAAATTTGGAATATAAATAGTGTTTGGTGTATGAATCAAGGAAAAACCAAAAAAAATACAAAAAGCAATGAGATCCCATCAAAAACAATACTTGTCAAAAAAACCAAGTCTCGCGACTCAGTTGTTCTACGGTAAAAAGTTGTGAGATCCATATAATACCAAGTCGGTTATTAATTTATTCAGTCCCTACTTAAGCGAATTTCTGTCTTAATACGTCCAGTCCCTAAGACCACGATCATGGTCCATAACAATTGAAAAGCAATTGTGTCTGGAATCTCCGTACTCGAAGCATTAAGTTGTTACGTAATAATTAACAGCATCTTATAGTGACGCATATCAATATTAAAAATCTTTATTGTTTTATATAAATATATTGACTCGGCCATCGCACTAAATAATTTAATTTTCACGTGTTTTCATGCGATGGCCGAGTCAATATATTTATATAAAACAAAAAAGATTTTTAATATTGATATGCGTCACTATAAGATGCTGTTAATTATTACGTAACAACTTAATGCTTCGAGTACGGAGATTCCAGACACAATTGCTTTTCAATTGTTATGGACCACGATCGTGGTCTTAGGGACTGGACGTATTAAGACAGAAATTCGCTTAAGTAGGGACTGAATAAATTAATAACCGACTTGGTATTATATGGATCTCACAACTTTTTACCGTAGAACAACTGAGTTGCGAGACTTGGTTTTTTCGACAAGTATTGTTTTTGATGGGATGTTATTTATTAATAAAATATCACGAGCTCTTAAGTAGGTCCATACCAGTTAGTATTTTTGTTAATTTTGTCATCATCATTTAACTTTAAAATGTCAGATAAGAACAAAATATTTACGGATTGAACATCCAGTGATAGACACAAATTGGTGGACGGTTGCTCAAAAACACTTTTCATAACACCTTAATTACAGTAGCAACCTAAGCTATTTAGTTTTTTATTTATTAAATCTCGGCCATCTACAAGATTGGGGTAGTCTTGAATAGTGAAGGTCCAGTCATACAATGAAATTACGACGTCATATAATAGAGGATCTCGATGTTGCAATTGATAGCGCGGTCGGCCTGCGGAGGTTAAGCAACTTTCGCAAATCCGGAAGGTCTCCAAAAAATGTTTGTCACCTTGCTTCGAAAGTCACGCTAAGACATTGGTCCCGGCAACTGTTACCAATCCGTACCTGTGGTCTCTTAGAAATATAATGCTGCCAAATTAAATTGTGATCTGATGCTTAACAACTTATAACATTTTCTTATTAAAATAATGCCTATATATACATGAGTGGTTCTACCAAGGTAAAGAAGAGTAGTAATCAGACCAGATTAGATAATTAATTAAAATATTAAATGTGTTTTTAATAATTTAGATTTCGGCTGGGAAAGCCTGTGCCCTAACAGTGAGAACATTAACCATCTAGTAATCACAACTTATTATGTCGAATAATAGTATCTATACTTTTGGTATAAAGAGAACAGAAAAAACTTTTCAAACCTTTGTATTTATACCTATTATTTTTCGGATCTGCATATGTAGAATTTTGTGGCTGTATCCATGGCTAATGTTATTTAAAGTATTTGGACAACTATCTGCATTCTTTGAGCGCGGTAAGAAATTTTTGTATTTTATGGATGTAACTTAGGGCAGAATTAGAGATAGGGCGAGAGTAAGGACAAGACTGATGGATATAATTGGAGTTTTAGTTAATATACGGCTTATTAATAGAAAGATGTATAATAATGTTTCTTACTTTTACAATAATTAACCTAACCCCGTCCTAATCCAAAGTAAGCACTGTAAGGCTTGTGTTATGGATACTAGGGTGACGGATAAACATACATATATACTGCCGCGTTTTCCTTTATTCCACAGAGCAATTTTCTGCATGTCTAATGCGTTTGTATTAATACAAACGCGCGTTATCATCCCGTCTATACCGCTTCAAGCGCGAGACTGAATTTATGCAGGTATTCAAAGGTAAAACTTTGGACACCACTTATAGTCAAGCTACGTTTAACTCGCGTGAGTAGGTTTGTGTTTGTATCGAAATAAGCACGCGACGCCGACGCGTTTAAAAAACGTGGTATGCAAAGGCACTAAATTAGACCAAGAAGTGTAATATTTATAAAAATATATATAAATACCCATGACTCAGGGACGAATGCTCATATTTAGTGTCCGACCGAAATTTTGGTTTCGATTTCGACTTAAAAATCATGTTTCGGCCATAAACGCCGAACCTTTCAGCCACACCGAAACTTATAACATCGTACTATCGGGTGCGAGGAGTGCTCGATATCGATTGTTGTATTTTATTCATTTATTACCAAGTTACCTTTCATTTTTTAATTTAAAATGTAGTGTTAGTGTAAAAAAGGCGTTCAAAGCATCCCACGCTAACAATTTGTACAATGACATTAATTTTATGGTAATTACTTAATTTTTTATATTGAAATTTATATTTTTACTTTTTTTTTTAGGTTTGTTTATTTTTACTTTACTTTATTTAATTTTTTTTGTTCGATCTAGGTACTTTAAAAGCGTGATTTTTTTCATAATCCATTATCATTTAGTATAATTTTTCACTTTTTCGTTTAAAAAAATATTTTTGAAATTTCTCCGATAACAGCTTTTATTTTTATTATTTTATTGGTATCGGTCTGTGATAACTGTGCAACTGAAATGAGAATTCAAATTAATCTGACGTTTTGAAGTGAGTAAAAAACGCGATAGAAGAAAATTAATAAAAGGGTGTTAAAAATAAAACGCAAAATACATCATACTGTTTTGTGAATAAACTTGTTTTATTTTGTACCATCTCCAATTAACAGGTCGCCGCCTTAGTTAATACTAAGGCAGTTAATGTTACATTTTCAGGGTACTTAAATTTAGACCCAGTCACTATGACAATGTCGAAATTTCAATGCGATAAAAGTAAAACGTGGAACCCTGTAATACTAGGCCAGCAAAATATTTAATCATTCATATATTTGGAAAGAGCGGCCCACTGACAGTTTAATCAACATTTTACTTACGTTTATAAAAGGTTCGGTTTCAGTTTCGGTTTCGGCCGAAACTATAATCAAAACCGAACCTTCGGTTTCGGTTTTGGAATGACACTACTCGTATTCATCACATAAACATCAGTCTCCTCTGGGACTATAACCCAAGAGCGTCAGTGCGAAAAACAAAATTAACATTGTTGCGCAGAATGGGCGTCATCAAGTAGAACAAATAATAGGGCTAGGAGAAGAGATACGGCTAGAATCATTATAGCCGTAATCGGGACTAGCGAAATATTTATTCTTTAGGTTATGAAATGCCAGATCAGCCCAAAATATGAAAAGGCAGTGTGGCATTTGCTCACATTTAGCATCCCAAAAACTACTTCTGTAGGATGCCTATCATATTAAATTCCGCTTACCTTATTTAATTAACAAAAAGAGGAGATCTCTTATGATCAGAAGTCTAGTTACGTTTTTCTGTGTAGACTACAGTTATTGCATTAAGTAAATATATAAAGTACTTACAGTCATGAGCAATAAAATGTATACGTCATAGAACCTTATCATATTACATTATTTATTTAATTCTATAGATATAGATAGGTAAGGTTTTTTAGTTATTTTTCGGTCGATTTAATATAGCATGGATATCTGGTTTAAACTCGTTATTGGTCGTCACTGACTTTACTGAACTGTTTTATTCATACATGAGCGATGACTACACTATTTGCGATATTACGCGTGGTATTGTTGACATAACGTCACAATAATATTTCTATTTACAGACATTTTAAGTCAAACACCAGCTAAAATCAACTTACATCGATGTTTTAGGTACCTTCGTAAAAAATTAAAACAGTTTTGATAGAAATTACTGAAATTGTCGCTCAGAATAATATACTTATATATAACAGTTCTTGTCCGAGTTCATTCCCCTCACGTTGTCACTCAGGAAAAGCATGGAATGGTTACAATAAATTTAATTTCATAAAGTTAGTACTTATAATTACTTAGTTTACGTAGATAAAATAAATAATAATGATAACCTAATGAATTCAGTTTGACGGTTAATTAATATAAATTATGTTTATACAAAAATACTACAAAAAATCGTCTCGATTCACAAGCGAAATCCAGACGGGGATCAAAATCGCAACCTTTGGAAGTCCGGTCCAATGCTCTCCCAATTGAGGTAGCGAGCCTTGTGAACACCCGTCGAAATTTTCTAGTTCTTTCCTAAATTTACGCTGTAGGCCAGCGTTGTGTCATCAATGAGAGGTACATCCTCTCGCATTCAAAAGAAAATTTTTTACAAATTTATGGACAATCGATTTTAATTTTTTATATATTTTTTGCAGTTTTCAATGCTTTATTATATAAGATAAATTATTTTAATAGAAAAATATTAGAAAAATTCGACTTGGATTACAAGTGAATTCTCAGGCGAGAATCGAATTAGTAAGGTACTAGAAAATTTCCACGGGTGCTCACAAGGCTCGGTAGCTCAATTGAGAGAGCATTGGACCGGACTTCCAAAGGTTGCGGATTCGATTCCCGCCTGAGAAGTCACTTGAAAGCCGAGTCGATTCTTCTATTAAAATAACTGGATATAATTTAAAGTACAGTGCGTAACATAAACAATATTACTCTGTCCCTAGGTTAAGTCAACCTGCATTCGAGGAGACAGCTCCTTCCCTCTAGTATCGTATTTCATTAGCACGAAGCACTGTGTATAGCTATAAACTATGAGTCATTGGACGTATCAATGCGTGTATGTGTGTATGTTTTTGTGTGTGTGTGTGTGTGTGTGTGTTTGTGTGTATGTGTGTGTGCATGTGTGTTTGTTTGTGTGTGTGTGTGTGTTAGTGTGCGTGTATGCGTGCGTCTGATGGATTTGGTAATAATTTTTATTTAATTAATACTACTTAGGTAAGGTTAGTTATTATTTTAAGAAACGTATTCGTTATGTTCTTCTTAACAAGCTTCACTGTATCTCCTTTTTTCACCCGGCTGGCTTCCAACATGTGGTGATCTAGACTGAAATATAAACCAATGAGAATAAGTTAATTACGGTACTAAATATGCACACCAATTGATATTACGTTTGAATGTATTGTTTAACGTTAGGAACCATTGATGTGTTTTTTCCAAATGCAAGAAAATTATATGCCAAATATCTAATAACTGCCTCATGTCTCAATGAAAATGGTTTGGGTTAAAAAAGGTGTATGAGTACTAATACGACTATAAGAGTTGTTTGGAAATATATAATAATACTCTACAGGATCTTTTATCTATCTAGTCTAAATGTTCATTGAATGATATTTTACAATAAAGTAAGTATTATTCCTAAATCTCGTATGGCGCTAACTCTCTCAATAACATTAGCGTTGAACGTAAAATAAAATATAAATGATTTATGCCTCCTGGTAAATGATATTTGCTGACACCTATTGGTGTTAACGGATATTCTATTTAAGCTATAATAGTTAGTACTGAAGCGATTATGATCATCTTGGAGTTTTAGAGAATTTGAGATGTCGTTTATTTTCATGTTAACTTTTTTGCCATTTGCTAACATACATAAAAATGGTATGATGGAAGAAGCTACCAATGTCATGGAGGAAACCTATGTAAAGTAGTGGACCCAAATAATAACCCTGTAAACACCAGCTATAACACGAGAAAAGTCCGATCAGTAACAACTAACAACCATAGCACGAGATCTGTTTTCTAAGAGCCATTAAAAAACAAACAAAAAACAAGTCTTCGCTTATGCCAAGAGAGTATATTTTGCGCAGCAAAATCTGTGTAGATCACTGAACATGTCAATCTGATCGCCCCCTCCAGTTAGAACATCAGTGGTAAAGGTAAAGCTGATCTCTTAAAAAGCTGTGCTGATTGTGAAAGGGACTGTTAAGAATGTTTCAATGAGTAAATATTATTTTAAACTAGGATATGTTAAGTAATTTTCTTCAAGGATTTTTTAAAATTCGTATTGGAATTATATTCCTCTTATAAATAAGAGTTTTAACTTATGTTTGTTACTTACCTCATTTAAATTATTGTTTTTAGTGTTAAAATACGATCACATTTTTAAAGTATACATGTATCAAGTACAAAAAGCAATATAGATTATATTTTAAGTAAATAATAACGATAACAAAATAAATTAAATGAAAAGGTAAAAAAAGCCGCTGATGCTAGTTGTTAACTTTAACGTTTTGGCCTACCTTAAACCATTCAAAGAATGTTTGACTACTTAGATGAGTTGTCGACCATACATTGAATCATTATGTTTATGGTAAACTACATATGGTAATACGAATTTTCGAATATTAATATTATATCACTGGCAATCGTTAACTTCAATATTCTTTTAAAGCTACGCTGTAATACAAATCGTAACAAGACCAAATGGGCTATTATCGAGAAACATATGTGTCCATCCATTAATTATTATTCAAACACCGCTTGAAATATTACTTTTATTCTTTTGTATTCACTTAGTAACAATATATTTGTCTCTATTATACTCAATGTTTTTATCATTATGGTATGGTTACTTGACTTTAAAACTAGAAAAATAATCAAATAATTAAAATTGACCGCTGGAACTAATTAAGTAATACCATATTAATATAGATTCGATGTATACAGAATAGTGGGGTTCATTTTTTTGCATAAATAAAAGACTATAGAAGTGACACTGACGCTCTTTCTCAAGAACATACCGTCTTCACATTGTCAAAATTCTATAACGATGATTCTTAATAATCTATCCTCATCTCAGCTAAAAGGCCTTTAAGGCAAAAATAACTATAGTTCGCGTCATGCTTTTGCCCGTTTTGTGGTCTATGAAGGATGTTTGCTGATGACCGCCAGTATCATTAGGTATCTTTTAAGGCAAGCAAAAGCTTATAGAGCAAGAGCCCACGACAGCCAGACCTTCATTATTTTATAAAAGCTGAAAGTTTCTCTGTACATGTCCCTTATACAGGTAAGAACGACCAGCGACTATGGAGTTTGGGTAGTGGTTACCTTGGCAGATAGCAGGTAGTAAAGGTGTACAAAATAGTACCCAAAATTTGTTAGAGTATAAAGCTCAATTGTTTTCTATTTTCATCGAGATAACTTTAGAAATCTCGTCATCCATTGCCGGACACTTATGACAGTTGCTACTCCCTGCCAGACACCCCTAAATTTTAATTAATTATAATTATACTTTCGGTATAGTATTAAAGCTAAATTTTATATATGCTACTTGGGGACCTATAAAAAGATGTTACCTAAATAGACGAACAGTTTTGATGGTTTTCACATCTTGCCAGACACATTGAAAGTCCACTGTAGGTGCGAGCGCGAATGCTTAGTTTATTACGATTTTTTAAGATATCTAATAAAAAAATATTACGTTCATGGCCATATTGTATAAAGTAAAAAATGTTAGTTTAATATCATAAAAAAAGTATGATTACAGGTAAAAAATATATTTAAACTTTTTTATTAATTTAACCACTGTCGTTGACGTTTTCATTTTCTTCATCACTTCTACTCCAGGTAGTTAGGTAGGTAGGTTTTGGTTAGGTCTACATATCTTAAATTATTGCCAGTGCCCGTAAGCATCCGAACAACCGAATCACTTTTAAGGTGATGCGTGTAACCAAGAATTATAGTCGCAATATCGGTATCAGCACTTCTGATTACTATTTCTGCTGGATAGTTGATGTTACATGCGTGGTATACTATCTTCGAATCTGCTTCCTCGTGAGTTGGGCATGACAACTCTTCATTAATCCTTGAGACAAAAGATGGTGCGCAGTAAAAGATCGCACTCGACTAAGCGCCCTATCTCACTCGCATCCGCTTGAACAGTTGTTACCTCGCGCCCGCAAACACAGCAGGCTTTCAATGTGTCTGGCAAGATGTAAAACCATGAATATAGCTTTAATACTATACCGAAAGTATAATTATAATTAATTAAAATTTAGGGGTGTCTGGCAGGGAGTAGCAACTGTCATAAGTGTCCGGCAATGGATGACGAGATTTCTAAAGTTATCCCGATGAAAATATAAAAAATTTGAGCTTTATACTCTAACAAATTTTGGGTACTATTTTGTACACCTTTACTACCTGCTATCTGCCAAGGTAACCACTACCCAAACTCCATAGTCGCTGGTCGTTCTTACCTGTATAGAGGACATGTACAGAGAAACTTTCAGCTTTTATAAAATAACGAAGGTCTGGCCGTCGTGGGCTCTTGGGCTACATAGTTTGTGCTTTTCTACTCTGAAGGACACCCTACGAGACAAACCTATCCTCAGAGATATACATCTGTTTTGCATAGATTTTGTTATTGCCCATCCTTTGTCAGAAAAATCTAGGAAAAAAATTATCTGTTCTTAGAGATAGGTTATTGAATTCGGCCGTAAGGACACTGACGTACGTAATAACTAGTGTTTATATAAACTGTACCTCTTATGATATATAGACTATTATGACATTACTTATGATGTTATTACTACATTAAGGTGTAACTTTATCCGTATGGGTCGCACGTACGTGAGGCTCTAGACTAGAGCATTGTTACAGAGCGACACGGACGGTTCTGTTCAGGACAGAGCCTGTATAACCCCATCTAGGTTGCTAGCACTGGTATCATATTGAAAGGCTCATTTCAGAACACTGCGGACTCTACCCTCACTGTTCGCCCATATCACGTTTGGATTGTACGGTTCTTACGGTACGAGTGTTTTCAAAAATAAACTTTTTATGACGGATTTTATTAAAATGTGAATTTACCCCATACTCAAAAGAAATTAAAGGGTCGTTTGGCGACAGTATCATCCGATCCGTGATCACCTACTAAAAAGCATAATAAGGTTGTTTAAAAATTTGAAACTAAACTAAACACTCATAAGGGGACAATCAACTGGGACAACAATACTCGGGACAAATGTTATTTGTGCTTAAGCTGACAAAACAGTGAAACTAAGAACACACTTTGGATCATTTATTAAAATAATGCAAGCTTACACAATTAACACACACAACATAACAATATTAAATGCTAAGGAAAATGTAAAATCTTTGTGCCCAATATGGTGCTAAAAGTAAATAGTGATAAAAATGAAAACAATACAAAACATGCGAGTCAGGCTAGCGATCTAGAGGCATTACCATGAGCGGTATATGCAATGTACAGCAACAATAAGCGCCATCTTTAGTCATTGATACGTTACTTATTTGGATAAATACGCCCTTTAAAATGCATATTAATTGTTTTCAAGGGTTCAGTCAAGTTTCTTGAATGTATAACGATTTATTCCTCTTATGTGTAAAATGGGCTTAATGCCTGAAACATCTTCTACTTGTAAACCTTAGGAAGAGTCAGAGGTTCCCAATTGCTGCAAACTTGTGCATAAAAGTCATGTTTGACAGTATTTCATCAAGATAACTTTACTGCTATTTACATCGCTCTAACAGTTCATGGTAAGCCTCTTTTTCAACCATACTTGTGAATACATTAAAAAAACACCGAATGAATGAAAAGCCACAAATACATTGGTAAGGGTAGTACAATTGTTTTTCAGCGGGATTTTGCAAACTTCGAAAGCGATTTTGGCCATGCGCCGAAGGCCTGGGATCGATTTCCGAACGAGGTCGATCGAGGTCGAGTTGTGATGAGCTTAAACATTTCCGACACGTAATTAATTTGAAACTAATAAAATGGTGTGACTAAATTCCAGATATTTAATTATTTAGTAACCTTGGTCATCAAAAAGTGTTATAAATCTCAGATATTTTAATTATAAGTTTGGTCATCAATATCTATAAAATTGTATTTTTATTTACTTTCGATATTTTATAAAAAAACATAACAACCCAAAATCTTATTTATAATAATATTTATAAGATAATTAAAAATAATTGTGATCTTATAATAATAAGATTACTATTACACTTATATTAAGTCAACATTCTTATTCAACTGCTGACATATATTTAAAATATAATTTGTCAAATGATTAAGCGTACTAAGTCATTATCAAAAGAACTCGGAGGTCTGTAATTACACAGTGCAAAGATATACCATTTTGCACACATTACAGTGTTACTTATTATAAGACCATGTAACTATAATTCGGTTAGCCTCATGTGGATAAATGAATAACTATTATATGAGAACGCCCTTTCTGTTCGGGCGCAGGTTAAAGGGTGCAGTAGCGCTACCATTGTTAATTTTACCAATGTCTTGTTTTACTTGAGAAAGACCGCCGTCTCGCGTCGTGCCACGTTTGTCTTTCGTCATTTGCGCAACCTGAAGTAAAAAAAATCGCTAGTCAAGAAAACTTCTAGAAACATTTTAATCATATCTTAAGTAAATACAGACCTAAAATTAAAATATTATTACCAAGCAGTACAGTAAAATTATCCAAAAATAACAAATTACTTCAATCGGTTTTTAACTTAGTTTACTATACACATAGAGTACATTCATGTCATTTCGTCTTAATTTGGTGTGCTGTGTCATCCGCACATTATCAGCAGCTGACACAATAAATTTTAGTTCTGTTTGAATTTTTATTGTTACTCATTCAATGCCGGTTTCTTTAAAATTTACCTTAAGCCGTACAATAAACTATAATTACAGAAATAATAAATAAGATGCACACAAAGACAGGTGTGTAAGAGAATTTCAATATTTAGCAAAATTACATTATTTTACTATTTCTGTGACCAAAATTATAAAAATACTCTTGATGATATTATAACTCTTGCTTGCTCATATATAAATGGAATTATTCCATTAATTTCATTGAAAATGTAAGAAATCAGTTGAATCAAAAGCATTAAATTCACATTGACTTTTCTCCATAACTTCAATAGCTGTCCTATACCTATTTACAATGTTACTTGTAATATAGTTTTGTGTACATAGATCGATAGGTTGAACCAATCTTGAATAATATTGTAGAAAATTGAACTATGTAACATTTCTAGATCCACATTTAAAAATAATGACACTATTGCCCCAAATTTTCTAGAATTAAGACTATTTGTTAAACTATGAATTTAAAATTTTCAAAATTTGTCGACTTCATAGCCTCCTTTAAAAAAAATGTACAAAAATAATAAAAATTAACCACAATAACCGAAAAATGGTTACAGTTTGACCAAATTTCTAGGTTTTTCTTAAATGCCCATAATTTTCAAATTGCATGGGATAGATTTTTTCTGATTTTTCTCATGATTGTTACAATCAATCCTGTCACCCCGTTTCGGCTTGACGTTGAATTCTGGGACACCTTGTATAGTTATTTTAAGACTACATTGCAGAAAAATACACAAACATTTTTTACATTTTTCAAGCAAGCTTTGTCAATTAACCATATTACGCTTACTTGATCATACACATAAACTGTAAAGAAAAGAGCAATACAAGGGCTGTAGCTTAGAATGAAAAGCCTTAATACTATCGTTATGCAATTGACTCTACTTTGTGGTACAAGTCGCAGTTAAGAACCAATATCATTAAATATCACCACCAACTTCCACAATCGTCACATATACTTTGCGTTATCAACACTTACCGCGTCATCGATAGCTTTGAACTGCCAGCTCCAATGCACCCGGTAGAGGAAGGGCCGGTGATCAAACCTATTATCATCAGGGCTATAGGTCTCAGCGTGGTACGACGGAGTGAGCACAGTCATCTTGTGACGATTGATGGCGTAGCAACGAAAGAAGTGCTTCACTTTTTCTGCCACCTAAAACACACAAGCAGTTTTACATTTTTCAAGTCACCATAAAATTGATCCTCTGCACTTGATTTATTTAGATTTGGTTTGACCAAAGACAGCTGCAAGTGTTTGTAAGTTTAAATAATAGCTTTACTAGCGGCCCGTCCCGGCTTCGCACGGGTGGACAAAATCCTTTAATTTTTTTCTATTATTAAATATTTTTCCGTTAGCGCCATCTAGCGTCCGATAGACGAACTACTTGCGGTTAACGCATTGCTATGGTAACGTTATTGATACAATGAAAAAAGAGCGGGAAAAAGAGCGGACAGACAAACAAACAAACCACTGTGATCTTAGATTACAGGTTAAACCGCATTTGCATGAAAGAATTCAGTCATAATTACCTCTTGTGGCGTGCATTTGTTGCTCCAAGCGTGAACTAATTTGTTGAACATGCTATAAGGCCCACAATGATGGGTCTTGCGCAGTCGACCAAATTCGGAAAGTTCAGCGTATGTCATACCCATATCTTGTTCATCAGTTTGTGTAATCTGACCGTCTGTCAACGGCTCCAGTTCAGCTGTAGGGGGCGCTTGAAGTATCTCCGATAGAGAAGGCAAGAAGAACCTTAAATTATAAAACATCTATAACAGCTGGCGAAGATAGAATAGAATACTCTTTATTGCACATCATACACGATAAACAAATACAACGAGAGACAAACATACAGACAAAGTACAAATGGCGCCCTTATCGCTAAAAAGCAATATCTTCCAGGCAACCTTTGGATAGACAGGAAAGTAAGCAACAAAATAATCCGTCAGTCGGTGGTGCTCAACTAATAAATATACTATGAATATACTAATACATATAATTCACCAGTGTTGGAGCCTGTAATGGTGTGAAATATGGAATTTTTTATCGACAAATTGCCCCTCGAATTTGGTTTTTCTCAAAAAGCCAATAATTAAAAAATACATAAAAAATAATCTTTTTATTTTTCTTTAATTATTTTTTTCTATTTTTTATACCATGACAATTGAAACATGATGGCTGTGTAACTGTTGTCTACATGTTTAGCCATCAAATGACCCCTTTTTAATGTTGATGAGACATTTACATGAGTAGTGGTGGTAGAATTAGCATGAGAGCCCAGGTCTTGGTTACCAAGAAAACAAAATGGCAGCCGTAAGAGAAAAACAAAATTTGAGGGGCAATTTATCGATAAAAAATGCCATATTTCACACCATTAAAGGCTCCGACACTGGTGACGGGACACATTGTATAATGAAATGAGTTGTTCTACAGCGTAAGGTAGATGTAACCTTTCACTTTTATAACGGATTATTTTTAAAAGACTTCTCCGCAATGCACAAATAATAAGCCTACTGCAATGCAATAGGAGCATGTATCTATCCTTAGAAAACAAAACCATTGTTATGTTGAAAGCAGTATAGTTGAAATACTGTCAACTTTTTGTCATAAAATGTTATGCCATTCCTAGCAAGAGCGGTGCCATTAAAAACATTGTAACGAAAATATATTAATTATTATATTTTAATTAACAACAGTTGAACTAATACTCAAAAATTTTCATTTAGTGGTTGACGAGAACAAACAACCCCAATCTTATTCTAAAAATATATCTATTTTAAATGCAAAAATATCCAATCTCATTTCTTTAATTTCTATCTTTTCACAATTGAAACATCTCAAATGCTACTTGTGAATTGAAATTCCGAGCAGAGCTTGTAGCGAATATAAAAAAACGGACATAATACGTGAGTAATTTAATAAATATTATTGGTACGAAATCCGAAACCACCGTACTTATGTTGTCATACACTGATGATAGTTTTTTTATAGATTTTATCTCTTTACAAGAACGACAGAAACTACTATTCTTATAAGAACTGCAGGATAAACAAATGATACTTGTTTCACTCACTAGCTGCTTCGCGGTACATTGTCAATATCTCATCTTTCACTAACCATGTTAAAATACTGATTTTGTTGAGAATGAAGTCTTAATAGTTCTTTTAATTTTTATAAAATAAAAAAAATGCACCAATTAAATCATCTTCTTACGAAATAAATTTCGCTGTAGTTCCCTGAAAGGTAATGCCTTAGGAGCTGTGACTTATCCAGGAACAGGGTCGGTAATTGTGAGGTAATAGTTAATTACATTTACATAAGGGCGACTTAATATATGATAATTGTTGGTATTACCGACTCTTGGCGTATTGCAAAAATGATTTAAGGTCCGTCTTCGATATCCCTCCTATGGGATTGATATCCGCACTTGAACAGTCGTACTTAGTCATGTAACCTCTCAGCGCCTCGTCCACATTCGAAGAGCCCAACACAAGCAAACCACCAGGCCGCCCTCGCACCCATAACATTAGTTGAGCGAATAAATAAGATAGCACCATTCGTAACCGCGCCTGGAAGTAAAACCAATTTAATTAAACGGTTTGTTTCCCAAGACACCATTAGTGTCATGAAACATTATTCTCTTTTCTAATGATGTACAATAACTATAAAAACTATACTGCTAGTACCATAGACGAATTTGGTCTACAATTACTCTGTCGGAGGAACCGCATTGCTTTACGTGATAAGATATAACAAGGGGGAAGGAGGAGGGTCTAAGGAAATATGACATCCGCAATTCCTAAATTTTTTCCTCATTTTTAATTTTTTTTTTTATTGAATTGAAATTTTAAATTGAATGGCAATTATACACGTGAAAAAAGGTACATACATCAATGCCGATCATAAGTATTTCAGAGCATTTACATTATTCATATATGTGTATATACATCTAGAAAAGTAGTGTAACAAAAAGATACGTTTTCTTTTTATCATTCAAAAGTCCAACGTTATGAGCATTTGAAGAATGTATAATATATCTATGAAATAAAAAAATATTGAAATTATATATGCTTTTGTGACCTAATATTTGTTAGAGGGGTGGCTGTAAAGGCTCGCGCACATTAGTACCGCGCCGCATCGCATAACAAAAATCCACCTACATCACGTTCGTACTTTTCTAATGAATTCTCGCACACTACAGGCAGGCCGCACCGGGCTGCATCGTAACTCTCTGGCGGATCGCTTGCTAGGCATATTTTTGCGGCGATGTTATGCGTTGCGATGCGGCCCGTTCAGTGTGAGTTGGTAGGCGCAGTTAACGGACGTACGAAGTCGCTCTTCTCTACTAATTGGTTCACGAAATGCGGTGGATTGTTTATAGAAATCTGGGTGCAATATAAATCAAGAATCTCATAATACTTTTCGTATGTCATTCTAAAATATTGAAAAAACATTTATTTTTCATCTTCTGATAATTCTTTAAAAAGAGGATGAAATTCACTACACATCTTTCTTTTGCTAAAAATTTCGTGAACCCATATACTACGTTTTGTTTTTCTTTATTGTTTTAACTCTTTCTCAAAGAGCAGATTACATAATATAACTCTTCGTCAGAACTATCAATCGCTTTGGACTGCCAACAGCTATTTAAAATCAATTATTTCTTTGTGGCGCGCCCCGACGCGACTCCCGTGTGCTTTAGAGCCAGTTCAGACACGGCGGAATCCGCGCGGTTCCAAACCGCGCGGGTCAACCGCGCGGATCTTATTTACATTAGCGACTATTCATTCGTTCATACCTGTCCGGGCGGATTGACAATCCGCGCGGCTACCGCCACTCAACCGCTAGAAAATGAATTCGCGCGGTTGCCGCTCGGATCTATTTACTTGACGAACCAGGAGCGCGTTCAGTTGCTGCGCGGACGCCGCGCGTATCGGACGGTGACAATGGATCGCTTCGACACCGAGCTATTTATCGATGAGGTGGAAAAAAGACCTGCTTTGTGGGACATCCAATGTGCAGAATATTCTAATAAAATTATTAGAAACGGAGCTTGGCAGGAGCTGGTGGAGATTTTTGGAGAAAATGAGGATTCTTTGGAAAAAAAGGCTCTTTTTGGTCAGTAGATATTTAATTTTACATTTAATTTTGTCAGGGTAGTTTACATGTTTTGTAATAGATAGTCCACCCTAAATAACTAAACTATATAAAAACGTTATTATTGTGATTGGAGGCATTAGGAGGTACGTATCGGGCGCGGAAAAAATATTACGTTACCATAGTAACTGAGTAGCTAGTGACTATGCTAATGTGCAACCGACGCGACGCCATCTTGAGTTTAGTTATTTGGCGCGAACTGGAAGATTTTTATTTTTATATTTTTGTGTCTTGCCATTCTACACAACCCTCATTTACAAAGTAATTAGCATATTTGTCTCTAATGTTTAATGATGACGGTGTACCCCTTCCTGCATGTAATGTATTAAGATTACTCATTGGCGCAGTATATAAAGTATCTTCATACTGTAAACCATCTCTAGTTCTAACAAAATTGTGTAGCACGCAACAGGCCTTTATTATGTCTTCGGCAAAGTCTATATTAACGTTTAAAGGCCTATGAAAAATGCGCCACTTGTTTGCCAGAATTCCAAAAGTGCATTCAATATAACGCCGAGCTCTTGATAACCTATAGTTAAATATATTTTTTTCGTATGATAGCCCTTTACCTGCATAGGGTCGCATTACAGTTTCGGATAAACCAAACGCTTCATCGCCAACTATGACATATGGCAATGGTGTAGAATCTGTGACAGATATTGGTGAAGGTTTTGGTATGTGTAATGACTTTTCTATTAATCTTTTATAAAATATCGAATTTTTAAAAATTGCAGAATCACTACTTTTACCATATGATCCAATATCTATGAAAGAAAAACAATAGTTAGTATCACAAAGTGCCAACAGTACTATAGAAAAAAAAGTTTTGTAATTATAATACAAAGATCCCGAATCATTGGGTTTCGTAATCCTTATATGCTTGCCATCTATGGCACCTATGCAATTGGGGAAATTTGCATATTTTTCAAAATCTGTAGCTGTGTTTTTCCATATATCTTCGCTGGGTTCAGGCATGACGTTTATTGCGACTTTTTTCCACAGAGCTTCGCATACTTCACGGACAATTCCTGTAATTGTAGATTTGCCAAGACGAAAGTTGTAATGCAGTTCTCCAAAGGAACAACCAGTACCTAGATATCTGAAACAATATAATCTTGATCAGTATCGTTTTGGACAGTCTGCCGACTCGGCTAGCTACAATATAATGAGTTTCTTTAATTATCTGACCGCTTCTGTATTTATAAATCTACAATTTTGTTAAAGATTGTGATTTCTGTTCCAGGTGTAACATTACAAAAAAAGTGGAAGAATATACGTGATGCTTATAATAAGGAATTCAAGAAAGGCAAATCAATTCCTTCTGGTTCTGGTGCATGTAAAGGTTCAAAATACATGTATTTTAACCGACTTTCTTTTCTTCAGAAGACGGTAGAAAACAAAGAAACGACCTCAAACATAGATGAAGCCAAAAATGAAGAAATTCAAAAATATTGACCAAACCCAAGATAATTTTCTAAATGCACGTGACATACAACCAGTACGCAATAAAAGGAAGAAAACTAAAATTACTTCAGAAGAGAGATTGGCTGACATATTAGAAAATAGCATTGAATCAAGGGATAAAATACAAAGACAAATACAAGAAAGTATGTCAAAGCCAGATGATGATGATAAGCTTTTTTGTACATCATTGTATAAAGAGTTAAAAAAGGTCCCAGAAAATAAGCGTTTGGCTACTAAAATTGAATTACTCCAGGTAATACAAAAAGGGCAGAAATTACCATCGCCTATTCATATCACGAGCCAACAAAACACGCCTAATGCAGTATTTTGGCAAAACCAACAATATTCAAACCCACAAGGATATTTTACTGGATATACGACAATCGTACCAGGAGAGTCTCCATCGCCTTTGTCATGCAGTAGCACAGACGACTCACAGTCTTCCATAGTACAAAATATATACATATTCTGATGTATAAAATAAATATCTTACCTTAATGTAATCACGAGTTTTTCTTCTGGGGACACGCTTGACCTCATATGGGTATCATTCGATGCAATTTGTTCACTGATCATTCCTAATAATTCATCAAATGAATTTATCGACATTCTTAGATAATTGAAGAATTTTGGTTCAAAACTTCTTAATTTTGGATATAACGCCTGAAACTGACCATGGGTGAGCCGATCACGTAATATTGGATGCACCCAATACTGTCGTTTCTTCTTTCTTTTTTTTATACGGAGCAACAAGTACACACATATTGCTTCTTCGACTTCCATGATTGGACTGTCACTCTACACTCCACAAATACATCCGCACCCCTGTCTGAACACTTGCGTTTAGAACCGCGCGATTTGCATCCGCGCGGAATCCGCCATGTCTGAACCAGCTCTTAACGCAATTTTGCAAGGCGGTGCGCTGGGGCCTGTAGCGGCTGTAGTGTGCGCGAGCCCTAAGTGTGACTTAGCGTGACAAAGGGGGAGGGAGGGAGGGCTCCAAGCAGTAAAACTCCATGTGTCGTTTTTTATGAACAACACCCAACTATTGTAAATTACGTTTATATCGCGACACATTTTAAACATTTTATTCATACCAAAAAAAATAAAGTTGCTCGATTACTTGAAAAATTATAAATTATCAAGGTGCCATTGGAACAGCTGTTAAATGTTGACTTGTTTATAATTTATTTCTCAGATATTTCAACCGCTTATATACACAAGTGATATAATAATATTATTGATGCTTTTAAACGTGATGATTTATACACAATGTTTTTTTAAGTTGTCAAGCCGGTGCTAGGTGATAGTTGAGTAACATACCTATCGATTTGACCCCCCCATATATGCTCCGCGATTTTTTGTACTTTTGGAGTTATAATTATTTTTCATTATTTTTTATGATTTAACGACTGAATTGGCTTTAAAATTATTACTTTTTTCTTATTTATTTTTATAAAAAAATTCTTAGTATTTTTTTAATGCAATGCCTATTGATTGCAGTTCTATCAGTAAAATAATCTCTTTCCTTACTTTAATACATCAAATACATTTTTTATCGCTGGTATAAAATTGGGAATAAGCAGGACAGAATGGAATTTTCAACTTTAAAAATAAATTGAAAAAGATCTTCCTTAGCTTCTGACTAACTTTAAAAAATGCACGACAGCCTAAACTTTCATTATAATATAAAAAAATAGTTTAATTTATGGGGCATTTTTCACTGAAATCGGTCTCTGAAAGTGATGAATCGGAAATTTTTTAATTGTCATATTTTATAATTTGTTATTATCTTCGCATATTTTTTCATTCTTAATATTAATTATTCATTTAAGTTTAATTTGAGCTGAGTTGATGGGAAAAACATAATTTTATTACACTACTACCATTCAATAACCACTATACCACGGAGGCCGTTTAAGATATTTATTATTAAAGGAGGGAGCAAATATAAAACTCAAATGGCAAATTATGACCACATTTTATGTATTTACCTTTACACGTACATCATTTACGTTTACTTATAAAACTAAAAGCAATAGGCATTGTATTAAAAAAATACTAAGAAAAGATTACAAAAAAGAAAGTTATAATTTTTAAACTCGTTCGGTTGTTAAATCTATAATCTAAGATCACAGTTGTTTGTGTGTTTGTCTGTCCGCTCTTTTTCCCGCTCTTTTTCCATTGTATCAATAACGTTACCATAGCAACGAGTTAACCGCAAGTAGTGCGTCTACCGGACGCTAGATGGCGCTAACGGAAAATATTTAATAATAGTAAAAAATTAAAGAATTTTGTCCACCCGTGCGAAGCCAGGACGGGCCTCTAGTCATAACAATAATGAAAAAAATTATAACTCCAAAACTAAAAAAAATGGCGGAACATACATGAGGGTTAAATCGATAGATACGATACTCAGCTATCACCCAGCATCGGTTTTACACCTTAATAAAAACACGCTGTATTTAGTTACCTGTATATTTTGTAGTGCCAGGTTTTGCCGTGGACATCCACCTTTGGCTCTAAATTTAGGCACGAGTCCTGTCGCAGTAGTAAATATACCTATTACTGCACTCACAGCTGCATCAATGACTATTGGGAAATGGTAACTTCCTATTTCACTAGCCAGCTAAAAGCAAAAAATAAATGATTAAATCGACATACATCTTAACTGCAACAGTTTTCCTACCATCAAATAGTAGGGATCTAATTATTCAGATCTTATGAATTTACCAACTAACCGAACATAATGTACTCAAATAAGTATGAAAAATAGGTTAAAATTAGCTAGGTTATTGGGTAAACTGTTAAATAAATGTTTTTTTGCATTAAATTAAACAGCTAATTATCAAATTAAATGGGAAATTGCTAGCCTCAAATAACGTTAACATTGTATCCACTGTTTTCCCCTAGATCCACTGTAAATATCCAGTGCTGGATCTTTTTTCACAATTGTGTCCACTTTATTTCATGATATTCCGCACTTTTCGTCAGGTCATAAGTTCATCTGAGACGAGACCTGCTTAACTTTACATTTTCCAGATTAAAACGATAATCAGATGAAGTAGCTACTTCAAAGGTTTCTTCCTCAGAGGTTATTAGTGTTATGTGATTTTCCTATGGCCATTTCCATTTAGCAACCCGAAGAGGTACATCTTAGAAACCGCTTTTAAGAACTATCATTCACTAACGTAAGTTATTTTGCTAATATACTTATTACGTATCTTATAACGCAGAGAAACGCGGATCAAAGCTAGCAAGGCGAATCAGACATAGGTTAGTAGGCTATGAATGACGACTGATCACGATTTGGGTCAAATGTCATCCAAATGGCAACATATTATTACTCAAAGACTTTAGTTCTGACATGTAGGAAAAATAAATGATACTTTATAATTTAAAGGATCATATTTTACCTGTGAAGCCCGTTGTTTGGTTTCCTGGCTGGAGTTTTCCGAAGCCATATAACAAGTAACTAGGAGCCTATTGCATAACTCCATTGGATCCGAGGGCGTGTAGTCAGATTGGCAAAGAATTTTGCGTACGTCGTACAGAACTTGGCTTTCTAAACAAAAACATACCTAAATGATGATAACGCAAAATAATAAGCAGAAGAAGTGACTACGACAAAAAAATTACCGTTAAAAAATGCTTATTACTTATTATAAATATAGAAAAATGTGTTGTGAAAACTCTCTAAAACCTACGTATGGAATAAGACTCACTTTACTTTGATTAGATCATCAACACCTTCAGTAATTAAGTTTAATAAGGGTCTTGGGAAAGCATCGGATTAAAAGAAGAGGCGAGGTTTGTTTTTTGTCGATTAGTTTATATATTTTACTATAATTATGTAATAAATTTCAAACAAGAACGTCATTAGAACCTAAAAATATCAATAATCAGAGTTATCTATACTTAGTTGCTATTACGCACCTCCTTTTTGTATAGCTTCACAGATTTGCGTACACATAGAAAAAACTATACAAGCGGTGCTGGTAGAATCAACGCCTCCGCTCAAGGGTAGGAAAAACCCGCCTTGTCCTGATCGCCGCAGGTAGTCCCACAGCCAACAAGCCGGACCTAATATAAAAACGTAATAACAATTATATAAATCATCCAAACAATAATATTTCTTACATTCACACCAATTAGCCTAGCCCAAAGTTAGCACTGTAAGGCTTGTGCTATGGATACTAGAGTGACGAATAACCCTACATATATAATAAATAGATATGTAGTATTCAGGGCAATATATATAAATACCTATGACTCATCGCTACCATTACACCAAACAGTAAATAATAAAAGGCATAAGATCATTTCCCCATCCCCATCTCTTCCCGTGGTTGTCGTAAGGCGATTAAATGATTCAGACTGGAGGATGGGTAACAGTATCCTACTGCGTATCATGCCATCACATTGCCATCGCCAACACGTCTGCCAAGCGTGGCGATTAAGGCAAGAAACGCCCCAGGACGAGTAAACCCATAAAACAGCCCCTAGTCCCCGGCGGGACCCCTGGCAGATGCTAGGCTACCAATCCCAACGACCTTTGGCCCTGGCAAAATATAACACGCGCACATTGCGCGCATGAGATTAGAATGGCTGTCAAACAGCTGAAAAACAATAAGGCACCAAGTGACGATGGAATCACGGCTAAGCTTCTGAAAGCAGGAGGAACGCCGCTACTAAAGGCTCTTCAGAAGCTATTCGGTACCTCCGTCATACTAGAGGAGCAAACGCTAGCGACACATAAGTATGGTGGTACTCTTCTCCAAAAATGGCAATAAAACATGTTGAAGAATTATATCCCCATCCCACTTCTGAGCCATGTCTACAAGCTGTTTTCGAGAGTCATAACGAATCGTCTCGCTCGCAGGTTGGTTTCCGAAAAGGTCTCAGTGCCATGGACCGCATACATACGCAGATTATTTTCTTTTTTAACTTTGTTTCTTTTTGTAAATTTGTTTCTTTTTAACTTTTAGTATAAAAAATCTGTCCCATTCCCGGTTTTTTTTTTATGATATATTGGCACAAATATTTAATTTGTACCTTATTACTTCGAATCCTAAAGCAGATGTAATGACTTACCTAGCTCTATTTCTTCTTCTGGCATTAAGTATTTCCACTCTATAGGCGAACTGACTGTCAAATGAACATCGTCATCGTCAGACAGAGCGAAGTCAACAGTGATTCGTGGGAAGGGACTGTTTGAAGCAGCTAAATGAGATCGCGACCGTATCTGAGTTCTGTACGAACGTATATCTTCGAGATCGATTGTGGCTGCAATCACTTCCTAAAAATAAATATCTTTAGAACTACGAAAATTTACAAAGCTGGCTGGCAATTCATATAACATAAAACCTAGAGTGGTGTCCAGAGTAGAATAGTACCAAACACTCATACTTAAAGATATTGTAAAAGGCGAATAATAATACTGCAGGTATATACCATACCATATAACTCCCGTAAAGCATAACTTAGACAGCACATGATATTTTACTGTGATTTGCAATTCGCCTGCCAAGCGTAGAATTAATGCCACAACTTCCATTTTACGGGAGGCTTCCGCCCAGACCAATAAAGAGGTATAGCTACTTAATTCCGTTTTAAAAATCGTAAACAGCAACGGTACCAGTACCACAACCATCCTGACTCGCAATTTTAAGTAGACAATAGAATAAAAAATACAGTTTTCTATCGTCTTTTTTTTTGACAACTGCGTTTTGTTTTTGTCGTTTTCAGTCTTTGATCATTATATGTAAGCACCAACAAAAATGTAAAAACGAGTAAAAGAGACAGCAGTAGAAAAATAATTTATATAATATTACACACCTACGGATTATTTTAAAGTCGTGGTAAAACGGCTTATTTTAAATATTCCGATCTCAAAGGTTTGCATGAAGAGAACGAGTTGCGGGTTCCTACTAAATGATTTTACTGTTTATATGTACAATTATTTATATTTGAATTATAGTAAAATTTGTATGTACTTACTACATCGTGCAAAGCAAACTGGAGTCCCCTGCTAACAATTTCTCCATTGACAGCTACACATGAACACCCGTTAAAGTATATTCTCTGCCCATCGCAACCCCTCAAGTTACTGAACAGGTAGGCACCTCCACTCTTGAATGTTGCACTCTTAACTAAATCCACAGTAACGTAGGCCTTTCTTAACTCCATGTAACTTCCAGAACCATTAGAAATTATCTCTACACCGTCCAGACCTAAAGGAATGTGACGACTGAAATGAAAAAAGGTTTTGCCAACTATCGAAAATACCAAAATATAACGTTATGGCCTAAGAATGATTCAGGTTATTCAAACATCTATACGACATAAACATTTCAGAATTGCATACTGTTTAAAATGTCACAAAGCCACTAGTTATAAATCAAACAGAGATAGTAGTTTACAAAGAAAGCTTTTCAATATAGTAAAAAAGAAAAGCAAGGACATGTGAATGTGCATAGGCATTCATTAAAAGCTTTTGTGGGCACGTTAGAAGCCTTGGAACTTTACAACACAAACTAATCAAATACCTTTGTGGATTCCATAATTCTTCACATATTTCAAACCCAATGCAAGTGTCTTTTGTTGCAATCACTGCGTCTCCAATAGGAACTGTAGCCTGATTAGTAATGGCTGTAATCATTCTTGGCAAATAGTAATCTTCAATTTGGCGCTCCTGCAAAATTACCGAAATGAGAAGCATCATTCCAGGATACCTACCTAGTAACAGTGCTGTATTGATAAACAAAAATATGCCTACTAAGATCTTTGTAAAGAAATTTTTTTCTAGTAAAAATATGTTTAAATACAGATGTCAAGCAGTTGAATGCCTGAATAACATTAATATTATAATCAAAATATTCCTCTTACGCAGTGTCAAAATTTACCCATATAAACAGCTAGCAGTAATGAAAAACCCTTGTGTTTGACTTTGATTGCAAGTTAAGGACCTTTAGCCGAGTCTATCAGATAAGTTACAAATGATCTCTGTAGGTACATTAAACTTACTGATATAAAAATTAACTATACCTCTGCCTAATAAGCAAAGGTTCCGTACTTATATGGTGTGAATGTACGTCATTCCGTCCCTTGCTAATCGTAACGAATGAACTGTCTATGGTGTATGTACCTACTTTACTATCTACTTTTCTCCTATTCGTAATTGACTTACAAGTTCCAACATTTTGATCCTGTATTTAAAATATTGTTTTCGGTTTTTTTTTTTCATTTTCTTAATACTAAATACCTACACAAAGACATAGCAAAGATAATAACTGATTGTTACATATTCGACAAAGTGATGGGATGTAAAACAAAACAGCCGGATGTAACCAGAGTTCTATCGCAAAGGCATAAATGAACTTTTAACTAATAAATAACTACTAATTATAACTACTTTGGTTAAATAAATATATTTAATCTTTCAAAATATTGTTTCAACTTTTCAGTACTAAACGGCAATTTTATACTTTAATCCCCATACTATTTCCAAAAGATTTTGTATTCCAGAAAATTTTTGTAAGATATTTTCCATGTGTCATATTTATACTCACTTTAGTCCAAGGTGAGAACCACCGAGATTCTCTATAATTTCCATCTTCACATAACGACATCTTCGGGCGAATAAGAAGAATTTTCTTGTTAAGAAATGCAACTCGACAGTTGTAAGAAACGTTTCTATGCTGTACTGGCATACCAACATCAATCAGCATATCTTTACATGTCGGCGATTTAAGAAGTTCTGCCAGAACTTGCCAGCTATGAAGATAGGTGTCAGACTCATGGTAATGATCCTCGCAACTGTAACCGCTAAAATTGATACTTGATTAATAAATAAAGAAAAGACAGTACTTTTCTTTAATAAATAAGTAACAACATGATTTAGATAAGATTAGGTCCTTATACTTAGTCTGGCCATAAATACTGTTACACTTAAAAATAAAAAAATATTACATTGGAATTTCGAATCTGTCATTTTTATACGGTTGTTCATTGTGTTTTCTCGTTTTGGCGCCAATACATTTTATAATATTTTGCGATATTAAAATGGAGTGGGGTGATAAAGAGAACCGAATCGCTGTGATTGCATTACACAAAGTAGGTATGGAGCCAAATGCAATTTTTAAAACTCTCCATACCCTTGGTATTAGTAAAATGTTTGTGTACCGGGCTATTAGTAGGTACAATGAGACTTCCTCTGTTTGTGATAGAGAAAGATCTGGCCGTCCACGTAGTGTTCGTACGAAAAAGGTGGTCAAAGCAGTAAGGGAAAGAATTCGAAGAAATCCTGTCCGAAAGCAAAAGATTTTATCTCGGGAAATGAAGAGCACCTAGAATCATGTCACGTATTTTAAAAGATGACTTAGGACTTGCAGCCTATAAGAGACGCACTGGTCACTTCTTAACTGATAATTTAAAGAAGAATAGGGTGGTAAAATCGAAACAACTACTGAAGCGGTACGCAAAGGGAGGTCACAGAAAAATTTTGTTTACGGATGAGAAAATTTTTACAATAGAGCAACATTTTAACAAACAAAATGACCGTATTTATGCTCAAAGCTCTAAGGAAGCTTCCCAATTAGTCGACAGAGTGCAACGTGGACATTATCCGAGTTCAGTGATGGTTTGGTGGGGTGTTAGCTATGAAGGAGTGACTGAGCCATATTTTTGTGAAAAAGGTATCAAAACATCGGCACAAGTATATCAAGATACCATTCTTGAGAAGGTAGTTAAGCCCCTTAATATCACCATGTTCAATAACCAAGTATGGTCCTTCCAGCAAGACTCGGCGCCGGCTCATAAAGCTCGTTCCACGCAGTCTTGGTTAGAAGCGAACGTTTCGGACTTTATCAGAGCTGAAGACTGGCCGTCGTCTAGTCCCGATCTTAATCCACTAGACTATGATTTATGGTCAATTTTAGAGAGTACAGCTTGCTCTAAACGCCATGATAATTTGGAGTCTCTAAAACAGTCTATACGATTGGCAGTGAAGAATTTTCCCATGGAAAGAGTGCGTACTTCTATTGATAACTGGCCTCAACGTTTAAAGGACTGTATTGCAGCCAATGGAGACCACTTTGAATAAGCTTTATATATTTTTAATTGATTTATATTTATGTACTAAACTAACATAGTGTAAAAGTAATAAATGTTTTAAGCAGTTAAAAAAAATATTTTTTCTATCTTACAATATTTATGGCAAGACTAGGTATATGAAACTGACGTTTTGTATGGGAGGAATATAAAGTCGTTTTTTTTGTAAATTATATTTCATTAAACAAAGTATGCACCATTGTTATCTATGCACTTATCCATGCCATCTCATAGGTAGTTCATTGATCCCTTTACTAAAATAATTATGGGGTGTGAGAATTATTAAACTCTCTGAAGGCGGTTTTGACTGCCATATCCACAAGAAGTTGTACAAATTCTGGAAAATATGGTAAGAGCAAGGTCCGTAGGGTAAGGTGGATGTCGCAGACATTGCAATTGTAGCTCCTCTAGTTTATAGGCCGTGTTATGCAGTGTGTGGTCTAGCGTTCTCCTGAAGCAGCCAGCCTCGGTTGTTTAGCAGCTAGTTCTTCCATCACGATTTGCAGTTGCTGGCTTAGATAACTGCCGTAATCGTTTGGCTGTAGTGTACGACATCGGCACTAGTCCACCAAGCACTCACGAGTAACTCAATTTTCACTTGAGCCAAGATAGAGCCAGGGTTCAGCCATTGTGACGGGCGCTTCCAATTATCGTATAGGATTCACTTTTCATTAAATATAATGATCCGATTTAAAATTCCTTCATTATTGCGTCGGTTGAGCAATGTAACGCAGCAGTCGACGCGTGTTCGCAGGTTCAAGTTTTTTTATCACCTTTCAAGTTTTTTACCTTTCCTTCAAGTGGATAAATACAGTTTTATCACTCACACTGCAGCCTGCAGTTAGCTCTGAAGTAGTTTTTCATGGATCCACTTTCACAATAGCCTATACTTTTTCATTATCGATTTGAACTCTGGCCATCCAGTGACATGTTCTGAAGATCGAAATTTCCAGAACAAAAACTTTGGAACCAAAAACGTACCGTGTTTTTTTGTGCGACACCACTGCCATGCACATAGTTAATCCTTCGAATTGTTTCTGCAACTCTGGGGCCACGGTAAAACTCGTACTCGCAACGATATTTCATGTTTCCCATTTTGCGATATGAGTGACGCCAAAGAAAAAACTAATCAGGAAAATCAACTAAGTGACTAAAACAGTCAAATGTACCTGCTAAATGGTTTTATAAGAATTGGGAATTCTTAACCTAAGAGGAGATATTTCAAATCAAAGTGCTCAGTACGGAAAAACGTCAAGATCGCATCGTCGCTTACCATCAGGCGAGATAGCGGTCAAGCGCTTTCCTATTCACGATAAAAAAAACGGTCAAGTAGGTTAACAATCAATATACAAGCAATTATTTTTAATAATTACGAGGTCGATGCAGTCGCTCAGTCGCTAAGCATAAAGCTTCGCTAGCACCATATATTAAAGCGGAGCGTAATCTATAATCTCAGATCACAGTCGTTTGTGTGTCTGTCTGTCCGCTCTTTTTACCGCTCTTTTTCCATTGTATCAATAACGTTACCATAGCAACACGTTAACCGCAAGTAATTCGTCTACCGGACGCTAGATGGCGCTAACGGCAAAATAATAGAAAAAATTTAAAGAATTTTGTCCACCCGTGCGAAGCTGGGACGGGCCGCTAGTACAAAAAAAAAATATTCAATAATTTCTAGTAAAATTTAAAATTCTATAAGAATGGAAACTTTCAAAAAGCGCGCGCTTTTCGTTTCAATGGGAAATTCCATAGAGCTAATGTTTTTTGGTCGTAACTTTTTTATTTTTAAGAATTTCAAAATTCGGGCTATGTCACGATCTGGTCAATCAATCAATCAATCATAATACTAAATGTGTTGATTCGATTCCACACAAAAAATATTAAAATCGGTTAAGAACTCGGGAAGTAATGGCATAACAGACATTGCGTCGTTGAAGCTGATCCATGGGAGCTTCACTCCAATTAATCATGTTGGGGCCTAAGGAACAGTATAGATACCAAATGAAATCACTGAGACGTTATTAGAAGTTAATTGAATTAAATGTGCAAATATGCTAACCAAATTTCAAGTTCTGGTCCTGTGCGGTACAATGCGCCCAATTCTTTGGCCTCTTGTATGGATTGAAGAATCCTACTCAAATTCCCTTCGAAGTCCAACGCCCATTGATTTAAAGTACACACTGCTACCGTCACCTTTCGCCCCATTTTCTAGACCTGAAACAAAATCAATTTTAAAGGTGACCTACATTATACATAGAAAGTTAAAGTTAAATATAAAATGGAAAGTTTTTCGATTTCATTGCTATGAAGCACCTTTGCAAGGGGGTAAGAAAGCAGAAATTGTTTATATAGGCCGATCACTGCGTATGAGTGTTAGGTATCAAGGTTGAAAGATAAGATTAATAACCTTTTTATCACTTAAAATTATTACAACAATAATTAAAACATCGTTTGTAAGTCAGGAGCAGTATTTAGGATAACATATCAGTGTTAACTAAAATATAAAGTCACGCAACAAGTCAACATCATCGCGGGTTAGAAGTTTCATTCGAATGAACAAACGCAGTTTATGTAAGAAGTAGATATAACAATTGGTTGTTTTATACATATGTAATAGTTCAGACTTGGTATTTTATCAAATTGGGCATTATTATAATAAGTCCTTCAATTAGAGATTATACGAAATTTTCCGTTTTACCATTATGCTACTAATATATCGGAACAGCTGCTGCACAAACGAACAAGTCAGAAAAATAACCAAGCCAAAAATTCGGAATCGTAATATGTCCATATAACATAGGATGTAATACAAATAGCAGATGTTTAGCAGCCTATTTGCCTTGATTACTTAGTGCGATTAAGAATTCCTAAGAGATACAGATAAAAAAAAATTGTATATTTTGCTAGAAACATTTTACTAATTGTTCTGATTACTTTTGAACAGTTTGCATCGTTTACATTTTGCCACATTGGCGCATCGTCATTTCGATATTTAACATTTTACTTCTTAGTTGATTAATTTGCCACTTTCCTGCAACCTTTATTATGACAAAAATAGTCAGCCTTTATCTACAAATTACAAAATTCATGAACATTTTATATATTAATTCCTTAAAATCAGGGCTGATCGAGTATTTCCCCAATGTAGTTTGGTATAATTTAGTTATCAGCGACTTATTTTCTTATCTAGAAAATTAGTTTCGGTGAATAGGAGTACTTGGTATTTTAAGCTCTCGGTATAATATGTAATCTGCCACATTGTATCCACTATCTATGGAAAGTTATAGAATAAGCACTAGCGTGGTTTGATGCTGTTAGATATATATTGCTGGTTTTCAAAAATACTGAGGTCTTTTAATAAGTAAATGCAAAACAAATCAGAAGAAATTTGTTTAAGCTCGACATAGCTGAAACTATCTATGTATCGCAGGCCTGTTATGGCAGATAACACTAAAACCCCATTCAAATCTAATTTATTTTGTTTAAAGTGTTTAAACATTTATTCAAATTCATAAATATTTATTCAGTAGTAATAATACATATAAAATTTAGTAAAGACATAAAATGTAGTTCTTAACTTATTGACCACCGAAAAGGTTTCCGCCCTGCACACCCCCCAACATTGCAGCATTGATAACATTATATACAATAAGATAAATACATATACAAAAATATTGTTTAATTAAAACATATATATTGACTAAAAATATATATATATTCGCTTGTTATTTCATGTTCTTATACATTAAATTTAAATATTTGTGACCATACTTAATGTCATAAATCCTGAACTGTCTGCTTAAATAATAAAGTATTTCTGTTGCTTTTTAAATAAATACTTTTTTTATTTGTCTTTAAAATGGCTAATTGAGGACAGGATAGGACAGAAACAAAGGAAAACAAGACTAATTGAGAGACTTGGTAGCAGCATAACGGAAGGTGCTTCAAAAAGCAAATGACCTGTGCAGAGGTAAATTAGTTTAGTCGCAAACTTAACTCTACGCCAAAAAATACCTAACATAATAGAGCTGCAAGGACAGCTCACTTTGTACATCACCGAATAAAAAAATCTTCAAAAAAATGCACCTTTGTGTATATTAAAATATTTTGCATTTTACTACCTATTGCGAATGGAAATAAACTGTAATATTTTTCTGTCCTTTTATTATTTGTTAAATTTGCAACAGTTGTTAGAGAGAAAAGTTATGGTGCGCATGGTTCAACGACGGGTTCATTGATTGAACCAGACAATAAGTCAAGCAGAATGTATGAAATCGATCGGCGCCACCCCGTGCCAAGGGACGGGCAATCACCTCAAAGCCCTTACCTCTTTTCACTTACATATATATGTACTATCAGTAATTTGTTGAGAGAATAAGCAATATTTTAACCCTAACCAGTTTTTATCATAATCACACACGACACAATGATTGCTCTTATTGGACCTTTATAACGCAATCTTAAAAAGCCCACAAGTCGTGATTAAAAAGCAACATGTGGGTATGGCATCAACCCTCAAAATCTTTGTTCTAAAAACTCGAACCTTCGCGAGGGCAAGTCATATATTAAAAGATACGATTACGTACATAAAGCACGCATTTGGTAACAACGAAACATGTCTATCGAATGTACTTCGACTGTGATTTAGTTTTATTTTCGACTATTTCAAAAGATTACAACGAAGTGTTCGTGTTTAACAAATAATTAAAAAGATTCGACCATATTTCTGAATCTGTTTGACTAAAAAAATGTTCATTGAAATGTTCGTTGGGGGTACCCCCCTGATTCAAAGCAATTGCCCACTGCCCCCGTCCCGAAATAAATACCTAATTTAAAATAAGCTTAGTTCTACAATAGCATACCAATTTTTATTCTAACTGTTTTATCAATTCGGCGAGAAGCGCTTTCGGTAACCGATTTTTCATTCTGGCGTGCTTTCAGTAATGAAATAGTGATTTAAACTTTCGGTGCAAAATGAAGCTTGCGAAGATTTTCAGCGAATCGTGATTTACCCATATCTAAATTGTTATGTGACGAGACCAATAAATAAGAATCGAAAAATAAATTTGCACCACATTGCATTTCCACAAAAAACAGTTTAAGGCGTAGGTACTAAAATGAGGGCTGGGAAAAACTGCTATTACGAGTATATCTGTCAACTAGACTAGTAATGTAGTCAATAAAGTATAGTACCTATTAAACTTTACGTTACTCTTATACATACTATATAAATAAATTATCGCAATGAACTCACCTGTAAGCTTTTGAAAAATCTTGTTGTTTATCGATTAAACGGCACAGTAACCAAGGCAATTATTGTAAATTATATTGGACCTTATTTTTGAGACATTAAGGTTGTCTTAAATATCAGACAGCTGAATGCTCTTGTAGTTAAATCCAATTTTTAATGTCTCATATAAAATCATAAATGTAACGTTTATGTTTAATATCACCTGTACTTTTTTTAATCACGTAGATCTAGAAGTGCACAGAATGCACAACCTTTAAAAGACGAAAATGAAAAGAAGTATCGTAAAAATAATTAACAAATATATAGTGGTGCGCTGTAGTTAGTGCATATGGCATATAATTGCGGATGGGTGATAGAAGTGGCTTGGTGGGTTATGTATGGCCCACGCTTCCTTCAATGTTTTAAAATGTAGGGACATTAACAGTCGTACAGTTGCATGATGTCGTATGTATAATAACATATATATAAGTGTGTGTGTGTGTTTGTACATACAAGCATACGATCACGCCTTTTTTTCATCACATGCAAGTACCCATTCACTCGATTTCCTACATTCACTTTTTTTCAATATCACTTTCTTATTTTCCATCCCTTGTTAACATTGACCCAAGGTACACAAACTCTTCCACTTGATCCACTTTTTCTCTTTCTATCGTAATCCCACATTCAGTTAAACTTTCTTCAAAAATCATTATTTTTGTCTTATTAACATTAACTTTCATGCCTTTTCTTTCTATAAGTATGTAGTATATATTTTATTATCTACATATGAAACTTCGAATAACCCAAAAAACGTATACATACAATATAAGGAACAAAAATAAAATTGACGTCTCTTCTCCGAAATACTGCCTGTAAATTCCGATGTGGATATAATTTAATAAACATCAATTCTAAAATAGATGTACTTTCTAATCTTTTAACATAAATATACGGTTATTGACTATTTTACAAATTACAATAAGTAATAAAACCTTTATATAATACCTACATGTTAACAATGCATTGAACAAACAAATTAATATATTTATTTATTTTGCATTCACATTGCCATATTTCTATAAGATTTAAAATACGCCTAAAAAACAACCACATCTTCGAGCCCTCAGATAGGTAGCCCTCACCCCACAAGAGGGCTCGGAGATGTAAGTATAGGCGTATTTTAAATCTTACATATATTAATATTCCACATTATTGTTAATTTTATCCGGTTGTTGCAACGTTAATGAACTTGCCAACTGCACAAACAGTCCTGGATTCAAATCATTCTCCGAAAACTGGCATGTTTGTGTGATGAGCATAAGCTCCCCCGTCATGTTTGTTATATTCCTATTTACATATTCTATACATAATTCAGTATCCACAGTATAAGTACAAGTCTGCTTAGTTTTAAACGAAATAATTGGTGATTTGTCCAATAAAAAAATAGGAGTGGAAAAGCTTCTTTGACAAAGTATACAAAAGAGATTTTCCATAAAATTTGATAGCTCAATTGGAAGTGAACACGTCCAGATAGTGAGGTGTGGATTCGAGTCCTGCCCGCTTGACACAATTTGATCTTTTTTCTAGATACTACAATTTTTTTGAAATATATTTATCAGTCAAAATAACAAAAATATATAATAGATTATGGTATACTTGTTAAATTCATTAAAGTCAAATTCAAATTGAGAGCAACGGTAGCCTAATGGGTGGAGAAAGTGCCTGGCTAGATTTACCAGATGGCATGTGTTCGAACTTACCCCACTCTAGGTAAGCACCACATTTTGATTTATTAATAGATTTATTTTTATGAATAACGCTACTCTTAAATGTTTAAGTTGCTGTAATTAAGTATTTTAAAGGTGTACTCAGTACATAAACCGCACATATAAAAAGAAACTAAAAGCACTCAGCTATAACTACTTAAGCCCATAGCTTTTGTTAATAAATAATTAAATATGTATAGGAAAAAATAAAGTCACACAAAATTGAAATATTATATGGAATGGTCTATTAATTCGCAACTCTATGAACAGAATAAACTTTTACGGCCGTGGTGAGGCTACTGAAGTTTCTTTACAAACAACTTTCCAACACTAGGCGAAAGTGCAGTCACCTTTCAGTGCCTTTCAGTCTTTTGTGGAAACATAGGCTAACCGACTGGATACCAAGAATAATTAAAGATGATAATAGTTCTCATGAATCGCGTGATTATGGTTTTCACAACTTGTTATTTTAGTCAGGTTTCTGTGTTCATGTGGTAAATTTACTCAGCAAATATTTCATGATTCATACATGTTACGTTACGAGAGGGGAGTTTCCAGAAATATAGAATAAAAACTAATTCTAATAAAAAATACCAGATCTTAAGCATTTGCTCTAATAAAAGATAAAAACAACAAAAAATAAATTGTTACAATGACAGAAAATGTTTACCAATTGGAAAATGTGGAGAGTCATGATATGCTAACGGAGATTAACAAAGGTATGTGGTACTGCTATGTTATATCAAACTTTTTATATTCATCGTATATTTGTATTAAGTGATATCATTCAAACGTCTCATACAGGATAAATCTAATTGGGAAACAACAAAGAAAACAATAACTTATTATAATGATAATGAATGGTGATTGAATTCTTTGGTTCTGTGAACTCTATGCTATGCTTCGCGTGTAATGGCAGTAACTAACATTATGAAAATAACTGTCATAAAATCATCTTTGCCAACCCGTCCATTTTACTGCCTTATAGTTTTCGCAATAATTTGAATTCAAATAATTCGCAGTCAAAGCTTGACGTCACCAATCAACTGATAAGGTTTTGTTCGATAGCACGAAATCGCATTCGAATAACCAAAAAGTTGGAGCTTTTTCGTCAGTTCATTTCAGTACGTCGGTCGGTACGCGAGCCCAAGTTTACTGGTTGTAGATTACCCAATTTAACCAGTAGTCATGGTGACAGAAAGCATCGCGTCGGAAACAACAGATAAAATAGTATAGTGCTGAAACTCTATGGGGAAAACAGTAGCGAATGTTGCTTTTAGATTCGTTTTTTAAGATGTTATGGTGGAAGCATATAGAAAAAATCCAAAACTGCGTCATGATGTTTGAACGAGAAGAAGAAATCAGAAGACAGTATATAGATAAAACAACTATAACATTCTCATTACCCACCAGAGATCCTGTATTACAAGATAACTATTTTATAGCTAATTTAGAACAAGTTAAATTACTGCAAGCATCACTATTTCCTATTTATAACAAAGGTAATGATGTGGCCTTCACCAGTACTTTGAGTTATCATTAAAAATCACTAGGTACTGAAAATTCATTATTTTTGCTGCCACAACAATTGATATGTTTGTAACAAAGTTATTAATTATTTGATTTCATTATTTTATTTTTATTTTATTACTGAGAGAGCTCATGTCTTGTACCTAAACTTTTTAAGCTATTACTATTCTTTGTTTTGGTTTTTATTTCTTTTCTTTACACAGGTACGTTTTTGTCGAATTTTCTGCAAAACAACATTAAGACTAACCAAATAGAAATTAATACTGATATAAGAACATTTAGAACTACAGCGAAACTAAAAGAGCCACGAGATTTATTTGCGTTACCTAAAGAACTTGATTGTCCTCAACAAGCCCCAAGGTGGCCTTCCGAATGCCAGGTGAGTGCGCAATTTCGAGTCACTTTTTATCAAATTTAAAAACAAAAGAAACTATTGTCGTAAACAAAAACTAAGCTTTAATATTGGTAAAACTAAAGGTACAACCCAGAAACTAAATATTTAGGTCATAATTAGTCTAGAGTATGAACACAATGCATAACCGTAATACATATTATTATGTGTGGTACAAAATGAGTAGATAAGTCTTTTAAGATTGTTACTTAAATCCTCTTTGACTTTGTTCAAAATTCTTCATGAAGCTAACTTCTTTCATTGTTTTGAATCATATTATTTATTATTTTTCATTTATAATATCTTTTGAATTATCTTATTACCTATTATTATCGATAGACTGTTTTACGTTGTTAAAGGTTGTCGAAGAAAGAATACATCATTTATCTTGGAATCCTGCATCCCCAGAACCGTATTACATACAAACCGGAAAAGAACTAAAACCACAGCCTGTAGGTGAAGACGCTGGTACCGTGATTTACCAATATTATCCCATGAGTGCCGTAAATTATGTTAGTATACTCTACAGATATAAAAATTTGTTCAAATTTCAGTTTTACTAAATTTACCAGTTAAACTAACGATTATTTTATGAGGAGAAACACAAACATATGAAATCTAAATATTTACACATACAGAGATTTAATGATAATTTTTTTTCTCTCAGTTTAGTCGTTCAACAGTTGGAGGATCAAGACTATATTTGTCAGCTTGTGCTAGTGCCAGTCCAACTGCAGGCAGTGAAGATGAACTAAGATTTGAATCTCGCTTTGAATGTGGTAATCTAGCTAAGGCAATTAAAATAACTTCCGCTTACTATGAATTACATCTCAGAACCGATTTATATACTAACAGACATATGCAATGGTTTTACTTCCGAGTGACTAACACTAAGAAGAAAATGATGTATAGGTATGTATATATAGGTATATAGTATATGAAACCTTATTTGCTAAAATATATAAAACAAATTTCAAAAATGTCACTGAGTAATTGCATGACTTGTTAATAATACCACATTACCAACTTTTCAGGTTCTCAATAGTTAATTTGTCGAAAGGCGAAAGTTTATACAACGAAGGCATGCGGCCCTTGCTGTATTCGACAAAGGACGCACAACTACATTCAATTGGATGGCGACGATGTGGTGATAACATTGCATACTACAAAAATGACTCCACGTAAGTAATACAAAATCAAAAATTTTAAATCAGCTGGGTGCAAAAAAAAATAATTAAAACTTTGTAGATCCGAGGAGGAAGAACAATTCCCCAGTTATACACTGACCTTCAACATAGAATTTCCACATACAGATGATGCCGTTTACATCGCTCACTGTTATCCATATACATATTCAGATTTACAAGAATATCTTTCACGGTTACAAGCTCATCCTGTGAAATCAACATATTCAAAACTAAGACTCCTGTGTAGAACTCTAGCCGGCAACAATGTCTACTACTTAACCGTAACGGCGCCACCAAATCCCAACGATTTGGAGCAAAAGGTGATTATATTATCTAAGAATAAAAGTCATAAATCTATCAAGACAATCGAGAGACCTTTGAAAAGTAATTTACCTTCTCTTACAGAAAAAGAAAGCTGTTATAATAACAGCAAGAGTGCACCCAGGGGAGACACCTTCCTCATGGATGATGAAAGGTTTTATGGATTATTTGACAGGAGATTCAAATCAAGCGCGAGAATTACGCGAGAAGTTTATATTCAAGCTGGTACCAATGTTGAATCCAGATGGTGTAAGTGATTAGTAAAAATCTAATATTTTGGTGCTAATTATACCTATAATATAAGTGTATTGAAGCGGTTTATTTGGATAATATATTTATTTGAATTCCAAAATCAAGAGAGTTAGTATTTCTCATGTTGAGGAAAGATATTATCTTCTTTCTACTACTAGATAATATATTAATCAGCAGTTTTAGTAAAGTCAATAGCACATCAACCTTTACTGTATCTCCATTATATTTTAAGCTTAAAGTCTAAAGACAAAGAGTTCAATATCAATTGAGAAAATTTGAGTTCACAAAACGTCAGTTTACAAATTGGCAAAAAAAACACAAGCTACATTAATAGTGCACATGTTTAATAAAATGCCTAGAAAATATGTATAATAGATTTAAAAACTATTCTAAACATTGCCGAAATAAGGCCCATAGTAAAATGACAAAATTAGGACCTAGATCACCATTAGATATACAAAACAAACTCCATGTCTATCGAACATTCCAATTTACTTTTTAACTATAAATAATTTGAATATACTAACTTTATTGTAAATAATAAAGTGATTTACCAATTATAGGTTAAATTACATTAAATAACAGTTCCATAAGCCGTGGCTAATTATTACATACAATATAAATTGCTACAGGTAATTGTAGGCAACAACCGTTGCTCGCTAACCGGGAAAGACCTGAACAGACAGTACAGAACAGTTATAAGGGAAACTTATCCACCAGTTTGGCACACCAAAGTAATGGTACGAAGGTAAGGAAGATTTGCTGTGGGTTAATTATATTCTAACTAATATCCATTTAACAATTTTGATTAGATTACAGGAAGAATGTGGAGTCGCAATGTACGTAGATCTACATGCACATTCCCGGAGACACAATGTTTTTATTTATGGATGTGAAAGCCGTAAGACTAGTGAAAAACGGTTGCAAGAACAAGTATTCCCACTAATGCTGCATAAAAACGCAGCTGATAAGGTATAGTTGTTAAGATATTATTTAAATGTCAACGTTTCATCATCTAGACTAATGATAACCATTTTTATTTCAGTTTTCATTCGAAAATTGCAAGTTTAGAATACAACGGAGTAAAGAAGGGACGGGCCGTGTAGTTGTCTGGATGTTAGGAGTAGCCAACAGTTATACCATGGAAGCGTCGTTCGGTGGCTCTGAATTAGGCAGTCGAATGTCAACCCACTTTTCAGTACAAGACTTTGAAAGCTTAGGTAAAACATTCTGCGAAACATTATTAGACTTCTATGACGAAGATCCGAGTAAAGAAAGATTACGAACGAAAATTGTAACTAGGCTTTTACAGGAAGGTTCTAATGCAGATGAACCAACAAATATTGATTTATCAGATTATTCTAGGTATGTTATTTATTAATAGTACTTACTTTTAAATATAAGGTTTTAATCAAAGAGTACTAATACAAAAATTATTTGTGATTGCCTAGTGACGAAGGAGATACGTCTAGTAGCAGTTCAGAGGCAGGAGCTCTCAAGGAACCAATCGATAAAGCACAGCCGGCACCACCGCCATCACCATTATTACCCGATATAAATAGAAACATAATTGAGGTAGGCAAAAACTCTATTAAAATAGCAATTTGAATAAGGAATGTCTACCATATATAAAATTCTCTTTTCGCAGGCTTGTAGAAGGCCACGGCCAAAATTAGAAAAATTAAAAAGAATTGAAAGAACAAATACAAAGCGAGAAACTTTGCAGGTATAAACATCATTAATGTTATTATACTCATCAAGAGCCAGCGCTTTTATATTACACTCCCATATCAACGGGATGAACTTTCTATAATTAACATTGGGTAACTTTGAAGGAGTGGTTTATTTCAGGTTTCCAGAGCTACAATTGATTTAACATCAGACGCAATGACTGATGCCTCTTCGGATAGTGAATCCTTAGAAGAAAATTTTAGTCCAATCAGAAAGGTACATAAACTATTGCATTCGTCCCCGAAATCCAAGCCTAGAAGGAAAAAGAAGATGCCTCCAGAATTAAAAATCATCCCAGCGCATGTAAGTGATATCGTGAAATGCATCTAAACCAAAACTGCTTCACTACAAAGTTATAGTTTTTCACACTCCGACTTCGCCTAGGTAAAACATTATGTAAACATAATTATAATACTTGACAGCCTATGTTAATCTGACATAACTTTCTTATCAAATGGTGAAAGAAACTCAGAAAACTCATTTTCTATAATATCACCGACGGCCCGCCCCAACTTCGACCGGGTCTAACCACCAAATATCTACATAAACTATGCTCACCTGGAATAATATACTTTTTTAAATATAGTCTTACACTGCTTTGTTTACGAATTCCTTAAAAAGAAAAGGTAGATAAGGATATTAAACGATTAGTATCAGAAGATGTTATCACAAAAGTAGACCAGTCTGACTGGGGAACACCTATTGTACCTATCGTCAAACCGAATGGAAGCATTCGCCTGAGTGCCGACTGTAAAATTACTTTGTTTAAAGCAATTAAAGCTGAAAATTACCCCATACCGATAATTGAAGACATATTTTTCTGAGATGAACGGGGGACGATTATTGTGTACACTTGATATTTGTCTAGCATATCTTTATGTAGTTATTAATGACGAAAATGCTCTTTTACAAACATTGAGCACTCACAAAGGTACTTATAAAGTGAATAGGTTAATGTTTGGAGTTAAGGTAGCCCCCAGCTTATGGCTGAAGTTTTTGAATTAATTGCTACAGAGCATGGAAGGCGTTAAATGTTTCTTTGATGATATTATTATACAAGGTAGTATTGACAAAGAACTTTCAGAAAGACTTAAATCAGTTTTGGATAAATTAAATGAAAATAATTTAAAAGTTCACAAAGATAAATGTCAATTTATCAAGAAAAGTATTAATTACCTAGGACACATAATATATGAAGACGGTTTACACAAAATTGAAGATAAAAATAAAGCTATTTCAAATACAGAACTACATAACAACGTCAATGAACTAAGAACTTTTTTGGGAATGTCTAACTACTACAATAAATTCATACCTAATTTAGCTTCTCTTACACATCCTTTGAACAAATTATTAAGGAAAATTCCAAAATTCAAGTGGACAATAGAATGTGAAAATATTTTCAAGAAGTAGAGTATTTTTACATTTCGCCCCAGCAAAACCTTTGATTTTGGCAGCCGATGCATCTCCGACTGGATTGGGAGTACTATCGCATCGATTTCCTGATGGTACAGAACGGCCTATTGCTTTTGCATCACGGACACTTAGTGAAACTGAATAAAAGTCCAGCCAAATTGATAAAGAAGCAACTGCCATCTACTGGAACTTAAAGAAATTCTTTCATTGTCGCTATGGTCGTGAGTTTACCTTGATTACTGATCATAAGACTCTAACAGCCATTTTTCACCCTTACAAGACCCTCCCCGCCATGTGTACTATGAGGATATTTCACTACGCTCACTTTTTGTCAGGATTCAATTATGACATAAAATACAAGAAGTCGACACAAAATTCAAATGCTGACTATTCATCCAGATTTCCCATTGAAAATTCATACATACAATACTGATTGTTACCAACATACTGCTTTTCAATTGGCTCAAATCAATACATTGGAATTTAATCTTGATATTATTGAAGAAGAAACAAGAAAAGACTGATCTTAACAAAAGTTGGACAGACTGTTAAAATGTTTGGTTACAATGACAACAAATTAACATTACAGGGTGATTGCATAATAAAAGGATCACGAGTTTTTATACCACAGATCCTACGCTCACCTGTACTAAATGAGCTGCATGCTTGTCACATAGGAATGGTTAAAATGAAATCACTTACCCGTAGTTTCATTTATTGGAAAGGTATGGATCGAGATATAGAAAACAAATTCAAAGAATGCAGATCCTGTAGATTACAACAAAACAAACCCAAGAAATCCCCACCTCACCATTGGGAAGAAGTGTCGGGTCCTTGGGAAAGAATCCACATAGATTTCGCAGAGCCAATATTAGATACTTACTTATTGATTATAGTGGACGCTTATAGTAAGTGGGTAGAGAAAATAGTGATAGAACATCACTAGTTATTGGTGCATTTTTAAAATGAAAGATATATTTTGTGTGTTTGGTATTCCATACATACTTGTTTCTGATAACGGCAGACAGTTCACATCCCAAGTATTCAAAGCTTTTCTATCAGATCAAGGTGTGGTAGACACAACATCTGCACCATACCACCCTGCCTCTAAGCGACAAGCAGTCGAAACTAACGAGTATGGAGGGGGAGCGAGGTGATTTGATTGACAAATTAATTCAAATTAAGCACTGCCGTCATCGTACACCTAATAGGCAAGATAAGTCACCCTACCAGCTGATGTTTGGAAGAGAGGTACGGATGAGATTTCAAGCCATGATCAACAAATATAATTGTGGACAACAAGAAACTTTTTATAACTGATGATAGAGTTCAGGCACGCAATTATAACGGACCCATAAGTGGGAGTTTGGGAGAATATCCCATCAGCTCGGCCGGCTACACTACGAAGTATTCATGGACTCCGGCGAGACATGAAGTGGATGTACCTACTCCTTAAACCAAATTTTTTATTCTTAGTGACGTGACACTGTCACATTTTTGGTTGTCATTCTTGATATTAAAGTGAAATATGTATATATAGATTTTATGTAGCATTATCTTATAATACACAATAAATTAATTTATAATACACAATAAATTAAAAAAAAGTATGCACCTCTTTATGAGGATTATTAATGAAAGTATAAAATTAAGTAAGTAAATTACACAACTTCTATCAATTAACATGACATTTATTAAATTTACAGACAAGCGACTCACCATATCACTCTGACCGGGAAAAGAAGATACCCAAATCAGGTAGACCACGAAGTGTGTCAATGTTTAATGAAACAATTGAAAAACCTAAATTAAGTCCTGCATCATGGCATCGATTTAGAGGTCTACCTCCACCAAAGTAAGAATAACTTGAAGTATTGGATCTATTATATTTTTTAAATATAATAGATCCAATACTTAAAGTAATAATATTTTATTTTTATAATCTTATAAAAAAATAGTATATGGTACTAAATTATAAATTTTACACCTTTAAATGGCAAGTGATCTGCTTCTCAGTTGAAAGTCTCCCGATAGATAGATTTGACATATAATACACAGATTGTAAATGATTGTTCTTCTTCAATAATGTTATGTAGGCATCTAGCAGAGATCAAAAATAAGAGCACACAACCATCAGAACTTCAAGTAAAACTAAATTCATTAAAACGAAATGTGTGGTCTGGCATGCAGAGTGAAGAAAAAGGACCACTATCATGGGGCATATCTAGTTTTGCAATGAATTCTTACTTCACTGATAGTGAGGCATTACTCAGGTAGGTAAGAGCTTTGTTCAATGTATTAATTTTTTTATTTCTTGCCACCTATTTTATATTTGCCACATATTTATCACAGATCCTGTTCCAAGAAGTTGGAAGAGCTTGAAAGTGAAAGAAAGAAAAGCAAAGATGAGAAAAAGAAAAAGAAAGTTAAAACTAAAAAGACTCTTCTTAAGGTGCCAAATATTGTTGATGATATCATAGAACCTATCAGTAAAACAAAATCCTCAAGGAAGAAAGGAAAGTATGTACATCTCAGGAAAAATTGTCATAAACTCAGGGCACATCATTTCTTAAAAAGATTAAGTATTTTATTAATTTTTGAATATGCTGCTGTAAGAGTTTTGATAAGAAAAATATATTAAGGATCATTCAATTTTGTCTAGGTATCTTATATCATTGTATTGGTTTCTTTCAGGTTAAAACATGCAAAATCGGAAAACTCACCATATATGAATAACCCGAGCTTCACTGACATACCAACAAAAAATATTCAAGCATTTACAGAGAAAACTCCTTGTGTAGGCAAACCAGCTAAGAACCATTTCAGAAGGGGTATTATAGTATCTACAGCAATTCAAATCAAGAAATCTACTAACAAAATGAACACATTGATAACCTCTGATAATTCTGATTCAGATGATTCAAGTCAATCAATAAAGAAAGTTAAAAAGAAAACAAAAGCAGTAAAACCGAAACTAAAAAAAGCTACCTCGGAAAATAAACTGGCTAAAATTTCCAATATGGACCGTTGATTTAAATGCCCATATTTTTTTTGTAGTTAGTACTCACTAAAAGAAAGCGTTTTGCAAAGTATTAGGTTACGAAAACTTATGGTTCATGAGATATATTTTTTTAAACTTTTCATACAAATTGGCAAATAACACGCAATTACACAATTAATTTGACAAATAATAGATGTCAAACGTCAATCACTTCACGTACTAGTATGTATTCATTACTATGACAATTAGTTCTCGTTACTATCATATTGTTACTCGTTACTTCAGTTACTGAGTATCTTATAACATGCTATGTTATGTATATTAGAACAACGTACTTCGTACGCGTACAGTATGACGTCGCGGCGTTCCAACATTCGTGATTTGTAGAAAACATACTTATACATTACATACCCAGCTGCGTCAGATATTTTTTTTCACTTTACTTTATTTTGAACCAGACTTTTAATAATTAACAGCTTTTGTTAACCAAGAAACAATTTAATCTCATTAGAGCTCATTTAGACACATCTCTTTTAAGATAAGAACGAAAAAACCGTGATAATACGCGATAATAAAAAAAAACATATTTCTAATTTGTAAAAATTACTTTCTTACCTTGTTTCTGTTAAAATCTCAAACTTTGTATACATACGTAATACTAGAATAGTAATCAGTATTATATACATTAATTTTGGTTTGGTTAGGTTAGGTTAGAACTGTGACCACAACGCACGAGCCGAGCGAGCGAAGCGAGCGTGCCGCGGCAGCGGCCGGCGAAGTGCCAGAACCGAATCGGTCCTATAGTTATTGGTTTAGGTACGGTTAAAACCAAATAGCGCTATTCTAACCTTAAAACTTTAACCATGAATATCTCAATAACCATGGGGTTCCGCAGGGTGGGGTTGACACGGTGGGATAGCCCTAACCCCCCCTCCCTCCTCCCACCCCTCAAACCTCATATATTGACGGTCCATATCGTGTTATTTGCCAATTTGTACGAAAAGTTTAAAAAAATATATCTCATGAACCGTAAATTTTCGTAACCTAATACTTTGCAAAACGCTTTCTTTTAGTGAGTACTATCTACAAAAAAAATATGGGCATTTAAATCGACGGTCCATATTGGAAATTTTAACCAATAAACTGAGGGTTTGATTATATTTATATAGATATTAGGGATTCAGAACATTAACGAAAAACATTCATTGATGTAAGGAAACATGTTAATCGTAATTGTTTTAGGAGGGCGCACGGCGTTAACAAAAAATTTTGTTAATATTATTTACATCGAATTTACAACATATATTTCTATTATGTTAAACAGTAGGAATGTAAAGAAATAAAGTCTGAAATATTACAGTTATACTTATTTATAGCTTGGTTATAGTCAATAATTCAACTTAAAAAAGTACTCATAACCTCATTAATACCATCATAGATAAATTATTTACTTAACATACCGAGCAAAATCCCTGAAAATGAAACCAATTCATGACTATGTTTAAACACTTATATTTAAAAAAACAACTTTTGTATGAAACTATTAATAAATGAAAAAAATATTTAGAACTATTTTACCTTACAATTTAAATGATGTCATAAAATAAATGCACTGTTTTTAAATAAATAACCAAAGAAAAACAATCAGATGCTGTCAAACTGACAGCGGCAACATTATAATGATTGTTTTTTTTGTAAGGTTTTACCACGTGTGAAGGCAAAGGAAAACTTATAAAGCCATGTCTTAGTTTATGAATGTCAGATGATCAATGGCAAATAAATCAATAATGACATGAGTTATTTCTCTAGATTTCAGTTAGTTCTCAGTGGACTTCTTTTGAAGAGCGCAAGACAAATTCCGCTGTTTTGTATCACTTGCCAACACAAATAATCACCGCAATGCTTTTTTTACAACAAAATAAAAACCACTGCCAGTGACGCTTCATCCGCAGCATTCAAGTGCTAGTAACGAAAGTAACAATATATTTTTGGTGAATTTCCAAAAGTTAAAGCAAAAGGATATAATACTTATACAACTTCATCTTCAGTAACTTTCTTAATTGTATAATTTAAATGATTTGAGCCACTGACGTCTATCATGTACGTTGGTACATACTACTGTATAAAAACGATCTCGATGCCATTTGAATATCACCATTTTGGCACTGTCAGCAATGGCAAACGTGGTAAATCGTGAACGTAATATTAAAGATCATTGTAATTAATATCAAAAAAAATTATGATAATTGTTCTGTTGAGAGTATTCAAGGCTTATTAGTTTTGCGTGTAATATTGTTAATCATTTATAATTCACGAAGAATAATGTGAATATTACTTATAAACGGTTTTGTAAAACGCTTTAAAATTCGTTTATAACGTGTAAATGAATTAAAGTGAAATCTAAAATTACATTGTTTTTAACGTCCAAGTAATGAACATCAAGTAACCATCTCCATGGTTTAATGACTCGCAGACCGGTTTTCGGCTTTCGATTGACTCGGCTCGATTGACCACGTCTATAAAACTCACCATCTCGTGATACTCCGCCTTGGCTGCCATAGTACTGCTTATTTTGAACAGGTTTTCGACAATACTTAGCTTAGCTTTACGCCCTTTTTCATTACAATTCCGGCACTCGATGATAAATGCATTGTCTTGACTAATTGTCAGCACTTGTTTCTTTTTATCTAATCTTGCTTCTTCATCTAGTAAGTTAGAATTTTTTATTTATTTTATTAACGGTTAATCCTTGGTTCACAGTTTCCAAAGCTGTTGTAACGTTATTGTAATTTTCTGGCAATGCAAGTAAAAAATGTACAACATTGTCAGATTCATCCATTTTTGGCAATTTCAATGTCATTAATAAGCTTGTCAAATCTCAACAAAAACTTGTTTTACATCTGCTGTTGCACGGAAGCCTCTTGCAATACATGGGATGGTGCTAATATAGTCTCCACGCTTGGATGGCGTATTGGAGATCGCAGTAAAATACCATAATTCAGAAAACGTTACTGCCCATTTTGTGGTCTATGGGAGGTGTACTGGGATAATCTGCAGTACCATTAGTCGCCATTTAACACGTTCATTACTATTACGAATTTCATGATTTTTCTCGGGTGCCGCCTACATTATACGGCGAACTCGCCGGGCGAATCGCCGGCATTGCAATAAAAATTGTACCGACCGAGTTCACTGGCACTACGTAAGGGTAAATTCTTTGTTTTGTTGTTTTTGTGGCCGTCACCGTGTATGTAAGGTGTTTGACTCAATTAAACAGTGTTTTACGACTATTGAGAGTATTTTAAGTTATAAAATGTCAAAAAACTATATAAATAAAATAAAAGGTAAGTTTATTTCGTAATTAATTAAAAGGCGTTGTCAATCTTTTAAATAGTGGTTATGGTTAAAGTTATATTTTGTATACTCTGTGTCTGGGTGTTAATATTTATATGAATATTTATTTGTAATACCACTGTTGATTCTGATATCCGTAACACAAGTGCTTTAGTGAATTATCTTAGAATCAGATAAATGTTTGTGATATTGTCTGATATTTATACATATTTTAATTGAGTCTGTAATTTGTTAAGAAGTGTCTGATATTTTTAGTGCGGTTTGTGCTAGAAACGGAGCCTTACGACGACGATCTAACTCAGATGGAGGAGGAGAGATACAGTCAAATATATTTTTGATTTTCGTATTTTATTTCAGACTAGCGGCCGCCCGCGACTTCTTCCGCGTGAAAAAGAATTTTTATAAAATAAAAGTAGCCTAAGTTACTTCTTATTACATCAGCTACCTGCCAAAAAAAGTCCCGTCAAAATGCGTCCATCCATTTCAAAGATTAGCCGGAACAAACAGACAGACAGACAGACAAAAATTGTAAAAATTGTTATTTTGGTTTATGTACCTTACGTATATTCATATGCATGTAGCAAAAAACGGTTATTTCAATATTACAAACAGTTACTTCAATTTTATTTATATGTATAGATAATCTTCAAAATTTTACAGAAGACATGAAGAAGGTGCTGTTTGAAAAGGATTCTTAAAATTAGGATGACGACTACAATAACTATCAGACACGTGATATTTCAATAAATACGACAAATTATAATCTTACCGAAAGCAGCACTCAAACCAATACTATAATAATTCCAAGTACATAGAGATGGCCAACGAAAGTTTTGACATTTTCATTGGACGTGAACTTCTAACTGTGCCAATGTTTAAAAGGTGCTTTGTTATGTATCAGATTATTAAACTGATTGAAAACAATTCATAAAATATTTGAGGTCTGATAATTGCAACTAAAAAGTTATACAATGATTGAAACCTAAAAGGATCTATAAATGATTGTTAATAAATACAAAATTATTATTATTTAATTATTATTTATTAGTTTATTTAAACTTATTTATCGTTGTTAACCTACCTTTTTATCGTTGGCTAATATGTTCATATTATATTTACTTTAAGGTTAAGGATCTATGTCAGCTAACTCGCCTAGCGAGTTCGAAGCATTGCAGAAAAGTTTTTTTCCTTTCAAATATAAACGGGGTCTCCACACCTGGCCCACCACGTAAATCTTTAATTTAGAGTATATTTAGTGTACTCTATTATTTTAAACAGAAAATATGAATTAAAATGTGTCCTGAAACAACGTCCTTCTGCAGTTGTTATAACTTAAATAGCAACAATTTACCTATGACTATGTATTTTGATAGCGAGTTTTACAACCTAGCCTATCACATTTTTAAACAAATATTTATTCCATTTAGAAAAAAGAAAGCGCAGATAAATATAGTAAACTATAAATATTAATAAGACGAGCGAAACCACTAAATGAAATGAGAAGGTGACATTAATTTATGGTCCGTCTCTATTATTTATAAGTCACGCAAATGTCGAAAATCATCTACTGTTAAGCTTTAAACTTATTTTCCTGACATGCTTGAAGTCTACCATCAGTAGTTCACTCTCACTGAATAATTATATCTCAATCAATACATAAAGAGGAGCAGTTTAAATGGAGAGTATTTTTAAACACAGCAGTCTCGCTTTTAGTAAAGGGGTTGCAAATTATTACGTGAATTTTGGTTGACTGACATTGACGAGACAAAAATTCAGGTAAGCAGACCTGAGGCCGTCACTATAGCGAATCAAGTTTAGCTGTTAAAAAGAGACGCCACTATAGACCGCTTATGTCTCACTTTGACAACCGAACTTGAATCGCGCTAAAAGATGATGGTAGGCCCTCTGTAGATTGACAAAAAAGGACAAACTTCTTTAATCATAACGGAACATGAACATGCTTGTAGTAAGCATGTTCATGATAACTAGTAGGTGTCTATTCATCATATCTTTTGCTAATACCACAAGAAAGAGATTAGATATATATAAGATACTCATATCTATTATTCTAGAAAGAAAATATGTTATAAATAATGTAATTTGATATTAATATCTTTGTTATATCGATAGGGCATATGTTGATCTTTGTTATTCGTTAAGCATTTTTGCTTTTATTCTTAATCTTATTACGTGAATTTTGGTTGACTGACATTGACGAGACAAAAATTCAGGTAAGCAGACCTGAGGCCGTCACTATAGCGAATCAAGTTTAGCTGTTAAAAAGAGACGCCACTATAGACCGCTTATGTCTCACTTTGACAACCGAACTTGAATCGCGCTAAAAGATGATGGTAGGCCCTCTGTAGATTGACAAAAAAGGACAAACTTCTTTAATCATAACGGAACATGAACATGCTTGTAGTAAGCATGTTCATGATAACTAGTAGGTGTCTATTCATCATATCTTTTGCTAATACCACAAGAAAGAGATTAGATATATATAAGATACTCATATCTATTATTCTAGAAAGAAAATATGTTATAAATAATGTAATTTGATATTAATATCTTTGTTATATCGATAGGGCATATGTTGATCTTTGTTATTCGTTAAGCATTTTTGCTTTTATTCTTAACTATTGTTTTAATAGCAATAGGTACCTATTTTATTAATTTAATTGCCATTCAGTATGTTTAAATACTTCTTATACTTATTGTTGATATCAGCAGTTGAAAAAAAAATCTAAAAATAAATATCTAATCTTATCATAAGATCGATGAATTGATTTAAAAAGAATTTATTATAAAAACATAAGTAATTATACGATATTTTATTTCATCAACAGACATTTGTCAACCAACTTGTTTGTGTCAAATTTGTCGGAGTAGCACAAAAAGCATTCACGACTGGCGTATTTGCAGGAAATGCCAATATTCTTAATTCTCCAGTGTTTGAAAACTGGAGAGCATTACTAATCCTAGATCCATCTGATGACGCTCCTGGTATTTGAGGTTCGCCGGTTATAGGATTAAAGCTACTGCATCGAGTACGAGCCAATATACATGAAGTAACATTTGTAAAAAACCGTACATTATCTGAGTCCAGCGTTATGTTTACACCGGTACGAGCTTCCCTTGTGCACTGTATGATCTGGAAAATAAATAAATTTCAGTAATCATATTTACATATGGATGTATGCAGAAATATATGAGTCACTTTACTTTTTCTAGAAATAAATGTGTACCCACCAGATTATTTGAGTTAGCTCTGCGTAAACAGCGAACAAAATCACAGTAACCCATAAAACAACCGGATGGTTGCACATTAAGAGCTGAAGTTGCTAAAGCCTAAATCATGAAATGCGTAACTTAAATATTAATTATTAACGTAAATTATATTTAAATATTATCATTAGAACAAATCAACAGACGAAGAGTTAGCAAAATGAATAATGGAAATTCTTGAAAAAATCAATTCTTTTATTCTTATTATCTTACAGATATTGTAGGTAACTAGAACAGGAGCAAGATAGTTTAAAAGTCTCAGCATACGTAACAAATATTATTATTAGTATTTGACTACATTTATTTTTATGAGTAAGAAAAATATTTCATTGAAATTACTTATTTTAAATGTTTTACTTATCTATATTTCAAATAGATGTTATAATCTCAAACTAGCTAAATCCAGACACGTTCGCAAGTTAAGTACCAACGGGAACTTAAAATAGAACATGAAAAACAGTTTTGTTAAGATACGATATAATGTAAACAGTTCAAGTTAATCCATCGACTTAACTTAAATAACTTATATCAATAATACACAAACATACGGAAGCTGATTTCCTGTACAGATACTCAAGTCACACTCTGTGGCAACTCTAGAAAAGTAAATAACCTATTCTTACCGCGAGGGTAGTTGCACAATTAGCGTAAGACGTATTTACAAAGTATTGTGTAGCACAAACGCTAAGCGCGTTCAATTCCTGCGGACCCTGCAAATACATGTACGTATAGCTTTAAATATTATTTTTTTCTCACACAATTGACAAACAAAATTAGTCTATAAATGTGTTAATTAAAACTATAAATATTACCTCCGGTAACGATGTAACCTGGCTGAAACATGTAATGCACGCATCTCTTAAAGTGACATTAGTAGGCTGGGCTGTACTGCATACCAAATTAAGCAGGTTTTGTAATTTTGCTCTGAAACATAAATCCTTTCACATCAAAGTAGATATTATTTTCACTTATTATACTTGAAGCGTACGTTAGTAGAATATAGAATATAGTCAAGCATATTATATTAGGGGTTAAAGTATGAAATTGCCGATTTGTACTGAAAATCTATATTGTTTATTTTTTAAATTTTTAACAAATTTATTTAATCAAAATAGTTGCCATTATTATCTATACATTGCTGCCATCTAATGGGAAGGTCATTAATGCCTTTGCGATAGAATTCCGACGATCTAGACTGCACAAACTGTGTGAAAGCATTTTGTACTGCCTCCTGGGAAGAAAACTTCTTGTCACGTAGATAATTGTCCAAATCACGAAAAAAATGGTAGTCCGTTGGAGCAAGGTCTGGTGAATACGGAGGATGACGAATGGTTTCTAACTGCAGTTCCTGAAGGGTCAAAATGGTTTCTCGTGCTGTGTGAGGTCTCGCGTTGTCGTGGAGCAATAATGGTGAAGATCGATTCATGAGTCGGGGCTGTTTTACTGCTAGTTTTGTCAACATGGTTCGGAGTTCGGCACAATAGACATCTGCCGTTATTGCTTGACCAGATCGGAGAAAACTATAGTGAATAACACCATGCTGAGACCACCAAACAGTTACCATTACCTTTTTATTGGTAAGTTTTGCTTTAGGACACTGTTGTGGCATTTGACCTGGGGTCAGCCATTGCATTTTTCTTTTCCGGTTATCATAAAGAATCCACTTTTCATCACATGTTACAATTCGATCCAATATTCCTTCATTTCTGTACCGGTTCAACAAGGCAACACAAGTTTCAACACGCGTTTCTTTCTGCAGATCAGTCAAATCATGAGGCACCCATTTTTCGTATTTTTTTATTTTATTGATTTGACGCAAGTGAGTCAATATTGTGGGTAAGGTAACGTTAAACCATGCCGCTAATTCCTGGGTACTTTGACTAGGATCGGCTTCCACTATCTCTCTTAATTCATCGTTATTTACCTGTGTGGGCGGTCTTCCTCGTGGCTCGTTCTTTAAGTCGAAATTTCCATCACGAAAGCGTTTAAACCAAAATCGCACGGTGCGTTCATTAGTAGACCCCTCTCCAAACGCAGCATTGATATTGCGGGCTGTTTCTGCCGCGTTAGTTCCGCGTCGGAACTCGTATTCAAAAATAACTCGAATTTTCGCAGTATCCATCTTTCTTGTCTAAATTGAATAACAAAAACAATTGAAAGTCGATATTCAAATGTTTTACATTTTTTAAAAAAAGAACATCATAGAAACCATTTAAAAAAAGTTTCATTCGAAAACCTCAAACCATGAAGATTCTATGTCAATTCAAAGAACCTATTGCAATAAAACGGCAATTTCATACTTTAACCCCTATTATTATACATTCATACCCGTTGGAAGGACAAAGAGCTGCCAACTTTTGGGTTTTCCATTGAATTAATTTGTTTTTCACATCACTTAAATCGAACACTCCATTGGAGGCTAATCCCACCTGAAACAGAAATTATGGTAATTCCTAATTACTATATTAAATAAATTTAAATATTTGCTATAAGTGCTCCTAAACTAATAGGTAAGTAACTAACCTCGCTAAAATTCAATAAATTGTGATTCTTCCATTGTAAGATATTTTTCTGAACCTCATTTAAATTTATGAAAGTAGCGTTAATCTCGATCTGTTGAGTGAAATTAATTTAAATTCACTTAATGTATAGAAAGGTATATTAGATGTATCTATTTACACTACTCTAATTAATAACTTAATAGGCAGGTTATTATGCGTGTGTATGATAAAAATAATTAGTTTAGGAATTAAAGATAAATCCGTGTATTGTGCATAGTTTTATTTATTTACCACTTATTGTGTATGTAAAATTCAGATACTTACAATTAACGTTATAAGTATGCTTACATGAATTTTTGTTATTTTTGTCATTATTTCACTAAATCATTTTAACCACATGAACACCAATATACATTTTGGTTAAAAAATCAGAACTATACTGATGAAGCATCTCATCATGTACCGACTAAATTAATGGTGGGTTGAATTATTTACTTTATATTGTACAATTGATTCCGATGAATGTTATTTTTATTGCGACAATTTGTTAGAATTCTAATAACCCATTTATTGTTCGCGTTCAAATACCGTGATGTTGTGAAAGTGGAAGTGATGACATCCAGCGGTAGGACAATTATGAATGCATTTGGCGGAAATGTTGACAAAAAATGCACCGTTTCATAAACATAAAAACGTAGGTACGGATTACAACAGGTGAATCTACCACATACTGTCAGCTTTTCATAATTGATATGGAACTCTTTATGTTGGATTCTATTTTATATATTTTATGCATTTTTCAATGCGATCTTATAAGATAAATTATTATAATAGAAAAATAATAGAAAAAATCGATTCGGGTCACAAGTGAATTCTCAGGCGGGAGACTTCAGTTGTGACCCGATATCTATATGTTGGACTTTAAACTGAAAATCAAATAAAGAAAATGTATAGTTTTGTATAGATTGATGTGCTCTTTGGCAAAGCTAGCTGGTGGAGGATCTGTGATCGCACCGCTGGCATAGCACAGCCTTGCTCGTCTGGCCCAGAGGGTCTGGGGGGAAACCGTATGTATTCGGGTGTCCCCTCATGCGAGACGGCTTTCGGGCTATTTGTGTTTCAAAGTGGTGATTGCTGCTACGGCCTTGACAGATCTCGACGAAACTGTGGGTACATCAAGGAGTTTGTAGCGGGTAGTCCAAGTGCAAGTTGGGATGTGAGTCCTTAAGGCTTTACTACACGGGCGGTTCTCCCGCCGCGGGAATCCGCTACTGAACCGCACTAGACTCAATTATATATGGACGTTGTATGCTACAAACTACACTGCGCGGTTTCCCGTCGCGGTTTGCAGGCGGGAGAATTACGACCGCCGCATGCAGCGTCAAACCGCCGCTGTTAATCGCCGTTTTAAACTACGCGGGCGGTTATCCGCTATTGCGTCATTCGTCATATCACGGTGTGCACTAAACATTGAAATATTCTCGAAGTTAAACGGTTACTTAACACTGGTTCCACCCAAACATTGCGGTTTACTTCATTTTTTTCAATAATTCTAATAATATAAGAGCTGCAAGCGCAGTTATCATTAATAAATAAATAATAAATAAATAAATATTTCTTACATTCACACCAATTAGCCTAGCCCAAAGTAAGCACTGTAAGGCTTGTGTTATGGATACTAGGGTAACGGATAGACATACATATATGATACATAAATATGTAATATTCATAGAAATATATAAAAACACCCATGACTCAGGTACAAATGCTCGTATTCATCATACAAACATCTGCCCCTTCCGGGATTTGAACCCAGGACCGTCGGTGCGAAAGGCAGGATTGCTACCGTTGCACCAAACGGTCGTCAATCATTGGCGTTGCACCAATCATTGGCGAATCCATGTTAAAATGAACACAAAACACAGCGGTAAACCGCGTCCCGTGTAGTTTGCTGGTTATCAGGGGCTTTGTCGAGCGGATTCCCGCGGCCGGAGAACCACCCGTGTAGTATAACACTTATAGTCCGTAAGAAGCAGACGTTGCCAACTTGTGGAACGAAACGTTGGTCAGTTTGACACGACAAAATTAAAAAGTACATGCCGATGTTGTACAATATTAGGTGATTTTTAAAATGGTCGCTTAACATGGCCGCCATTTGCAACAATAGCGGCCAATTGTATACAGCAATATTCTAGTAGCTAAGAATTTATTTTGAAGCTTAATTGACTCAACAAACTGTCGTTAAAGTAATAAGAGCCGAGTTAAATGTCAAACTACTTTAAATATTGAGTGATTGTCATTGTCACTAACCCATAAAACAAACAAGTTTAAGAAGTCAGTATGTATGTATAGCAAGCACTGAAATCCTATTTTGACAGTTGATCTTAAATCGATGGACTTTACTTCGTATTACTTAGAGGTATGTACGATAATATATTCTCTATGATTTTGAAACTCATGATACTGAGTGATTAGACAACCGCTAGCTAGTTATATCGCAGGTTCTTGTGATTGCAACTGTAAGTCGAATAGGTAAACTGACAGTAACTACAACAAATATTATAAGGACTTTGCTTAAACTCAAATTCACTCTTGAGTGATACCAACACACTAGATATCTACTTAGTATATATCTTCAACAATCCTTACTAATATTAGAAATGCGAAAGTATGTCTGTCTATGTGTGTAAATGAAAGAAAAAGGGTGGCTAAGGCTGGTTTTTGGGCTATTTTATTTTTCACAAAAAGAAGACAATTTTTTTTTTGCTAGTAAGTCTAGATCATAAACCATGACCATAAACGGAACCTCACCTAACCTCGATTTGTAGGAAAAAGTCTGAAAAAGTAAAAAATAGACTATAGAGTGAATAAGGGGGAAGGGGCTTGGGGGGTCGAGGTTCCGTTTATGGTTAAATCGACTGCTTATCATAGCTATACTTACTGTCAAAAAAAAATGATTGTTTTTGTAAAAATAAATAGGCCAAAAACCAGCCTTAGCTAGCCTCCTCCTTTGGTACAGAGATAGTCTAGAACCTGAGGAAGGAAATAGACTACTTTTTAATGCGAAAAAAGGGCTGCAAGGAGTTCTTATGGATGAAAGTTTGTATTACGTCATTTTTAAAGCTAGAAGATTGAAACTAATTTTTTAGACTTTTGATTAGGTATGAATAAATATGTAAAAAGTTTGTAAAAATATTACCCTAAAGGGGGTAAAAATAGAGGATAAAGGTAAAATCAGCAAAAAAAGCTTACGGCAAAGTAAATAAAAATATAAAAGAAATACTGAGAGTTACGGAGTCATTACAAAATGTGAAACTAAAATTAACGCAAGTTTCTTAAACTTGTCATACACAACCGCACGTCATACACAATGAGCGCTGCGCTGCCAGCCGCGGGGGAGCAATCAAAGCACTAGATCGCACAATGAAAAGTATCATAGGCAACCAAGGTATCATGGGCGGGGTGGTGGTATTATTAACTGGTGACTTTAGACAGACCCTCCCGGTTGTTAAACGGCTGTATTATGGGTACACGCAAAAAAGTTTTGCCTCACTACAAATATGCAAGTACAACTTCACAATGATTCGGAAGCAGGGCCATATGCAGCTTCTCTTTTAAAAATCGGAGAAGATGTCAACAGATAGTAACGACATGATGACACTGAGACGTGAGTTGGTCAATTTTCATGACTGGTGCGGCATACATTTTAAAAGAGATAAAGGTAGTCCGAAACTTAGTTTTATCTGTTACTTTCGTAGTGCTACAATTCTCACTGCTCTAGGGCATGTCCATATATGTCCTATAGTCAACAGCAAATCACCTATTTTTTAAAGTTTTCAGCTTAAGTCCAACATAGAAAGTTCAATATCAATTGTAAAATTGGATAGTTGGTGGTAGGTTTAGAATTTACATAAGAGTAGTGAAAAATCAGCCACCGGAAAAAAAAAAGAGAAATATGGCCATATTTAAGCCAGGATGACTGGACTAATATAAGAAAAGGTAAAGTTGGTTTTTCCTTCAGCTTAGGCCTGACAGTTAATATTATAAAAAAGTATAAAAACATATAGCAAGCGTATAAAAAAAAACAATTGTTATATATTATTTAAAAAAATAAAATAAGACATCTCTTGAAATAACTCAGCGCTGTACGCGCATTTCATTTCTCTCTCATTCACTCGTGTTGTTCCGTTCGTCGTCGCGTCGGTCGAGATGATCGATTTCCAAATGATACATTTATTTAACACCTGGCAACACTTCTGAATCATTTGGATCACATTCATGTTTCGGAACACTTGGTCAGATCTTTAAAGAGCGACACACGTCTAATACACAGCATTTCTAATAAATCGAAGCTGTATGGGCTTTGATCCTTGCCTTTCCCAAAAAGGCATAAAAAATTGTTCATGTTAATTCCAGCGTTGCCAGAACATTATTTTTGTAATATTTTACGTAACCTTTAACCATCTCATGTTACCTCCATGTTATACGACTCAAAATGTTACTTTTAGGACTTAATAAAAATATTCTAATAGCTTCCCACAAACAAAAACAAACGTAAACCGTGACGTCGAAATCAAGATTTAGTTTTTTCGTATTAGCGCACTTGATTTGACTCATCGTCTATTTTCTTTCTTTTTTCTATTTTTTTTTGTGGAATCGAATCAACAGGTTTAGGACCAGATTGTGACGGAGCCCGAATTTTTAAATTCGCAAAAAATCCCATCGAAACAAAAAAAAACTTTTTTTAGGTATTACGCTCCGCTCCAATATATGGTGCTAGCGTAGCTTTATGCTTAACGACTGCATCGCCTAGTAGTATTGAACTTCTTATATATATAAAATAATATTTTTTGTTTCGTGAAAATGTTAATTTTTAAGCTATGTCATGTTACTTTTGACTATCGGCTACTGGCAGCACTGGTTTATTCATGTGATTGATTATTTTAATGAGGTCGGCTCTTAAGTGTAATTTTTATTTAATTTATTTTGTTTTATTTCCTTATAATGATTGAAGGTCGTGCAAATGTAAGTTATAAATTGTATACAGTCATATAATAACATTATCTTTAAAAAAGGCTACAATCCACTTCTTTTATTTCAGGAATTACCAGATTTTCAGGTCTTTCGAACAGTTATAAAATACTGTTTGGTGATCATAATCGTGCCCGTCCTAGCATTTTTCTCTGCTAAGATTGTACTATTTGATACTATCTTGAGATTAGAACCTGTATCAAGTAGTGTATATTCCGCAGTTATAGCGGTCATCGTACTACATGTCACGTTAGGGTTATACATTTACAGAGCCTATAGCGAAACGGATAGGACTCCTCCTAAACCGGTTAAAAAAGACTAATAAACAAAATTATTATCCTTCTGACACAATCTATCATAATGGACAGTTTATATATGAAAGGAGAACTTTTACAAGTACATACTAAGAATTCTGAGGTAATTGAAGGAAGATTTTATGGCATGAATAGTGACAAATCGAGAATTTCTCTTTATAACATCAAGGAAGAACCTAAAGGCCTGGATGGTATTTGTCACTATTACAATTCTGAAATAAGGGATATTGTAAAACTGAAAGACACAGAAGAACCAAAACATTTGAAGATCTCACAAAAAGAATGTGAAGATATAATTAAGCTATCAAAGAAATATATTTATATCAATCAAGTTGATAATAGTTTTCATGAGGCACTGGATGATTTAAATCAGTACAACTATGTAGGCCTAAGTACAGATGGTGCAAACATGGGTAGAAAATGTAAAATGCCTTTTCTTGTTATGTCAACACCACAACAGATATATATATTTGATATTCAAGTAATGCAATATCATGCTTTTGATGCGGGACTTAAACAACTTCTGGAAAATGAATCCCCAAAAAAAATTTTACACAATTGCAGGAAGATCTCAGATTGTCTTTATCACAAACATAATGTCAAATTGAATTCATTATTTGATACTCAGGTAATATGTGATTCTAATCCTATATTGGATTAATATCTGATTTGTTTCAGAATAATATTGTATTATATTGTCTATTATGATATCATTTTGAAATGTTGTCTCATATCTCCACCAATTGTGTGGTGGGTAACGGCTCCTTATCCCTACTTTTTTTTCTTCCATAGTGAAGGCCTGTGTCCAAGCAGTGGGGTTGGTACATATAAATTTTTACGAAGCCCTCATTTGCAAGTCTAACTTAATCATAAGTTAGAATCTTTCTCAAACCATATGTTTGAATTTGTAAAACACTGAATGTTTTGTAAGCTACTTTAAATCATTTCAGGTTGCAGACCTCATAATTACCAAGAACAAAATGGGATGCTTACCTACTACTGTAAAATCTTTGTCTGAGTGCTTGACTTCTTACCTTGGTCTTCAAAATATAATAGAGGAAAAGGTCAGTACTTGACTTTTTAGATTATCATCTCATCATTGTGCTCGCGATCAAAAGACCTCATTTTGAAAACTGTCCATTTTGTAGTGTATGCTGATGTCCAGTAGCTAAAAGGTTGCTAAGTCACAGGGGGTAAATTTTGAGTATTTGAATGCCAGCACATATATAAAATAAAATTTCAAATATATTTGTAGTTTTTGAAACAGTTCTAGCAAAAACCCCAATTTTAAATAATTTTTGCTCACATCTAAAATAATGACTGCGGCTGAGCAACGTTTTAACTAACAGAAAGCAGAATAGTAATTACCTTCAGTATCATTAGTTGCCAGTTACAACACCACAGTGCAGAGTTGGTGCTATTTTGCTCTACCAGACTCCACACAGCACCACATAGCAAAAACTTTCATAAACTATAATTAAATATGTATGTATTAAATTGTCATAATTTTTGGCTCTGAGAAATATTTGAGCAATGATGTTGCATAAATGAATGCTATATAAAAATTATAAAGGAATTCTTAAAAAAACACAAATCAGAATTACTGTTCTAATTTATTGTTATTCCCAATTCCGGATTTACCTCAGACGGGGCCCCAAGCAACAACTGATTTTTGAGGCCCTTGTTTTAATATAACCACCCCCCCCCCCCCTCCCTCCCTCCCTTTTTTTTTCAAATAACAAAAAACAGATCAATTTTGCAAAATCAATATATTATTTGAACCATCTCCATTACAACTTCTTTCTACTTTTTTCAGTCGCAAATTGATTAATAATATCTTCAAAGTCAAGTTTTTGAAGCTTGTCTTTTTCGATAAACAGTAGGCTTAAATCACTGACTTTTTCTTGGCCCATCGAAGAATTGAAAATGTCAATGTCATTTTTATTTTATTTCAAAAAATTTTAATATTTTTAATTATTTTTACATTTTCAAATAAGTTTTAAAATTTTTTTTTTAAATATTGGGGCCCCTCTCCAAGCGTGGCCCCAAGCAATTGCTTCCTTTGCTTCCTGGTAAATCCGCCACTGGTTATTCCAACTGTTATTGTAATTTGTAGTCATTGTTATTCTTTCACAGATTGACATACTTCAAAGTACAGAGCGTCCACTGGCTTTTACGATCAAAGACACCCTTGCTAAAAATATAGCATATCTTCATCGCCTGTCTGAAATAATCAATGATGAAATGGCACTCCCATTTGTCAGAGGAATAGAATGCTTTGTGGAAAACCTTCGATCAACAGATGATTTCAAAGCTTGGGAACTATGTGTTAAACACAATCAGATACCAAAAGAGTTTAAAAATGCTATTGAATATTAAGCAACACATTCCGCAAAATAAACTTGTAGAGTAAGAGTTTCTATTTTTATTTTTGCTCCTTATCTTTTAACGCTTTTTCTACAAAAAACACCCAATCCTACTAGGAAAGCTTGCAATTTGTAACTGTAGTAAGCAATTTGGCACTATGTATAGCTTGTGACTTATTATGATAAAAAACTACATAAGTATAAAGTAAACTACATAAGAAACGTCTAAAGAAATAATTTTTTTATGTTACAATTTAAAGTAAACCATCATTCACAGAAATAAATGTAGTGTTATTGTCAACTAGACAAAACTAGCAATTAAAATTTAATTTTAATCCTAAGTTAAATTCTACATAGATTTAATTGATATTTTTTATATTGCTGCTTTCTTTGTTGTGTTTTTTTATGTTAGTTGAAATAAATTTTTCCTGTTAAAATGAAATAATAAATTGTTCTGATATTATTTATTTAAAAGGTTTATTCAATTATATTCAAACTTGAGTCTTTTATTAACTTTGCAGGAAAAAAAAAGTGTAATGATGGTTAGCATGTCATCGTCGCTTGTGTTCTCTGTGATTGCTTATGAAATTCTGTATTTTTATATCAAGTAGTTTGATTAAGGAATTGGAACTTAAGATGTTATCCATAACCTGTTCAAAACTTATGAATTAAAATATTTTTTTATTGCAATAAAACAAAAAACTTGTAATAGTATTGTTAACCGATTTGTTGCTGATGACACGCCTGTCATGCCATCACTTTTTTTGTGTGTGGCGTTAGCCACGAAAACCGTGTCATTTTTAAATCGATGATAACTCCTTTAAATCAAGTTTTAGGGAAATCAACCCAGAATAAGATTATCTTCATTTTTCACGTAAATCAAGCTCGTAGCCTTCGTTTCTGTAATTGTATGTAGCAACAAATCGGTTAATTTCACAGAACTAAGTATTAAACTAACTTAAAGATTTAATCATAGTATTTAGGTGTGACGATAACTTATTACCGTATTATAAGTTGGATATATTTTGTGAGATGGTATACAATGGTATGGTGTAAAGAAGTCATTACTGGTTATTAGTTTTTATATAGAGCGGCTATAAGCTTTTGTGAAAATAGAGCGCCTTGCCAAAATAAATTACATTTACGTGCTTAACTCTATTTTTATTTACAAAAATATTTAGTTTTTTTTTAAGATTCTATAAAACACCATTTACAAAGTAAGATACACCTAATTATGCCTTACAATAGCTTAGTGGGTGAATTGATACTATGATAAATAAAGAGTTCATTCCCCCCCTCTTGACTCACGATTCGAAATATTTAATCTCTAATATAACAATTTAAAAAATATATATATGAGGAGATTAGGTCATTACTATCTCTTTAACATAATTGACATTAACTTATCAGGTTGCAAAAGCGGTAGCATAGGACGGAAAACTAGCTTCGACTGACTTCGAAAGGGGCTCGAACTGTTTACTGCCATTCGGGTAGGATGACAGTTTCGTCCCTATTCGTCTGATGTGGTTGAATCTCGCCTTTAGCATGACTTGGTGGCCGAATTATAGGCTCTCTTTTTCGCTCAGATTCTCCGTATATATGGACCTAGCGTTAGCGGGTTAGCCACATTATACCAAGGTCAAGACTTGGTAGCGAGCAAAATGTCAGAGAATGGAATAAAACACTCCATACCCTGCTGAATAACATCCGTAATCGCAACAGCGGTGTACGAAGGGTCGCTCGAATAGAGGCAAGGGATAAGATGCAAAGAAAATACGCATCTCGTCCAATATACCAACTCGTAAGCGTAACGCCATACCCGCCTCGTGCCCTTAGGGCTGTCATTCGGAGGAGAGCAGATAGATTCGCATTTTACCACATAATGGTCGGACGATCCCAGTGGAGCTAAGACCAATACCGAATGTTTGTGTAGATTAGTTGCGAACAGTAAATTAAGACAATAAAGTGTGTGGCCATTGGGGGCCATACATTTATTACGTAAGACGATTTAGGGGGGGAGGTTGGTCGACCATGTCTTATTTTTTCTTACAAGGGGGTGGGAGGGAGTCTCGATAGTTCTTACGTGAGATCACAAAAATGCGCAAACTTAAAATGATACTTTGAAAAACCACGGGCAACCGTGCCCGTTGCCCGTGTTTTATTAAGGTTCGCTCGGATGCGTATGTGAAAACTTCATGGCCGTATTTCAAATATTGAAAGAGGAAAGATTTAGCCATATATTCAAGGCGAGGCAAAGAAGTCATGTGTCGCATCGGGGCTGATGTCGAATGGGTGAACGTTGACAATGTCATAACCCTGAATAACCAACTAGAAGCAACACCTATTATTACTGTTATTATTAGAGATGTTCCAGTGTCAGATCCAATTTCCGACTGGGTTTTGAGCCCCTGGACTGAAAATCTTATGTAGGTAAAGGTTAATTATTAAAATCAAAGTTTATTCTACCAAAAAATAAAAATTATTATTACCTTTGTAAGTGCAAATAAACATTTCTAAAAATTGTTTGTTTAAAAAATAAACATCAAAACAAACCAAACGTGTATTCCTTTTTTGTCTTTAGATTCTTACGTAATAAATGTTAAACAGAGGGGGAGGGGGTCGACCTATTCTTATTTTTTCTTATAATAGGGGGGGAGGGGGTCAAAAGCTAGCGAAAATAGTCTTACGTAATAAATGAATGGCGCCTTGTCCTGATCCCAAGAAGCTCAAGCACTTGTGTTATGGAGTTCAAAACAACGAGACTCGGGTCTAGGTCCCGGACTGTGGTAATATAGAAAAGTTCGTTTTGTACATTAACTCGACCGGGATCGAACCCGGAACTTCGGAGTGGTTTTACCGTGAAAACTGGTACGCGAGCCACTCAACCACGGAAGTTCTGTATACATATTTATTATCATATTTTTTATAGACTAATAAATAAATAAAACATTCTATAAATACAGGTATTATATAAAAGAAACTGTTTGTTTTGTTTAAAACTATTTTTTGGAAGAAAAATCATACTAAATCACACGAGGCGAAGAACCTCCAGAGTAGTACCTGAAAGAAACACTGCGTGTTTCTAGGGAGCTGTCCAATAATCACGTGAGGCTCGAAAGGGGGCGGGAGGGGTCCATAAAAAATCACGAAATATCACAAGGGGGGGTGTAGTAATATATCACGTGTATTTATTTTTTCAGCAAACGCACGATACTGAACAGAAAAGCGGCGTAACGTGTATTTATTTTTTGGCCAAACGCGTACAAAACGAAAGCGGCTTACTACTTCTGTAGTTCGATGTTGGCGCCGAAGTTAAGATCTGACGACAACTCTATGCCATAAAGCTCAAGGCAGTCGGTAACAGGTACAGATGTACCTCGGAAAGTAGGAGTGAGGTTGAAGGAACTCCTTTTTGCAATGAAAGTACACGCTTGCGTTTTGGAGGCGTTGAAATGGACGAGGTTACTGTCACCCCACTGGAAAACGTGGCTCAACCTCTGATTCGTTCGCTCAACTATGGCCTCTCTCGTCAATATCACGTCGTCACCGCTGGCTTTTGAATAAGACAGTTATCTCTCTACGACAGTACTGTCGTCTGCATACCCAACAATTCCAGGTATCAACAGGTCATTGATGTGCAGCAGGAGAAGTGTCGCAGAGGGAACAGACCACTGAGGAACTCCGGCATCAATAGCCACTAAGTCAGAGGAGCAGCCATCGATAACTACTCTGATCGACCGTTCTGTCAGGAAATCGGCTATCCAATAACAAAAGTCAGCGAGGATACCATACGCAGGAAGTTAAAGACGCAAAGTTAAAGTTGCGCAGCGTGCCAAACCCTGTCAAAAGCCTTCGAGATGTCAAGTGACTCGGCAAGTGCTTCGTCGTGCATTTCGAGGGTCTCGCCCCAGCAGTGCGTCAGACAAACTAGAAGATCCCCAGTTGAACGTCCATGGCGAAAGTCATATTGACCGTCACTGAGAAGATCATTGTTTTCTAGGTACGAGAGCAACTTACTGTACAGCACTTTTTCCATTACTTTACATAGTATGGAATTGATGGCGATCGGTCGGTAATTGCATGGGTCGGCACGACAACCTTTTTTGGGTACTGGCTGCACATTAGCAAGCTTCCAGGTTAAAAATGCCAAAAAAAACATCACGTGATTAATGGACGGCCCCTAGTCGGGCCGCCCCGCGCAGATCTCCGTTGCAGTGCACTTCGCGTGGATTTATGCAATGAGTCTGGAGCTTGTCGATATGTCGCAGTCATCTGGTTGAATCTGCTATTTGATTGTATGACTAGCGCGTTCATTGAGTGACGACATTTAATTTAATGACTAGGCCGAACGTTGGTTGAACAAGCGTCACTCAACGTCCAACTAGTTAGCGAATTGTAACATAGCCCTTTGAACAGAGCGGACGTAAAATCAGTCGGGTAACTGATTTTTATTTAAAAATAATTTAGTTTAATAATAAAATAGTGTGAAAGCGTGGATTTACCTATTATCAAGGTAAGTTGATTGTTATTGTTTACTTTATTTGTGAGAATTAGGGCTTTGTAACTTAGTGTTCTTGTTGACGTGAACACATTAACAAACCTAACCTAACTAAACATTACAAAGTCAGTCGTTCAGTCAAGACGTTGAACGTTATATTAAACAACTTGGCGAGTTGTCCTTTAGTCATTCAATGAACGCGCTAGTCATTCAACCAAATAGCAGATTTAACCAGATGACTGCGATAAATATACACTCATCAATTTATCGTCTATCATTTTCTTTATGTCGCTTTTAAGTTAGTTACATTACATACAATATACCTACAACAAAAAAATGTAACAGTCAGAACAACAACTGACATCTCCCCTATTATCATAAGTAAGTGAACACGACCATGAATTTTGTGAAAGTGGAAATTTGTTGTCGTCGTAAGGTGTTCACACTGACGCATACTGATTCGAATTTGAAAAACTGGACTGAAACAAAAGTGGTTATATTGGCTTGAAAAAGTTTGCACTATAGTGTAGGTTATCTGATTTGCAACAGTATTGATTACTTTAATTTTTTCATTATAGAGAGTGTAACAGAGTGTACAAAAAAATAAAGAAATAAATGTATCGAATAAATGAAACAACTTAATTATGATTTTTTGCGCATAATTTATATTTAATTCTGACATTTCACAGAATGACTAAGATTCATCTCGACACGTCAGGATTAAATATAATTTATGCGCAAAAAACCGTTGTTTTATTTAAATGTGTAATGTGCGCGGAAGTGTATGAACTTAATATATCAAGTCGCTAAATATCACTAAAATATATAGTTGAAATATCTTTTAGTGTATTAGATATAAGAAAAATTTGACGGATAGTAATTGGCCTTGGCGTCAAAACGCGCCTGACGCGCCAATATTTTTTTATCATTTAAGGCAATCGAAGTTTCTATTGCTCTATTTTTTTTGCCTTTGTATACTTTTGTGATATTTGAAATAAACTTAACCGAATCTTTTATGCATCGTATATTTTATTTCAAATAAAAATAAAATCAATATTTACACAAAAAAAAAATGTTTTTTACAATATTTAATATCTAATGGGATTTCAGAAATGTAACAGTTTTGTAAAACTTGATCACAGAACAGTAAAAAAGAGTAAAGTTGCATGATTCGGTCTTTTCAAGGAAACCTGTGTAACCTATATACGATTGGTTAAAAATATTTCAAACGTAAGAGCATATATCACAAAATGAATCTATTCATATGGTCCATAATAAATAACAGCTTACTTCTTTGTTCTAGTACTGTTTTTGTGTACTAGATGGCGTACTGCTTCAAGCATACTGTACACTGCAACCAAACGCTAGTCGGCGTTTCAAGTAAAACGAATTATAGGGTTGCAAAAATAGGCAATAATATGAGATAAAGATTCAAGGCCGTAGCTAGGGGGGGACATTGTGGGGCAATGCCCTACCTTGAAATCACAATGCCCTACCTTAAAAATAAATTAAATTAAATACTACGATAAATTAGTATAATTAAAATGTTTAATAATTTTTATATATTTTATGCATTTTTCAATGCGACCTTATAAGATAAATTATCATAATAGAAAAATACTACACTACTGGAAAAAATTAAGGTATAAAAAAAAATATCAAAATTTTTGGGCAATTTTCAACAGGCCGTAACTTCTGAGAAATAGTCGTCTAGTTTTTGAATTAGAACTTTAAAATTTTGTACCCTCCGCGGTTTTTGCGTAATCTTAGAAAAACCAGCAACAAAAAAATTTTCAAATTTTTTTTGCCTACGGGCGTAGAAATTTTTTTTTTTTGCTTAACCACTGTAAGGATCGGATACTTTGTTCATTTAGCTTTTATGAATTTTTTTATACACCTTGATACGTCCACTTCTCGCCGAGATATCGGTCTTCAAATGGAAAACGATCCTTTTGTCTTTAATTATTATCGATATCTCAGCAACCAATAATCGCACAGAAGTTAAATATGGGTTTCAAGAACTTGAATGAATTCTCTTTAAAAACTAGCCATTGCACAACCTAAAAAATTTTTTTTTCTTTTTGTCACATGAATTTGAAAGTGCAACAAAATAAGTGATGTTGATGGTTTTTTGGAAAATCAAGCGCTGGATCGAAAATATTGAGGAAACCGCTAATGTTAAGTGTGCCTTTTACAGTTCAATATGTCCACAAAAACCCTACAAAGAACTAAATTAATCTAGCCAGCCGTTTTTCTCTTTCACATGATCGAATTTTTGAAAATAAAAAAAATATGTATTTCCGAGATTTTTCCACATTTTTGTTCCAGAAAGTTAAGGAAATTCAAGAAACTATTACCCAATCATTTTTAACGCGTTTCCGCCGCTGCATTCCTTGATTCTACTGATTTCCTTTCAATTAAATTGAAAAAAAAGTTAATACCCCCAATCGAAGTTCAATCTTTTTAATACGCTTTTCCTAGCAGATCCTTAAAAATAATCCTTAACAGTTTTTACAAAATTAATGCCTTTGCGCTAGAAGATATTTCGTGACTCTTATTGACGAAGGTTACAGTCAACATGCAGTTGCCGTCCGGATGGGTGTAAGTCAATCCGTCGTATCTCTAGCTTATGCCAGATACCAAGAGACGAACCAATACAATCGTCGCTCTGGACAAGGTCGCCATCGAGTCACTAATGCCCGCGATGATCGGGCAATTATTAGAGAAGTTCGACGACAACCTTTCGTCAATAAAATTTAAGCACTTTCTGGAACCAAAATCTGGAAAAAGCTCGAAAAAACATTTTCTTTTCTCATTTTTAAAATTATGAACTTTTTAGAGCAAAAAACGTGATCCTTTAAGTTTTTCCTAAATTCGATCAAGTGAAACAAAAAAAATATTTTTTGATTCTTTGTAGGGATTTTGTGGACATATTGAACTGTAAAAGGCACACTTAACATTAGTGGTTTCTTCAATCTTTTCGATCCAGCGCTTGATTTCGATCCAGCCCTTATTTTGTTGCATTTTTAAATTTATGTGACAAAAATAAAACATTTTTTTTTTCAGAAAAGCAATGGCTAGTAGTTAAAGAGAATTCATTCAAGTTCTTGAAACCCACCTTTATCTTTCTATGCGGTCATTGGTTGCTGAGATATCGATATCCTTTTCCATTTGAAGACCGATATCTCGGCGAGAAGTGTATAAAAAATAAATTAAAGCTAAATAAACAAAGTGTCTGATCCTTATCCTTAAGCAAAACAATTTTTTTCTACGCCCGTAGACTAAAAACCAAAACAAAAAAAACAACGGGTTGCACTCCGGGAGTGCCGGTACAAGTGAAAACATGAACATTAATGCATTTTTGATATTCTGGTTAGGGAATAATTTCGCAGGAATTTCTTTAATTATCAGTATAAAAGTACTATAATTTATGTGGTAAAATACAATATTCATTTATCGCACACAAACATGACAACAAACACACACGCACACTCGCGCAAGCGCCCTGCGCCGTCTTACGAATTTTCGATCAGGTCACGTGTCCTGACGCGAGTTTAAAATTTTTCACCCAATACAAAAAATGCCCAAAGCCGCTAAAGAAGTTTTCACTTCAAAAAAAATTTGATTTTTTTTTGTTGCTGGTTTTTTAAAGATTACTCAAAAATTGCGGAGAATACTAAAATTTTAATCCAAAAACTAGACACTTGGAGCTACAAATTACATTTTTTTGATTTCTTGTACGACTATTTCTCTCGAAGTTACGGCCTGTTGAAAATTGCCCAAAAATTTGGATTTTTTTTTATCCTTTAATTTTTTCCAGTAGTGTAGAAAAAATCGACTCGGGTCACAAGTGAATTCTCATGCGGGAATCGAACCCGCAACCTTTGGAAATCCGGTCCAATACCTGACCTAGAGGTCAGTGATATACATAGTGTTTGATTTAGGAGCCCGTGCTTCGAGGGCAGATCAATTATGATAAAAATACTTCCGCCCTACCTGTAACCAATGCTGCCCTACCTCAAATTAGACTCTAGCTACAGCCCTGTAAAGATTAAATGATATTTATTCAATATGAGCATTCACAATGGCTGTATTTAACGTCAAAGATACGCCATGTATGTCCGATGTCGTAGGTACTACGAAGATCTTGTAGACCTCGTTTTAAGTATGGATCTTTAGGAAAGCTGTAATAAATACAATATTTTGCTATGTTTATATCTTGCTTAGAAACCTATCTTCGAACACAACTGGTTTTAAATATAATATAAAAAAAAAACATTATAACGCGCCTTCTAAGCCTTTAATAGTTTTAACGTTTTCATTGCAATTTTACTACGGTCAATATGGTTTTGTTTTCCAAAATAGTTTTGAAAATCATATCCATTAAATATTTTTTTATTACAACCTTATCTGTGACCGAAAATAATTAAGCTTTACAAAATTAAGCAATAAAAATATTTAAATGAAAATTACAATTCTATGGAATTACTACACTCGGCGTCAAAAAAATCGCACCTCTAAGAAAATCACGTTCAAATGGCATTAACTCTGGATATGCACATGCAGTCGTATTAATTATAATTTTATTTAAAAGGTTACTTAATTAACTTAATAAAAAAACATTATTTTTCATTATCAAATAAAACCTAAAGCAACAAATAAAGGGTCACAAAAATTCTAAGGAAATTTTGCTGCTCGGGAGAGTCGCGAGTTGCGCTAACTTTGTGGGTATAAAGAGGTCAACACGGGTTCAATGTGGGTCATTCGCTATTAAACCGTTGAAGGGGACACACGCACTGATTTTACTGAAGAAAGAACATCTGGAAAATGGACACTACAGCTGATGAGGCCGCTCAAGTGGTTGCACTACTGCAAGCAGGGGTGCGGCAGTGTGATGTCGCCCGGCAACTGAATCTGAGCCGTTTTTCGGTTCGTAGAGTCTACCAGCGCTTTTTAGAGACCGGTGGCTATATCCGGCGACATGGGTCCGGTAGACGTCGCTGCACTTCGGAAAGAGACGACCGGTTCGTTGTGTCGTACTCTTTGAGAAATCGCTTCTCAAACGCTGTTCAGCTGCAACAGGAGCTCCAGGCAGTTCGCAGACGCACCGTGAGTGTATCCACGGTTAGAAGAAGACTGAAGGAGAAGAACATAGCAGCCCGCAGAGCTGCTACAGGTCCAAAATTGACTGCAGCGCACCGACGAGCCCGCTTGCAGTTTGCTCGCGACCACGTCGATTGGACCATTGAGCAGTGGGGAGCTGTTCTCTTCTCAGACGAGACACGAGTGTGTCTTTTCTGCAACGACCGACGAAGAAGAGTATACCGGAGGCAGGGTGAACGTTTCGCTCAAGCCTGCATCCAGGAGACGGTGGAATATGGAGGCGGATCCTGCATGTTCTGGGGCGGTATGTCGGCTGCCGGCAAAACCGACCTGGTCTGCGTCTCCCGGACCGGAGGTGCTCGCGGACAAGGGTCGCTGACTGCGCGCCGCTATATCACAGAGATCCTGGATGTGCATGTGGTCCCTTTTGCCGAATCTTTTGGCGAGGGGTTCACATTAATGCACGACAACGCTCGCGCACACACTGCAGCCATCGTGAACGACTTCCTGCGGAGGTCCCAAATTCCTGTGATGCAGTGGCCAGCGAGAAGTCCTGATCTGAATCCGATAGAGCACCTCTGGGACCATCTTAAACGTAAGGTTCGATCTCGGGATCCGGCTCCTTCGACTCTAGAGGAACTCCAAACCGCGGTGATTGAAGAATGGGGTCTTATCCCTCAAGAAGAGCTCCTGAAGTTGGTGAGGTCTATGAGGGACCGTATGGAAGCCGTCATCAGGGCAAGGGGGGGTAACACTAGATTTTGAGTTAATTTTAAGACACTTTTTGTACATTTTTTTTGTAAATTATCGATTATTAATTAGGACTTAATTAAGATTTTTTATTATTTTTCAAATTTTTATGCTTTTTGTATAATTTTAATTAAAAAAAAGATTGCACTTAATTGTTGTTTGATGCTCCTTTTTGTTACCTTTCTAATGATACCTAACACTATCCTCTATATAAGGTTTAGGAATTTTTGAATAAGATTTTTATAAGGTGCGATTTTTTTGACGCCGAGTTTAATTCCATAGAATACGCATCTCATCAATATACTACTTATCGATATCTATTATTTACATGATAATCATGTGCATTACTAATTCAATAGCGAGCAAGTTATGACGGAAAGAAAGCATGCTATCAGTAATTTGGAGGGATTTATAAACTTCCAGAAAAACAAATCAACTCATTGAAATCTGCACTTTAAATTCTCAAAAATAAGGTTGATTTCAAGTTTTTCAATTCTTTCCAAGAATTTAATAAAATCAGTTTACAATTTTAATGAAAATAACAGAAAATATGAATAACCGATGGTACGTTATGCCTCAATTTAGTCCTTCTACAAGCACAATTTGGCATTTTTCAATTTTTTACTATATTATTTCGCGTAAAGTTCTTGATCTTGACTGAGTAAGCGGAAAGTCTAAGTGTAACGCATACTTGAGATTACGCGGTTACCGCACACTTCCGACTTTTTTACTCTTCTGTGAGGTTGATGTGCTACTGACTGTACATGTAGCAAAGAGCATTAATTGCAGAATGATTAGGTGTTATTGCGCTGACACAGCGCTGATTTCACTATTAGATTTAAACACTGACGCCGTAAAGGTCAGTGGAATTAAAGCACTGGGTATATCAATAAAAAAATTAAAGATTATTGACTATAACAAGAAAAATAATTAACGGATTGTAGGTAGTGATAGTAATAGACATATCGAATGTTAAACAACTTGGGTTATAAATTTATTAGGATAGAAAGCTAATCCCTCTATAGATTCATCTCGACACGCCAATCCCAAGCGTTCAGTTATAAGTAGGTGTTCGCGCGCCAATAGCACTGACACATTGGCAATCTGGGACAGCTTCACGGGTGTCAAGAATTCGTTGTCTGCAAGCTGTAAGAGAAATAAAAGTTTACTGTTACATATGCTATAAATTGGGTATCACGTATGGGCACCTGATAGTATAGAGCTACGAGAGGCCACTAATTTTCAAAGATAATTTTGAATTCTTTTTATAAAAAAAAGTATCAGAGGTGTTTCTGTAAATATAATTAAACTGCTTCGCTAATAAATTCGGTTAAAGAATATAAGGTAATATAAAAGGTAATGTTGAACTTCTCATAATAACCTTGGGAAGTGCGTATATAGCCCCCCTCAAACTAATGAATGAGGTTGGGAGATCAACAGTCTTGTACTTCTGTACTGACCATAGTTATAGTTTTGACAAATAAGTTTAACAAGTATTGAGTGGAATAAAAGTAATATTTAAGTCCACTTTTAACAGCTCTAAAGTAGACGAGGACTGTTGCCGGTTACCTAGTGACAGGTAATCATATGTGTAGGTAGACACAGAGGCAACATACTTCATTGAGCCCGGCAGGGTCAATCGACAAGGTATGGTTCTATTTGCTGGCATTTTACTTTGGTGGTATAGATGGTACATCTCTGCCTTAGCTTCGGCGAGAATAGGTGAGACTCACATATCCACGACGTCGATTGAATAAAACATTATTACTAGGTGAAGAAAATGGTTGACATGGATAACAATATACGTACTTCTTTTACTTTCTGTCTGCAGAAAAAAAACAGGGTGGGCAGTGTATATCCTAGTATGTTATTTACTATTTTGCTCATTTTAAGAAAAGGCTTGATTCTGATGCAAAATTTCTAATATGAATTTTGAGTACAGTATTTTTTTATTATTTAAAATAAATACTAATTAAGAAAGCATACGCCGGTAAATAGCTTCTGGTACACATACTGTACTACTGGTACTGTACTGTTTACTACTGGTAAATATACTGTACTACAATTGAATTGAAAGTGAGGATTGTTAGTAATTTGTGAAAGATACATGTTAGTCTAGTTACCAGTCCACTCGTGTTCTTGGCCACTTCTTCATCTCTGTGACTATTTAATTGCAATACACAGGCACCGCTTGGAAATTTACGCAGCGACATTGGTGCATCAATTGTTTGTAATAATCTGGAATGCAGTTTAGTTTTATCATTTTCTTTTTTCTGACGTAACAAATAGATAAAATTAGGTAAACATGTTACTCTCATTGATAGCAATGAAATACAATGAGAATCTACAGCAATATATTTGATATTAATATGAGATATGAATTCTAGTAACCAAATCAAATGTGAAACATTTTTTCAATGAAAATAAAATATTTGATTATATGAAATGGTAACAATTGATTTTTAGGCTAATCATGAAAAATCTAGATATTCAGAAATCAAGGAATAGTTTTTGTAAAATGATATTTGATATGAAAAAAAAACTGTTTTGATAGATATCCCCTGTATACAATAAATATTATTCTTACTTGCAAGCATTCAATAAATCTTCTGGTGATACAAGCTCCAATCCTCTTGCTCTGTTGACTCGGCACCACACATCAGCCAGGGACATAATGCCTCCACAGTCCTGTTATTAAAGAAAGGTATGATTAAGAAAGCAAAAAAAATGAGATGAACATTTTGGACAACATCACATGCATTATTCTGATCCCATATTAAGTACTTAAACACTTGTGTCATGGAAATCAGTAACAGTGAAGCTACAATACTCAGACTTGAACCAATAAAGCTTTTTTGTACAACAAACCAGCCGAGATCAAACTTTGGCCTCGGGGTGGCATAACCAAGAAAACAAGTATGCAAACCTCTCAATGTTTTCAACACAATTACAATTTTTTATTTAATTTTATCTTATTTAATTAACTTAATTAGGTTTCATAATATTTTATATAATAATCAACATACTTCCTTATTTATTGCAGGTAATTTTTTGGACCTTTATAATTCAGATACTAGGGCAAAAATAGTCAAAAGGTTTATTTAGCAAATAGCATTGCAAAGAAAAGCTCTTTGTAAATGTTAATTTAAATGAAAGATTTAAGTAATGGTAACATTAAAATATCTACATATTAAAATGTCCAATATCTAACATGGTGTTTTTCTGCCTTTTGTTTTATTAACAAATGTACAAACCATCAAAACTGCAACCATCATATCGGAGATTTGTTGGGCTAAACCAATGTAATAGTCTGAATCAGTTCTAAATGCATCCCTAGTGACAGGATCATCAATACCCAAACTCATTAAGTAAGATTTAAATCTCACTGTGTCATCTTCTGATATATCACCTTGTTTTTCCTTAAAAAAAGGGATGTTATTGTAACATTTATGCTGCAACCACTTTTTTTAGATATATTTTTACAACTTCATTTCTTAAAACAGTAATTGACAATTTACAAAGATCAAGTGAAATAATTAATCATTATTTCTATATCTTACCCTTATTTTTGTTGAAATTGATTTTGATATTGCCACCATTTCTTTGGCTTTCTCCATAAGCTTAGTCAAATCCTTGAAAGCCACAGTTATACTTTCATCAGTAGCTCTATGTTGTTCTTCTATGCTTCTCTCAATACCAACAATTCCAGACCTTATTTTAGAGTTTACTGGGGTTACAGATGGCTTTGGCGTAGAAGTTAAGCTTGCTGAACTTTGTGATAATGTTGAAGAAGATGAAGGCTTCTCCCAAGCTTTAGAAGCAATAGCTTCTTTTAAAGCTTTATGGAAAGCAGGGTCAATACCATCTTTAAATGACAACTTCACGAAGTGATATGTACTCACTACTGCAGGTCCAGGTCTTTTACCTAAAATTATCGTAAAAGATACTTTATAATCATAAAACCGAAGTTTTTGTAGGTACCTTGTATTATGAACATACCTGGAAGAGCTGGTGATAAATTAAGTATTATTCTCTTGGGTCCACCCAGACCAAAAACTCCACCACTCTCTTCTTCAACAAAGAATATATAGTATAAATGCAAAGACAAACAAACTAATCCCTTAGGTATGTCGCCTGGTTTACCCCATAATATTCGGTGGGTAGTGAGTACCACTTCACCATCCGTGAACTGAGTCTAAAATAATTATAGTTATATTAAAAAGGTGGAAATTTATAACTTCAAATAAGTAGTCTAATGGTTTTCACGTACCTTATCGTCTCCGTCATATATCTTAACATTTTTGTCACGTTTGACATAATTTTCTCCTTCAAACAAACGTGCTTCTATATATTCAAATCTATCCATTTTTATCGTGTGTATGCTTAAATGCGTGTTCTTCAGGCCATGTCTTGATATTGACACGGTATTATATTGTAATCTTTGTATTGACTTGCTTCACTCAATACACCATCAAAATATCAATGATTCCATCGTGACATAATAACAAAATTTATTTTATTTAAAGTACGTAGTAAAAGGTTAGCCTGTATTATTATAATACTGTTATCTTTGGGTGAGTATATGTTCCTTGGATTATGTACTCGTTGATATAAACACTGAGCAAGGAATCACTACGTTTTACGTTTGTTTTTGGATATAAAACGTAAGTCCAACAGTACGTCAACCTACAACAAACTGTCACAATTACTCCAGCCTAGCGACACTTCATATAAAAAACACAATGTATGGAATTATGAGCGTACTTTGTACCAACATTGCAAATTATTATCATTATACGTCACGTCATGTTGGCCAGCATGTGTCGCATGAATGACGCCATTAAACATTTCGCGGTTACGTTCAATTTATTTGGTGCATTTTATTGAATTTAATAAAAAACTGCTTATACAGACATTATGGGTGGCAAATCTTTGCGAAAGTGTGAAATTTGTGGTGTCCGGAGAGTGAGAAGGTTGAGTAAAGACATATTTTTGGCTAGATTTTCGCTTGAACCAAACAGGTAATTTTATTGAATGTTTCCTTGTTGTTTAAGTAAATTTAGGTAAAAACAGTGTAAATTATAGTGGTATTAGCAGTAAAAATTATGAGCCCAAGTGATATAAATCAGAAATAGTATTATCATATATTTATATAAACATAATATAGTGCTTTCTCAAGTTATCGATTATTTTATTTTAGATGTCGAATATAGGTTAAATATACAGGCAATGAAAACTTGGTCTACTTACCCATAAAGAAATTGAATGAAAACAAGTACATCTGCGGAGATCACTTTCCTCGTAATATGTTCAACAAAAAGGGAAATAGATTTAAAAGAAATGCCTATCCTACATTACAGCTAAGCTGATTTCTTCAAGAAGGGCATCAATAAGCTACCAATGCGTTGGCAAACATTAATTGCATGGGTGATTATTTGATTAATAGAAAAAAAATACGCTTCATTTATTTGATGAAAAACGCCAATTTCATAGGTAAAGACCAAACATTAATTGTAGTTACTTTCTGTTTCAGTTGTCAACTGACTTTTGCCACGAGCTGGAAAATTGTTATGAACCTGAGTTTCATCAACATTGTTGTAAAGAATTAATTTATTGGAATTTTCACACATAACTTTTCAATCCATATGGCGGTTGCAGATCACGAGCTATCAAACTACTATTCCCATGTTCAATTATGTATTCGTCTTTCAACTTGTTAATAAAATTTCTGTATTTTCAATAAAACTTGTATTTATTTTCCTGGTAAAATTTAAAAAATACAGCAATGACCCAACTAGGTACTACTTATTGTTTATCGATATCGATTATGTAGTGGTACATCTCTATTGCCTTGACATTGACACTTTAATGTTGGTACCTCTGACTGTCATTCTCAAGTTGGTTGAAACTACGTGCATAATTCAGTTTAGTAGCTCATAGGGAAGTGCCGCCTCTTAAAACGTAGTGATTCCTTGCTCAGTGAATTACTCATTTGATATTACAAAATGTAAGACGAAACTTCATTAAAGAAATTTCCCAAATTGACGGCATATTGGTTGTAATTTTTTTATGTTTCCTATAAATGCAGGCAAAAGGTACAAAATCGATGCAGCCTTATAGTGCGCGCGGAACTCGTTGGCCGCGCCTTAGGTGGCGACAGGGGTGAGGGGGCGGGTTACCTACCACTCGCAACGCACATGAGATTATACTAGGGATGGCGATTCTTTCCGAAAAAGATCGATTTTTAAATCGATCTGAATCGTAAGCTGATGAATCGATTCACAAAAAAAATCAAGGCCAAAAAGATCGATTTCCAAAATATCGATTTTTTCCCAAGGTGACATTTATAATTTAAATATAAATCGATTTTATGAATAACAAGAAACATACCAAAATAAATTATCTCTTACCAGTAAATTTAGTTTTTTTTTAGTTCAGGGAATTCGATAAATACAATTATTTATATCAGGTATGAAAGAAGATATTTATTTTCAAGATGTATTTATTTCATGAAAAAGTTTAAATTCCCAATGCTTTAAATCTAAACTTTTTAAAAATAACAGTTTGGCCAGTCTTTTCGGATCCAAGCCGTTCCGCTCATCACTTCCAATGTTGCCGGCAATTAAAAAAAGGCGCTCACAAGGAACAGATGATCCCACGATACTTTTATACAACATGGCTATTGAGTGAATGTGAGCCACACAGCCATCCAACGAGTTTTTAAGTAATTAACCCTTTAACCGGCAAAACCGCAATATTACTGGTACATTCAACTAATTGTAAATAATTTTATGGTTTTTACCAAAATAAAAAAATCGAATGCCGATTTTCAAGGGTGAAATATCGATTCACCGGATCGATTCAGTACTGCATATCGATTTAAAAAATCGATCTTTTCGACCTGAAAAATCGATTCTTCGATTAATCGGTCTCAGATCGCCATCCCTAGATTATACAATGATAACCAATGTCGAGATATCATGAACAATTTCTTGGTGAAAGGTATAGCACTGTTTAATAAAATTCCACAAAGTATAGTAGATTTGCCTTATCATAAATTTAAAACCTATGTAAAAAATAAGCTCATGTCCAAAGGTTATTACAAGGTCAACGACTATTTAATAGATCGCGATGCATAGAAGTATATGAGTCATTTCAACATGACACTATTTATTACAGGTTGTGTCATACAACATTAGCATTTGTTAATTTTTAAAACTAATTTATTACCGGTAGTTAGAGTATGACATGCTCTCTTAATACATTTCTTGGGTGTTGGCATGCGGTGCGGGTCGTTACGTTCCCTAAAATATGGTTGAGCGAAACGATGGCTGTATCATGCGTCATGCTCGTGAACGGGTGTTGCCTTGGAAAATGGATCTGCTTTAACCTCCAGTATTATAGACTAATACTAAACATGAATCTTGTTGCTTTCTTAAATTTGTCGTTTATTCCCTGTATGTTATTGCAATGTTCAGGGATACTTACTTTAAGTAAATACAAATACTTGTTGACTTTGTTGTAATCAACGAAATAATGATATCATAACACTATTAGTATTGTCATAACAAAATAATTTTGTTTTTGTTTTTGTGGATTGTGTATGGTGACGACGTATTATATTGTAAATGTCGTTACTTTTGTTAAAGCTGACGAGTTTCTTGCGCCCATTCTTCTTGTCAGTTAAAAGACGTCCTGAATGGGTGGTAGTTAAAAATGTTGGATGATTCAAAACTACTTATTTTTAAGTGCATTTGAATAAAGTTATTTTCATTTTCATTTTTCATTTTCAACAACTGTTTAATTATTAACAAGAATAAATAAAAACCGATTTAACTTTTAGTAGTTCATATTGGACCTATCTAATTATATTGTAATTAATAGTAAAATAAATTAAGTACCTTTATGAAATTAGTCTGACATGTTTTAACGAGATATGAAATTATTTAATTTATATATATGAAATTACTCTGACATATCCTATAAATCACTTGATTCTGAACTCTCTGAACTTGATTCAGAATCATCTTGTTATAATGATTTTGTCCATAATACTATCAAATCTCAAATCGTGGTTCCAGTATTCTTATTCGTTTTTTTGTACGTGGTCATCGCATTTTTGCCATTGTCGGCAGAGAATTCGGAAAATAGCCTTGTTAATATTGTAATTTTCTCCTCCAATGTAGCATTAATATGATCTCTGGCCAGACAATTTTTAATATTTGCCCACACAAGCTCGATTGGGTTGAGGTCTGGATGATATGGAGGTAGTCTTAGAACAGTATAACCTGCAGCTTTCATAAGCTCATCAATCATGTATAATTTTTCTGATTGGGTCGTATTCAGTGCCGGATTTACCATAGAAGCTGAAAAAGCTGAAGCTTAGGGCGGCAAAATTAAGGAGCGGCAAAATAGGCCTAAAAAAATAGGTACAGAAAAAAAGTAAGTCTGCGGACACGAGGTACAAGGACAACGTGGAGGAGGTACCTCCCCCGCATCCCGCCACCGCCGACCTATTAATACCAAGTGTTGGATATTTTGACGTTAACGGGTGCATGATTAGCACTATCGGGCTAAACCTATCTTCTTTAACCCACCACACCTTAATGCAGTAAAAACAAAGCTTTGCTTTTCTTAGCTTAAAAATATACCCAAAAAGTTCGTAAATAAGCTTGAAACTATATTATTCCCTAAAAGAAGGAATTAACGTTATTGTGAATAGTCCATCTAATTTTAGAGGTCAGTAGGGGCGGCAAAAATTTTATAGCTTTGGGGCGGCAAATGTGTAAATTCAGCACTGGTCGTATTAATCAACCTCAAGAGTTCAGCTTTGATCATCGTGGAAGAAAATGGCACGTTATGATTTTGCAACCAGTTCCGTACATTAATTTTCAAACTGGACATGTTTCTTCTTAACTTGCACACAATGATATCTAGGCAGGATTATCCATTACTATGAGACTGAGTTAGGTGGAAGTATAGATATTAATTTTCGATCAACCCAGTTGTAAAGATTTGTAGATTGTAAAAATTTCATGTCTGCATGATAATCCCCCGTTTTTTAATCTGATTTAAAAATAAGCAAAGCATCGTCAACTAACCCGTTCCGGCTACCAGCGTGAACTATTATTAACGCCTCCCTTTGCCTATAGCTATTTAAAGTCCAGGCTCCGGCGAAGATTGCCAACATATTTGGACATTGTGACTTTTGTCAACGTAAGTTTCGTCCAAAAAGAATATATTTTGCTTGCCTTCTCTGAATTTTATTTATGGCCCTCAAATATTTCACTCGCCATTCAACAATATTTGGTATCTCGATTAAAAGGGATCTCTTCGATTTACTTCCCCCTAGACATCACCCTGCTTCCAGAGGCCAAAACCCATGGCATAACCTACGCTGGGGAGGACCCCAGGATAATTGCCTTAGCCTCCTGGCTAAGGCGCCAGGGGCAATTATCCTGGGAAAACTAGGCCTAGAAGACGGCGTGGACAAGTAAAAAAGCAGTCGAAAATTTTGTGACTCCCAGTCAAGTGTGTGATTTAGTGACGGTATTCCGACCGGAGAGGACAGCGGACGTTATCATTTAAGGACTGGACGAATCAATCATAAGAGACGCGTTTGTGGAAGTGGTTGCAGCTAAAGCAGGCTGCAGCCTGTTACTAAAAAATTAAGTTTGGTTTCCTCTAACTGCCGCCACCGGAGTTAGATTTTGCCGATACATGCACATGCGAATAAATAGTTTTGTTACTAGAGCTTAAAAATATAATTCCCATACAACACAAAATGGATATATCATGATACGCCCATCGAAACGATTAATTTGTACTGTGATTATCTACGGACATTGGCTTTTTGACGGAAGCGAAAAAAGGTCAGTTTAAGGGCGCCTTACTACTACCGTGACTGTAGTGGCGCTGCAATTGCGCTTCTAGAAATTGTATGAAAACTGGTAGAGGCGCGGCTAGCGCGCCACTGTGGCGCTACTGTAGCGCTTCCTCTCGCCTCTAATTTGAAGGCGCCCTAATAGTATTGTTTTACGGAGGTTTTACCTGTTTAAGTTTTATGGCGGATACAAGTGTGTGATAAAGGTGGTTTAATCACCGTAAGTGTTCGTGAACATGCAGGAGTGTTAAAAATGATACAAAACAGCGGGAGAGTGTTTGTGTTGTGTGACCCTCCATAACTCCACGTAGATTCCAGTAAATTCCTTTTACCTTTATTCATAATTTTTATCTTATCATCATTAAATAAATAAATACTATGAATTGGGGTGTATGGGCATAAATAAATAAATACTATGAATTGGGGTGTATGGGCTTTGTTGTCTCTGCCTAATAAAACAAGTATGTAAAGATGTACATATATTAAATAACATAACATTATAATGTTATAAAACTATAATTATCACACCACACCTAATAAAATCATATATAATTTTCAACTTTTGCTATTATTAATGCCTTTCGCACCAACGATCCTGGTTTCGAGTCTCTGAAGGGGCAGAGAGAGTGGGACATTTGTGTGATGAATACGAACATTTGTACATGAGTCATGCGTATTTATCTATATAAATGTTTTATTCTAATGTGTAATGTGTGCGGAAATGTAAGAACTAAATAAGCTGTTCTGTTGTCTTATGATAAAATAATTATATATTATGATACACTTGTTATTATAATTTTAGATGTTATATAATTGCAAAAAAATAACATTATTATAATATAGCATCTATTATGCTACAATAACGAATGTAGCGGAATAACATCCTTTATGACGTGACGTCAATGTGACGTGAGTGAGTGAGTTAGGGAGGAGTGCATTCATAGTAGGGATGGCGATTCTTTCCGAAAAAGATCGATTTTCAAATCGATCTGAATCGTAAGCTGATGAATCGATTCACAAAAAAAATCAAGGCCAAAAAGATCGATTTCCGAAATATCGATTTCTTTCCAAGTTGACATTCATAATTTAAATATAAATCGATTTTTTGAATAAAAAGAAACATACCATAATAAATTATCTCTTACCAGTAAAATAAGTTTTTTTTAGTTCGAATTCGGGAAATTCGATAAATACAATTATTTATATCAGATATGAAAGAAGATATTTATTTTCAAAATGTATTTATTTCATGAAAAAGTTTAAATTCCCAATGCTTTAAATCTGAACTTTTTAAAAATAACAGTTTGTCCAGTCTTTTCGGATCCAAGCGGTTCCGCTCGTCACTTCCAATGTTGCCGGCAATTGAAAAAAGGCGCTGACAAGGAACAGATGATCCCACGATACTTATACACAACATGGCTATTGAGTGAATGTGAGCCACACAGCAATCCAACGAGTTTTTAAGTAATTAACCCTTTAACCGGCAAAACCGCAATATTACGGGTGCATTCAACTAATTGTAAATAATTTTATGGTTTTTACCAAAATAAAAAAATCGAATGCCGATTTTCAAGGGTGAAATATCGATTCACCGGATCGATTCAGTACTGCATATCGATTTAAAAAATCGATCTTTTCGACCTGAAAAATCGATTCTTCGATTAATCGATCTCAGATCGCCATCCCTAATTCATAGACTGCACAATTAAATTTGCTGTTTTGCCGTGGTAGATATTGCTGTGCAATGTGCATTGCATTGTGAAACGAAATGAAAGGACGCTGTCGAAAGGCTAACCTGCAATTACTCGGATAGAAGGGAGCAAAGTAATTCTAATCTAACTGTGTAGCCTTGAGTGAACGTACGTGTTGTATGCTAGTGAAAATATGGCAGATAATCAAGATTCTTTAATTCATAAAATCAAAGAACAAGGAGATCTTGTAAGAAAGTTAAAAGCAGCGAAAGAGTCAAATGAAAAGGTTAGTAATTTATTTTGAATCCTACCATTACATCGGTTATCTAAGATGAATAATTATTTCATCAGCATATGTTATAACCTAACTGCGTTAACATTTATAGGAGAAGACGAGCGATTTAGGATATAACCTCGAAGAAATCAACAAATGGTTGTTTCATCATAGCTATATCTGTGGTTATACACCTAGCAGTTGTGATATTGAATTATCAAAAAATTTAGAACTAATTAAAATAGATTTTGAGAAGTATCAATATCTTAAGAGGTGGTGGTACCATATGCGGAGCTTCAGTAACTCCGAAATAGCTTTATTCCCTAGAAATGTACCTCCAATTGTAATGCAAAAAGTTGAGAAAAATAAAATATGTTCCCTCAATTTACAGGTTTGTGTTATTGAACTTTAAATGCTTTGCTTGTAGTTAATTTATTTTGATTAATTTACACATTTTTATGGTACATCGCTCTTTTAAAATCTATGTTGAAATTAGTTGAATCTCCACATATGGTTGTTTCATCGCCACTAGTTTTTGTTTTAATTTATTGCTAGGATGCTTATAACTTTATGTGGTTTTTGTTTCCGGTCATTATTAACAAAACAGCTGTGGTGATGAGAAATCATATAATTAGTGGAAAACTTAGCCAAGCATGTCACACAAAGTATTGAGATTAAGCAAAAACTTTGCAACAGTTTTGCAACTTCACAATGTTCTGGTCAACAAGGCTTTTGTCAAAACTATTTCAACATCTTCTTGTTACAAGGTACAAAAAATGGTTTAGTAAATTCATAAGTAAAGCAAATTATTAGTGATATCATTTAATGATAAATGATTTACTGACTTTCTATGCACCTAATTAAAAGCATATCTTTAGGTCATATGTTTGTGTCTTGTAGGTGTATGATACACTGACACACTTTTACATGTGTTTAATAGGCCTGATTCTATAAAAAAAGTGTAACTGTTTTTAAGTACCATAGAAAGGCTGATTTTTTTATCCTTGGATAGAACTTATTAGTCAGATAAATAATCATCTAATAAAAACTACAAATTACAAATGAAATAATAACTAACCTTTTTGAATGGGATCTATCTAGGTATCTAGGAATTGAAAGATCAGCCCTTAAATTTACACTATTAAATATGATTGTAATTAATTTAAATAATATATGGAAATATTTATTAATGCAATCAATGAAAAATTTCCCCATTTTGGAAAGCTAGCTAATGGCCATATTATATTCTAATGATTTATAATTCTGCTTTACCCTTCTTTCACTATTATACATTAGTTAGACTACTGTGCTAGATATCAATTGTTGTTATTTTACAGATACAAGAAGAAGTTGCAAAATTATTAGCTTTAAAGGCGCAACTAGGAAGGACAGATGCACCTCCTCAAAAGTTTGTTCTTAAAACTCCAAAAGGCACAAGAGACTACAACCCACAACAGATGACAATCAGGAATAATGTTTTACAAAAAATTATCACTGTATTCAAAAAGCATGGTGCTGAGTGCATTGATACTCCTGTTTTCGAACTAAAGGTAATTGTTGAATTTAGTGGTGTATTCTGCTCTCCATTAGCTAAACATCTCCAAACCACAAAATCATTTTTGAGATATGAGCAAAAAATGCTGAAGATATTAAAAATTTATGTTTTGACCAGTTGTGTGTCATATAAAATATGGCTTTAGGTAGCTAGTCTTGTCTTTTTCAGGTCAAATACACTATCATCAGTATCCATGAGTGTGTTGGCCACATGGTTTCTATGCTGTTTAATCTTTGTTTGCAGGGGTCACTGAAACTGTCCCAATGTTGCCTCCACAGGTGAATTTCTCATCTATGTGCAATCCTAAGTATTTGACTGCTGTGTGTTGAGGCAATACAATTCCAATCCAATTTTACTTTCTTTTGAAAATGAATATTACAAAGAATGTTGGGAAGGTTATGCAGTACTTGCTTTCATTTTCCACTTTTATCCATATGCCAATGGAGAACTATAATACAAGAACATTTCGTAAAATGACAATGACATAATTTGCTTATAATTTATTGAAAGTTGGTCTTATAGAAGTAAAACGAAAGGTTTCATAAACAGTTTGTTGTGTGTTCTTCTTCTTCATCCATTACGGGCGCTGTCTGTAACTCGGCGACTTTAAATGCCTACGTTGCATCTGGAGGATGTCTTGCTTGTTTATTTCAGCCATCCCAGCTCTGCTAGTAATGTTCCAAGCACCTCCACTTTGTTGAGAGCTTCTCAGACGCTGCCCAGAGAGCTGAGATGTTTCGCCCGGTAGTGGGCCTGCCTGCGTGGTGTCACAGATTATGCCGGGCTGAAAACCTATAGTTAGTTAGTTAATATGCAACATGTGACGGGCGCGCACTCCCACACCAGGTCACATCAACACGTCACGCCCGGAGACCGTCATTTCATATTACTATATTTCCACCTCCGCCCGCTCCAGGGCGCAAATAATTTTCGAGGTAGTATTCATATGTGTAGGACATATGAATACGTACCCGATACGGTTTACGCCAGACGCATTTATGTGTCCCGCCCGGTTAACAGGTTAATAACTAGCTTACAATAAGAAGGGCAGGTGACTCATACACTACAAAAGTAAAGTAAGTCTATACCTATTTCTGTAGGAGGCTTTCCAACAATAGCAACCTGACTAATAATAATAGAGGTTGACCATAGTAATAGGAACTATTAAAATCTCAAATCTTTATTAAATAGGATTGTTTGGAGAACTATCCCTTATTTATTAATTGGTAGCTGTTTTAGTATGCCTAGACCTGCTGTTATGAGGTCAAATCCTGTGTCGTTGCCTTTCTTGGGTTTTATTAGAGTGTAGATTTTCTCCCTTCTGTTGGTGTTTCAAATTTAAGCTTCTCTTGTGAATTGTTCTCGATTTTTCTGAGCCTCTACTTTAATTATTTTCTACACTTCGTTGTCTTTAGAACCGTAGCGTGAAGTGGATAGCTATGGTGCCTTTCGAAGTAGTATTGTTGTATACCAAGTGCAATTATTCACGTAGTTCTCTGTGTTAAGAGATATTAAAAAGTTACTTTTTTCGCGGAAGTACTCCCAGTCAGTTTAACGGTTGTATAGAGTTTCGTGTGATTCCTTCCTGATCATACTTAATTTGCAGATTACTGGTGTGTGGTCGGAGCTACTATCTGGTCATTACACGTTTGTGTACATTTCTGACGTTCATTTAGTGATAAAGAAATCAAGAAGGTCAGCGATTTTGTTTTTGTTGTAGGTCAGTAAGTTGGTTTTCATGTCGGAATCGGATTGAGAAAGTTTTAGTCTACCACCTTTTTTAGCTGCCGACTTCGTGTAGTAGTAGGTGTCTTTGGCTTTAATCCAAGCTTGCAAAAAAAACCGATAAATATTTATAATTCCATGTCAAGGTCAACAGTACCTACACTGTAGCAATGGTAAGTTTTCTATTGCTATTACCATAGCTTGCAGGGATGGGTGTTTTAAGCTTAAGAAAGAGAGTATTTTTTATACTGAATTTTTGAATGTTAATTTTGTTGTGGTTGAGAAACAATTTCATTTATAGAATAATAGGAAATATGTTCTATGTGCCATGCCGAAAAGCGTAAAAAAATCCTTTTTGTCCGAAAATAAAAAAAATTATTGTGTCCCTCTGTTGTAGTTTTTTTTCTAATTGTTGGGTTACAATCGGTTCAAGCAGATTGTTGGCTAAGGCTGTAGTATATTCTGTGATCTTCTGTCTCTGTGTCTAGCAGGTCTAGAGCATGCCAGTGTATTGTCGCGACTGTGAAAGTTATTAAATGACATATTGTTATTTGTATTTTGTCTTTTATACATATTTATTGACGGATATTCTTCAAGCTTTGGTGAAGCAAGCAATTTATCAGATTTTTTTAGGATTGATGTTGTTTTATTGTTTGCTAATTTGTTAAATATCTATGCTAATATCGGCTTGTTTTGCTAAATTGATAATGATAATTTACAATGAGACTACATTGTAAATTATCATTATAACTTTAGTAGCAAAACAATCTGATATTAGCATGGATATTTAGTTTAGTTTTTATAGTACAAGTATTAAGACTATCCTTATCTGTAAAGTTCAGCTTCCATATGTTTGTGTTATCCACAGTAAGGCATAACCTAGTTTGGCTTTTGTTTTATAAATAAGATAACATTTCAAAAACAAACCAGATTTAAAACACTGATAGGCTGTCACTATTCATTTGTATTTGTAAAAGACAAATAAATGAAGTTGTTACATATTATGCAGATCACTATTAAAACCCTTCTTAAAATGCTAATAGCTGAATATCAAGTTATACCTATTTTGCTGATGGGAGTTTAATTACCAGATTTGTTCTTTATTTATTACAGTGTTCAAACTATAAAAGCCATTGTATTTCCAGTTGATTTATACCAGATTTTATATAATTTGTAAGTACTTATTTCTTATCTGTGTTGGCAGTTTCATTCCATGCATTTTGTCAATTTTTTGATTAGGTGTATATTTTGTGTATTTAAGTTATAAATATGTTGTTCATCAAAAGAAAACAACTCAGTTTCTTTAGATTTCCTGGCTTAAAGATTTTATAATATTGTATTTTTGGTTTGCATTACAGGATGTACTAACTGGCAAATATGGAGAAGATTCCAAGTTAATTTATGATCTCAAAGATCAGGGTGGTGAAATCCTTTCGTTAAGATATGACTTGACTGTACCATTGGCAAGATATTTGGCTATGAATAAGATAAATACATTGAAAAGGTACCATATTGCTAAAGTGTATAGACGGGATAATCCTGCTATGACCAGAGGGAGATACCGAGAATTTTATCAATGTGTAAGTGTTCTAAATGAATTAGTGATAAAATGGATATTTCTCTAAGTTATTTAAAAATTTAGTTGAAAGATGTTTTACAACTGGTATTATACTGATATTCTGCACCCGAACAGATAAAAACAAAAAAGTAAGAAAAAGAATTATTCTGTGAAGTTAATTATTTTATAGACTTTGACTTTCTTCTCATAGCAAGGCATTTTCAGTAGTTTTACTAAGTATACAACTTCAGACAGATTTTAATAAAGGTAATCTTATTTTAGGATTTTGATATAGCTGGCCAGTATGACCCTATGGTTCCTGACGCAGAGTGTCTCAAAGTAGTTACAGAGATTTTGAATTCTCTTGACATAGGGAAATATGTGCTCAAAGTTAACCACCGACTATTATTAGATGGAATGTTTGAGGCTTGTGGAGTGCCAAATGATAAATTCAGGTCGACATGTTCTACTGTTGACAAACTGGACAAGGTTTGTTTGAATTTTAGTTTGAACCTATTTATAAAATCCTAATTAAATTTTAAGGTAGCTAGTGCGATGAATCACTTTAAAATATGTGCATTAAACACTTGCATTGTATCAATTAGAAATTTATTTTTAATGTAAGTTTTCTTGTGGGAAAGGTGGAAATATATGACACATTTGTGATATTGACACCATAATTGTATAAAGATTGTTATAAACAAAAGACCAACTTGATTGCATGTTGGAATGTCCCAGTGTTTTTAGTTTGTACTGATTAAACTTAAAGCACGACGACAGGGGAAGCCCCACATTTATCCGCTGACTACATTACGTCACATGAAGCATTTTCACTGAATAAAAAAACTCGCGGTAGGTGCACGAACTATGAGAATGAACTTTATGACAAAAGTATTGTCATAATTGAAAGTGGAAGATTCTCCCTTTGATCTAACAGTTGAATAACTGCAATTGTAATTATCCATATGAGACATTTTATTACAAATTTATAATAAATAAAAGTTATCTGTTTTAGTATTTGAATATGAGTAAAATAAAATAGTAGATTTTATGTATAGTTTTATTGAAAAAGTATACCGAAGAAGAATTCTGGTTTTAACAAGTTACAAAAAAAAATTTTTTTTGCTATAAGTCTAACATTTCAGTATTGAAAACGATTGTCGAATGTCGGTTGAACGTCTCACATAACGTAGAAAACTAAATCTACTGTTTTATTATACAATTTTAAATAAAAAGATTTTCACTTATTATATTTAACTATTTGTAAAAAAATTACCTATCCTACGAACTGACTGACTGTTATATGTATAATTAGGTATGTTTTATTATTACGCCATGTTGCGTAAAGCATTAAATTATAGAGTAATTATGAAGTTCATGATAACTGATGTTGAAGTATGATTATGTAAATGAATCATACTTCAACATTGAACATTTATGATTGGCATGTGTGTGATGAAAATTATTGCAGGAATTAATCAAACACATGTTTGGCATGACCTAGATCTTTTTATTGTATGAACTTAAAGTGAGTAATTAGGCACGTTTTATAAGATATATAATCTTTCTCAGGATATATATTATTTAGTTAAACATACATATTTTAAGTTAAGTTATTTTTCCTATTTTGTAACTTGACATATCTTTTTAAATTACTCAATTAATTAAAAAAAAAAACTCTTTTTATTATTGTTAAGAGCTCTACAAATGAAATAGCCTATCAATATTTCCATATCCATAAAAAACAGTCTATAATATTTTTTGTGGATTATGTATGGTAATGACGTATAATACTGAAAATGTCGTTACTTCTGTTAAAACTGACGAGTTTCTTGCGCTCATTCTTTTTGCCCGTTAAAAGACGTCCTGAATGGATGGTAGGTAAAAATGTTGGACGATTTGACGATGAAATCAACTTATTTTAAGTGCATTTCAATAAAGTTTAATTTTCAATACTTTATTTTCGCCCAGCTGTAGAGTCGTATGTACGAATGAATGTAAACAAATTGCAACGTCACTCTAGAGTATAATATGGTGTTAGCATTAGTAATTATGTTGCAACTGCAGTATTTTAATTAAAATAATGTTTAGCCATTCAAATATCTGTTATTGGTAAATAATATAAGACATACAATGTATACATGTATTGAAATATTAATTTTAATGATACTTTTTGTTTTATTCATTTCTAAAATAAATGAAGACAAAAGTTAAGCTTCATAATTCATATTTATTAATTCCAGTCACCATGGGAAGAAGTCAGAACAGAAATGATAAACGAAAAAGGTATTAGTCCAGAAGCAGCAGATAGAATAGGAGAATATGTAAGATTGAATGGCAGTACAGAATTAGTCCACAAATTGTTGAAGGATGAGAAACTGTCCAAAATTAAAGCTGCAATAGAGGGCCTTGAAGGCATCAAATTGTTGCTGGAATATTGTGAACTCTTTGGTATTAAAGACAAAATTCTATTTGATTTAAGTTTGGCGAGAGGTTTGGATTATTACACTGGAGTTATTTATGAAGCGGTTTTATCGGGTTAGTATAATTCGGATTGTAATAATATTTGAATTTAACTTGATGCACATCATATTAGTAAAAGTTCTTGCGATATCATAATAGAATGCACATATTTTTTATTAAATATTTTTTGCAACAAATACAAGCGAAAGACGGACTAAACTCCTTGTGCTATTGTCTATCTGTCAACCGGTAAGGTATAACAAAAAGAGCAATTAAATAAAAAAAATAAAAAAACAATTTTACTTTAAATATATGGTCTTGACAAAATTGGCTCCAATAAGCGTATGAAAATAAAGTCAGAAATAATAACAATTTAAAATACATGACAAGGATACATAAACACACATATGTGTAGGAACACAATAAATATAGGACATATAAATTGATAGAAAAATTAGGAAGATAAGTAAATGACAGATTCATATAGAATTAAGATAGTATTCAGGTGTCAGTATCCTTAAAGCAAATTTTGAATATACAAATGTATCAGAGACTAATTGCAGTGAGAGTGGAAGATTTTTAGACGAAATCGGTATCGGTTAGAAGACAAACGAAGCGTTTCGAAGGTTTCGAACGAAGGTTTTTATAAATAAGGATTCATTTGATTTGCTGACTGAAAACGGATACATAGTCTTACTCGTATTTACGTAGACGGAATTAATTTTCTTTTAATTCATTACATGGACACTAATTCGGTATTTGTTATCAGAACCCTCGCAGTCAACCATAATGATAATTAAGTAATATAAAGTGTGTATATCTGTTCAGCTTCTCGGTTGACTGGTAGAGAATGCCTAATGGCATTAAGTCATCCGTTTGCACCTTTTTGTGTGCAATAAACAAGGCGACATGAATTTATGTATTATTGCATTGTATGTGAAATTAATTCGGAATATAGACTTTAAATGGAGGTATTTTTACAAATATAATCCAGTTATTTATAATTGATTTATATTAAAAAACACATAATTATGTGACTTTTTTATTTAGCAGAATTGATAATTTCTTGTTGAGTTCTTGACGTTGCCCCTTTTTGAAAACACGTTCTTCTCTTTATATTTTTTACTAAACGGCCTTTATACTGACCATTAAAACCTACAAAATTTAGTAACTAACAAATCGGAAATTTTATATTAACTAAAAACAACACCTGACAAATTGTATAAAACTGATTCATGAATCATGGACATGTCCAATTACCTAATCATATTATATCTGTAAATGGATACAAGGTTAAATTAAAACTGTTGTTTGTGTGTTTTTAAATAATACAAAATTAATCTTTATTTCGGTGAAGAAATTGATGAGGCATGAATGTCTGTTTCCTTTCAGAGCCAATTAAAATCGGTAATGAAGATCAGACCGTCGGTTCTATTGCGGGCGGTGGACGGTACGATAACCTTGTTGGGATGTTTGATTCTAAAAACAAACAGGTAAATATTTCCTATAAAGCATAAACTCATACTTAAGGGTACCGTTACATGTAGAAACTTATGGTTCTTAATAAGATTTCAAAATAGGCCGCAGCGTTTTGCAAAGCGGTCTTTTACTGTGATCTCAAGCCCAAGCGTGGAGGTTACCCCCTCAGAACAATAACTTAAGCTATAGAAGCCGTGCTAAAATAAGAACACAATACGTTAGTTCGTACTATTTTTACTTATACAGTTGTAAATGTGTAAGAAAGAAATAAGTATACAGGCTTTTGTTTCGTAATTTATAAGGTTGTCATTAGTTTCCCTTACGTCAGTGATGCAACGGCATCGATATTATTATCGATAAAAATAAAATAAAAACATATTATACATTTTTTTATGCTGTTGGTATGTCAATGACACTAGTACGGACGGTAATGTGTCATAATAAACACGCGTAGAATCTGCAATATGAACATTTTATAATGCAGTATTCATGGGTAAAATTTTGGACCCGTACCAATTTATTTATTAGAATTTGCTGTCTTCAGTATCTAGAGAAACCAGGTAGGTACGGTTAAAAAATTTCGCCTTGTATAGGTATATCATATTAGGCTACATGTTTATAATTTAAATTAAACGTCTAGTATTTACTTTAATTAATATAAAAGCAATAATTTTACCTTAATTGTATAATCTGGCAATTATACAATTAAGGAAATATAGCTTTAGGTATTGTTCTGAGGGTTACCCCCATTTTTTTAATACAAATATTTTTTTATTATTTTTTAATGCATATAAGTAAATAAACAGGTTTATTTGTATACTATGCTTCAGGTTCCTTGCGTTGGGGTCAGTATAGGCGTGGAGCGTATCTTCTCAGTACTAGAAGCGAAGTTGGCAGCGGGAGAAATGCGCGTCCGCACCAACGAAGTCGACGTTTACGTTATATCTGCGCAAAAGAACTTCCTAGAAGAGCGGATGAAGATATGTAATGAGCTCTGGAATGCAAATATTAAGGTATAAAGAAATGAATAAAATGAATTAATAAATTCCTGATAACTAACACCAATTATTTTGTTCTCAACTAAGAGATTGTGCTATGAACAAAAAATAAATAAACGAAAAATATAAGTCAAGAAGACTATGATACAAAAGCTCATGATAATCATGCAAACATTTGCTCCATGGGAAATTCGAATCTATGACCGTTAGATTTAGTAGTAAATGTTATTAACAGATTGACCAATCAATTGTCTGGTATACATTAATCTATTTATTCTTAGAAAATGTATATTTTGTTAACTGGCAGTTTATAAATTGTTAGTATTTTTTTATGAGAAGATACATAGTTTTAAATATAGTACACAGCATATCAAATTTCGACGTTTGGACATATCTAATGCTATTGTAATAAAGATCATTTTATTTTAAGAAGGTAACGGGGTTTGAAGATTTTTGTATGGAGGGTGGCCCTAACGCAAGCCGCCATTTTGTTTTTTTTTTTCCAATATCGCGGTGCACAACGAAAGTTATACGTTTAGATATAAGACACTTATACAAACAAAAAAATTTATGTAACATGATATCTTAAAGTATCACGTTTCGGAGTTATTCACCAAAATAAAAGTATAGATAATATAAGAAATCATTATAATTAACACATTTATATCTGATTGCCCTAAATGATTGAATTGTATTAAAAAGTTATTAATGAACAAAATCAATTAAAAAAAAATCTTTTCATTCTTTGTCTGATTCAGATATAAAGCAAAAACTTAAACAACATTAAATAACTACAAAATAAATAAATCGTCACGTTTCTGAGTTATTATCTTTGAATAACTCAGAAACGTGACGCTTTATGATGTTATGTTATATAACATTTTATGCTTGTATAAGTGTTCCCTATCCAAATATATGACATTATTGTGCACCGCCATTTTGAAAAAAAATCAAAAGGCCGATGTAAGGGCCAAAACCTTCAAACCCCTTTGATAGAATCAGGCGTTACTTGGCGGAAGTCCATATCCATTAGTAAGAGAAAAATATGTAGCTTACTTCCGCAAAATCCAAGCAAAGTGCACCGCCCGCGTATCCGCAAATAAATGCAGAAACTGCAGACAACGTCACCTTCACCAATTACTCTACACGTGTACTGAGCTCGGTATTGCATGTTAGACCGTGCTCCTGATATGCTCCGTGTGGGGGCGAAACACGTGTAGACGGTGGCGGTGTCTGCGGTTTCTGTATTTGTTTGGTTGTGCACTTTGCTTGGATTTTGCGGTATTGAGCTACATATTTTTGTTTTACTAATGGATATGGACTTTCGCCAAGTAACGCCTGATTCTATTAAATATACCTTCTTAAAATAAAATGATCTTTATTACAATGGCATTAGGTATGTCCAAACGTCGAAGTTTGACATCTTGTGTACTATGATAAAATTATGTATCTTCTCATAAAAAAAACCTAACAATTTATAAACTGCCAGTTAACAAAATATACATTTTCTAAGAATAAATAGTTCAATGTATAGCAGACAATTGGTTGGTTTTACATCTTCTCTTCTCGTATTTTATATCTTATAGAAATATAGCATTGTGAATGCAAAAAAAAAACATTGTACTTTTACATTTTATTTTAATGTACTATCGAAGCCTCGGGCGCCTTATCAGTCCTAAGTCGAAAGTCGCTCTAAGTTAAGAACGCGTAAAGCAGATTGACAGTTGTTAATACTGACATCAAGGGCGATTTTAAAACGAGTTGTTTTTGATTGGCCGTAGTATAAATCGTAGTAAAATACGAAGCCAATTAGAGATAGGTATGGGTCGTGTGGGCGTGTCCGATGCGATGAGTTCAAACAAATATTTCTACAAAGTGGTAAGGCACGAGAGACCTCGATAGTACATGCATTTTTTAAATTTTATTGTTTTTCGTAAAATATGCCTAATTATGGAACATATGACTTCATACAAATCATTATTACTATTTGTACTAGTAAAGAACGAGATCTCTTTGTTATTTATAACTTATTACATTGCAATCAAACCGAAACGGTGCTTCATGAAATGATATAGTACAATTATTACAGACCGAACAGTCATACAAAAAGAATCCGAAAATGCTGACTCAGTTGCAACACTGTGAAGAAAATGGTATTCCTCTGGCCGTCGTGTTAGGTGAATCAGAATTGAAGAGAGGCTTAGTAAAGATCAGGGTCGTGGCGTCCCGACAAGAAGATGAGGTTCCAAGGGATAATCTGGTCAGCGAACTAAAAGCCCGTTTAGCAGCACTAAACAAGATTGAAATGAATGGATACTAGTGATAGTTTTTATGTTATCATGTTGCGTTCTTCTATTTATTTCATTTCACAAGTATTATCTTAATAGACGATCCGTATTGTTACCAAAAATATCTATCACTTTGTTAATGTTAAGTTTGGATACATTACCGCTTTGGTGTGTAGCTTTGGTAGTTGAATACGTCATAATTAATCTATTATGACCGTTAACGTCTTATCATATTTCATACAAACTTTAAAGTCCAAATTCTTTAAAATAAGGTCATTGTCCCTCGATTCTGTAACGTTTAATCTCACTGTTAAATTCCAATAGATCGAATTTTTACAATAATAAAATATCCACTGCTGGCAACTATAAAGTCACTGCGACAATGTGCTCTGCAGCGTAGCAATGAATATTTAACAAATGTCAAAAGTTAGATCTATCGAGGCTCGAAAGTGCTGATTCTTTTGAATTATTATAGACTTATGGAAGAAAAAATATTTTTTAAATTTGTTACGGAATGTTTGAAATTGGTTCTATTTAAGTATAATATTCTTATTCAAAATTTACAAACTTTCTAGCTTTATATATTTCCTTAAATGTATAAAATTTTATAAGCATTACTTTCCTTACTGTAAAGTATAATAAGAATTACTTATTTTAAAGTATAATACTTTAAAATACAATAAAGTATAATACTTTGGACTTGAAAATTTGTATGGAATGTCGTGTGCGTTATTGCTATCAACCCCTTTTAAAGTTCTCTATGGATTATCATCCATAGGGAGAATCGGCCGGAACCCATCACGCTAACCTAGTGTGGATTGATGGGTGCAAGAAATTGCACACGCAGCGAGGATCAACGTCTCAACGTTACTTTCGAAGCACAGAGAAGCTCGACAAAGTAAATTGTTATTGGTTAAATGATTATTCGTCAATCGTATATTATTGGTTACACCCAGCGAAAGTTACTTAACCTCTGCAATAATAGGTGAAATGCGATAAGTGCTATGCCAACTAATTTCTCCTTACATGTTGTATTCGAAACATTTGTAAGAACATTGAAATAGTAAATTATAAATTAATAAGTTATTTTTTTTATTTGTTCAACTAAATGCATTTAGAAACGAAAGTTTAAAAGATAAGTTAAATTATGTACCCTCCTTCGCAAAGTTAGTTCAAATAATATTGCTGGCGGAAATTGTTATTTATGTTTAGATTGGAAAAATCCCTAATGTATAATTTTAACAGTATAATTTTGTTTTGCATTAAATTAATAGAGTTAGTATGTCTGTTTAAAGTAGTTTAGTAAATATTCTATTTTACATAAAGCATTTTTGGTGAGTTTGTATTTTAGTTGTTTCATTAGCAATTTATTTTAGGAAAGGCAAGCTCTCTTCCAACTTTATCATCTTTTTCTAATATTTATAAATTACTTCATTTTTTGTATATGTGAGAACCATGATACCTATTAGTAATAAAGAGTTTTAAGAAATATCTTGATTTTCATTACATTTCCTTATATTTAGTTTTAGTAAATTCACAACCATAAATCCAAAAAGAAAATTAAAGCTTTTTGCTTAGCATACAAGCACTATTTTAAACAACCCAAATACATGTCAGGTAAGGTGGCTCGCATATTATGGCAGCAGCACCAGCAAGACGTCTCAAACGAAATTTTAGGTTGTGGAATTAAAATGTGGTGTTTAATATAGTTTGAGAATAAATATAGTCTATTATTTTATAATTGCTTCCAGGGGGTTTTCAGGACCCCCGGTACCAGGTGTGCTAAATAAAAATATCACTAAAATGCTTAAAAGTTTATAACAGCATTAACCGATTCGTTGCGACATACAATTACCAGAAACGAAGGCTACGAACTTGAATTACGTGAAAAATGAAGATAGTTTAATTCTGGGTAGATTTCCCTAAAACTTAATTTGAAGGAGTAATCATCAATTTAGAAAATGACACGGCTCCAGTGGTTAGCCACTTCGCCACACGCAAAGAAAAGTGATGTCACGGCAGACGTGCTATCCGCAACGAATCGGTTTAATAAATAATAGAAGCGGAAGTGTTGAGACGGGCAGTCTTATTGCTTGAAGCTATCTTGGATAGATAAGACTAGAAGGAAGTGTAAGGAATAGGATGGAGATGTAAACGAAAAGTACTATATCTAACCTCAAATAATGTGTTTAAAAGTTAAACAAAACATCAATGTCAAAATCAGGGATTTTGTAATTTTTCTATGGTTGTGAGTTGGTACACATTTTTAACAATAGACAGGACGCACCACTAGTCCACAACGGTATAATGCACAACATTGTTTCATTCTAATTCGTTCAACTATACAGCACAGAGGTCCGTTTCAAGGCCTAGGACAAATTTATTTACATCTTAGTAGAATATTCTGGATCAGCGTCGCGCCATGCCTACAGCTTTGAACATATAGTGACAGGATACACATTTAGTATATTCTTTTAGACATGTTGAAAGTTTGAATGTAGAGGTAGGGTATCTAACTTGTAGCTCCAATTAGAATTTGAAACATATGTTACTATAATTGAAATGGAATTTTCAAATACGATAGTTCTGTCGCTATTGTACGTGTTGTTCGTTCGTTATTGTACGGTTTGGTTTGATAGGTTTCAGAGCTTTCTCCAATGGTTTATTTTCCTACTTCAGATGTATTAAAATTAATTTGTTTAAGTATAACAACCTACTTTTTACGGTTTCTACTTATCTCTATGGTGTTTTCGTCAGTTAGAGAAGCAATGCACTCATTACATTAAGATAATGACTATGTCTGTTATTTTCAATTCGAATGCTTCTGAATCTGTAACTTCTGCATAATATGGACCTCCTCATCGACCCTGGAACAGATTTTCCGATTCCACCAGAAAATATTTTTTTGCGTCTCAAAGCTCAAATCTCCTAGAAAGCTTCATCGTCATCTCACCTTTCAAAAATGTCTACTGTTGGACGGTAGCTAGGAAGAGTCTTGCTACAATCTCCACTCTTGGAAGACGAGTAGGTAATAAGATAGGTAGCAGCAAAGGTCCATTATTCTGAAAACCATTTTATGGTGTATCTCCAGTATAATTACTCGCCTATTACGACACCCTTAGGTGTGAACTGTTAGTGCTATTCTGCTCTGTCTGACTCCACTCGGTATTAAGTGACATGTTTAGAAAGTATTATGATAGCACCAATAGCCATCCATCACTATTTCTCGCACTAGTGTATGTGGATTTTGATAATTTATGAAGGTACATATCTTAGTTTATGCTTTATCTATATTAAGCATACAGAATTAATTTCAAATGATTGTCATCCCTTTAAACTATGATCAGGAAAATATCCTGATATTTTCTTTAAGAAATAAAGTATTTATTTAAAGATTTCTCCCCTTCCTCGTAAAAATTAAGTTACTTCAAAAAGGATGTTCTTCGTATTCTTGAATTTCGTTTTCCAAAAAGTTGTCTGGTAGAGAATGTGATATATTTATGTGATAGTACAATTTTGTGCGGATCACTGAAAGCATTTTCATGCTTTATATTCCATTATATTTAATCCTGACGTTTTGATTCCTTTTGAAACAAACGCGTTTAGTGATAGGTTGAAAATTGATTCATTAACATGAGTGACACCGAGTAAATGTAAGAACTAAATTACATAACGGTTATCAGAAATCTGGAAAGTTTGTTTTGAAGGGATAGTTTACTGTACAAAGTAGGTACCGTGGTGCTATTTCTCACAATCACCCTAAAGTATTGTCTTCTCTGGTAGTCCACATATCTATCACCTATGCAAAGAATTACTTTCATAAGTGTCTTAAAAGTGAGGCAATTACATTCAATAATATTTTTTGTTCACAAATATCTGTAATAAATAATAATATAGAAATATTAAAACTGATATTTGCTAAATATAAATTTATATTTCAAGCAGATAAGTCGGTTTAATATATATACATATATATTTTGTGCGTGTATGTAGCAATACCTACTAGTTTAACCCCTTTAGGGTGTCTAAAATGACAATCCTTGTTAGCGCAAAATGCAATTTAACAATGTAGCTCTAAATAGGTATTAAGTCAATAACAATAATATTTTTTGTCCGTTTTTGATCAGTTGCCTGTCACGGACACGCCAAAATCTTAGCTTATGTGATAATTATAATCTGTTTCGTTTATAAATACATACGTTCCAGAACCCAACCAAACGGAAATAGGTACATCGAGGAATATAACAAGACCATGTAGTCTAAAATTATGTTTTGTGTCGAATAACACCAATAACAATGAAGGAAATATTTTGAAACATTTAAACAAAATAACTTAGGTACGTATTACAACCCGTCCAAATTAAGCAGTTCAAAATCATGCGTCTTAAATTAAAAAACGGGACATAACAAACAATTTGAAGAGTTTCTTAAAGATTTAATCGTGGTCGCAGCTATCACAAAAAATGTCAGACAATCTACAAAATGGGAGATTTACATTAAAAAGTTCTTATTACCAATGTCAATCGTTTCAGTCGAACACCTATAAAAATCTAATGATCAAGCATTATCATGAATTTTAAGAAATCTCGAATCAATTGTTGTCTATAATTCCCTGTCCTCCTGAGTGGCACTATAGTTGTTGATTTACAGAAACCTCCATAGATTGAGAAAACTTGAAAAGTATGTTGCTTGAAACATCGAGTTATATGTACTACGTACTAGAGAAGACGGCCCATAGCACGATTTTACGCAACGCTTTGCGGTACGCTGTACCGCAACCGTCCAGTGAGTGTCCATCACAGAGTACATTATAGTATACTGAGTGTCCATCGCCCGTCCACAACACATGTCTTTTGCTTTGTTCTGCTCGCATTAATAAGTTGCAAAATATGCCTGGTTGCGTTCTTAAAAACTGCTCTAAACACTCTAGAACATCTAAAAAAGTGATGGTTTAACATTTCATCGGTAAATAAAAATAAAAATGTTTAAAACACTGATTAAATATTTTTTGGTACTTTACGACGTCAAGTTGTCAACGACGCCATTTTGCAATACAAATCATAGAGTAATGAAAACAGAAAAGACAGTTGCGTAATATAACTTTATACCTACGTTTATTTTTTTTCAGTTTATAGAAGATAACAAATGATTATACGAGCAAACGGCAAAAACTCACTAAACTTATTTTGTTTAAAAGAAATTAAATAATAATTACTCTTGATTTCTTTGTTTTGTATAACGAGCGTTTTGTGTACCGAGCGGAGCTAATAAATACGAGGATTCGAATCGAAGTGTGAACCTGGGTAAAAATTTATAATTCATCATAAATAAACGTGTATAACAAATTTTATTTACGTATTTTAAATTTAACTCAAAATAAAAAATTACATGAATTCTAGTGACGTTTGGTAGGCACAAAACTGTCCATTCTGTAATACAATATTAATAACTGAGCCATGTGATCACTCTATGTTTGACGAAACGCGTAAGCGCAAGGAAATACACGGCGCTTATGACCTTGTCGACGCGAGAAAACTGACACTAAAAGCGATTCAGCGCTACTTGCTTAAATCTTTGTTTAGTTGACATAGTTATTGTTTCAGCGCTGCGGCAAACTTTTGCCTTAAATATTTCAACAGTGGAGCAATGGTTTTGTTGAGGATGGCTTCTCTAGTACGTAGTACATATAACTCGATGGCTTGAAATACAATTTTTACTCGTGAATGTTAACTAACACTTAAAGGATAATGAATGATCTACGTAATTACCGAACATAGTTATAAAAAAAATTAACAAAGAATATTAAATTAACGGTAAATAAATCATTAATATTCCCGTTAACCTTTTGTGATAAGCTTAATGCTTGAATAAGGCTTGGTCCATGTCCGTGGTACATCGGTGTGGATCGAATTCGGTCCGTTCGGGTTAAAGCTAACGTCTCAATCTTGGGCTCTTATTTTTCTAAGACGACGGGTTTTCTTCCCAACTTACGGCGATTTGCGTAACGGAGCGCCACCCGAATTCGTCCAGAAAGCCCACCAGTCCCAGGATATCGCTGCAGGCCTCCGTTAGTGTTATTGTGCGTCCAAGGTGATCCGCCCATTGTTGTGAAACCCTCTGCACGAACTTTGGTGTCTCCTCCTCTACCAGGTAAACCTTCCCAGCTATGGCTGCTTAAATATTATGTCGGATATTGGCATATTAACTGTTTTTTCTTTTAATTAGTGTTGTAAAATGTTAATTAATAATAATTTATTTACTACGTTTTATAAAGTAGCAGTAAAACAAAAGTAAATCTTTGACCTGTCAGCTAAACGTTATACATATTTATATCTCAATAAAAATCCAGATATACCGTCAATAACGAAGACCGTTTGGTGCAACGGTAGCGATCCTGCTTTTCGCACCAGCGGTCTTGGGTTCGAGTCCCGGAAGGGGAAAATATTTGTGTGATGAATACGAGCATTTGTACCCGAGTCATGGGTATTTATATATATTTCTATAAATATTACGTATCTATGTATCATATATGCATATCTATACGTTGCCCTAGTGTCCATAACACAAGCCTTATAGTGCTTACTTTGGGCTAGGCTAATTGGTGTGATTGTAACAGATATTAAAATAACATACCTGATAAAAAAATCCTCATAAAGTACCTACCTTTTTGAGATAAAGTATTACTTATCAGTAGCATTGAAATATTTATTGATATTTTAACTTAAAAGCTTGGAGCTTAATTCAATGACCGTAGGTACGTCAATGTCCCCGATTAGGTTTTATTGACCTCGACCGGCATGCTTCAGTGGCTCACCGCACGTCCGCGTGCTTCTATTCCAATAACGTCATGTCATGGACGGCGTCCACGTCGTTAGGTCGCTCATTGTTCCCGCCTACAGCCTCGATGGTTCCTGTCATTGTGCCCTAACTCGCCGTGAAGTCCAGCACGCTTTCCAACAATATAAAACTGTTTTTGCAAGTGATCTCCCACTTATTATGCGTCCAAACGCTGTAGCGTCAATACCTATCTTGTGAAAATCAGCTTTAGAAATTGTGATGAGATGAATCCACGTTTCAAATTGTACTTCTATTTGTTGATCTGTGTGACTCTTTTAACATCGAGTGCCAGTGCATCAGTGCTGAAGGAAGCTTTGGAGGATCATTTGAAGGATGTTGCACACAAAGAAGGAGCTGAGTCAGTCAAACTTGAAAAGCAAAAAGGTGAGAAAGTCCATCAAATTGAAAGTGATATAAGTGACAGTCATAAAAATCAATATGCTAAAGCAAGTGACGAAGGAAAATATTTAAAAAAAGACCATGATTTGAAATCAGCATCTGAAAGTGATGCATATGAAGGTTACAACGCTAAGCAGGATAAAGTTGAGGACACTCAGGCCAATGGATTTAAAAGAGGACACAAAAAAGGACATCACAAGCAAGGCTTCCAGAATTCTTATCACAAAGATGAATCATCTAACAAGAGTACCTTTTTTGATGACTTTAATGATGAAGGAGATCAAGCTGCTTATAATAGTCGTCTAAATAGTTACGATAATCAAGGTGGAAGAAGTTACCAAGGGTCTCATAAGAATGGACAAGAGCATGTACGTGACGACTATTCCAGCGGTGGTTATGGTAGACACGGCGAAAACGGTTTGAAGCATGTGGGTCATCATGATTATGGTAAAAAATATTACTTGAATGATGATGAGCATTATAATAAACTTAAGAATGGTCATAATGCTTACGATAGAAATCGGTATTACGATCGACAAGAGCAACACTTACCTCCTCCGCCACCACCACCTCCCCCTCCTCCTCCAGTACATCATGACCCTGGTTGGGATTTAAAGGGATGGGATGATAGGCGTGGGTGGGATGATCGACGAGATTGGGATCGCCACGATTTGCATAGAGATCCTGGATGGGATAGACACTATGGTGGTCCCGGTTATTATGATGATCATGGCATACGTCATGACGGCGGATATGGATATGGACCTCATCATGGTTACGGGTATGGCTACGATGAATCTCGAGCGAATCCGGTGGCAGAAATTCCCAAAGACACACCTATTGTTGCTCAAAGAAAACAAACGATTACAATTTATGAAGATCCAAGATATAATGGAAAGGACAAAGGGCAACTACGTAGGGAAGAAGGAGACTACCTACAATTAGAATTTAAACCTAGCAGCCATCGATATGCAAGTTATGATGATACATATTATAGTGCTCCGACTAGAGAAAGAGGAATGGAGACTAGCAAAATAAATAGACTTGTCTACAACTACAGGCGTCAGTAGCCGATATGGCTGACGAATAATTTATTTCCTTATTGCATAAAAATGCTTTCTAGAGATACTCATTAAAATATTCATTTATTTATTATTAGGTATGTTACTTTGAGCCATTAATAGAACTTATTGACGGTGGTGGTGGTGACTCAAATGGCAAATAGTTAGGTATGATTTATACTCATTAGTTTCATCGGAAACTATTTATTCGTTTTTATCTCTAAGAAATGAAGACGAATTGTAAATAAATGAAATACATTTTCAAACATAAATCAAGTTTTTATTTTTATGCCTACCTATTGGTTATAAAACTAGCTATTCATGTGATATCTCCAATATGGAAGGATTGATATTGCATATTTGCCAATATTCAGTGAATCGTATAAGGCAAATACAGGTGCTTTGAAGGGAAGATTCCTGAGGGCAGTTGCTCGGTGACGGACGGCCGGTCAGTCGGGCGGCATATTTCAATATAGCGGGGCTGTGGACCATGACGGCGGCGATGGGTGCTCGGGAGCGTGCCAAATCGTGTCATCGATCCAAGTGAGAACATCTCAAGGATACCTGTATATTTTTGCTGTTAAACAAGGCAAACTCCGAAACAACATACCTTAAAATACTAATTGTAGATTATCTACTTTACTTTACTTTACTCCTTCCCCATCTTTGATGACATCACAATTTGTTCACAGTGGCGTGAATTTCGGTAGAACTCGCAAAACTCCTGGGTGTCTTTGACGATAATTCCGTCCAAGTTTCTGAATTAACTCGCTTTATTACCCTTTCCGCTTTAATTAAAAGACATCGTTGTTGAGGCACTACCCACTCGTAGATATTTTTCAGTGCTTTTATTTGTAATTTAAATTTTGCAACCCTTCGTTGTGGTTCCGCTGTGGGGGAATAAACTAATTTAAACGCTAAGCTCCCGACAAAGTCTCCTTTTATAATATGTATGGCCTGGGCCAACATTTTAAAATTGGATTAGCGAGCATTCGTTTCTGTATATTAGGTTTCAGGAGTTTTTTGCCGTTTTTTACTGCCACTTTTTGGAATGTATAAAAAAATAAAATGTTATTAGCTGTCTTTTAAGTTCTTATATTTGCCAGAGCTCAGTTGACGAAATAAAGATGAAATAAAAAGTGAACGCTTTCACTTTAAAAATTACTTAGATAAGTTGTCGGTTGCACGAACATTATAACTACAGAATTAATATTTTTGGTACCTTTTATTATAAAGAATCCTTAGTTTTTGTATTGGACATGAGGCCTGGATAGCTTGTCGTTCATAATTATTTACACATAATAAAAATTATATGAAACCAAAAAATACGGTCTAGAACGAAAGCGGTCATAACATATAAATACCTATTATTAATAAAAGTTGTCATGTTAGCCGGTATTTAACGATTTTTATATCTATAATGTAAGGATGGGTCTATTCACATTTCATGCTAGTGAATAAACATGAGTAGAGTCAGACAAAAGTTTACTGGTTATGAATATTACCAGCCAATCTGCAATTTTAAAAATATCTCATCCACTTTGATTTGATTGGTTAACAGAAATTGAATTAAACAATGGGCTAGTTCACATAAAAACCCTTGAGTTTCTTTGTAGTTGAGGTGTGATTCGCTACATTTGTAAAATAAGGGTTGCTTTCTATGTATAGGAACGCTTAAAAGGTTCTTGCTATATTAAAAAAAATACAAGCACACCATAACATAATTAGCAATGCCCTTAAAAACTAAATCATGTATCTTTATTTTTGTTTGATCTTCAATATGTTTTTAAAGTGAATATTAAGATTTAATGCCCACAATAGTGTTATCAGCCATTTAGAACTCAACTAGGTATTATTTCGTCTTCAAACAATTTTCAATTTTTGTTACTACTAATTGTAAGACAACTATTTTTTGGAAATCCTTTCTAAAACTATTTTTCTGTAGTTTTATATAAATTAGTATTTTTTAAATATAATTCTACTGTATAAGAAAAAGTCCAATCACCTTCGTTTAATCACTGTTTCTTCTTTTATTGTACTTCTAACGACTTATCCAAGGGCACTAAAGCAATTTCAAATTGGCGCCTGAATAACACGCCAATAATCGTTAGCAGCGATTGGAAAACAAAACTGTGATTATAGGGTATTATCTTGAGATTTCCCATCTTTATCTATCGTTTGGTTTGGAATACATCCTTCTCATTTTGCACGAGAGGGGATAGACTAGATAGAGTGACATTACTTTAACGAACTTTCGATGGTCCAGGATGGGGTTGGGAAGATATTTTCTAGCCGGATTTAGATCTGATTCGAAAGGACTTAGCGTGAATTAAACCGAAACGTGTCTATGATTACTAAACAAGGGGGGTTTGATTATATTTGATTTGCATATTTATATACATAAAATATAGTAGGTACAATAAATGAGAGAGATATGTTTCTGCAGGATTTAATAGATTGTGTTTTACGAAAGCTGATCGAGCTTTCGTAAAACACAAAATGGGAAAAATAGGAGTATTCCGATGAATAGTATTTTACTACGATCTCCAAAATTATGGCATAAATCCTTCGATTTCCGGGCGAGGCTTCAAACCAGCAGTGGATGAATTTCTTCAAAATATGTCCAGGTTTCCTGATTAATCATTCAAACTGAAATTATTAATGCCTTACCAATGCCGGATTTACCTCAGACGGGGCCCCAAGCAACAACTGATTTTTGAGGCCCTCGTTTTAATATTGGGAGCCCCCCCCCTCTTCTTTTTAAATAACAAAAAACAGACCAATTTTGCAAAATCAATATATTATTTGAACCATCTCCATTACAACTTCTTTCTACTTTTTTCAGCCGCAAATTGATTAATAATATCATCAAAGTCAAGTTGTCGAAGCTTGTCTTTTTCGATAAACATTGACTTTTTCTTGACCCATCGAACAATTGAAAATGTCAATGTCATTTTTATTTTATTTCAAAAAATTTCAATATTTTTAATTATTTTTACATTTTCAAATAAGTTTTAATTTTTTTTCAAATTTTGGGGCTCCTCTCCAAGCGGGGCCCCAAGCAATTGCTTCCTTTGCTTCCTGGTAAATCCGCCACTGTACCTTACTAGAGTTATACTAGTACACACAATTAGTTCCAAATCATTGTTACATAGAGCAAACGTAGCTTACTTTAAGATAAAATAGGAGCGAGTTGTCGAGATTAAAAAAGTCTGTAATAGATGTGTCATTTCATCATAACATTAGAGAGCTAAAACGCGTACGAAAGTTCTGCTATTATAAGGAACAAGTTACTCCGTCGTCATTGCCCGCGACCAACGTTACAATGAAGTCGCTCCACTCTTATCTCGGCGCTGTTTATTGTCTGAGTTGGTTGGATCGCTGTTTTGTTGCCGATCCCCGACGACTCACTTTATATGAACAAGTTACTCCTTGCTTTTGGAAGTCGCTTTATACTATGCGACAATTGAATAATATATTTTAATCATGTACTTACCTTTTGAATGAATATGTCCTTTGATTTGACATCTTGGCTGTACATGTTTGTTTTGTGTAAATTTTTAATAGTAGTTATATATTTAGATTTTTACGTTGCAATTGCATACAATGAAATTTAGTCCTATGAAGACTGCTAACAATTTTCAAGCAATTTGTGTCGGATCGTATATTGTAAGTTTCGAATAAAAGGGGTACTCGTTGAGTCGTGACGAATCCATCGCCTGTAGCCAACTAATTGCTACAAAATAAACCACTCTCTTGGGACAACAGCCCCGATTTCGTTTTAATTGTAATTTTCCGCGTATAGCGTCATTCTCTTAGCGATTGCGACTAGGTGCATAGAAAGAACTTATGCAATTTATGTATATACCTAGTCCGGCCAAATGTTATGTTACAAATGAAAATGCATTTTTTATGAAGTAAAGCAATATTACTAAAACTTATATGTACATTACGTTTTTAATTAAGGAGAGATTACATGATATAGGGAGGAGCTCGATGACCCAAGTGGTCAATTCGTTCAAAGAAGGTTAAACTTAAGCAAGGGCTGGTCTTCAGATTAATGGCCAAAAATTATCGCGAGTTCTGTAGTGCTTCGGAAGGTACGTTAACATATCGGCTGTATGTGCCATTACTAGCACCCACAGACTGGACCCGCGTGGTAGACGACCTTTTCAACATGGCATGCGCCCGAAAAGTGACATTAAATAGGCTGAATATGTTGATGATGAACTTAACCGCTAATAAAGTTCATGAAACCTTTATTTGCGTTTTTTTAAATATGACTATAACTACATGGTAATTTGCCTGATTACTGAGATAAGTAAAATTTTATATTATTAAACGAAAAATCCAGTAAAATATCGTAATTAATAAAATTAAGTGATATATATTAAAAATAATAATTAAAAATACAGGATAAGAAAACATCAACTTACAAATAATATAATAACAACAGAACATTACATTCAAGGTATGGAACTTGGTTAATGTTATAGTTTATAAAAGTAACTACTAATGTAAGTAACCGTGAAAGTTTAAAACAATTTATTTATAACACTAGTATCCAAAACTACAAAAGTTGATTTTTTAATAAAAATAATTAGAATATTTCGATTGGGGAAAACGTAAAACTAAACGGGTTACTGAACGGTAGTATTAATGTCAGGAGCTCATAAGTTATTGGTGCGACGTCTTGTTTGCATACAGCGCCGCGCAATACGTTACACAAACAGCCTTCAGGTGAATTACTAGTTTTGCTTATTAAGGAGGCCAATATGGCGGACGTTGATAAGATTTCGGTTTGTCTTGGCGCGCCTCCGTGCCTGCAGGCGGCTTGCGGGCATTTGGAGTTAGGCCACTATAGCATGTGTGATGAGGTGAAAGTTGCTCTATTTGGTTTAATAAAAAGCATGAAATGATACTATTACATAACTACAACTTATTTAAGGAACAGTCGTTTACCGATACTATTAGTTATTACGTGATTAAGTACCTATGAAATTACGTTTTGTGGATGTATTTTTTCTGAAGTTTTGTTTTTCTTGCGTACTCACATTTCGCTACGAAATGTTCTTTATTTTATGTGTAGTTATCTAGGCACATAAATCAAAAGTTAAAAAGAGAGGAAAACTCAGTAATAAAAAAATAAAAGATTGCAAATTGGCGATTTTTTCCTACACACTATTACGCACATGACTCCTGAAAGCAACACTAAAATCATCTTGACTTATTAACAAGGAATCCATACTTACTATTACTTATTATTTTGAACATTGGTATCTACTTATTAAATTTTATTAAATTCGTTACACAACATGTCGTAACGAAGGATAACTAAGAGAATTTAATTTAAGTAAGGAAAATAAAAAATAATAATTTATTTTATGTTTTTCACTGTGTCGTATCCCAATCGTAAGTAGAGCAACTATAAAGACAGTTTTCCTACGAAATTTCCTTGTAGCGTGTAAGGCGCATAACTATGAGCTTGCCTCGAATCGCCCGGCTGCCACGGATAGCTGCCGACACCGCGCTCCAACCAGCCTATAAATAATTACCTATGAGTACACAAATTTTGGACATAACTCTAAAAACAAACAGAGAGTTTTGAGCGCACATGTGAACATGAGAAATTATTCTCTCTATTTGCCTATACAAAAAAAAAATATATAGGTAACTTTGATAAAAGTTTCTGTTATATTTACCTTTTGCCTAAATCACAGGCTGGTCTAATTTTAAGTCCATCCTATCCTCCAGTCTAAATTTACACGTAAATATAAAGAAGAAGACTTTACATTAACGTGATTGGAATAAAAAAATAGAAAACTAGTATATTAGAAAAATAGCTTCATCATCAAGGTAAATATTAATTCCTCATGATTTAAATGATTTAAATTGGAACACTTGTTTACAAGTAACGATGGGTATATTGGGCCCACAGTTTTACGCTTGGTTTTACTATTATTAATTACCTACACAATTTATTAAAGATTTTTTTTTATTAAATTAAATTGGTCTTTACAATTTCGATGAAATTTGGTACAGCGATATAATGAACCTTGGAAATAGATAAGGCTAATATTATTTACTCGTGGGAGCTATGCAATTTTAGTATTTATAGTGACACCTTTATAAGTCCATCACAGGCAGATAGACTGATTGGTAGATAAAAACAGGATATTTTTATCCCGGAATTGAAAAAGTTCTTGGGGAAGCTCCATAAAGACTTCTGTGTGATAAACCAAATACCACGCGGATGTACTGCGGGCGGAAGTTGGTTTCAAATATTTCTTTTAGGACACCCAAACTAAGCAGGGAGTAATATGTATACAAAGAATATTGATAATACATAAATAAGTGTACATATAGCAACCATGGCTCGGGAACAAATGCTTTGTTCATCTCACAAACATACATTCCTACCAGTATTTTTATTCACGACGATAGGTGTTAAAGGTAGGATCGGACCAATGCATCAACCGGTTGTTGAAATGAATAACAGCATAAACAAAAAAAATATTTTAATAAAACAAGCATTTATTAGTTGTTCTTATAAAAAGAACTAAAAATTCATTCAGACTTCATAATTAGATCGGCTTCATGTAATAAAAAATATTTACTTTCCATTTGATTTACATAGGAATACAACAATTCAGGTCAATCGGAAACCGACAATTAATTTAATTTTCAAGATTTGAATACAGCCTCAACAGGTGGAATTAATCAAAAGCTTGTAAGAATATGGGAATATTAATAATATATTTAGCGAATTTATTTTTCATACGAAAAGAAATAAATATTAGCTTAGGAGCTTTTATTCGATCACTATTTCAAAATATTGATATATAATGCACATTGAAAAGCACATTTATTTTGTTTACATCCGCATGAAAAAAACAATAAAAAGTATAAAAAACGATATTTCATTATTATTATTTCAAATCGATTTAAAGCACACATTAAGGAAATAATATATTAATAAAAATGTCTCCATCAAATTTAAAACAACAAAAGCTGGTGTGTTTGTGTAAACAACAGGGAATAGCTTAAACGTTTACAAAGAGGAATCTGATGCGCGCAGTAGGCTTACCCGCTTCATGTTATCTCTTCAAAGTTTGAAATTTGCAGTCTCTCCAAAAGCGCAAAATATAAGCCCCTGAGCCTGCCCTGTGACGCTTTGCCTGACAATGAGATACTCGTACTAACACGCTCACGGCATTAGATACTTCAACTTGGGTTTGGAATTTCTTCTATTTTAATATATGACATAGCGATGGTGATTTAGTCAGTTAAAATGTGAATATTTAACATTACCGCTCAGCTTTGATATCAACATTACTCACGTTATCTAATTTTTATGAGGATCCTTTTATAAATCTATAAATCTAAGGTCACAAATTTGTTGTTTGTCTGTCCGCTCTTTTTCCATTGTATATGCGTTACCATAGCAACGCGTTAACCGCAAGTAGTTCGTCTACCGGACGCTAGATGGCGATAACGGAAAAATATTTAATAATAGAAAAAAATTAAAGAATTTTGTCCAGCCGTGCGAAGCCGGGACGGGCCGCTAGTCTATAATCTAAGATCACAAATTTGTTGTTTGTCTGTCCGCTATTTTTCCCGCTCTTTTTCCATTGTATACGCGTTACCATAGCAACGCGTTAATCGCAAGTAGTTCGTCGTTCGGCACTAACGGAAAAATATTTAAAAATAAAAAAAAATAATTGATTAAATTAATAAAGAATTTTATCCACCCGTGCGAAGTGGGGACGGGCCGCTAGTAGACATAACAATTTTCATTATATCACGAGTCGTAGCTTTTAAAAGAAATTGTACGTTTAGCATAGCCGTTTCCTTAATTCGAAAGGTAATATTTCTTAGGGGTTGCTCAGTAAACCAGTCAATAGATATCGAGTCGACTTATTGCGGACAATTACAGGCGATTTGTCAGATTTAATCTGTTCCACTTGTTATCTGTTTCCGAGCAATTAATGGTGTAAGTTATTTAGGATTCATGACAAATATTTAGCTGGATATCGGTCACACTTATCATACTTTTGACAATAATTATATTATTAAAAATTAATGAAGATTATTACAAGGTTAATTTATATTTTCATTAAATAAGAACTCGGCAAAATAAAGCAAATTAGCAGTTTTCATATTCAATCTGCGCGAGATCTGTAAAATAAAATATCTGATGATTACACATAAAATATCGCAGAATTTATTTCAACACTACCGTGGCGTGGTACAATTAAAATAATTACGTCGTAATACCGTCATCTAAAATTAAATTTCAACCCTTTGCCGCTAAAAGGATATCAAGTGGAGCATCGAATAAATGTGGCCATTTCTCATTTTAACCGAAGCAAAACTTAATAACTCTACTGGAAATGCAATAATTACGAACGCTCAGTGCGAGATTTGGCGAGAAATAAATGAGGGCCATTAAGAGAGTTGCGTTTAGATATTTCATCCCCCTTGAAGAAGACGTTAGCGGGATGGCGCCGATGTGGATTGTTCCCACGAGTAGGGCCAAAGATCGAATAGGTCTTTTTCCTTTATTTTACCTACAAAGTTTCGCGTAGTATTCCGAAGTTTATAAAATGACAAGACATTTATTTCTCTTCTACACGAAGATTTAATGATTATTTAAAACAATAGAGACATAATAGCGATAGAAGCAATGTGTGCGATCGTGCTCACTCGCGCGCATATGTGTGCATATTTGGCGTATGAGTGAGCGTGTGCTTGTATTTGTGCGATGTATGAAAAAGAGAGATAATAATAACAATATTTCTTACAATCACAGATAATAAAAATAAAGAGAAGAAGTACGTGGGAGTTGCGATATTTAATTTATTAAAGGTAAAATCAGTACTTTCTAGGTAAATAGTTTGAGAGAACTAGAATTCTAAATCTTGTTGAATGACAAGAGATAAAAGGCATGTCAAATCGAGGGAGGTCACTGAGGGAAGCTAGATACAAGTTATTCAAGCAAGAAATGGTTTTTTTGCGTGCTGTTGAAAGAATTTTAGGTATAATGTACGAAATGTTCAAAACTTGTGTTTTTTTTCGTAAGATGTCTCTTCTTTCAACATTATTTAATCTTTGAAGAAATGGCACCTGACAAATTATCAGCGTCAGAGGCAATCCTCACGTTTGTTTTTGTTGAAATGTGGGTGTTTTTGTGGTGCTAGACTAATGTTCGACGTAATTGTCCATACATTACGACATGTGCAGGTAACGTGCCGGATGGTAAAGAGCTAAATCGGTCGGTAAAATAGGTGGATATAACAGAACTGTTTGTCGATCACAAAAAAACATCATTATGAACCTGAAAAATACACCTATAAAACAAAGTTTACGTTCAATTAGAAAACATGAGACACTTTATGTTTAAAAAACTAAATTATCCACGTGGCTTAACATGCGTGCAATTTTTCAGTGCCTACTTGCAGATGAAGTTAAACTCTTCTTAACTATTGTGTTGAATGCGGTTTATCGACGAAGTCGACAAATCTTATATAATCATGAAATCAGTGCTGGACGACAGCCCCAAAATGGAAGGTTTTATCATTAGTGGGTTGGAGATCGTAGTAAAGGACCATAATTCGGGAAACGTTGCTGCACATTGTGTGGTCTACAAGAAGTACATTGTGACAACGTTCATTATCATTAGTCGCCTTTTATGGTTTCTTTAAGAGTGGTTGGGCTAATCTTCTCTATACACGACACACGGCATACAAAGTTCAAACAAGCTTGCTATCGCATTTTCAAAAACAGTTCCTTCGAAAACAGTACTTACGAAAACATATTATCTTTTGACATATTTAACCATAGTTTTAAACACCTGTTTTTCGACTTTTCCCGCTCCCTGTATATAACTTATGTGTTATTTTGATGTTTATTCGCGAGGATTGTGAGGATCCTGCGTTATAATTTTAAGTTACTCTCTTAAGTTATAGGTGTTGGCTTAAACTTAAGGTAATCCTCAGAATCTTTCACCTTTATAATATTAGTAGCAAGAGTATCAGTAAAAAATAAATATACAAAAAAGTGCATCTCTCGTCTCAAAACTAAATAAATTTTCATCGTTTTTTTTTTAACAGGTACCTACACTAAAATTGTTTTTTCTATTTTTATTAAAGATCCGTTCTTGGTTGAGCCTGCTATTCAAAATTAGTGGACTGTGAAAATTAATGTTGGCAGCAAATATGAGAGAAAGATGAAGTGGGCACGATACCTGGACCGCCACGTGGTGTGAGATGCTGGCTGCCGGGGTCCTCCCTGGGCTTTGCTGGGCCTTATTGTTACGCACACGAAGTCACCGTCACATAAAACTATAGTTTGTTGTAGGGGTTTGCGAATAGGCCATTAGTTCAATTTAAAATTGCGGAACTCCGCTCGTGCGCTTCGATGTATGCGTGCTATTAGTCCTTTTTTTTCTTTATTTTTTTTTGTCCTCATGTTGGCCACATTGCGGTTTGAAATGCCACCAACAGATGGCACGGTCGTCTCGCTCTTCTCTGCAAGACAAGGTATGTGCGAAAGGGAAATGGAATACATGGTGGTGAGGCTAAGAGTATCGACCAAAGTAATAAAAATTATACAAAATATACAATAATTAACGCGGCAGATTTGAATTTAAATACTGGCGCAACCAGTTTTAAAAAGATTAATATGGACGAAAGACAATTACGAACCAATTCTGAAATGGGAGGAAGAGGATAAAGAAGAAAATGTGAATTATACGGAAGAAATTCTGAAACAGATCTGCAATTTAATATAGTGTTTCAAATTGGGGTGTAATTGGGGTTAGAATCGGGGTTGGAGGTAATATTATAATTAGATTTTTAGTAAACGGCATAATTAAAGACAAAATTAGTGTCACGGAATCCCCAATGACCTCCTTAATTCGTAAGGGTTGGAACAAGGATTTGACCTAGGATAAAAGTTAAAGACAGAGAAAGATGTTAGGAACATTGTTAAGGATAGAGTATAAGTTGGGTGCACAGTTATGCAATATTAACTCAAGTTAGGGGCTGAGTGAGACACAGGGTTAGGGCCAGAGTTGAAGTCACAGTAATGCTTGGGTTTCATTAAAGTCGGAATTGTTTTTATTGCAAAACTGAACTATTTCTCATAGATAAAAGTTGTGATTATACGTGTTCGAGTATGAAAAAAATCACAATTTTGAGTTTTCATAAAATAACTCAGTCGATGGGTCTACGTTTTAAATGTGCACTGTTGCACCAAAAGTGATAAATTATATATTTTTGGGTTTGTTCAACTTATTCAGCCGTGTATATCACGAATATGGCCATTCATTTATTCAAGTTGTTTTCACAAAAAAAGGATTTTTATGAGGAGTGAAAGCAACCGTAACAAAAAAAAACATGAATATAAAATCATTTGTGGTATTTTGAATAGAGTTTTAGTTCAGTAAATGGACGGGAAAGCGTTAAAACTTAAAAAAAAATAATACAACATACGATTGGATACAGTCACGTCCCGTTCACACATAACATTGTATGTGCCTAACCTACAACAGGAAGCGAGATTTGCTGACAAACAAGATTATTCAAATACACTGTTACGTGTAGAGAAAGTGAGAAAAATCAAATGATCCCATTGCGGAAGCTGGCGTGAGTGCTACTACACTACAATAAAAAAAATCGGGGTGTCGAATGAAACATTATATATTGTAATGTAAAGTAAGTCACTTTCGCTATAAGGTTGCCATTGATTAGATTTTTAAGGCCAAAATGCACATGTAAGGGTATTGTTTGAGTTGGCAATAAGGAAAGCAATTTCAATTTTAATATCAACTGGTGCTTATCGTAATAAGTCTATCTATAAAAAAAATGTTTCAGCGCATCGAATTGCCACGAAAAACCAGATAAATATATAGAAAACGAAGAACCAGAAATTTATTGTAATTTTAGAAATAGACGCGACAGTGTAACAGTTTAATATTATAATATTCAATTATTTTTGCTCTTGTTCTTGTTATTTGATATTTCTTACAACAAAACATTATGTTGCAAAATGGGCCAAACTATTGAATCATGGTTACTTATGATCTTCATATTTTTTTATTTTTTCTGAATTTTGTCGCCTTTTCATTATTTGTGGATATAGGAAGAACGTGTTATTCGGTTAATAGGACAATGTAAAATAGCATTCAAAAATATTATTTATAATCAGGATAATTATTTTAAAACCAGTTGTAACTTTACTCCAAATTCAAATTAATCCAGAAATGCTAGATTCAAACGCCCGCCGCTGTGATAAGGCTCTGTACACACGACAATCCGCACCGAAGGCGCGACAGGGCTGTAAGGTTTTACAGCCTCAACCGTCGCATAAACCGCGCGATAGCACCCCTGTGGACAATTAAAGGGAAGAGATAAACCCGGCCCGACTTTCCGCCACTCCTTTACCGCGGTTATTAAGGATGTTTCGGTTAGTATCTTCTATATAATGACGCTTTTGCTTTGATGTTAGATACGATTTTGGTGTCATTTTTCGGGAACAATAGCGTCTCGCCATTGTTCTGTTTCATCTCTATCTGATTAGCTTTAAGACTACGTCATTTTTATATATGAATAAATAAAGTTTTTATTTATTAATTTCTTTTTTTTGGTAAAACACAGTCCTTTTTAGTGCATAAGTTCACTCAGTACTTGCACCGCAAAACGAATGCACTGAATACGATTTTATACAAAGATTTCCCAAATTTTTTAGAGAGATCGTCGTATATAAATTTCGTTTTTGTGATTTATACATATTTATAAGGATCGTAAATAAAATTTCATTGTTATGAAGTTTTCGAGTACCTACTAAACATCAACAACAAAATCTAATTCTCATAAAAAGGACGACAGTATTTTTTGAGATATGATAAAAAAGTTTTTGCTACAAATGTTGGAAAAATATCAGCAGTTGTAGCTCACGTCTCATGTAGCTGACAAATTAAATTTGCAAAATAAATTGTATCTATTATTGCTATATTTTCTCGTACGAGTTCTACCGTATGGCAGTGGGATCGCAAAAGAAAACACGATACGTTTTTGGTTGCAACGTTTTCGTTCTGGAAACTTCTAACTTCAGAACAAGCCCCGTGGCCGGATAATCCTTATCCTTACTAATATTATAAATCGGAAAGTGAGTTTGTTTGTTTGTTTGTTCCGCTTTCACGCCGTAACTACTGAACCGATTGCTTTGAAATTTTGCAGACGTAAAGATAAAAGTCCGGATTAAATAATAGGGTACTTTTTATCCTGAAATTGAAATTCCCGAGGAAAAACAAAAATATTGTTTGCTTGATGGATGGATTGTAGATGGCGCTGTGTGTCGTTTAAAACAAGGTAAAATATTGCAAACGAATATAAACATGTAAATTTAGAAGCTAAATGATACGATAATGAATCCCCGAAAATGAGGAATTCCCGAGGGATGACGTACAATTTGTTTTATCGTCTAAACTGTTTTCTTTACATCTACTTATATGTTGCAAACGAATATGAACATGTAAATTTTGAAGCTAAATGATACGAAAATGAATCCTCGAAAATGAGGAATTCTCGAGAAATGACGTACAATTTGTTTTATCGTCTAAATTGTTTTTTTTTACATCTACTTATCCTGAAATCATGAAAGTCAACGAATTACTAATTGGTGTAAGTATTAGTTACGTTATTTAGTTTTTGAGGTATGCGATAGATGGCGCTGGGTGTTTTTTGAAACATGGTAACGATGTGTTTTTTAAAATACATAAGAAGTGAAATGATAGCTTACGCTATTTAGTTCTTGAAGTGTGCGATAGATGGTGCTGGGTGTTTTTTAAAACATGGTAACGATGTGTTTTTTAAAATACGTAAGAAGTGGAATGATCCAGCGTTACATCGCGCTTCTTAGATTTTTCCGTGGGAATGAGAAGTTTTCTTATATTCCGCAATATAACCGAATTCCACGCGGGCGAAGCCGCGGGCGGAAAGCTAGTGATGAATAAAGGCTATTGTGAAAACGGATCTATCGCAATCCACTTCAGAGTTAGCTGCAGGCTTCGGTGAGAGTGATAAAACGTTTCTAATCCACTTGAAGCAAATCGGGAAAGTAGAAAAGCTTGAAAATTGGGTACCTCACAAATTGAGTATATCAAAACAGCAAACACAATAGACGGACGCTGAACTAGAAGAGCGGCTGTTGGAATATTCTGCGACTCCCTGGACCTCGCTCCTAGAAATTACCATTTTTTCCGGAATTTGGACAACTTCTTAGCAGCTATCCTGAGACTAAGAGACACTTATGAAAACGAAACATAGAAAGAATTCACTCGGCAGTTCTGAAGAGAATTCTAAATGAAATAAGGGGTATTTCATTTAGAATTCTCTCGAAGCATCCATACACCGTGCCATATGTCTTCGATTGAAAGTACAATATTTGACTCGCTGCAGAACCAGTATATAGCTCTGGCGTCAATGAAATCAGGATGTACACAGATGGCTCTAAGACCGCACACGGTGCTGGAGCTTGTAGTTTTCTCGAACGACCTAAATATCAAAATATCATCATCCCTCGGTGAACTAAACAATATACACTCGAGAGCAATGAATCCGGGTCACTTAAAGAATGTTAAAAATCTCGGAAACTAAAAATGATAGGTTAATGCAATAAATTGTATTTAATAGACAATGTAATACTCCTTAAATGAAAGTAAAAAAAATATGAGTCAACATACATTTTATTAACACAAAATTACATAAAGAAAAAGACTGCTGATCTCTCCTTAAAACAAAAATAGGAAACATGAAATGTTTGAACTTTATTACGATTTTCTTGAATTTTAATACTTCGTATTGCCTCCTCGTGCTTCCATTACTGCGTTTACGCGGTTAGGCATGCTGTACACCAAGTTCCTTATACGATTTTGGGGAATATTCTCCCATTCCTCTGTGAGAGCAATTTTGAGCTCACGAAGCGTGATTGGGGGAGGGTTTCGTTGTTTTACGCATCTGCCTAGCTCGTCCCAAGCATGCTCGATCGGGTTGATATCCGGGCTGCGCGCTGGCCACTCCATACGAGTAATGTTCATCTCTTGAAGGTAGTCATTCACAATCCTACCTGTATGAGGTCGGGCATTGTCATGCATAAATATAGCATCCTCACCTAAATTGACCATAAATGGACCAACGTGATCATTGAGGATTTCTTCCACATATCTTACGCTAGTTAAAGAGCCGTTTTCTATGATCACCAGCTCTGTGCGACTTTCAGAAGAAATTCCGGCCCACACAAGTACAGACCCACCACCGTAGGCTACTTTTTCTTCGATGCATGCTTGCTTGAATCTTACCCCTGGTCTTCGATACACTCTGTGTCTTCCATCGTGCTTGTAGAGCATAAATTTTGATTCGTCGGAGAACATAACTTTTGACCAATCTTCAATACTCCAATTTACGTGGCTCTGGGCATATCTTAGTCTTGAAATACGATGCCCACGCTCCAGTTTAGGGCCGTTTGCAGGTCTAAGGGGTTTTAAGTTAGATTCAGCAAGCCGACGTCTAACTGTCCATGCACTTGGGTTACTTCCTCCGAGGCGTCGAAACTGATTGGTGAGTTCAGTTCCTGTGAGAAAGTGATTTCGAAGCATGGTGTTCACCAAGTATTGGTCTTCTCGTGCTGTGGTACACCTGGTTCTGCCCGTTCCTGGTCTGCGTAGGTTAGAACCAGTTTCTTCGTAACGTCGGAGAACTCTTTGTACTGTTGACAGCGACACACCGACAGTCCTGGCTGTATCGCGCTGACTCCGGCCGGTTTCCAGCATTGTAAGTATTCTGGTGCATTCTTCAGGCGTAAGCGACATAATTTCAGCTTGAATAATGAATATAGAGCACTATCAACATGGTTTATGTACCCACATAAATGACAGATTACAAACAAAAGCAAAACCAAATGCTGTAATTTCGTAGTTCCATCTTCGAAAGTGGCCCTTTTTCAAATTTGATTTTTTTATGATATAACTTTACAATAACTAAGAAGTTTTAATACCTTCATTTAAGGAGTATTACATTGTCTATTAAATACAATTTATTGCATTAACCTAGCATTTTTAGTTTCCGAGATTTTTAGAATTCTTTAAGTGACCCGGATTCATTGCTCTCGAGTGTATTTCAAGCCGAATGCATAGTAAAAAACAAATCGCCTGTTTTTCCTCCCATACAAAACGCCAATTTCATGTGTAAGAACCTGATATAAGTCAATGTGTACGATGCACTTATTTCAAGTAACCTTAACTAAAAAGTATGTTAAAAAAATATTTAGAAAATATTTGGAAATACAATTCATCATTTCCCATAAGTTGATGCAAAAGCTAAAGTTTCCGATGCAGTTACAGAGTGTATGAGAAAAGTAATGACTTTGTATTTAAGTAATTTTTTCGATTTACTTTTTGTTTTTGTAGTTAATACATAAAAGCTTCTATTCTGTGTTTGTAATTAATCACTAAAAGGAGGAAGTTAAAGAGCTAATGCGTTCTATATCTGGACAGTTTCCACTATCGGTAATACACTTCAGAACAGTATTATCTACGGCTGCCACGCATATTTCTCGCTCAAGGTCAAGGTTTTCATTAAATTTATTTCTCAAAATAGATGTATGTAGTTTATAGATGGCAGATAAGCAAGTTATTGGTCTCTTGTTTTTAGAATCTGTGGTATTTCTAGATTTATACAGGAGAAGTGTTATTCCAATTGTCATGAATAAGGAAAGGTGCCTTAGTGCTATTATTAGTGCATTTGAAATTCGAGAGTTAAAGAGCATGCGGCTAGGCATCCACGTTGTGTAACTTGTCTGGCTCAAGTGACTTCCATTTAGCCAACGACCAAGCTGCGACAGCTAAGTAATCCTTAGTAATGTTGACTAAAGATTACTTAGCTGTAACATGCTCTTTGAAGCTCACCAATACATCTACCATACCATACATCTTATGTATGTCGTATGGCCAACAGGTACGTCCATTATTATTGAGATATCTGACCTTAAGTATAATTCAAATTACATATCTCACATGTTTTTGAATACATTATACAGAAATATGTACAAAAACAATACGGCTGACTACCATGTAATTAATAAAACTGTAAATTTAATTACATTCTCTGTAACGTTTCAATAAATAAAAGTGGGTTTATTTTAATATTAAATTCGACAACCACTACATTAACTGGAACGAGAATTATGGATTTAATAGCCCGAATAAAATTATTAAAGCTACGTCGACGTTTAAAGCGTCCTTCGCATTAATTTTTCGCGGCACGTGATTGGCCGGCGCTATAATGGTGGGTAATTATTGGTCTGACTTGCAGCGGCAAGCGTGGTCAGATGCATGGAAATTACAGTTTTCATTGCCTCGTCGTAGGCGTGTTGGTTATTTGATTAATTTTGATGTTATTCATTTCGGGTTGATTCAGTTGTAAAATATTTACTAACACTTACAATGTCAATAACTAAGCGCAGAGTAACAAGAATGGTTTTCTTATTGTCTTGGTATTATCACAGTAAGGGGTGTCTCAATTTCATGAATAATATTATTATTATAATAATAATAATTGACGATAGTATGCAGTTTTAGACTATTGTAACAATATATTATACTCTTATCGATATCAAACACAATATATATTTTTATGTCAATGTCTGAAAATATAAACTCAGCACAAAATATTTTTCTTTGTTTTTATTAAAAGATAACTTTGGAATAATGCGTTCGGAAATTCACGAATGGCTGTGAACAAAGTAGACCATTACATCAATTGGTTCACAATCCTGCAGCGGTAATCTAAGTGAATGGTGGCTAATAACCCTAATTTTCACCGCTATTATGCTCATAATGTAATTTTACAGAACAATGTCCGCACATTTAGCACAAGCGGATACTGTGTTCAATAAATAATTCATAGCTATTGGATAATTGGTTGGTCTGCTTAGCGGCAAATATCTATGAAAGATCAGAAAGTACACATATTTGTTGATTTGACATGAAATGTAAATATTTGAAGTCTTCAGAAGAAGAATGTAAATGCTATATAATGAATTTCCTTCCAATAAATGATGCTTAATTTTATTTAAATTCGAAGCAAAACAATAATCACTAGAAATATGTAAGTCTATTTAGGCGGTATACTAATTTGTGGTGTGTTTTGAACAGCACATATTTAATCATCTGTAAATCATGTCATAATTAAGGCGACATCTCAAGCGGTAAATCCTTTAAGCGTTAGCTTGTTTTCCTATGGGTTTTCCAACGACTGGTCTCGGATCTGAAAGTAGCGCGTGCCCCTTCAAGTGACACGAATTTTCGATACAATAGCTTCATTTACACAAGGGTTCCATGTCAGCAAACGACTTTAGTTTTAATTGACACAAATGACAAGGACTTTGAATAAAGCTCAATGGAATAGAAGAAAATAATTACAGATGGGGCTGAATAGTAAATCAGAAGCACAGAATGCTGCCAGAAGTAAGATAAATGTAAGATGATTAATGATCGAATTCAATTACCTATATTGATAACATATTAGGCAACTACAGTTTTGTCGCCTAGATATATTTGTTAAATAGCTGTTAATTATAGCAACGGTTGCCTACCAAAATTAGGTTTTTCTGTTACTAAAGATAGGTTAAAGGGGTAGCAGTGTCTGCGATAGTGTGTGCTCCGATGTAGAACCAGTGACAAAGACTCTTGTTACACCGCGTTTGTGTGAATTATAAGTGTCTAGTGTCGTTGGATGGTACATTTCGACTGTCTAGCTAGTAAGACCTCTCGCATACGGACGTTAACGTGGACTGCCGGTGTCTCGTACGATTAGTTAGTACAAGTGTAATGTGTAAGTGCTAATTTTTACTGCAACCAATTGGTTATGAAGTATCAGCCTTACCCTACTAATATTAAGGTATTAATGGGTTTGCAAATATAGCTATATCTTAAAGTGAAGCGGTATCTTATGAATATTATTTTTGTACCTTCGCTGATTCACAGATCACAATTAAAGTATTAAATTAAATTTATTAATTCAAGAAATGTCTGCTACGTAAAATAGAATAATATTCTGACTTAGTGTGTTATAGACTAACATTTAAGCAATTTTATGGTATGAGTCTCACTAGCAAATTTAATTGAAAGTGTTTTTAATGTCGTACTAAGCAGCCCAAAAGGGATAATACGTACACTCCCGTTCATGATCGTGCGACTATTATATGTCAGGAGGAAATATTCGTGTACAGCTTTGTGAAACTATTGGTAACAACATCGAGCGTCTCAACTCTGTAGAATAATACATCAGGGACTTGAATATTGAGATACAAGGCGTACCGTAACGTAAATACCGTAAATGTCGTCAAACAACTAGCACAAGTTGTCTCTTCTACCATAAGTTGACTGACAATGACATATCGAGTTACACCAGGGTGGCTCCTCTAAACAAATAAGAAAGAAAGAAATAGAGGAGCAATTGTAGTGAAACTCAAAAGCACTAGCTGTATGTATCTGTTGTATGTCGCTATAAAGGGCTCGGAGGTGTTCCCCAAGGCAATAGGCAGCACTTTGCCGTGGATGCCATCCGGGCCCGGGGCCTTATTCTTGGTCTTGAGTTGGTCCACCACTGACTTCATTTTCGCTTCTAAGGTTACCATATCCAAAACGTACTACATGAACATGTGAAAGAAGTGCGTGATATGGGTGTTAGATTCTACTCTAAACTTTCTTTAGAACCCATTATGATTCTATCACCTTAAGAGCTAAAAGAACCTTAGATTTTGTATAAAGAGTCACTGAATCATTTCGAAAAAGTCAAAGTTTAATCATTCTCATGCGACGGCAGCTTGGTGACTTCTCAACATTAGATAAAATCCTCCATTCTAACCGATTCTGAAGTATTATGCCAAGTTTCACTGAGATTTTAACTTAAATCCAACCGCAGACAGCATCTTTTTCATATTCCTTTAGCTCAAAACGATGTATCACATAATACGAATCTATAGAAAATTTAATCTTATGTAAGGACCTTGATATATTTCATCAGAATTTGAAAATATTTAAAAAAAGGGCAAGTGTTTAGAACATTTTTATTTGCTTGTTTCTGTTAAATAAATTAATAATATTATCTAATTTTGTTATACTTAAATAGGTATATAAATTGAATACAGTATTCGGTTGTTATTAAAATATAATTTTAGCACTATATTATGGGTATAAATAAGTAGTTGAATGTTTTATATGATTTGTATTTTGTTACCATGTCAAATAAATAAACAATATAAATAATATAATAAATAATTTATTATATACATTTTTGTTATTTAAGCATTTAACTGCTTTATTTTTATACTATAAGGTTGCTATTTAAAAAAAATACATTTAAAAAATAAGAGTAATTGATTTAACTATAACATGCTATAAATGTTCATGAACGCGTAAATATACATTAATAACCGTCGAGATAAAGCAAATATTTTTTAAAGCAAAATATTTATATGAAATATTTTAAATCGCTATGAAGGCCTTAATAAAATGTTTTGTTATATTCAATAGTCGGATGTTTGATTTAAATTAATAATAAGCCATTCGGCCTTTACACAGGCTGGAATGGAACGCTTTATGAAAAAAGTTTAAAAAGTGCAATTCCCCACTAGGCACTGCCAATGACTTTGATATTTTCGACGATATTAATTAAAAAATTATAAAGCTTCCGCCCCTCGCCACACCGCCCCGCAGCTATTGTGCGCCCACAAAGCATTCATACCCCGATAAAAGATAAATATGAGACTCAGGTAATTGCGTAGGCTTTTATTGAACTGTTGTTTGATTTCAACGGGTTTATTGTACTCCATCAAATTATTTTTTTACGTACATTTATAATATTTGCAACTGGGGTTACAGTTATGAGGATGGTTTTGCTGTTTTGTTTGGTGATAAATAGGATAATATCTATGATGATGTAACTCACCACTCGTACCAAGAACGGATTGATGGTTTGTAACGACTGAAGTTTAATCTGAATTGAAACAACTCGATGTGCATTCTGAATTATAATGAAGCTTGAGATGTTGAGATAATAAGATTATGGGTCACCCATTCGATGATTGGCCTTTGCGAATTTTTCTATCTCCATCACCGCAGGCCTGATATGCCAACTACTGCATCATTTGTAGCGCTATGTTTTGTTATATGTGGGACCTTCAGAACTTTATGAGAAACTGAAGGACTAACTTATGTGGATAGGTATAATAATTTTATTAAACTTTACAAAGAACTCTCCACAAGCCTCTATACAAAGTTGCATGCGCCCGAACCAATTTTCCTAGTCCGCTGAAGAAATCTGTTCTACGGCCTTATCGAACGCTGTTAGCGCATCTTCTGGCGACAAAAACTGTACCTCTTTCGGTCTATTTGTTCTTTTAGGGTAATCATAGAGCCATAGCAGGAATATAGAGAGGGAGACCAAGACTGACGGTGTGGTGTTCAGGATGTCCGTTGTTTTGAGCGCTGAGTGCGCGGGTGCGTTATCGTAGTGAAGCACCTACCCGTGGAGAGCGACAACGTACGTAATTCGTTTATTACGTAAGTCGTATTTTCATCATCGTCATATTCGCTGCTAGTACATTTTTTCGGGAACAGTTGTCGAAGAACGATCACTCCTTTTTTCATACCCCAAAATTGAAATACAAAACTTGAATTTGTTATGCCAACATTAGATTTAGCAGTTCATAAATGTTTTTGAAGTTGATCAAATGATTCGTCCGGTTTTATGGCACATTTAAAATCTTAAATAACCACCGCGCGAAAATGTTCCCGACACAAATCCATTTTTCAGTGAAACACGATAATTCGGTGCTTTTACTTGTAAATACATATTTTTTAAAATTATTACAATTGGCCAGTGTATACATACAAATAAACTTCTTCGCACAACTTTCTAAGCCTGGTATTGGGATAAAAATAGGGATACTAGAAGGAGTCTCCTCAAACTATTTTGACTATTGGAAACAATCGCTCCATCTCGATATTCCATAGCGAATAGTTTGTACAAACTCATACTAGGCCAAGAGTTCTGTCTGAAATTGGAAATGCTGGTTATCTCTTGAAAAAAAGAGTATAATTTAATATGTTTATACACTCATATACATATATATTCATGGGTTAGGTACTTACAAAAGAAACAATAGAACGATTTGTAGAAAGTTTTGTTTCATGGTTCGCTTCAATTTAACAAAAGGAGTAAATATTTGGTGGAATTTCCAAAGAAATTTGATTTAGAACGAAACCTCAAAGGTAAATATTTTTCGCGCGTCACAAAGGTGAGGGGCGATGATTTTCTCCGACAATGCCTCCGAGGGGAGAGCAGGTAATTATGATTGAGCACAAAATGGATAAAAATAACCCGTATTGTTTCAAGCTAATTAGGGTTTGTGGTCCCACGCGGCTGTAAAAGCAAGTCACTGAGTCGGATTTTCGGTTTATTTTTTACTCAAGAGAATAGACATAAGACTGATTCTGAAAGGTTTAGCAAATAATTTTTGTTGTGGATCGTGTAGATCAATTTTGAAAAGATATAAACTTTCATATTATTGACTTTTAAATTCTAAATATGGTTAATAAGTTATAAAATTATTATGATACTCTTATTTCAAAAAGTATCGTTTAATTAATTCTTACACTTCCGCGCACATTACACATTTGAATAAAACAATTAATTATTTGTGGGTATAATTAATACCCACAAAAGCACACATTGCAAGACCTGATGATGTAGTTAGCTCTTTTTGCAAATAATAACTGTAAGATGGAGGTCGGTCCCCCTGCCCGAGTTTCTTTCGCCAGTTATTCTCGGAAGGGCCTCCCAATTTCCGAACTGGTTTAATAACTAAATAAAATGTAAAAATAAAACATATTGATTTATATAAAACAATTTTAACATTTAGGAACGTGCCCGATTAAAATATTCTGAAGGTAGTAGAAAATATATGACAACCATTATCTTAGTCATCCTGTGATCACGGCTCCTGTAAAGTAGTCGAAAAGTCAGGATTAAATATAAAATAAAAAAAATGTGATAGAAAAGTGTTTTATTCAAAGTATCGTTTACACATTAAGTATAAACTATTAAAATAACTGTAAGATGCCGTGTAGTGCCGGCCTAGAATAGCACTACTCCCCTCTCATCCCGTGGGTGTCGTAAGAGTCGACTAAGGGAAACCCCACCTAAGGAGATGGGCAGCAGCATCTCTTTATGCGTACGGGTCATACTGCGATCGCCAACCCGCTTGCCAAGCGTGGCGATTATGGCAAAAACCCCTCAAATGGATAGGCACAACAAGAAACGGCCCCTAGTCCCCGGCAGCCAAACCATTCCTAGCTACGGTAGCGGCTACGGTAACGGTGCGGCAGGGGGTGCGAAGAATCTCCGGGTAGGTTGCGGCTACCAACACCGACGACTGGACCTGGCAACATATAACACGCGCACATTGAGGACAGACGCGAAAATTACAAAGTTGGAAGAAGTTATCGGCAAGTTACACTGGGACGCCATCGGGTTGTCTGAAGTCCGAAGAGAGGGAGAGGACACGATAATTCTGGACTCCGGTAACTTGCTGTACTTCCGGGAGGGCGACCAACTGTCCGTGGGTGGTGTCGGGTTTATCATCCACAAGTCCCTCGTCAACAACGTGCTATCCATCGGTAGTGTTTCCAGCAGAGTGGCATACTTGGTACTCAGAATATCATCACGATATTCGTTGACGGTCATCCAAGTATACGCCCCAACCTCGAAACACGACGATGACGAAGTGGAGGCTATGTATGAGGAGATTTCTAGGGCCATACATAGTCACAAATCCCACTACACGGTTGTGATGGGGGACTTCAATGCAAAGTTGGGGAAGCGCTGCGGTGACGAGTTGAGAGTGGGGCAATTTGGATTTGGAGAACGGAATGATAGAGGCCAGATGCTGGCGGACTTTATGGAGAGGGAGAACCTCTATATGATGAACTCCTTCTTCAGAAAGCCCGTAACTCGCAAATGGACCTGGATAAGTCCCGACGGCAAGGTCAAAAATGAGATTGATTTTATCATGTCAACGAGGAAGCAAATATTCAATGACGTCTCTGTGATCAACGCTGTTAAGACAGGGAGCGATCACCGACTGGTAAGAGGCACATTGAATATCAACGTGAAGCTTGAAAGATCGCGACTGATAAAATCTACGCTCCGTCCAGTGCCGACCCAGATTCAAAACCCCGAACGCTTTCAGCTCGAGCTCCAGAACCGCTTCGAGATCCTTGATAACAGCATAGATGTGGACGATCTGAACGACCTGGTGGTGGATGCTGTCCGTACGGTAGGGTCAAAATACTTCAAAACCCACCGTCCCAAATTGAAGAAACTCTCCGCACATACACTCGAACTCATGGATAAGAGACATGAAATGAGACTGCAAGACTCAGCGGATGCCCTACGTTATAGACAGCTTAATAGACAGATCTCGAAGTCGCTGACGAGCGACCTTCGCCAATTTAATACCGAGCGTATTAAAGAGGCCATAGAGCGGAACAAAGGCTCCAAAGTGTTCGCTAGAGATCTGTCTATTGGGCAAAGTCAACTGACGAGGCTGAAAACTGAGAAGGGCAGTATCATTTCATCGACTCCTGAAATCTTGAGAGAGATTGAGAGTTTCTATAGGCAGCTGTATTCCAGTATCACACCAGGCCAAAGCAGAGCTCGAGATCCTAGAGCCAAGCTTACCCGACACTATACCGAAGATATCCCGGACGTCAGCCTGTACGAGATTAGAATGGCCCTCAAACAGCTAAAGAACAACAAGGCGGCGGGAGATGACGGAATAACAACCGAGCTTCTGAGAGCGGGCGGCACGCCGGTACTTAAAGTCCTCCAGAAGCTCTTCAATTCTGTCATCGTCCAGGGCAAAACGCCGAAGGCATGGAGCAGAAGTGAGGTGATTTTGTTCTTCAAAAAGGGCGATAAAACCCTACTGAAGAATACAGACCCATCTCGCTTCTGAGCCATGTCTACAAGTTGTTTTCGAGGGTCATTACGAATCGTCTTGCTCGCAGGTTTGACGACTTCCAACCTCCCGAACAAGCCGGTTTCCGAAAAGGCTTTAGCACCATAGACCACATTCATACGCTGCGGCAGGTTATACAGAAGACCGAAGAGTATAATCGGCCACTTTGCTTGGCGTTTGTGGACTATGAGAAGGCCTTTGATTCGATCGAGACTTGGGCGGTGCTGCAGTCTCTCCAGAGGTGCCAAGTGGACTACAGGTGTCGAAGTGTTAAGGTTCCTGTACCAAAACGCCACTATGTCGGTCCGAGTACAGAGCCAGAGCTCTAATCCTATCCAACTACAGCGAGGAGTGAGACAGGGAGACGTTATCTCTCCGAAACTGTTCACTGCTGCGTTGGAGGATATTTTTAAGCTTCTGGACTGGAATGGACTTGGCATCAACATCAACGGCGAGTACCTGACGCATCTTCGGTTTGCCGATGATGTGGTCCTAATGGCTGTGACCTTGGAAGATCCATCCACCATGCTCGAAGATCTCAGTAACGCAGCCCAACGAGTGGGTCTTAAGATGAACATGGACAAGACGAAAATTATGTCCAACGCCCATGTTACACCCGCTCCAGTAAATGTTGGGAACGTAACACTCGAAGTTGTTGACCACTATGTTTACCTAGGACATACAATACAGTTAGGTAAGTCCAACTTCGAGAAAGAGATCTCTCGTCGAATCCAACTCGGGTGGGCAGCGTTCGGGAAGCTGCGATACATTTTCGCGTCCAAAATACCTCAGTGCCTTAAGACGAAAGTCTTTAACCAGTGTGTGTTGCCAGTGATGACTTATGGCAGTGAAACGTGGTCGTTCACAATGGGTCTTGTCAGAAGGCTCAAGGTCGCCCAGCGGGCAATGGAGAGAGCTATGCTTGGTGTTTCCCTACGCGATCGAATCAGAAATGAGGAGATCCGTAGGAGAACAAAAACCGCCGACATAGCTCAAAGAATTGCGAAGCTGAAGTGGCAATGGGCAGGACACATAGCAAGGAGAACTGATGGCCGTTGGGGCGGAAAGGTTCTCGAATGGCGACCGCGTGCCGGACGACGCTCAGTGGGTAGGCCCGCTACGAGGTGGACCGACGATCTGGTCAAAGTCGCGGGAAAACGCTGGATGCGGGCAGCACAGGACCGATCGTTGTGGAGATCCTTGGGGGAGGCCTATGTCCAGCAGTGGGCGTCGCACGGCTGATATGATGATGATGATGATGATGATAAAAATAAAGGTGCTGTTACAACACTCAGACTTTAAAAACATAAGTTAGTACAAGTATAAAAAAGTTCCATTTAGCACAATGCTAATAAAAAAATCGATGGTTTTTTATAAGGCAAGATTGCGTGGACTAAAATGGCCTTGTTTCTATTTCTAGATATTTTTTCTTCTGTAGTACAAGAAAAGTTTTCTCAAGATTTCGCAAATGTGAAGGGTATTAATGAATTGGGAGAAAACACAAGCAGTAACTCTCGTCTACTTTCATAAAAGATGGCTGTAAATATTTTAATCATTATTTAACAATTGTCTCACGACATTATTTACTCCTTGAGCGAGTTTAGCCTGACAAGAATGTCAAATTGAATTAACCACCCGCCGCTGCGGGTAACGTGAGGAGTGATTATGAATATTAATACGTCGCCGACACTCCAGGTTAGCGGCTGACTCTAATTCGCATAGACAAACCTGCCGTCTTCCATATCCATAGTCGCATAATCTCAAAGGCGCTAACTTTCGCGCTACATTTATTTAAGGAAATATAGTAAAACAAAGCGATTATCAACCATAACATATGAATGCAAACTCATTTTAAATCGCAAACTCATTTTAGATTTGGTGTGAGATTATGCAAACTATTTTTGCTATCGAAAACAATCTCGTCATCACTATTAATACCACTGACTAGTTTTGATAGTTTTTAAGAAGAAAATAGTTTCCTTAAATATTGGACCTACTGTTACTGCATAGCGTAACCTTAACGACATCTACAAGCAATAGTCAGATCGCTCTTACTGAAAATGAATGAAAGAAATCTTGTAAGAGAATCGAACATATTTTTGTATGTTCGTGTCGTCAGTAACGGTGCGTAAAATGCAACATGCGATACGCCCATGAGGTAGTGTAATTGATTTGTTAGTTAGAGTAGAGCATTACACTATGTCTAGCACTAACATTATGTCGTACGTAGTTGAGCAGTTTGCATTCACTCATCATAGCAAAGACCAGTAAAATTTACACGCCGCTAATTCGTGTCAGTTTAAATCCTCCGCTTCGATCTTATTGCTAAGATAAAGCCGTAATTAAGAGCCTTCGCGATCGATTAACTTAAGCCGAGTTTAAACTGAAGCTAACTCCGGGAGAAAGGTCTACTCCGCCGTGAAATGGCATTAGGTTTTCGCGCGTTTTATACGCTTCTTCATAGGGTTACCAAAATGATCATATGCAGTTATCACATTTTATGTATAATTAGATGTTCCTGCCGCGCATTGCCGTGGCTCGGTTATTAGGTATAACTTGCATAAAAAAGTGTTTTAATTATTATTTTAAAATAAAAAAAATAATTTTCAAAATTTTAAATTGAAAATAGTTTTTATTCATTTTGCTGGATTTGTCCCACTCAGGACATAGGACACATCCAGCAAAATAAAAAAATATTAAAAAATTGTTTAGTAGTTTCGGAGTTCATCGAGGCCAAACACTGAGTCAGAGAATTTATATATATAGGTACACAATTAGCAGTCATTTTTAAATTTCTTTTGTGTTACTATTTTTTTTGTAAAATAAGTCATTATGAATTCTTTGCCAATTGTGGTCTCATTTGATTGTTGACAAGGAATTACCAAATCAAAACCAATAATATTAAATCATAACTAGGTCTTACACTTCCGCGCCTATCACAAAATTTAAATAAAACAATTTTTCCCTGATTAATGGCGCGTCAAATTATTGTTTTTTAATATTTAATCCCAATATTTTAATATTTATGTAAAAGAGTCGAAAAATCTGGATAAAATATAAAAAACAAAGTCATTAATTTTGTGAAAGTGGTTTCATTTAAATATTGTATCACTTAGACGAAACGAGTTATTTTCTTTTAGAAAATTTAAGTTACTTAAATTATAACATTATTAAAGAGTCGCAACCCTGATTCAAGTAAGAGTTGCTAAGAAAGGAGGATGGGCTCGGATTTAACGAGAAATTGACTTAATTACTGCCGCTCGTAAATTAGCGGAAGTATTTTTGATTGATACAATTTGAAAGGATTTGTTCGACGTTTACGGTGTGAACCAAGTTATTTGGAAACTGAGGGTAATGAAAACAATATCAGTTCCGTTTCCAATTACATTTAGTTTAATTTTCAAGGAGATAATTTTTTCATTGAATTCTGACTTCTACAGAATACTTCACAATAATGCACAGCGATTAACCTATCACAAAAAAGCATTTCATTTATATTGATTTCTAAGAATTCAAATAAAAATGGGTAATTGTATTGGTCAATAACCGGTCCGTAGAAACTGTGATTAACGATTGTAATTCATTGCTCACCTGTCGCAGTTTTACACTGCGAGTTTGATTTGGGTTATTTACCAGTAAATAATTTGATAGGTTTGGTATCAAAAGCAGCCAACTCCAGTTTTACTAAAACGACAGTAGCTTATGTATAATTTTAAGCGCGCGTGATATATAATATTTTTTTTAATATACTTTGTTAATTAAATACCTTAGTGCCATACAAATATATTTGAAAATCCATAATTAAAATTTGGATTTGACTGTTGTTGATACGCAAACATTGATATGACTGCTTTTAATACTGATTTTCTCGGATTTGACTGATTTTGAAAAGCACAACTGAGTTTTGCCGATTTTGTTAGAGGTAGCTGTTAAGGCTAGGTTTCGTCAAAATTTAGATAAAATTTTAATGGCAGTACTATTTAATAAAATTTAAAGTGTACAAGAAACTTTTTTTATTGTAAAAAAAAGACAAATAATTAATTGAAATGCTTCTTCCAGCATTTCACACATCTCTTTATGGTCATTTTGTAGTTCAATGAGTCTTGATGCATCTTTAAAATCTTGTAGTTCGGGCAGAAAATGCTGTTGATAGTGCAAGTAATTCGAAGAATGGTATTAAAATTAATTACAGTAATTATAGACACTTTATAGCAGGATCTCCAACTTCAAGCCTTTCATACGCTTTCTGGGTTGATTCTGGCCACTGAATATATTTTATGTAAATGTAAACGAAATAAACTATTTTTATTTATTATTTGACAGCACATATGACAAAACGCATCACCGTCAAATGTCGCTCTTATATCTAAATAGCAATCTCTTCCAGGCAATAATATTACTTCGCGATCTTTTAATAAACCCATGAATCTATTTCGGATACGCTCTTTAAACCTAACAATGTCAAAGTAAATGAAGTCGTTTCGCCTTACTTAATACGTGACCGATATAAAAGGTTGAATATCCCTATCTATTAAAATTAAACTACTATAGGAAACAAAGTTTACATCCGAGAAACTTTTTTCAGGGCGCACTTCCATGAAGATTTTTGTTGTATCCGTTTCCTGGATAAATCTGGAGGAGATTCCACTACATTTTCTGTTTTTTTAACCATTTTTGCTTTTTAATTGATTAAAAACTTTAGGAACACGGAATCATACCGTGACTCACACAACTGATGTCAAATTAATATGGCTGACGTCCCATACTAAATCCTTGAATCTGATTGGATGCCATAGATTTTTCCAGTTTTGTAAGTTACCAATGTAGGGTTTGACCAGTTTTGATTTTAAGGTAGGTTTTTGTGATCCTTTATCATAGTTTAGGAGTCTATTTCATTGATTTTAAAAACACGTATTGTTTGTTTTTACTTAGTTTTAAAGGAGAAATTTTGGATTTGGCCGCTTTTGATACCAAACCTCTCATTTCATTAAAATTGTTATTTAATTTTAGACCACATAACACTTCCACTATACTTTCTCTTTATGCAGAACTGTAGTTGGCCTGCAGTAATCTGTGTATGATGTTATGTTAATAGCTGTAAATTTTTTGAACAAAAATAAATTAACAAGGTAAACATAAATTACGTAAATGCAACAATCTCTGCAATAGTCTATACGATATCAAAATAAAGTATCACAGGCTTGAAGTAACATTCCATCATCAAATAAATAAACTTTTAATATTTATTTTGGTTCGATTCCGGAAACCAAAGAGTCTATAACGATGCATACATTTTAACTGCTCATGACTTATTAAACGGTTATTAATATATCGGTTTTAGATATTGATTATTTACTTTTAGAATTAAAAACGAAAAACAAGTGCGTATACTATACTGAGTTTTATGATGGCCGCACACGGGCCACACGCGACAGCCACGAACGCTGCCACTTGAAGCTAGAAGTAGCTACAAAGGTAGATGAAGCGCGCGACAGCTAGACAGTGTTCGGTAATAGACACTTGTGGTCGGTGGCCGCTATTTTTTTAGCTATCGCTTGCATCATAATGGGCGGGATTGAATTTCTGATATTAATAATTCTATATCCCTATCCATATTTATTTCAATCAACCTTAGAAATGACCATGTGGATTCCTTCGTTTCGAACTGATTGACTGAAGCGAAAGGAGAAAGCGGTGGGGTATCGCACGAGTGGCATGTGTCTGCGTTTTCTATCGGCGTTAGGGACCAGTGCCGGCCACACGAAGCAAGCAGCGACGATTTGTAGCGTGTGGCGATCACCGGCGTCTACCGTGTGCTGTGAGTTCACATAAAATGTATGAAAACGACAGGAAATATGTCGGAAGCGGCGTTTTATGGTTGTGGTCGCTGGCCAGTGTGCGGTCAATCTTAGGATGAAATTAGAACCTATGATGTCGAATAGGTGAGCAAAACTGATCACCTAAAAGAAATGGTATTAGTGCTAAAATGGTATTAGGACCGGGCTATTACTTCCAGATAGAAGCAAGAGTTGTGAAGCTGTAAATTATGCAGTTTAATAAAAAAATGTTCGCTGATTTAAATATTTATCGCTATAATAGAAGTAAAAATGTAACAATGTACGGTTATAATAGATAATGTCTTTATACCTGCAAAGGATTTCACGACTAATAACGAGTGGTTGAGCATTTTATATTTGATTTGGTATTGAGTAGGTAGGTATCCAACGAAAAATAATGTTAACAGCAATCATATTCATCAATACTAGATGATTAGCTTTGTCTGTCAGCTATTTATATTTCACACCTTAGTAGGAACTAATCCTTTCTAACTTTGTAAATGCTTACAATCCCTACACAAATAAATCGCATATCATTAAAGATCGTAATTAATTATGTTTTCACCCTCTACCTTAGTAGGAGTAACTGCTTCACTAAAGTCCGTTTCATGTTAAGGGGCAGTTTGAAATTACTGTAATAATTAAATCAAGCATTCTTTCCAACTTTGGCATTAATATTTTAGTGGAGGCTTTGTCAGGGCAATTCCGTCTCAAGTGCCTCTACCCTTCTGTTTATGCTTTGAGGTGGGCAAAAACTAGGGTTGAACGAAGTCTGAAAATTTGTTATCGATAAATAATTCTCGGACACCTTTACACAACCCCCTAAAATTCATCAGTTAATGAAAGGATTCACTTTGATGTTAGAAATATGAGCAATTTCCTATACCATTCTTGCTCCTGTCGATGTATTTAAAAAAATATATCAACAGGTACGTAAACGCTATTAAGGCAAAAACATAATTATTCCCATTAAATAAAAGGCTTCGTGTTTTATATAAGTGAACATTGCATAATACTTCTAATAGTTTGTATTTAAAAACCTATTACTTTAAAATTTATTTATATGAATTTTTATAGAATGTGTCTCAAAAAGGCACACTTACAGTTAACATAATCACAAATACAAAAAATATTTTCATCGGCGTATATTTTGCAATTTATTTTAGAACGTATAATTTGCCACAACACTAGAATTTCTGTTGCGTGACGCCCGTTTCCTGCAGCATTATGAATCGGCGTAAATGTTGTACGAAAATGTCAGTTTGACCTTATGCTAAGTGTTGCCACCCCTGAATTATTCGGGGGCCCTCTTTGATCTATGAAACATGCCCTTTTCATATGACTGTCAATTCGACGTACATAGTAGTGTTTCGCTACTTTTATTGTATCTTCAATAACAATGTAATTTTGCCATGTTGGACTTACCGTAAGAGTATCAAAAATTTATAATTTACATAAATACCGATGGAATTCAGCGAAAATTCCGGGATACCTACAACATAGAGGAAACCGATTAATCAATTTTTAAAAAATGCTTTTAATGCAGTGGATATACAAGATATTTTTACGAATTTTTTGCAACTAAAAAATACTCATATTAACTGACAATCTCTTTTTAAAAATATAATATAAACTATTATTATTAGTCATAACTTTTTAGTTAATCTTAAGATGAAATTAAAAATACTAGGTCTGCAATGCATGCTTCTGTTTGCAAATACTGAGCGAAGCACTACCTTACCTTCGTTTGTGAGTTTTGGCGCCAAATTTCATCAATGTAGTATCAGCGGTTTGGTTGTGATCAGCTTTTGAATTTTTCTTTCGGTGATTATTCCTACATGGTAAAGTCTATTTTTTTTTTACATAGTCTATGTCCGTCAGGTTATAATCATGTTCATGCCAAAATTCGTTCGAATCGGTTGAACCGTTAAGTAGCAGGAGGGACACAAGCGAAATTTGTGAGTTGCCTAAAAGAGAGCTTCGATCAACTAGCAAAATACTGACCTACAGAATTTTTTGTGTTGCAGCGTGGGATTTTCGAAATTGTGACAAATCAAAGAAAAAGGTTTCTATGAAAAGGAAGCTTTAGTAATAACATCGACGTAAAATAAGACGTTAAACAGGAGAAAATCACAGAACATACAAATCTTGTTAATGATAATTTAGTTGATATCACCTGCATATTTAGGTATACCTAATCCGGTCATGAGTTCTGTTACAAATGAAAATGATTTTTTTAATGAAGTAATGTAATATTAATTAAACTTATATGTACATATTTATTAAAGTCTCAGCAAAAAAAAAAATACTATTCGAAATGGCCACCTTTGGCTTTCGTACAGTCCTTTAATCTTTGTTTGTGGTTATTTATATTTTTGCTATCATGTTGTAATACTGTTCATCATCATCAGTCTCCTATTGCTCCAACGGCTTTTTTTTAATAAAACCCCACATCTTACCTACATCCTAGAACTAACGACTGGGATTGTTAAGCCACCCATCACTATGTCCGGGACCTGTATTATTGCAAACCGAATCAGCAAGTCATTTCGTTATTAAAACGCTCCAAATTGTCGGGTGGCCTTAAAAATCTGGATAATGCGACTATTATCCGTAGTTATATAGTATTTGATTTTATTAAAAGTAATAGAAAATTTTAACTTATTTAACCAGTGAATTTATTCGTATAAAAAAGTAATATAAAGAAGACAGGGAAAATGCGCCAGGTGTTGCTAATGTGTCTGTTTAAAATTCCTGAATAATGTTGTTAAATCGAAAATAATGATACACACCAGAATGTTTTGATTTATTATCTTAAACATTTTTTAGAATATTTAAATGGTACCGCCGGGTCCATATTGGCTTGCATAATATTTTAAGTAATAATTTACCTTGGCATACGGATTTTTGGCATTATTATTAGCATAACATTTGTACCGAATAAATGTTTAAGCATATTTTGATTCCCCGTAATTACTATTACCATAATGTTCAAAATGCGAGCAAACATGGAGCTTGCAAGCAATATTGCAGTATGCTAGCAAGCAATTCAATGGTCACAAGTATAAATTAATCTAATCCACCAATACGTTATCTTTTATAGTGGGGCCCCTGACCTCTTTGAGCAGGGGAGTCAATCCCCTGGAAACAGCCAGCAAATAATCACACAACATGCAATAAGGCATGCACTATGCTAAAAAATAATTATGCGCAGTAATTTAAGCAAAATCTGTTACGCTGAATCAGATTCTGAATAACAAATGCGATCGAAGAGGCTCTCGGTACAGTTGACAGTACAGTCAACCTATACCATAGCGTCAGACTATACCAAAAAGTCAAACTTCTGCAATTGATTTTCAATTTGAAGTCTAAAGGAAATTTAATAGCGGTAGGTCGATGTGTTTATGTCTATACGACCTCATTACTGATGTAATATGTGCGCCAAAGTTCCCAGTTCCCAGTGTAAGTTTTAAAAATATATATAGTGAACACTAGGAACTTTACAATGATCGTAATTATTTAGCAAACAGTTCATTAAAACCAAATCGAATATTAGCAAGTGTAAATTGTAACACAACACTGCTATTTAGGTTATAAAATATTAATTATACTTTGCGTGGGTGTGGGTTTGTGTGTGTTTTGTTATCGATATGTTGACACGCTTATTTAAAAGTGGTGATTTCCGTGTTTCGTCGTTGTAACTCACCGACAGAATTATTTCTAACTTTGTTAAGGGTCGTTCCACATAGGGTGGCCGGATCGGAAGTGCTATCGCGGCCCGTCGAGACATTTTCTATTCAAATTACCTGCACCGTGGAATTAAAGTATCACTAGTGGTTCATTTACTGACTTGCATCTTCCATTACTGCTCTACTTCTGGCTTACTTTTACCTTATTCTTATTACGCCTCAAAGGTATATTTTGCCATGCTAAAATGTGGCTGCTTCATAGTTAGTTAGCAGTAGGATTGTCTGAGAAGTAAACGACACGTCAGACGGTTTCCGTTTCGTATCCAAATATATGCAAGGGGAAACTAGTGCATAGTTTTTTAGAATAAATTGTTTACTAAATGTTTAATACCTTTGAAATATTTATTACTTTCTTTAAAATAAAACGTATGTTGGAGATATGTCTCCTACCTTGTTCTTTACTTATCAAGCCGAAGTTATGTCAATAGATAGTTTCATTTTGTCCAACCTATTAGAATTGATCTTTATATTAAATAAATTATACTTATCAAGTGAAAAATATATTAAATGATGCTTATGTAAAAATAAAATAAAACACCATTATATTATACTTAGTATTTAATATGTAATGTTTTTAGGTAAATTAAATATAATATTTATTATAATTATTATATTAAATATATTATCATTAAATATAATATAATATTCTTACATTGACATTAACTAGTCTAGCCTAAAGTACCTAAGCACTGAGGCTTGTGTTAGGGATAGGTACTAGGGAACAGATACATATATGATACATAGATATGTAATATTCATAGAAATCAATTCGGAACAGCGGAATTGAATACGAAAAACAATATTAAACGAGCTAAATGATTCGTTTAAAGTGGTTTCATTTCGATGAGTGAGCAGCACAAAAATGCAAGAACTAAATGAATCGTAAACAATCATTCGTTATTATAATAATTTTGTATCATGATATGATTAAAATTCGCACAGAAGGACCCACAATGATATCATTATTTAACTAACTAACTACATCAGTAGGTCTCGCAAAGTATGTTTTTAATATAGTATTTAATTCATTGGGGGATCCCAAACAGTGGGCGCTCCAACATCAAATAAGGTAAGGGAGAAATTAATTTACAATAAATTGAGTAGCTGAAAGGTGTCTGCTTAAATTGTTGACGGTAGAAGCTCACTTGTGGCAATCAGTCCGATAGTCATCCTGTGAACACGTACCTATCTCTTAAAACAGTCGGAACACTGAGATTGAATACGAAAAACAATATTAAACGCGCTAAATGATCCGTTAAAAGTGGTTTCATTTCGGTAAGTGAGCAGCACAAAAGTGCAAGAACTAAATGAATCATGAAAAATTTTTCGTTATTATAATAATTTTGTATCATGATTTGATTTAGTTTAATATTTTTGACGACCATTGGGTGCAATGGTAGCGATCCTGCCTTTCGGGGGTCCTGGTTCATCAATTAACCCATGGCTCAGGTACAAATGCTCGTATTCATCACAAAAACACCTTCCCCACCCACGACCACCGGTATTAAGCTGAATCATATCATGATACAAAATTATTAAAAATAGTAATAGTAATTTTTATTAAAAATAGTGACATTTTTCTTATCACAAATAAAAAAAGTTAAGCTATTCCTTCAATGTAAAAAAGTTAATTTTTTGAAATAGATTATCATAACTTACTGTGGGCTGTTAAATAAGAAGCAATAACACAAAATACATTTGCACAATTATTAACGTTATACAAAAAAGTTGACGAACGAAACACGATAAAGTGACAAACAAAGATAAAATATGTCACCTTTGTTCTGGATACTATCGGTGTAGTCTATTATTACTTATATAATAAGAAGATATACTAACAATAGGTTTTAATGAATCAAGATTTTTCATACATTGTCAATAATGGAAAGGTGATTACCAAACCAAATATTGTTTAAGTATCCATTAAAGTCAGCTTAACGCGGCAAATTTTATCTAATTAGAATGAGTAACGTTAATGGCATGTATTTTAGAGTATATTGTAAAGTATAACAAAGTCCCTAGTTAACCCGAATTAATTAATGAAACTCTCACACAAAAAAATTATATTAAAGACGGCAGTTTTTAGTGTTATGAATGTAATACAATATTTTAAATGACTTTAAAGTAATACATTGTATCACTATTAATAAAGTTATCACTTGGTTAGTTTCCACATATGTTAGCAACATTTACGCAAGTAGAACACGCCTTTCACTGACCCTCGCGGTAGTTTAAACTTGAAAGTATATCTTCTTTCCGCCGGCATACACATACCTTCGATAGCTCAGTTGGTAGAGCGGTGGACTGTAGCTGGTAGCAATTGTCATCCATAGGTCGCTGGTTCAAATCCGGCTCGAAGGATTTTCTTTTGTTTTTTCGAAAGAACAACATATGCTTTTGGAGTTTGGTATTTGAAGCTTAAAATCTTATAGGTATTAGACACAACTAATTAATCTGTTTCTATCTTTGTATAACAGTGAGCATATTTACAAACTAATACAATTTTTGTTTTGAATTATTTTTTGAGGGTTGCTTTTCTAATTAAAAAATCTTTTAATGTAACTACATAACCCTCCATTACTCTTTGTATGCCTTATTTATCGTTATCAAGGTAAGACTTGTAATAAATACAAAAAAGCATTTCTTCTGCGAAGGCAAAAAGAAGCTATATAAATGTGTTTTGTTAATTTTAATTAGTTGGATTTGTTTGTAGGGATACCTTATAATTATTTTCTGGATTTTGAATTTATTATATAAACTAAAGTTACTTCATCATTTAGGAGTTATGCGTAAAACAATGTGAAGAAAAAAAAATAAGATAAGTTAGGATAAGTCGCATAAAGATCGCTAAATTTCTATTGAGTTTTAATGTTTGATTCTATCAAATTTATTCACTTTGGGGTTTATTAATTGGTATAAATGTAAGAAATATTGTTAAATGACATATTGAAAATTTTATAACATTATGTGGCAGAGCTTATATTTCATAAAATAGACCATTTTTACGATTATAAACATTTGACATTTGTACTGTTCTATTGTTGAAAATATTTTAGTTTTTAACTATATTTTCACTTTTGGACGACCGTTTGGTGCAGCGGTAGCGATCCTGCCTTTCGCACCGACGGTCCTGGGTTCGAATCCCGGAAGGGGCAGATGTTAGTATGATGAATACGAGCATTTGTACCTGAGTCATGGATGTTGTTATATATTTCTATGAATATTACTTATTTATGTATGATATATGTATGTCTATCCGTTACCCTAGTATCCATAACACAAGCCTTTAAAGTGCTTACTTTGGGCTAGGTTAATTGATGTGAATTGATGTGAATGAACTTTTCCTGTACATGTATTACAGAAGTTTTATATTACACGTTGGAAGTTATATTTTTGAATGTTTAAAAGCATTCGTTTATGTTTTTTTTGCAAATGATATAGACAATTAAGATTATAGGTTTCTGGAAGATGGTTGTAAATCGGCTTTTCCTGAAGTACTAACTCAGATCCTCAATTAATATGATAATGCGTATCCATGCGCTGGATTCGGCAAGGGTGCTGTACGGGGTAAGCTCAGTTCCAATGTACTGTTTTGAATCGCAAATGTTTCTTGAGCCAGCTTTTATGTAAGCACTAAATTGTAGGTGTATTGAAAAAAATATTACTTAAGTATACAATAGAATTCATACAATGAGAAGGTTAATTTTAAAATATTGCCTACCTGAAATTTAATAAAAGCAAAACATTTCAGTTATACTCGTATTCAAGCGAAATTTTTGTTTCATATCATACAAATGGGTGTCTATTTTTATCTAGGACCGTATTTTTGGCGTTATTTTATTTATTAACATTTTTTGTCTGTATTGTTTACTGTTTCCAAACAAAAAATATAATCTTTGTATTGTTTTTTGAATAATAATGTAGTTACAACAAAGTGTTTGGCATTGTTCTGGTTACAGTATATACTGTCTCAAAATGGTTTCAAATAGGTACTGATGGTTCAAAATATTTAAAGGTTATTAGTGGGTATTACCAAATATCGTGGAACATAATGTTTAGCGTTTGAAATTAAGATAGTGTGGAATTCATTATTAATTACAAGCGGTCACTTAATTATGATACGGTTAAGATTTTTGTTTAGATGGAGTAATTTTTGTTATTATTGTTTCTATCGCCTTAGAGAACCAACAAAATATTAGTTATTGTAATCAAAATGTTAAATTAAGCCTTTCTACAACGGTACGGCATGACTATTTTATTAAATTTTCGAGACCGAACTTTCAAAAAGCCTTAAATTTTCGACATTTGGAATTAACGCTAACGTGCTCTTGCAATTTTGAACCAATGTTCGTAAAACGAAGTTCCAATTGACATAAAAGATTTTAGGAAGCTTGGTTTGAGGGGGGCACAAAAGTGCACTAACACTTTTGTCACCAGAAAGGATTATAATGCATTTTTTTATAGGAAATAGGCATGCGCTTGACCACTATCTCGCCTGATGGTAAGCGTCGATGCGATCTAGGATGTGACGCGCTTGCCTAGAAGGTACCACGTGACTTGAAGACCCCTAAATTGTATTTGTCAGGCACAGACTCAGGTAAAGAGTTCCAGTCCTTAGCGGTACGTATCATAAAATTGGAACCAAAACGCTTAGTGCGACTCTTTGGTATATCCACCATATAACGGTGTCGCCAATTTGTAAGTCTTGTTGTCCGATGAAAAAATGGGGACGGCGGAACAAGGTTGTGCAATTCAGCTGCACACTCTCCGAAATGCACGCTCCGTGCATGTTTTAGTATAGGTTTTTGTATATGTTATTTGCAAGAGGAGTTCGCTGTATTGATTTCAATCGTCAGTAAAAGCAACTTTAATATTATAATTAGTGCCTTATATTGTTCAGAGACATTTTGAGGTACATTTTTTGTATTTTCAACCCACTGTGATAAGTTTGGAAATAGGAAAGACCACTGTGGGTTATTCTCTGTGGGTAAAGTAAATTGTTTTTTTCTGAAACTCCTGGTACATTGCTTACAAAAACTGTAAGACGAGAGCTTTACTTGCAAATGACTCAGATTCGATATAAGTTCTTTAAAACGGTACAAAATGTATATATTGGGTCTCATACGCTGCTCTGTATTTTCATATTTCATATTCTTTGGTAAACAATTAATCGCTGAATTATTAAATTGTTATTATTGTGCGTGGTGTGGGTAAGCAAAATATTATACTTTATAATTAGTTTTCTTAAAAAAATAAGTGTAACCAGCACAATGACCAAGTAGTAGCTGTTCCAGAACTAATACAATGATATAGGTATACTTTGAAAATTTAAATTTAAATCATGGTATGAGAATATTTTTTTGTAATATTTATAAATATTTTTTTTTATTAAATTTCAAAGTAATGGCTTCATGTTCTCTTTACAGAGTCGGTTCTCGTAGTTTCACAAGAATAATAAAGCCAGTAGTGAATCAAACTGGTTTTCTTATTTACGTCACGCACTATATTAAATACGAGTTTTGTAACCTAAACATAACAGTGTAAAAAGAAAGTAGTCAATTTAATTTTTGGCTTCACTCATACGCCTTCGATAGCTCAGTTGGTAGAGCGGTGGACTGTAGCTGGTAGCAATTGTCATCCATAGGTCGCTGGTTCAAATCCGGCTCGAAGGATTTTTTATTTTGGTATTTCACATGTGAATTTTACTATACGAGGTGTAAAAATACCTGTGAATTGAAACTTAAACCACGTATTTTTATCATCACTATGATGCGATTTCTATATAAGGTCATATCTCAAAAATGGATTGTTACAGAGTTAATACAATTAAACCGATTAGTACTGTTTTTAATAAATCACATTTAACATGTCATTATTGCATATTTAAATAAATATATAATTGCCGGTTGGTAAGTGGCAGAGTAGAATACCCACAAGTATTTAAATTTAAGGTCATCGTCTTATACCTTCCATCAAATACATAATAGGCAGAAGTTATTTTCTAAATTAAGGTATTTTACTGACATCTCCAACCCGCCTGTCATGGAGATTATGGCAAAATCTTCGTTATGGCAAATTCTGGGCTTCTTCCCAGCTGTCTATATCTTTCGGCTGAGTTGATGGTGATGAAATCAATATGGTACTTTGTTACATACAGTTTATTGTTACGCATGTCACATTGCGTATAATACGTAATACTCATACATAAAAACCGTTGTGTGTACTTATGTACGCACGTAAGAAGTTATCGTTACTAAACATAGATAACTAATATTATAATTTTATATAAATTATTGTTAACTACCATATATAATTTAAAATCACACAGACTCACTCATTTATAATAAGCGGCCAACTTCATCCTTCTGGTTTATTCCATGTCGCTTTTGCGGCAAACTTCAACATGATAATTTTGTGTCACATCTCAAAATTTCACTCTCGTCGTTTTTTCATAACGTGCCTAAAGAAGTATAATTCAATAATAATTATACTAGATTTAAAAAATCTAAAAATCCCACGTTTTTCAATGTCCTAAAAAGAATAAAATAACCCTGCGGGGCAAAGCGAGGGGCCACTCAAAACGTGGGGGCGCATATTACTAAGAGGAGATTTTAAAGAGATGAATGACATGCATTGATGCCGATTATTGTAAAGATGCGCCCCCACGTTTTGAGTGGCCCCTCGCTTTGCCCCGCAGGGTTATTTTATTCTTTTTAGGACATTGAAAAACGTGGGATTTTTAGATTTTTTAAATCTAGTATAATTATTTTATTCTTTTTAATTATTAACTCAACGAAGTAACCATGTGTTACGCAACAATCGGATAAGCCCCATACAAAAGTGAAAGTTGCCGAAAGTGGACCTGAAAGTGCATCTGGAAAGTTGAAAGTTGCTTTAGAGTGCATTGTCATCGGGTTCTGAACTATCCTGAAAGTTTCAGCTTTCTAGCTTATCGGAAAGTGCCTCAAATTTAAGTTGCAAGATTTTGCCCGGACAGACAAACAAATAAGAAAAGTGAGATAAGAAAAACGTGGTAAAAATAGTTTCCCATCAATTGTTATGGTAATCTCATTTGGTTTCATGTAACTTATCACATGTCGCGGTTTCGATATAGGTCATTAAGGTGATTCACCAATTCGTGTTTACATAAAATACTGATAGCAGAAATATGTGTAGGTCTTAAAAATCTAAAAGGAACAAAAATTTTAACTCATACTGCACTTATAATAAAAACAACGATAGCTAAAAGCTATTTACATACTATGGATTGCTGCAAATTATGCAGCAACAACTAATTTAAATATAATTATAACTAATAGTACACATCTGTCTTTAATTAAATATTTTTGAATGTGATCTTTGTGTGTATTAAGTGGAGGCGATTACTAGCATTTATACAAGTTACAGCCCTTGGTATACTTTTAATATAGCAATATAATATCCCACTTGTTTATATTTAGTCTGTAATAATAACATCGGATATAAAACTTTCACTCTTAATAACTTAGAAACAAAAATAAAGCTATAAATTGAATGATGAAATGGAATTCCTGTCGATCACTTTCTAACTACATGCCTAGTAAAATTACTACAAGTCTTATAATTTCACAGTAATACCGAAGCAAAGTGTATCGGGGCTTAGTAAATACTCCGTTTAAACTTTGAAATTTAACATTGTGAGAATTAGACATTTTAGTTATGATACATTGTAGGAATAAAACATCGTTTGGATTGACCTTTTTCATCCCAAATACGTTTGTTATATTGTTTTTACAACCTTTTCTATCATTAGTCATAAACAATACATATTCGGTGTAGGGTTGCTACGACAGCTTTTTAATAACAAAGAAGATCGCAACTAAAAAGTATTTTTATACTAAACAATAATATTTCAGGATTGTGTGCAAAGTACTTTATATTATTTCTCCTTATTATTATCATAGGTATTACGGATTACTTAGGTACATATTACCAAAATCCCCTGTAATTATTACTTATATAACTTTTAAGTACGTCAAAATAATTGATAAGTGAAATTGCTAGTTACATTTTGTTGCTGCAATTGTTATCATCGTCTCATTTGAAAAAAAGGGGGGATTTTGCCATAATCATCATGGTTGGTAGGCGGGTTAGATATCGCAGTAAGATATCATATTTCGGAAAAAAAATTGTGGTCTAACGGAGGTGTATGCTGATTGTCTCCTTAGTCGCTCATTAGTCAATTTTACGACGTACTTAGGGTTAATGATATTCTACACCACACGGTGAGCAATTGTTAATTTTTGGGTGATTCATTAGGTAATTTGAACGTATACGACTTCCTTTTTAGACCCCGTTCTTGCGCCTTCGATAGCTCAGTTGGTAGAGCGGTGGACTGTAGCTGGTAGCAATTGTCATCCATAGGTCGCTGGTTCAAATCCGGCTCGAAGGACTTTTTTTGTTGACATTATGTAAAGATGGATGATGTTTTTCAGTCTTTTTTTAATTTAAAGGCACATATTTATCATTTAAATATGTGCCTCTAAAATTAAAAAAAAAACGTCAAAAAATAGAAATTCATAGTCAAAACAATACAATTGGTAACCTAACCTAACCTAACCTTAAGGTTACCCATTGTATTTTAAGTGATCATTTATTACTTTTTTGAGGATTACTTAAATATATCCCAATTTTAAATAATAGGTCCGTAATTTTCGGAAATGATTTTAAATATCACACAAATTATTAACCTCTCCTACTTTTTTGTATGTAATAGTTTTCATTCAAAACGCTCAGCATACTTAAATATTTAAAAGTAAAACCTATAAAAAGAAAAATATTTTTTTTTAGCTCAATAAAAAAGAATCCTTCGAGCCGGATTTGAACCAGCGACCTATGGATGACAATTGCTACCAGCTACAGTCCACCGCTCTACCAACTGAGCTATCGAAGGTATATTATAAGTATTCAAAATACGCACAACTTGCACAGAGATTGCAGATTATATAACATTTTGCTCCTTTCTACTGCACGACGAGATAAGAAGATTAATTTATATATACTTCTGTAAGAAATATAGGCGTTATGCAATACGAACGTGAGCTGCAGTCGGCAGAGGTGCATAAGCATTACCATATTAATTGAAGGCTGAGGTTTAAGACTAGCGAAGTGGGCTTATAAATTAACACGTGCGTCTGACATGATACTTTGGACTTGGAATAAAGATGTTGAATAAAATGTTAATTCAAATCTATTTATTTAAATCCTTTTGACCCTAATATAAATCTTTTAATAAAAAGACTCATGAATAGTCTCTAATTATTTTACGCAAAACTAATGGAATATGATGAGAATAGTAAACGATTTAGATACATATCTATGAATGATTAACAGATAAAACATATTATCTATTTGGTACTAGTGTTATTTTTAAGTAAACAACTGTTTGCCATTTGTTTTTGGAGAAGCAAATAATTAAGAAACGCTTACAAATTTTCTTAATTACTGATACAATTAATGCTTGTATTGAATTAAACAGTCGCTACTGGTTATTTTTACCTGTATTTTCAATAAACCTCATTAAGTAAGATATGAAAATTAATATTCATTGTTTCGATTTATGAGTAGAATGCCTAAATCTGAGCCTATGTATACTTTTGATTAATTAAGGAAACCATGGGGGAAGGATAAGGGGCTAAGGGGTTCCACCCGAGACAAATATCAAATTCTCAACTAATTAAGTTATTTGTTTAATTTATTGAATTTTTTTAAGTTTAGGACAAAAAGGTTACGTAAAAAACCCCACTTTCATCGAGATCAAGCAAAAACTCAAATTTTGTATACGCTTTGCATTTGTAATTTAGCAAATTTATAAAAATTTGTGCATTAAATGTGACAAAATAATAAAACCGTTAAATGAGACGTATTGATGTCGCTTAATGATATAAAATGCTCGCCTCTGCCAAATTATTCAGTCGACAGACGCTGTCAGTGTATCTAACTTGGCGACAGTTTCGGAACAATAATAGTGGCGGGAACGAAACTATTTAGCCAAGTTTGCTGCGTCAATAGAGGGCGTCACCTAGGGAAGGAATAATTCATTTAGCAAGAATTAACTCGCGAACTTGCCTGTACCTCGCGGGTGCGCCACTCAAAATGTTGATTTCCGTTTTGTTTGCTTCTTGTAATGTGATTTACATTGTTGATGTACTTCCCTATTTTATTTCTCATATTTTCATATAACAGACTAAGTTCTAAAACATTTTTTAAATTTTATTCTGATGTTTCAAGAGTGCTGTAAAGTAGCACACTTGTGACGTTACTATCTTAGGCGTCTTGTGTACACTTAGGATTCAATATAAAACATGAAAATAAACGTATTAATTATGATATGGCGATATCATGGAGCTGAGGTGTTGGTATTAATTCCTTTTACTTATAGTCAGTACCGAAGTTTTATGTATTTTTTGTAGTTGAAATTATTCTCTTAATACAAGTGTTGTATTTGAAATCCTAACAAACTGAATTTCCGTACCATCTATTGCTTTTTTGGTATTATCCTTAATAGACGAAATTGTGGATCTGTATTTGTAAATGACATTTTTATCTAGTATTGAATTAAATTTTAGTTATGATATACTTTTCACACGTACAAAGCTACCATGTTTATTTCTAAAACAATAAATGCCTGCGTATTCAGCACAACAGTCGACCTGACATTTGCGTAAAGCCATTTTGACGTTCACTTAATTACATAGATTACAAGTTGACATTTTCGTTTGTCACGATTTAAACTCCGATGGATTATCCCCCTTACGTTTTGTTGGATTTACTTATGGATTTACTCGATATTTGATTAAGTTGACAGATTTATAACTTTGTATTATGTGAGTAGGTGAACTTTTAAAACGTTATTATAGAAATTAGTAAGAAATCTTACATTGTGCAATATTAGTTGTATGTGATGTACTTGGTTGTAAGAATAAAAGATATTTTTATTGCGTTCTAATTATAAAAAAACGTAGCTATTTTGCGTTATTTTGTAAAGACATTCATAATGTATCTTTCGTGTCGTCAAATCATCGCAAATAAGCTTTCATACATACATATTTTATTAAAACAAAACCACAAATCAAATATTTCACAAACGTATAATGAAGGGCCCAAACAAGGCGTTTCAAAATTAATGGACATTTCGTTATACCTGTCATGACATAGGACTGTCACAGCTAAATATTAATCAAAGTCAGAGCACTACACCAGTATGTGGGGCTTTTTAATTATAAGCAGCCATAATGATCATTTTTCATTCTTAATTGCCATTTTGGTACGGCAGGTCTGCGTTTTAGCTAATCACTGTTATTACAGAGGACGTTTCTGTTGGGGTTTACAGTGCGTTTCAGAATGAATTCGTGCGACAAGCCTATTCATACATGGACAGTTATAATTTATTATAAGATGATTTAGTTTTCTGACATGCCCTCAAAGTTGATGATATGTGTAAAATCAAGCGCAAGGGTAACAATAACATGGAGTTATAACTCAAAGGTATAGTTTTATAGTTTGAATGCTCTCATAAAAACTGTCGGGTATTTGTTTGTTGAGTTGATTTTCATACATGAATATTCCACGCTGTTTGGCATTCGCGCGGTGACTAAACACTAGGGTGCAATAAAACTAAACACACGACAATCCAACGGGCAATAAAAGTTGGCGGGATATGTTTTGAGATCCGGGCCTGAGTGACGTCACTTCGCTTTCACGTCACGAGCCTAAACTCGGTTGAATGTGTCGTCTCGAACGTCGTCACGCCTGTGGCAGTATTATAGCGTTAGTGACGCTAAATTACTATATCGATTCAGAAAATCTTGATCTAATTTAAATTGTTTAGAACTAAAAATAAAATAATTGTGATAGAGTTTAATAAAAAATAAATGATTAGGTTGTGTACTTGTCAATCTTAAAAGCAGAGTATTTGGTTCTTATACTTCGGCGCCTGTCGCACATTTAAACAAACCATTTTTATTGACTCCATGACGCGTATCGATAAAAAAGGTTACGACTAAAAAAGGTTATAATCATTATTTGATTTAAAGCACTGCAAAGTTTAAAAACTTAAAATTATAAAATGCCAAAAAATCTCTATGTAAAGAAGGCGTTGAAAACAATTTGCCTCAAGTGGGATTCGGACCCACGTCTTTTTGCCTAATGACCAGAATTTTACCCATAAAAATATGATATGCAGTTGTAGCATACATATTTTTTTATAATTAGTAATTCTTGAAACAAACTAGGAAAGTACATAATCCTTTGAATAAATTCTGCCCAAATCAAATGAGTTGCTTCAACCTCGATATCAATAGATACACCCACCCCTATCTCTGTGTGTAGGTAAACACGGAGCCTTAGAACAACGCCACCTGACACCATTATGCTATTATAATATTTGCTATGTTCCCTCTGATGTCTTCTTGACTACGCAGTGAATACAAAATTCTGTATAGGCATATCCACCTTTTATGATGGGGCTATGACTTTGATTTTGCCTGCCAAATTTATTGGTGATTGTATTCTTATTTGAGGGTAGACCCAATAACGCACCGTGAGGTTTTGTCATTGTATAGAGTGTAATGTTATGTTCAATATATTTAGATTGTAGTTATATAGTCTAACTTGGACTATATTGTGAGAGACAACTCTTAACAGATTTTATTTAAATACATCTTTACTAACACTATTAATTTATATAACTGTATTAAAACTATATAACAATGTTTGCTTAAAGTATTATATTGAACAATGACAATAATTAAAAACTATATCATTATTTATTCATTATATATTATATTTTGCGTCTTATAAAATAACATTTGATAGGTCGGAACAAACATTGATCTTTGTTTGTTCTTCTGAAAATACAAGATATATTCTTATGATTCTTAAAAGTACCGACAATGCTATGAATATTACTTGAATTTATTCTGCAGCGATCGAAATACCGAATAAAATCAGGCGTATGTATCTGCGTTTGCCACGCATTTATTTTTTATTGTGAGGGTTCTGAACAACGCCGCTGGATTTTTGTTTAAAATTGCATTTTTATATTTGGTACGCGGTACGCCCTTGCCGGGTGACAAATACGCGTTGCGTTGCCATGAATGACAATTGAAGAGATGTTTTTATAAAGACGGCCGATTTTTATTTTTATGAGAAAGGAATTGTGCCCATAAAAACGGTGTTGAAATGATGAGTGCCATTTTTCACTGTCGACGGAATGCCTCTTTATGGGACCGTTTTGTGCGAGAGGATCGTGGATAACATTTTTCTTTTAATTCGCATTAGTCAGGAGGACCTATAATGGAGCAGACACTGTCATGTCTCTGATTTTCATGGTATTTTCTAAACGGTGTTTTTTAGTTTACTTGTAAGTCTTATTAAAATCAAGTCTATAGAGACTTGATTTTAATACCTCTTTTGCAGTATTTTTTATAGTTAGCTTTACAATTAGAGTTTAAATAAATACATACTGATATTATTTTCGGAAAAAAAATGTGACACGAACAAAACTCTTTTTTATATTTGATAATAGAGATAGTTGCAAAGTTCTATATAAGAATCACCTTAAAGTATGTAACTTTCAGGTGATTCTTATATAGAACTTTGGCCCATAACTGAATACTTATTAGCAGAGTACTGACTGTAAGTTTTCGAATATGCAATGGTTACGTCAGAAAAAATATTTACTAGTTAACTAATTTTTATATATCCATAAAATATTAAAATAAATTATTATAATATAGAAAATAATGTAACCTCATATTTATAGGACAAAAAATTATTAGAAGACAAAAATTAAAATTTACACAATTTTGTACAATAAGCTATGAAAAAATACAAGTTGCGTCTAATAAATCCTACAGGCAGATTCCCACAGAGTCAAAGAATTTTACCATGCTTTCGCATAAATTTTCATATAAGATTTGGACAAATTGTCTGAATAATGTTTGAATCCATTCCGTCTCTGTCTAGATAGCGAACTGAGGTATTCGCATCACATGCAGCTATGCACGGAATGTGCTCACGTGGAGCTACCACTGCCATGCACTTGCGAACACAAAAGCATTTAGAAACATAAATATTCTCTAATTCTAATAGAAGAAGTAGCATCTTTTTTATTCCTTGTTTACTTAATAAGGCTACGCTCTTTTAAAACTTGACATATTGTTTCGGTGCTCGTTGTAAAGTAGTTATATAAGATTGTTTTGCAATGATTGTGCCATAAAAAGCGGAAAAAGTCATTCACTTAAATATTACTATTTTCACTACAATTCCATATTTGTAGGTTATACCCACAGACAATCATTACCCTTTTATAAGAAAATAACTACATCGTAAGAAGAAATTTAAAGCTGCACTTTATAGGTACTATAAAAATAATGAAGAGTCTAAATCGACTGACTTAATAAGATCGTGATGTCTTGTTTGTTATGTTGGTACTTAAAAATAGTAATGGGATTTTTTAAATGGAAAATATGTATTTTACTTCTGGTTAACCAGAACACTTATTGATAGGTAAATTTCTGAGAGTCTATCTCACTTTGGTTACTTAACAGCTGCATAATATTAAAATGTATTGACTTTATTTTGTCAATTTTGGTAAAATTATCCCTTCGCTATTAATTATTGTTTTAAAACTGTTATATTCTGTGATACCATAATAGTGCCTCTATTGTGAGATGGAATAATTTAATTTTTTGTATTTTGCATGGTAAAGATGTATTACATTGTAAATATCTACTTATCAGGTATAAGAGGTCCACAATGGGCGGTTAATTATTACTTTAAGTGCATTTGAATGGTTGTTTTTGCTTCTATCTAGATTTTCATTCATATATTTGTATAGAAATATACTGCTCATAAGTTAATAAAGTGATTGCAGATGATTTGGAGTCAAACTACTTTTAGAGTTTTTTTAAACAATATACATGATCAACTTGATATATAACTTTAAATTATTTGTTGTAGCATAAAAAAGTTAATATTTCATCGAAAAAATGTTAGGAAAACTGTTGTTTGAAGCATGTCTTGTTGTACTGGCAGTATTCGTCACATCTGAACTCTGGTATAAGAGTTTTGACCCAATGCTATATTTGTTTATTAAGGAGAGTTTTGAATAAAAAATAAGACATACTACTACTTTTAATAAAACTGCATTGTGCAAATCGTTTTTGTAGGAGAGCATACCACCTGCATAATCCTGATCCCCAGTTAAATACATTTGATTAACCTGACTAGACTGGGTTCATTGATTTACAGTTTAGCATCTACTATAATCCAAAGCCGATATCCGGTTGCAGGTTATCGGCTACCTAGTCGATAATAGCCTAGGTAACTTACGATGAAGTTACGTTTTCCTAAAGGTTCCTTTAATTGTCGAATAACAAAATTGGATATTGTTGTTAGAAATTAAATTATTTTCTTAAATATTTAGTTCTTACACTTCCGCGCACATTACACATTTGAATAAAACACTTTTTTACGGATTTTGCGCATATTTTATTTTATATTTAAACCTGACGTTTCGACTCCTTTACAGGAGCCGTGAACACAAGATCACAAGATAACATTAAGAATTTACTGTTTGGTGCAACGGTAGCGATCCTGCCTTTCGCAACGACGGTCCTGGGTTCGAATCCCGGTAGGGGCAGATGTTTGTATGATGAATACGAGTATTTGTACCTGAGTCATGGCTGTTTGTATATATTTCTATGAATATTACTTATTTATGTATGATATATGTATGTCTATCCGTTACCCTAGTATCCATCACACAAGCCTTAAAAGTGCTTGTTTTGGGCTAGGTTAATTGGTGTGAATGTAAGAAATATTTATTTATTCATTCTAGTATTATACCTTTTCGAATTATTAAAGATCGTATGCTGCTTTTAAAGCTCTACGTATAGTCCATCGGTCTACTTGCTTGCAGCCGTCCTCATGTATAATGATCAGCAGTGCTTTGATACGAGTGTGCTGTTTAAAATGAACGCCTATGTTCGAGCTCCGCATACAGCATGCCCCTTACGGAGCTCTTCGCAATACGGCAAAACGATGTTCTACGCCTTCATGTGTATCATCGTTGCGTAGCTCCACACGATCATCCGTTCTTACACATATGCATTTCATTGAAGCTAGCCTTAAAGACGAATCTTAAAATTAATAAAAGTAAACCTAATCCATCCAGCTCAATACTGATTTCTGCTAGAGCAAGTATAGGATAAATTTTGATTTTATCACTATAAATATTCTGATTTTTATTTTTTTAGTGACGTACAAAAATATCTATAGGATGTAAATTCTACAGTAACTGTGATTGGTTTGTGTGCCCTGATACTCGTAGATACGTGGAACGTCACTATGGAACGAAAGTGGATGGCTTATTTCTTGTCATTCCTTTAACCGGTCCATACAGTGTATTCATAAAAGTGGAAGGTATTTATAAAAGATGGTGCAGTGCAGTAAGCGCGTGCGACCTATGATGGCAGAAGTTAAGGAAATGCGTGTAGATTTAATCCAATATCTATATGGTGTAAACTCTTTAGTAAGTGTGATTGGTTTGTGTGCCCTGATAGATAGGAGGAATGTCACTACGAAACGAAAGTGGATGGCCTATTTCTTGTGATTTCTTTAACCAGTCCATACAGTGTATTCATAAAAGTGGGAGGTATTCATAAAAGATGGTACAGTGCAGTAAGCGCGTGCGACCTATGATGATTGCGGAAGTTAAGGAACATTCGTAAGGGCTGGTTATTTGGATGTGTTCTAGTCTCCATTTGCAGTCATAATCACCCATCCGCACTGGAGAAGTCTAGTGGGTTACTTACGATATTTCCTACGGTGTATTCAGCCATTTTTTAGGGAGGATTGTGCCCCAGCAGTGAAGACAGTGTCATAATGATGATGACTCATAAAAGCTACTCTTTTTATTATGTGCTAGAGTAATTTACTACTGCCTTGAGTATACAGAGATGTAGGTTTTTATTTAATTTATTTAGGTAAACATAGAGCTAAACACATCATTATTATTAAGTAACAGTATCTGGCAACTTGAAAATTACATATATGCAGGCCTATTATAAGCTTACACAGCGTTTCCACATTTTCTTAAAGATTTTTTAATACTTAAATATGGTTACGTTTAAAATATGTGGGATACAACCTCACTATCAAAGGTTTCGTAACAACTTAATATAAATATAAGACTAATTTATTATCATCTATTTATAGTTATGACGTGGCTTTAAAACTGGAATCCTTTAGTGTGTGTTTACTTTAAAATTGATATACTATCATATTCGATACATACCGTAAAAACGGCCGATCGAGTGACGCCGGACGTTAATCGCCCGTTAGGGACGCATTATTCACTAGCACGCGTTGCACCGAATCCACCACCCTGTATCACCCCGATACTTGCAGTATGTTAACCTCCCATATATCTTAAGTAAATGTTATGCAATTATCGACTTTAAAATAAACAGACTAAAGTTCATAACCACATTCTTCATATTTCTCTTATGACGCATAGTCTCGTTCGCAATCGTTTAACTAATCCAAGCCAATATATTCTCTATTTCCCAATGAATAAAATTAATTCCTTTTTAAACACCTCGATATACGACCGTTCGGAATTTTCCGTTGCGACCTGAAACACTATTGTGTTCGATTTTGATGATAAACTGTTATCGACTTTAAATCTTACAGCTTAGGGTTCGGTTTGATTAGCTTCAGCAAGTGGTATGGTGTTGTGAATGTATTTATTTGTGTGGATACAATATGGCATAGCATTTATTATGCCAATATCAACAGTCACAGTTGCATTCGACAATTAATTATTTGTAAACAATACCGGAGGTCGTGTTTGTACATAAACAGCCTGTTAGGCTATCGACGCACTAGTAGGTTCACCTATTTTCAATAAAGCTTGATGTTGGTATAAGTAACAAAGCCCAGTGGCAGTTATTTGTTTAGTCTGACCACAATTATTGATGGTTGAAAGTAGTTTCCTTAATTGCGGAATAATAAATGTTTTAAAGTGAATTTGTTAAAAAAAGATCTATATATATATATATATATTAAAGATATAGCTAGCGAGCTAGACTCCTAGTAAAATTTATTCAACACTATCAACTTTCTTTGCCTTGCCAAAGATTCGAATACCTTTGCAGGCAATTTATAGAATTGCTAATCTTAGTAGAAGGAGGATTTTTTTTACTTAAAAAATTAACGGAAGGTAAAAAATAATTGTAAGCAAGAACTGGAAAAGAACATACTCTAGTAATATAACGCAATCGTATAAAATATTTGCTTACCCACATTTAAACATAAAATATTATTTAAAGTTCTGAAAAATACTATATTGTCATTGAAAGTGTGAATTGTCGTGGATGCCAATCGACGCGTCTGATGGAGCAGAAGGCTTCCACTCGACCGAGCGTGAAGATACCACGATAGCGCGCTCCACTACCTCTAAATAAAGCGGTATAGTGCGTGACAGTGCGGGACTATCAAATGCGTGTCGGCACAAGATCCCGGGCCGATCCTGGGAAATACAGTGAAAAGTAGCTGGCATTTTAAGAAAGGCTAAGAATGGTGCGTAACACAAAAAGTCAAGACTGGCAAGTTAAGTATTCTTTACCAAATAAAAATCAAGAAATTAATTCGTTTGCTTTTTTTTTATTTATAAATCAAATGGTTTACAGATTATTTATAAGCAATATGCAAATAAGGGCATTAAATTAAAATATAAACAAAAAAAGGGAAAACGAATTTTATAAAAAACAATATCAGCCTTACTGCTGGTAATGCAAAAATTGCTTAAGCCTTAAAAAATTGTTTATAATAATTTTGCGGTTTTTAATACGGTATTGAAATCAGTGGATTCCACCAAGACATAAATAGCCAAATAAAATATTTTCATTCAGGCAATGTTAAGTTCTGAATTTAATTAAGTCAATACTACATTAATTAAGTAACTTATAATAACTCCACGCACTTCAAGATTAATTTTCGTCTACACGATGCTTATTCGCTATTGTTCTTAGCTTCCTGGAGCATCTGTCGCTTAACAAAACTCGGCCAAATTCCAGATGAATATTTATAAAGGCATCAACTGTTAATCCCGTATTGTTGCGATTTTCACTCCTCGTCAACGATGACGTCAAAACAATACTGCGTACTTATGAGCGTACACTGTATACTACATTTGCACTTGAGACTCTTACTTTAATATTTAATAACTTTAAGATTTAATAATTTATAATTAATATATCTTGAAATACATACATTTTTTCTTTATTTGTGGCTTGCACGATTTTTGTATTTAGCCAGTGTCAAGTAAGTATAATTGCCAGTTTTTGAGTATTTTCTTTTCTTAATCTGACGGTGATGGATGAAAAGTTAAATATGTTTTCCCTAGATTTCAGTAAATGTGTGGGGTTTTACCGAAGCCTCCCCGTGGAATTCTTGAGAAAGCAGGAAATGACAACTTTCGCTGCTTTATTACACTTGCCAACACTGTTGTATGTTCACAAACACTTAGTGATTAAAAATCCACCATTATTACGCACTTATATCTACAACAAAACAAATTTTAACAAGAAAAATAAAACAACCAACGTGACGCTTCCCGCTACCGCCAAAAAGTCCACAAAAATGTATGAAAAAAAAAAACATTGTAACGGATTTAATTTTAAAAAGAATTTCGCTCTTTTTTTAAATTTCGTAGTCTGTTACATTACTAAATGATGTAAGGTCTAATCTGTTTAGATTAAACTTCATTACACTTTTTTACTCTTATCAATAACAGCGATTTCTATTATTATAATTCTCATTTACTCCTTTAAAAAAAGGAGTGAGTGAAAAAGAAAGACATGAGCTCCAGCCTTTCTTCTCACTCCTATTTTGCTTGTGATTTGCAAGAACAGTTAATATTCTACAACAATAAAGTTTATTGCAATGTACGCCAACTTAGAAAGCGCAGTTCGTCTTAGGAATTAGCGAACAAAAGACTCAACTTAGCTCCGACGCCTTCGCTCAAGTCTCGGCTTACAGCTGACGGCTCCCGTCGTGAGCAGCGATCCGCCCTTGTACTTTATTATTTAAATCTGTTTTTATAATGATTTACCTTATATTTTTTATCTAATTTTTTTATATTAATAAAGTTTGTAATACATCGGACTAGTTAGAATATGATATTTATTTATGTAAAATCCACAAATCTCTAATATAATTTCTTAAAGGTTTTTTTGTTGTTGTCCGTTCTAGTAAAGATTTTTTCTCAATGAAATAAATTAAGCTTAAGATGTAATAAAATGTTATGCTAACTAGTAAGTTAAAAAATGTAATATATATTTAAAATAATATAACATATAATAAAATATAATAATAAAACATAAATAAAAACCCTGGCCCTAAAGCTCCTTGGTGCCCACAAATATTAAGGTTCTAGGTCAACGTAATAAATATTCGACCATTTGTGCCATGTTACGTGTATTTTTTTATATCGTGTATCATACGATATAAAAAAATACAAATATCATACGATTTCTATATTTATATGTATTTTTTAATAAAGAAATAGAATGTTGATTTATAATTTGTAGAATACTACAAAATTTCAACCCTCTCTCGTTCACTCCAATTTTTTTATCGTATGAAAGGATCTTTTTGGAAAGTTTAAGTTTGTTAATAAATTCTAGTTATTGATTGAATAGAACATTCTATATCTATATTAAAATACATTTAAATATAAAAATCGTATGACATTTTATAAAAAATACACAAATAGCCGTATTTCTTTAACCTTAATAATTTTTGGCGCCAAGGTGCTTTAGGAGTAAATATATGATATTATATTTTCTAGATATAGTAACTGTTTTATTTATTATGCTAACAGAATTGTATAATTACTGCTTTATTTTATTTTCATAAGAACATATATTAACTATCAAACGATCATAACTTCACTAATTTCATTCCCTCTTTTCTTGGCGTGAAAATATTTAATCATGAAAAGGTTTGAAGCGCTAGCAAATTCACTGGATAACTTTTCCACTACGACATTAATGTTAACCTATGTTCTTTTTTGTATCAAAGAATATGTATGTCTCAAATTTTGTAATGATTAGTGAAGGCATTGAAGTGTAAAGCGGCAACAAACAAACTTACACCCACATTTACATCATTAGAAAGGATAACCGAATATAATTGCATAAATAAGATCGTGACATCTTTGGTCCCTACCATCAGTCACTTAGCGACTCAGGAGGCACAGTGACTGCGGTCACATCGATCTATGTCACACCCAGTTTGGCTACCTCAATAGCTCAGAGCTTGAAAAGATGTATTGTTTTGAACTTAGAATACTTACACCCCATTTTAATTCATTTTGTATAAGAAATAGCATAAAAAGTAATTAATATTGAGTGTACTAGTAAAAGAAATATAAAATGTAATGTTAATGTAAATATCAAATACTAAGCACATGTTTAGGGCACGATTCTTTAAAGTTTTTGTTAATTATTTTGCCTAAATCATATTTTAAGGTCCGGTAAAATCCAGTCATATAAAACAGATTTATATCGAAAAAGTACATTATCTTTCATTCATTGAAATTAATTCCATGATACTTTGTATAATTTGAAAAAAGATCATCTCTTCCTTTTTTTTCTTTCTTTCTCTTATTGGTTACGATTCTTAACAATTGTATACTTTTTAGTTTTAAATAAATATAATAAAACAGTAACCAGAACACAAAATGTTGACACATTAATAACTAAAACATATGGTTACAAATTAAAAAAGAAAAAACCAGATATTTTCCCAAATAATAAAAACTAAACTAATAAAATCTATGTCGCTTATAATACTCGTATTAATGTCCGAAACAAACAGATAAGTTATACTTATAAAGTTGGTTAATTAAGACATAGTCGGTGTAATATCTTCCGGCTGCAAGTGTCGCCTGATTAACAGAGTCCATTCATAACGTGTTGTTTTATTGCAATTAAGGTTTATTGCACAGATGCACACAACCTGCGACTGCGGAAGATAACGTTTATTGTGTGTAATGTCTATTTTATAATAAAGCGATTTTAACAAAATATAAATATAGTAATTCTACTAAAAGTTAAATTATACATACATATATGCTTAGTTAATATAGTTTCATCAGACTTACTATGATTATTTAATAAAAAAAAATTAAACCATTAATCATAATTTTTGATCTAAGAGATCAAAAGAATCTGGTGTAGGATGTAAAGAATGGATATCCACATATTTTTAAATGAAACTCCAACAGTATTGTATGAGGTACGTGACGTACCTACGACGTAGGTACGTACGTAGCTACGTACGACGTAGCAGATTAGGACGTACCGTACGTCCTAATCTGCTCGATCATCATTATCAGTCTATTATTGCCTGCCTTGTAAAGCCTTTTATATGGGTGAAAACACCGTAAAGTTGGTCATAATACAGAAGAGAGCGCCTAAAGAATAGCTTAACAGGTCTTTCGAAGTATGAAGAAGTTTGAGATGACAACATTTGGTCAGCATTCCAATGACAAGTCCTTGCGAAAGTTGTTTAGCCTCCAGAATCATAGGCCGAAGGCGTTAATCACTGCGCCATTCATCTCGTCTCGATAAACGTATTTAAATCCCCGAGTGAGCAACTGCGCGCATTGATTATTTTTTGTAATTACTCGTACTTATATATCTTCGTCGTACTGTTAAATTTTAAGTGGGTGACATTAATTTATTTGCAATAGGACTATATCTATAAATTATTGGAATGTGCACACGTGACTCTGATAATGCTATTAGAATCACGTCATCAAACTCCCCGATCAACAGATCCGAGTCGGTGCGTGACCGGCGACGGCGACAGCCGCCATCGCGCGGGGACCGAGTGGCGTAAATAATTGATAAATTGCCACAGAGCTCCCTGAAGTGACCCGCCCGACCCAAACTTCGAATTTACGACCGTTTAATTGTGGCTTAATTCCCGAAACAGTCTTAGTTTCGGTGAAATATAGTTTGCTGCAAGCGACGCTTGATTTAGTTGTAAGGTATTGCGGTTGGATAAATAATTACTGCAGTTTGATTACAACTGTAAAATTACGTATACATTTTATAATAAGTAAGAATTTATCATAAAGTTATGCGTAACTTTCGAATAAAATGTCGATAAAACATAAATTCTTTTTGTGATAATATAGCTACCATATATCCAGAACTGAGGTTTAATATTTTTTGTTATCTAATTAAGAAATTAAAGAATTGTAGATTGTACAATGTTCTTTTCTATAGAAATGGATTCATAAACATAAAACGTACGATACGCGCCACGTGTACGTTCATTAAATGTGGCTCATTTTTCATTAATTATATTTAATTTTTTATATCGAATAGTTCCTTACATACCAAGAGCTTGCTTGCACTACGAATGTGGTAATCCATAGAAAAAAAAATAAACTTTTTGTACATACCTACTAATAAACCATTTGGGTAAAATATGGCTTGTTAAGTTAGGATACGCAGCTATTCTTAAATGTGAACTAATGTATAAATGTCCTCGCGATTTCCGTAGGTTTCTCCATTGTTTTACAATTTCTTATAATCCTTTATAAGAAGAGTTTGCGATAGAAGTAAATCCACTTAATTTCATCTCTCTATTTCCTTGCTACATGATAAATAGACAGACGCGTTCCAGATTTGTGAGCAGACTCTCACCGGGTAAAGTTTGAGAATAACTACTAATCATATTAGCCTTATTAATTATATCCCCTCGCGTATTAGTGCCGAATGAAAATGTATGGCGGGTACAGACTTCACAAACTCGGATAGCTGTAGTTCTAATACAATGATGCATGAATTTATTGTTACGTTTAGCAATATCAATCAAAGCTTTTATAATGCAATAAAGAGGTAATGAATTCAGGCAATGCTATTAATCGTAATACATTGAAGTTTGCTTACGGCGGGATTTTTAATACAAAAGTGCTTACATCAACGTTTCAAGAATAAAAATAGCAGAAATGATCTTTGGAATGATTTTATTTTATTTAATGCAAAGGTTATATCAAATGGGAATTCTAATAACAAGCAAAAGAATCTCTCTTTTGTTTTTGAGTTGAGACATTTTTTGTTTCGAATGACCAACAATTTAGGAATGAACAAGTTAAGAACCTACTTTTTCTATGATTTTGAATTACGTCCAATTTTAGCAGCCTACAGTTTTAATTTAGTATTTAGTTAAAAAAAAATTGAGCCATTTGTGCTCACTTATAAATATACGAGTATATAATATGGCGAGTAAGGGACATAGAGACGTTGCTAGAGAGTTTTGATTGTTCCGTAAATGTATACTATATATCTAACAATGTTTTAGGAGAGGCACATATTTCAATATTAAATCTAACTGAAGTGGTTGACTTCAAAACAAATCGAGAAATTGAAAATGCAATATCGGCTAACAAAATGAAGTGGTGGTACACAGGTAAATGTCTAAATTACGACAAATCCGTTCGGTTTACGATGTAAATTGGCCATGGCAGGCTGCGGTTTAATAACTGCCCCAACTATCATGTGCACATACGAGCACAGCGCCACACACTGATTTAATTACCGACTGTACCTGTTTGATTTGCCGATATCGGATTTTTATTAAAAAACTCCCAGTTTTATTCGATGGAATTTCGAAGGGAAGATTTGAGAGGTGAACGCTGATTTTTTTCGCAAAGAGAATGTTTAAAATTTTATGAAATATTATGAAGAATTTGGATGCCAATTTATGAACGTATAGTAGTATAAAAAAGCTTAAATTGTTGTCTTATAACATCATGATTAACATTTACTAATAATGTTTGAGTATTTGATGATTTAATGTTTATGGCGTACGTCCTAAGTTTAATATTGGATACTGATAACAATAACAAGTTTGTTTCATATTTGCTCTTCAGGCTCCCTTTAATAAAATCAATTGATTACACTAATATGGGCTTCTGCATCTAATTTTGAATGTTACGTCTAAACGTAAAATAATATTATGTTTCTGCTCTAAATATAAAAGTTTAACGGGCGTGGAACATCGCGGGCCTGCAACAGATGCGGCCGTACAGTCGACCGTGAAATCGGAGCGCGCGTCGCTGTCGCTGACGCCTCATCGCACAAAAATAGTCACGCATTACTTTTGAAACTAACACAAATCAATAATCCATTTAAAAAATGTGGCATTATATTCATGTTATTATGGATATTTACACGAATATGAAGACTCCCTAGTATTTTGTCTCCATACATAGAAAAAAGGGCGAAATAAACATAGCAAGCGTTTCCATTATTTTACCTATTAACTCAATAAGCAATGGTAGCATTATTAGTTTATAACTATATTAGTACTAGCAGACCAGGCCACGCATTGCTGTGCCGACTGCAGCGCCATCTGCCGGGCTGACCCAAACGCATAAAAAAAATCATTCAAATCGGTCCAGCTGTTTAGGAGGAGCTCAGTTACATACACACGTGCAGTAGAATTATATATATATAAAGACTAGCGGCCCGTCCCGGCTTCGCACGGGTGGACAAAATTCTTTAAATTTTTTCTAGCATTCAATATAGCCTATGACACTCAGCAATAATGTGCCTTCTATTGGTGTGAGAATTTTTAAAATCGGTTCAGTACATCCCGAGATTACCCCTTACAATTTAACAAATATACAAACACACAAACTTTACTTCTTTATAATATTAGTATAGATATAGTATCATTACGCTTTGTTAGCAGCAAATTTATGTTTTTTTTTTTCAATTAAATGAGAAGACAACATTTAGATAATGTCCCTTTGACGTTGTAGTGTCCGATCCTCCTTATCATTTAGTTTCCACCTCAATATCGAAATTAAGTTGGTCCCTTTTGCTCGCCCTTTGTGTTTGCCTGGTTAAATTAAGTTGAAAATTTATTTCGTATCAGTACTGTAGGCCCTTTATGTCAACGAGGAATTTATAATTTTAGGGACAAAACTAACATCAGAGCAAATTAATTGGTTTTTGATGATAATAGTTGGTTAGTTTAAAAGTGGGATTATTTTAATGTCGCGGACATAATTTGAAATAGATATTCTCTATTAACGTATTCTTTCATATTATATAATTGTAAAAACTAATGAGTACGGACAACAGCACATTAATCCATCATAAATAGACATTTTTTTCAAATTTATATCAAACTCAATGAGTTAATCTAAAAGCTGAAAATTGATTTTGGACATTGTGATACAAATCCATACTAATAGTTGGTCATTGGATTAAAAGCGGGCTTGCAGCAGGAGTCAAAGGCGAAAGCGTAATAAAGCTTAGAGTAATTGACACGTGTTTAATATAATGGTTTTTAAATATTTGCTAGTAAGTGATAAATGAAATTTCTCATAGAAAGCGACATAGAATGTCGCATTCTAGACCACACTTTTTTTTCAAAATAGATAGACATATTCTACAGTGATTCATTGATAAAATCATTTAATAATTATTTTTTGATAATATCATTAGAAGCTTTATTTTTTTTAATATTATGCACACTTGCATGTAATTAAAAAAATTAATAATAAAATTGAATGTAACAAAAATAATGTTAAAATTATCAAATGCCAGCTGCAGCGGAACAATGTCAATCGCAGAATACATTTTCTGGGCAATTTGCATGAGCGGCGACCGAGCCGCCGAATTAATATTGGAGCCGAGCGCTCGTGTCACGGCCAGCGTTTACGCATGCCTTGCGATTTCCTCGTCTGTGTTGGATACCGTTTTGATAGCAAGGAGGTTTAAATGAACATTAGGTTTACTCACCGATTTATTTCCAGTGTGATTTTAATATTTAACCAATTTAATATATATTTGTATACTGTTTTTTTTCAAAATTGTTCTATATTTTATAGGGTAACTATCACTACGTCCTAATGCCGAACTTACTATCTCAATTATTGCTTTAATAGATCACCGGATTTTTAAAAGAAATCTTTAATTTAGATTTGTTCAGTTATTGACAGACAAAGGCTAAAATAGCAAGCAATTTTAAAACCATAGGGATATATTTTTTCATTATTCTTCAACGATCCACAACAATTCTGATTATTGTATTACGAATTGCTATCTTAAATATCCCAGATAACCATATTGGTCGTTTTGCACCGTTTGTTTAAACAAAACATCTTGTGTGTTAGTCATCAATTGTCAAAACAGCCGCATAAATTAACCCCCCTTGCCGACCGAGATTAATGTTGGTATTAATCGAGTGACCGCCGCAGACCAGTGTGGCCTTACCTACCAGCTACCCCTCTAAATAACAGCTTTTAATTAGAAATTCGCCTTACTCGATAGTTAATTACATTGAACAACGGACGGTTTCATGTTTGTGAGGCAGTTGTATTGGAAACACAGAAAAACGATTTATAACTCGATATCAACTTGCGTGTAACGTTAGGTTCTATTCAAAATATTCATATGCCTGTATATCAAATGTGTTTTATGAGATCTTTGTTTTTTATAAGAAATATCCACGTAATAATTACTATAACCCGTCAGACGCAAATTATAGTTTTTATATATGTAAATTTCATGACTATTGGCTGTTGTATTTATTATCTCATTGTGATTTTTTGACGTGACAACGTCTTATAAATTGGTTTGCCGGGTGACACTTCAAGAAACTGCGTTACGCTCCGCTCACGTTATGCGCTTACAATGAGAGCGAGTGAGAGGCACGCGTCCCTTCCACTCGGGCATGGTTAGCCCGCCTAAGAGCGAGAGAGACAGACACAAAAAGTGGAAGGGACGCGTGCCTATAAATTAATGTTTTAAATATAATTCTTTGTATAAATAAATGTTTTAAATTGTTACTATTATTTCATCCTTCTTCCTACTATACGAATGAATATTCACATTAAAATTATTTTACCACTCAAAGTCGTTGTCACGTAAAACTTTCGCCCGTATACCGACTTTACAGGCAACCAACCAGTTTTTATAATTAATAAAAATTTCATAATATCAAAGTAGTTCCAAGTATGACTTTTTAACTAACAAGAATTATTATACATATAATGTGGAAAAAAACTTCCTTGATCGAATTCCATTGCTGCGTTCATTTGGAGTACGTAAATGTTATTGCAATTCCTTATTAGGCAATGATCAGCAAGTTTTTAAATTTTAGTTTTGTTCTGCTGTCTTAATGATGTTCTTAAGTATTTTAGGTTTCTTATGGAATGCCACTGTTGCTGTCAATTAATAAACTACACTCTACCTTATAAATTTTACTTCACTATATTATAAATCATAATCCTTTAGTAGTGTTAGTAACAAAAAACGACTTAGTACAATTATAAATAACAAATAAATAAATATTAGAAAACATCACATATATTTACCGAACCCAAGTGAAGTAACTAAAATGTACAATACAATTTATTAATAACACCACATTGAGGAAATAACAGAACAAATTGTGATTAGGAACTCAGAAACAACGACGGTTCAACACCTCTACCCTAGTCAATATAAAAAAAGTGCGTGTTTTACGATCGAATCTGGGACCTCCGAATGGTGTTACCATGAAAATTCTCATCATTCGTTATGTCTAATACTTGCTATAGAAGCATAAAATTCAGTGTTACTTTATATGACTTTAATGTTTAATAGAGTAAGATCTACTTGATTTGTTTGGTCTACATTCGCCAGTACTTACACACATTTCTTTTATACTAAAATAGTTTGGCTACATGGGGAAGTATGGAATGCGCATACATGAATTTCGGGGCGCTTAGATGAAAGAAAATATCCTTATTTTATATCCTCTGTTTGCTATTTCAAACTCAATTTATACTTAGCTTTTTATTTCTCAAAACAAACTCAGTAATTATATTTATGTTCTATAATTTATCCTTTTTTCTAATGACTATGGCTGATAATGCTCTCGACATGTCGCCAAAACGTTAAAAAGTTCATCGCTATTTTACTTAGGTACCTACCATACAATAATATAAAATATACCTTCAATAATCTTTATACGAAATGTATATTTAATAAGTGAAGATCATATATAGTTATAGAAAGACTGCCGCAATATCAGTATTTGAAAACATGGTAATTATCCCGTTTTAATTAATATTAATATATATTTTTGATTTGAACAACGGTGATTCTGTCTCGGTCGGTATGCGGCTTACGTGAGGGGGAGGCGCGGTAACCACTTATTAGCTTGCCGGCTCGCCGGCTGTAGCCTACGCCGACGTGTCTTCATGACCTCGTATTAGCTTAATATCTGCAAAACAATAAAGCTTTGTAGTGATTTTTATGTTTTTATCATCTACCATGTTTATATATAGACGATCGATAAATATATGTATTTAAAGGATGCGGGGTATTGTAAAAAAATTAACCTATTTAAAATAAAAAAGTAAGGTTTCTAATTATAATGTACTATTGTTTAAAAAAAACCTTACTTTCGTACAACTCTGAAGATACATTTATATTTGTGAATTTAAGTAGCAATTTTAAATTTGCAAACCATGCTTTTTGTAAATTCAAAACAGTTTGCGTGGAAATGTAATTAATATATTCAACATTTCATCATTTTTATTGGTACCCAGTTTGTTAAAATGATTAATGATTTGATTATGAACTAAAATATTGCTTAACATTAATTAAAATGTACACTTAAATAATGTGGTATAAAACTTCAAATCTTCCCAGCAGATGATATTAGCATCAACTACTTCTAATGAATAAATAGCTAAAACGTGAAGCAGTAATGTTCAATTTCAGTTGGTTATTTGTTTGGCCGTACAAACTTATCTCCCATCGCCGCCAGTTGCCGGCAGAACCACCGACAATGGCATTTAATGTAATTTAATTTCCTCAAACCCTACTTTATCGTCGGATTATTTGATCAAAGGGCTAATCGAGTCCACATACCTACAGTTTAGGTAAAGATAAACTCGCGACATGCGGGCGTCTGTGCGTGTTTAACTAATGACCGAGTGATGGGGGCTATCGGGCCGCAGCGTGCGAGGTCGGAGGGTGTGGGGTCCAGCTAAGCCAGATCAAATTTCCGATTCTAGGAAATAACGATGCTAAAAATATTATAGACAAACACAAGAGAGAAGTTTTATTTTAAATTTATTTTAACATTTTGAAATTCGTTGATTTTGATAGTTTTCTTGGAAGCAATTTTTCCATTTCATGTCTCATTTATACACTTTGATACTTTATTATTATATGTTAATGATGTGTTTATAGGATTTCTTCATTGGGGTTTTTAATGGTAAAATTAAATTGTTTTAGTTTATATTTCCAAGTGAACATAAATTCCAAGTAACATAGTTGTTAGACGCTTATCTTGATATTATTTATTTGTTGTCTTGCTATTCTAATTAGCAGTTTAAAAATGTTTTATTTAATTTATATTTTGTAATTTACACAAACACAAAATTACAAAATTTTGTGTTTGTGCAAACACAAAATTACAAAATTACAAAATATCAAAATGTCATTTTTGGAAAACCAAAAAGAAGCAACATAAATGTATATTTCAACACCGATTAATTTTAAGTAACTGGATTTCGTTTATGGAAATATATTAAAAATATAGCCAGGGTTTTAAATTAATTATTCTAGTTAAATTTACTGTTGCCTAACAGGAGTCGTACGCAGTTGTGCACAGTGTGTATGGAAAATGCATTTAGATAGCCATAGCCAACAATGACAATGATGCATTAATAATAATATTTCTTATATCACGCTAATAACCTAGTCCAAAGCAGTCCAAGTCCACTGTAAGGCTTGTGTTATGGATACTAGAGTAAAAGATAGACATAAACATATGATAAAGAGACAAATACTCGTTTTCATAACACAAACACATGCCTATTCCGGAAGTGAAACCTGGACTATCTGGCGGGATCGCTACTGTTGCGCTAATCTCTCATCAATTGTTAAATGTTAACTGCCATTATTAATTATGCAAAATCACAGAAGTTTCTCATTCCCATAACACAAGTGCCTTAGCTACTTAACTTGATATCTGAACATGATGATGAGACAACATCACATTTTGTATATGAAATTGTATATGTATTATTTTACCCATCGGACGTCCCACATGACGTCCTGTAAAATTCGAGACGCCTGGTCAGCCTAGGTCCAGCGGTATCATTAGCCGCAGATGCCGCGCTCCGTATAAATACATTAAGTGTGCCGTCAAACTGCTAAAGCCCGGCCCGGACGTAGTTTCGAACAGAGATTTTCCAGTAGAACTAATGTTTGTTTACGGCCATTTCGCTTGTTTCGGTTGTATGAAATACGATTAAACTCGTTTACGGGGAAACTGATTATGAAAGCTAGATATTCTTTGTTGTTTTCTATTTAAACAAAATTGGCGATTTCGTTTATTAAAGGTTGTAAGTATCAAGTACCTTTAAACATATATATACACACACGAACAATGAAATGAATACGTTGACAAATTTTGGAAATCATAATTTAAATGTCAACGAAATTACACATTTTTTATATATATTTAGGATATTTCTCATATAATATAAAGTGATACTGTGATTTCGAAAGTTTGTTATTATATGCATTTTATTGGTCATGATGTAAAATGTTTAGAGAACGGGCACCCACTGACTCGTAAAATTAAAAAGACCACAACTGGTTGATGAATAAAAGAAATATGTACAGAGAATTATAGTCGGTGATAGATAGTCTAATGTAGTAGTAAAAGTGAATTTCTGTTTGATTTGTAATTCGGTAAAACAATTAAATAATTCCTATATTTTACCTTGTACTTTCATCACGCTAAAAATAAATCAACATGGTAAAAAACAAGTCGTATAAACAAAAATTAAAAATAATATAGGCGCCTACTAAACATTTTTTGCCCCCTATAGAGGTAACTGATAATAAACTGTCAGTTTCCAGAGAAAAACTGTCCCAATAGACAGTTAAACGACCGTTCGCATCAAAATCAATAGACAATGAAAAACAGCGGCCACTGCATGGGATATGGCGTCATAAAATTCTATAAACCCAATAAAATTCGTGCTCCGCGTTAGAACGTCCACATAAAATCTCAAAGTACATAAACATATCATATACGAGCAGCTTTAGACCGAGTTATCCTAACAAAGACTTTCGGAGGGATCAGTGTTGGTTTCCACTGATGGTTATTTTATACAGCGAGGCAAGTTAACGGCTTGAATTTTTACCGTGGAGCCGTAGCTGCTACAAGCGTAGCCAGCTACGATGCGGTAGGAAGATCCCACGTAATAGAGTTTATTATGATGTAGATGTGTTGATGTCATCAGTTTTTCTTATAGAACTTTATTTCTTTAGTGATGTCAAAAGTTATGTTTACATTAACTAATAAAAACAGTATTTTATGAAAGAAAAATTTACCGGTAAGTATATAATTCTTTAATATATTTAAATATTCAGAACCGTGTATCACATTAGACAAGTATGATCTAAAGTGACTCCGTTCGTTTGTGACTATCGATCAATATTGTGACCTCGAATTCAAATACGATGCATTAAAAGATTTTCGTAGTTAAGGCCTTTAATAGGCAGATTAGACATACATTAAAAAAATTAAGTTAATTTTCATGTTCATATTGCATTTACTTTTTTGAGACTAAATATAATAGCCATTTTTATGTGTATGCAATTTTGGGCATATTGATACGAAGAGATTGAAAAAATGAGAATTAAAGTCTAAGGTACTAAATTACATTCCAATATAGTTTTACCAAATAAAAAGAATATTTAATATTCCTTTAGCGCTTAAGGTTACACAGAATTAGTTTGAATGCAATATTACATCACAAAAAAACTGTTGGATTGCTTTAAATGTGGACAACTATAATATAAAATTTCTAAAATATTTTTTTAATACGGTATTTAACACAAATTCAAACGTCTGAGTTTATACTTTAAAAAACTTTTATGCAGTTAAACGAAATTAAAAGTTCAGTGAATCAAAAGTATGAAAACTACGTCAATTAATAATATTATCAATATGAAACGTGAAACGTCTTATATTTACTAAGTAATACAAAGAGTGAGCGAGCAAAGAACAAAAGAAATAACGGCGATGCGAGAGGCAGACAATCATCTCGCCGAATTTCCAAGATAGCGAACATCATAAAAAGTTGATAACAGTTTATTTAGTGGGGCAATTCCTCCTCGTTTTCAGCAAAATAAATCGGCGACTAGATATGATTTACTAGCGCATCATTCCTGGTTAGGTGCGAGTTATGTTCCACGCGTTATTGCTGTTATAAATAAAAGCTATTATGTTGCAACATTTAAAGTTACAATAATTCCAAACAACCAAAGGGTTTCATCAAAGACAATGACGTCCGTTTGGTGCAACGGTGCAACTGTTTTTGGCACCGACGGTCCTGGGTTCGAGTCCTGAGAGGCGCAGATGTTTGTATGATGAATACTAGCATTTTTATGTGAGTCGTGGGTATTTATATACAATTTTCTATGAATATTCCGTATCTATGTATCATATATGTATATTTATCCTTTACCCTGGTATCCATAACAAAATTCTTACAATGCTTACTTTGGGCTAGGCTAATTGGCGTGTATTTAAAAAAAATATTAAAAATAAGTTAGATTCCCTTACAGATACACAAACTGTTGTTATGATTTGATATTTATCAGATAATTGAGCACAACACAAAAATATTAATAATATATCAACTTTAAATTTTAAACTATGAATTAGTTTTCATCGTTTGCATTATTGTGTGAAACAAAAGTTAAATATATAGAGTAAATCTAGGTTAACAATCTTTAATCTCACACGGAAAGGTGCATACTTTTTGTTCATATTTTATTCAGTGTTTATTAACTACTAACAAATAAATCTTTTTCTTTTGATAAAATTGCCCACTAATAACGTGCGTGCATTTATTTATCCTCATAAATCGTTCCAATTGACACAGGTAGGTTTTTTGTGAACCAATATTTACGGGTAATTACGAGTTAGAACAAAAAACGGTTCAAAAATTTAAAAGTGTCCAATTACCCAAAGCTCGGTTGACTTGAAATATATTACCATACGCAGGGGACAGTCACCCTTTGTGGAGTGACATCGAGTTTTAAATTGAAATGGATCGGATTCAAGAGTCCATCTATCATGGTCTTGGCCCCACATCTAATGGTTTTTTAATAATTCGGATCGGACCGAATCATTAGAAAGAGGTGTGAAGAGTGATCGAGTATCGATTGTCCAAATATGACAGTCGATTGGCGGTTCTTGAATCAGGCATAATCGAATAATGGCGGCGAGACATGTTAATGGAAATATCAAGTCATTGTAAGTTTTCAAGTAATTTTAGATTGTCATATTCTTTAATGTTACACGCAAAATAAAAAAAATATTTATCATTTACGAGCTTATTGGGTTAAAATTAAAATAACACACAAATTGCACTTGTTTTGTTCTAGATTTAAGCAAGAAGTTAGGACGACCATTGAATAACTATTTGCATACCGTTGTTTTGTCTAACAATTTGAATTATATCATTCCTGCGTTATAAGCGGAAAGTAAGACAATAAAGGTCTGAAGACAGGAATGCGAGGGGGCTGACCGCTATAAACAACGGCTACTGTGCGCGGCCACCTTTATATTTCATGCAAATCCGACGCAGCAAGGAAACAGTTTTATGGAATAACCCTATTGCGTGATAAACGGCCGGACAACAAAGGCTCATCGGTTTCATGGTTTATCTTGTGAGATTTACTTAGTTGAATAAACATACTGTTGGCATATTTTTGTTCTTATTGTATTTAATAGTTATATTATAAAGAACGTTAAGTGAATTCAGTACTGGAATAAATGTTTTCGTACGGTCTTGTACTGACATTTCTTAGCCTTCCTAATACTCACATCTCCGTCCTAAATGATCCTGAGTCTGGGACTTTTCTATTTGTCTTTTTATATCTACACTTTATTTCCGTATCTCAAAAATACTTTTCGGTTCATATTATAAATTACTGGCTATAAAAATAAAAAAAAAATCTATATAGAAATCAGAAGAAGCAGGTTCGGATTTCTGTTAAAGAATTTATTTAATACGTTTTCGGCTTATATAATAAAAACGTTATTTGTTTACGAGTTGATTATATTATGCTTATGAATTAAATTATTTTTTTAAATTTGGCTACGTTATTACCGATTAAGAACAATCTATTTGGTATTCATATGTTCCATAAGGAATTAAAGTGATGCATCTGCATATAAAAAGTAAGAATTGATATAAAATGTTTACAAATTCACTTACGACGTACATTACAAAAACATTATAGCTCGTGATACGAAATGCTTATCAAACAACTCGTTGAACGATGCCACCATAAACGTTACAAATAACCACGAAACGCCATGTCATTAAATAATATCGCCAAGATAAGTGCAGATTAATGTGCTTTTTTATATCTATACGAGTTTTCAAACAGCCCTTGGAGCACTAAAAAGCGCGATCGAGCGATATATGCGATTCCGAATTACGATACCCGCCATATCGATTCAAAAGTATCGAAATAATTTCCCGCCAAAAGTAACTTGTGACTTTAAAACAGCAATTATTCAAGTTAGATTAGCATCTAAACGCAAGGGTGAATACACTTTTTGTTAAAAAATTGTTGTAAAGGAATATTATAACTTCAATTTGCGTTTAATTTTTCTTGAATCACTGTTTATTGTGGTTTTCAAGTAAACAAGTTTTTAACTTATTTCTTGGTGACAGAACAACGTTCGAAAGTCGATTGTGGGCCACTAATTTTTAAGTTTGAAAGATCCTTGTCAAAGAGTAGACCTCTTATAAAATAAAACAAAACAAAATGAAACAAAATTAAAAAATATGAACGCAATTATTGCGTTTAATTTATAATATAATTATTTCTTAATTTTGTTTTATTACGAATAGAAATAAAAAAGTATTAGTATTTCGTTTCCATAAATAAAACAACAATTAAAAGTTTTATTCGTACAGAAATATGCAAAAAATTAAATAAAATACATAGCAATACATAGCTGGTTCCATCTTAATCGAATGTTTAATATTTGTAAAAAACATCACTCTCAATGTTGAAGGTAGTTAACGTTCAACATTGGTGAAACGATACTACCTCATAGTAAGAGTTAAATACGTTTGTAAATTTCAATACGTCTGCCAGCGTTTCGGTGACTTAGCGGTTAGAAATCTCGCCCGGAAAGCAAAAGGCGTTTTTGTTTTTGAGAAGCGTATTTTATATTTTATAGAAATATGGTATTGTGAATACAATAAATAAAATTAAATACATTATTGGCTGTTATAATTATTCTATAGTCAGTTAATTGAATATCTTATATTTCTAATAAAAAACCACTTGGTCTTGTCTTACGCATCATCTTCTCATCTTTCACAAAATAAAGATAAGCATAATAAACATTTGTTCCTTAGTCTCGCATGTTTGTATACTTATTTTGAAGTCAGTTATTTGGTATCATTTGTACAAGAGCATATAGTTTAAGTTGATAAATTGCCTTCACTTAAAAGTAATATTTGGTGACAATCTTTACTCTGATGACTGTATGACCTCGCAGTATTATTTTTTGACTGTGATAGTAAAAGATGCATGTTGAATTTTGTAAAGCATTATATTCAGCATCGTTGAAGCCCATTTTGAAAAAAAGGGTTTTGAACTTATCCTTAATATTACTTACTTAATTGTATTTGTTACACATATTAACAAATTTTAATACATTAATATAGACCAGTGGTTGGAATTAAATCGTCATTAATTCAATTTTAAAATTTGATCATTATTATGGTTCTTTGTCGAAGATTATTATACCTTTACAATCAATGCTACTGAGATAATTTGTCTAACTTTGAAAAAAGAATTATTAACATATATTGGAAATGTTATAATAAAACAATATAGAGGAACTGCAAAACGCACGATTTCATTTGACAATAATATTTCAGATGTATGAAAAAGTTTGCCCCACCTACGTAAATAACATCGGAAGGGCAAGCATCTGTGCAGAAATCACCCGGTCACTAGAATATTGTTTTCACTATATTAGAAACGTGATCGCAATTTTTAAGAGAGAAAAAATTCCATTTCAAGAGTGAACTGACGGTGGGGTATTTGATTATACGCGGAGTGTGTATTCCGTTTTACAGTGTTATAAAGCGAACGATATTGGAGAACTTTACGATTCGATTTACATGCGATATTGAAATGTTCACTGACGAATTTAAATTTTTGATGAAATGGATCCGTCTGCACTTTAACGTAGGATATTAATTTCCAATAAAACAGATGCATTCTTAATTATACCGAATAACATGTGTGAATTAAGTTCTATTGTGACATTTGTAACAATTACTTACCTACTTATAGCCTCCTTTTCAATTTGTGTAACCTTTAGAAACTCAATGGCCTTTGTCTTTGTATCGGTGTCAATAAAGCCACAATCAGTAAAATTGATTAGGAGCCAAATCCGGGTTGTGCCGGTTACATTAACAGCGCTGTCAGCATCCAGATGATCGGCCAGGGCTGCCTTGAACTCGGTCCTGTCCCGCGCAGATATCAGCCATTTACCATTAAATTGCTATTGCTTCAATTCTAGTTGGTAATAAGAGATAGGAAATGTATTGAGGGTGCCAATGCAAGTAACTTATACTTTCATTTGCAATTCTTTAATAAGGCGTCAGCTGGTGTACTATTAAAATAAGCAAAAGAGATATGTTTTCGTATAAGCATGATAATCGATTAGATGAATAGTAAATTTATTGCTACAATTTTTTTTAATTTATTGTAAATTAGTTTAAGTGAGGAGCTACACTTAATATTAAGTAACATAATAATATTTTAATATTTATTACTTTTTTGTTATTGTACTCTGTGAAGAATATTAATGCAAATTCCTATGGCTTGTTTATAATTCACAAGTATAAGAATTTGCACTTACAATTAACATGTGAAAGTGATATTTTTATTTTAATAATATAAATACGACATAATATTAACGTCTCGTAAATTCGTCGAAGACACTGTTTTCGGGCCACATATCCGGCCGTCATCTCGTGAACTAGTGATGTGTGCGCGGTTGCTTGTCCCCACAGGAAATTAACGCCTGATATCAAGAACGAACCTACTTCGCTATTGTCTAAGGTGTTCTCGGGCACAAAAATAATAATAATAATATAGTGTAGATTCTAAGGTTTGACTATTGTTTTATTAACAAAGTGAGCAAAAGCAATTTAAGGCTGCAGATATATTTTATATAAGTCAACAACGGGAACGTACGCGTTTACAATAAATAGAACAAAAACAAAAGCTTTTGCTTACACAGGATTGATTTTGTATTGTTTTCTAAAAATAAAATTATTGTTATAGTGCACGTTTATTTTAAAATTATGAAACAGTTAAATAAAAAAAAAAAATGTCGAACAGGTTGTTGGTAACAAAAGTGTTTTGAAGCGATTGTCACTTTATATATAAAACAAACAAATCTCGTCTCTAATTGTTTATAATTATAATACTTATTTGGATGCTAGTATACCGTTAATATCATTTGGCGACCATTGCTCCAGTAGCGATCCTGTCTTTCGCACTGACAGATGTAAGAGTGATGAATTCACGAGTATTGGTACCTGAGAAATGGGTATTTGTATATGTTTCTATGAATATTACATATCTCTGTATCATATACATATGTATGTCTAACGGTATCCTAGAATCTATAATACAAGCCTAAATATCTTTGAGCTAGGCTAATTGGTGCAAATGTAAGATGTGTTCTAAAATCCCAGAAAAAAATAACGGAAAAATAATTTTGGATCTAAGTACATGTTGTGTATAGTTATATTAAGTAAGAGATAGTATTACGTAGTATTTATTTACTATGTTATAGTAGCAATATAATAATTTGCAACGTAGTCCAAACTTAAGACAAATTAGGGTTGATTATGTTGTTGGCCGAAATGTAATCAATATTGTAACGGATTGTTTGTCTGAAGTTTGCTTGTTTTGTGTTAGTTTCTCCAGATAACTGTTGATTAAGGGGTGTTTATATTAATCCTGGTTAAATAAAGTTTAGTAATTGATACTGATTGATAATAATTAATTTGTGTGGTCCCTTGTTTGTAATACATCCGTTTTATTTTTTTTTTAAGATACCTTTTAGTTTCGACATTTTGACCTTTTCTTCTGCATTTTTTTACAATATTTTGAGATTAAAATACTATATACGTGTATTTTCATAATATTTTTACTCTTACATTTAATCATAAACTTTTTTTAGATGCATGCCGATCACACTGTAGAAAAACCCTTCACGACACTTAAGGTGATGGCACGACACACGACACTTCACTGAAATAAAAGGCGATAAATGTTACTGAAGATAATCACCAAACATGGCAGCATTTTTGAGTCATGGTCTTTTACTGAGATTTTTAGAGAAGGGTTCCATCCAGTAGTAAAAGTATAATTATTGTCATCGGTGCCATTCTGTTCGGCTCAAGACGGCTTTACTAAAGTAGTATCTTTCCGTGGAGCCCTACAGATATGCGAAACAGCTATTCCGTATTGTCCCCTCATCCTTATATATTATATGGCACATAATCCTTTCTTTGGGAAAAATGCACGAAGACAAAATATAGTACAGAGGCCAAGGTTCCGCTGTCTCTACGAATGCAGCGAGACGGTGGCGGGTGGAACGGAAGTCGTTGCGAGTTCCGTTCGCTCTCTTGTTTCGCAGGAAATTCCGACTCGGCTCCGTTCCGATGAAAGAAATACTTTGCCGAGTTGTTTGCGGCTTCTTTATTGGTCTTCAGACGCGATGTAACTTTGTTGTCGGACAAATTAAATGTTTCCGAATTTTGAGCTAGGTTTGAAAATAGAAAAAAGAAAGATCTTTATTGCATATAAAGATCTTTCTTTTTTCTATTTTCAAAGTAAGTAAGAAAACTGTTTGTAATTTTTTGTTATTGATGATTTCCATTAAAATATTTTTAGATAGCAGTACGTTATAATTAAATTTTATTATTCAAATAATAGAAGTAATGCGGTATAATCTACACTAATATTATAAAGAGGAAAGATTTGTATTTTTGTACGTTCGCAATGAATAAACTCCAAACTATTAAGCCGATTGCAAAAATTATTTCACCATTGGAAAGCTTCACGCCAAAGACATTCTCGCTGAGTAACATAGGCTATATTTAATGCTAGAAAAATTTTGTCCATTCGTGCCAAGCCAGACGGGCCGCTAGTATGATAATAATATTAACCACTTAATTTAGTTACTCAATATGTGATATAAAATAATCTTACGATTTAAATAACACAACTGTTATTTAGCCTTTCATAATTAGACTATATTAAAAATTAAAGCAGAAAAATAGTTATCACTTAATCTGGTCTATTTTCGTATTCCAATTTCCTATTAAACAACGTAGTTTTATCATATCATTAAACTTTGATGAATAAGTATTCTGCTGCAAGTGATCAATAGTAAATTAAAATAGTTTATTGAATAACGTACAGGCGAAGATAAATCAAGTTATATGCTTTGACATTTAAACCATTGTAATCAACATTATTTTATTTTTAGAGTGCAAAACTTGATGTGTTGTCGAGCAATATAGACGAATTATAAGTTGCAAGCTAAAAGAAATTAGGCTAATAATAATTCTCTTTGGAATTTGAAGAATATCCTTAAATATCTTAAGAATATTTCCCTAACTCTGCTCTTGAAAAGTATAGGTACATACGTACATATAGCGGAGGCCTTATCTTCAGACAATGGCCGGCAGGGCTTGTTACAAACTAAGCTTGATTTAATTTTAAAGCGGCCCGCCGCGCCGGATAGCCGGTAGCCTTAATAAATCTGATACTTACCAACGTCCGGGGTTCGGTTCCCGAGGGCGGGCGCGAATTAACTTGTTCGCTTTACACTGACCGAACGGAAGTTTCGTGAACTTTGCACTGTCAAGAATTAGGTGGGGAAAGGAAAATAGCTATTATAAATAAGTGTAGCGTCTAAGTTGTTACTTATTTAGGATATGTATATCTTTGTATGTTAGAATTTGAGTGGGAGCAACGTTACTATTGTTACTTATTATGTGGGCGATGATTTTTTTATATTAGTGGTCGCCCATTGGAAAAAAATTGGCTATAATTTATTTAATTTGTAAATATTAACTATTGCCAAAAAATGCATATAAACTTAGTGTAAGATAGTTGATTTACCTATGTTTTTCAAAAAAATATAAAATTTTTATATTTTTTTATTGAAATTAAGAATACTTTTTATATAACTTCATTTGAAACTGCATCAAATTTCAACTTCGGGAGTAACCATACCAAATGGTGAATTCTATTTGCGAATGTTTTAAAAAATCATAGACAAAATATTGGTCATAGACTACGATTATGACATTTAATACGTGTTTATTCAGTAATAACATATTAATTTCTTCATAGACTTTTTGGCAGGAGCGGGAAGAATTTTGTTTCTCTTGTCAAAGTTTGTGTTGTGGATATTAGTGCGTAATAATGGTGGATTATTAAACACTAAGTGTTTGTGAACAAGAGTATTGGCAAGTGTAACAAAGCAGCGGAAGCTGCTTTTTCCTGCTCTCTCAAGAAGTCCTCGGGGAGGTTTCAGTAAAACCCCACACATTTACTGAAACCTAGGGGTAGGGAAAGGGATATTCCCCTGTTCATTCATCATCATGAAATTAAGAAAAGAAATTACTTAAGAATTAAATGATTTATACTTACTTGCCACTGGCTAAATGCACAAACTCTACAGAGTTTGACCATAAGCAAATAAAATATAGGCATGTGTTATACAAGCGGTAGGTGTGTAAAATTTTGATATTATTTTTAAATATTTCTAATGCATTTTATATAAAAATATAAACTTTTTTATATTCCTTGTCTATGTAAATGTTAACTGTGCCAAATTTCATTTTCTTAAAAAGGGGTACAAATATTTTGCTTCACTTATTATGATATATGAGAATATAAAATAAGTATTTCAAATTCAAGTCAGTCTAGTCATGAGAAATTTATTTTATTCGACACAGTTTTCATACATTTCAGTTTTTACGATTTCTGCTTTAAAAACTGCTTTAATAAGAAGGACTCAGATGGCCATTTAATCCAAGATATCCTTATATCGCTTCACTGTAATCTCTCCCCAGTTTGCATACCATAATTTTAGTTCAGCAATCACCTGGACCGAGTGAAATTCTTGCTGTCTAACTTAGTCGAAGTATCAGACGGCTGCAGTAACAGATTCGAGAGCACTCTGCCCCCTGGCATTGCTGGGTTGCTCCAATCCAATTAATCATAGTTCGGATTAGTTCGCTTTGACGGACCGAACTCACGTCTTTGCCTGATCAAGTTAACCTCATTTAAAATTTGTATTTAATTAATAGTACATAATATAGATTGGAATACTTGGATATTGCATTTGTGAATAGTGGGTGGATTATTTCAAAATTCGTTCACAAAAACGATTCACTGAGTGCTCTCATTTTTGTTATGCGAAGGGAAGTTTTTAATATATCAAAAAAATAGCCTGAAGTTTATTTTCGGATCATTATGGACAATCGCTGGATTCAAGTAAATATTATGTGTATCTGCAATGATGAAGGAACTTTGAATATGATCTAAACGAAGTTCACACACACAATATTTTGAAGTTTCGTTGCATAGCTAGAAAATATTATGTCGTTACATTATATACTGATACTCGCACAGCTATAAATTCTCGTTTTCCAAACAAGCAATGTTGAAACACATTTTGTAGAAAAACTTTTCTCTTATGAGTTTTAATAAGTTCGATAAGGGGAATATTTGTTTTCCATCTGTTGGAAAAATTTTTGTCTGCATTCTGTCATCGAGCTGAAGGTCAGGTTACGTTTTTGGTCGAATTTAGTAAGATTAAAAATTATAATATTATTTTTTGTGTTTTGTTGTAATAAATAATTTTTATATTGTAACATTTAGTTTTTAATAAAACTGATTACTTAAACAAAAATAATAACTACTATTAATCACCAAAATATACTTTCTCTGGTCGTAAAAACTTACTTACCTACTTGTGCGTCAAATTGGGCGTGTACGTTAAGTTGATCACGGAATCGGTGCTAAAAATTGGCGGAAAAATTGGTTAAAAAGACGGTGGCTTACTAAACTTTCGTTGCAATCAATCGACTTTCTTTTGAGATTTTGCACCAATAACGCATGCCAACTGATTTTTGTTGATATAGCGAACCTGAGATCGTTGTTTGCTGGTGTACGCAAAAGCGCTATCGTTGTACCAAACTGTCACCAAAAAATTATAAAATGAGATTACCGTAATTGAAAAGTAAAGTATATTCTATATGATAAATTATTTCAATAGAAAAATACTAGAAAAATCGACTCGTCTCACAAGCGAATGCTCAGGCGGGAATTGAACCCGCAACCTTTGAAAGTCCGGTCCAATGCTCTCCTAAATGAGCTACCGAGCCTTGTCCCGTCGAAATTTTCTAGTACCTTTCTGGTTTTAGCGTTGTCTCATCAAATGAGAGGAACATCCTCTCGTATTCGAAAGAAACATTTTTAAAATTGTTTGGAGAATCGATTAAGATGAAACAGCCATTTAATTTTTTACTTTTATATATTTTTTCGCATTTTTAACACTATCTTATAAGATTAATTATTTTAATAGAGAAATACTACAAAAAGTCGACTCTCCAGAAAAGAGACAAAGCTGAGAATTTTGTTTCCGAATCATCGTCTTTATTTATGTTATAAGATATTTTGGCGTAGTACACGCCAGGCGTAGCGCACGTAGTACACGCTACGTTTTGTTTTGGGCTCAATAAATTGTTGTGGATGGTCCGAAATTTATAATTATAAAGGAGGAACATCAAAATTATTTAAGAACGTTTTTCAGACTAAAATAACGGACTTTCTTAATGAATGTATTACGGAGGTTGCCAGTCCCCATCTGGTCAGTTGGTCATTTAACAAGGGTCGTCGCAGTGGGAATAGTGCTTAAGTTTTTGATAGTTTGAACGGGTTCTGTATTTACTGGCGAAGTTTGAGAGGATTGCGACAGCTGGTTTCGTCTTCAGGGAGAACTGCGGTTTGCGTGTGTGGTCAGGAAGACGGGTAAGTTAATGGTATTTATAAGTAGGACGATGCTAGTAAATAATGGTTTAAAATACGTTTGTTTGTACGTAAAAGAGTTATGATTGTTATTGGTGTTAATAATATGTTATACATAATTTTTATCAACATTATTATGTGAAATTATTTTAAATTTATTAATGGAAAAGGTCTGTTTATACGGTCAAATTTTTAACAGATTGTAATAAAATTTCTCACTGTACCGAGTGTAAATCAAACTTATTAACTCGTGACAAAATGCGTTTTATTTTAATCGTTGTCAAAATTGTGAAGTTTACACATTTATTTCTTACACTTTTGCATGTTAACTAATTAATATTAAATTTTAATGGATCACTAAATGGGCAAGAAAGTATAGTACAAATAAACTTGTTAATGAAATAAAATATTATAACATACAAAAATATTATATTTTATACATTCACACCAATTAGTCTGGCCCAAAGTAAACTTTGTAAAGCTTGAGTTATGGATACTAAGGTTGACATAATACATATCTGATTCATAGATATTTAATATTCATAGAAATACTAGCTAACCCGGAGACGCGTTGCTGTGTTAAAAGTTAAACGAAACCTATCCTTTGACCTAAGTTGGAAAAAATCTAGCAAAATAAGCTCGTATTCATAACACAAACATCTGCCTCTTCCGGGACTCGAACCCTGTATATTTAATTATAATAAATGTTGTTACAAATCTACGTAAATGTACAGTTAATAATTTTTTACACCTATTTAAACTAGAAGTATATAATTAAATCGTTTGCTGATGTAGCGTACAAAAAGCAGGAAGATTTGTAAAATTTAAAATATGTACTTACAATATATACTCTAATTAGCTAGAATTTTGTTAGTGTTTTTAGTCTATAAATAGGTATTAAACATGACTGTTAGTTAAACATGGAGTTTCTGTGCTATTATTTTGTGTGTAACTTTATCGAAAACAAAATATGTGCATTGGTAACTCAAAATGCATCTGGCATTTGTAACAGACCGTTCGAGACGACGCGACGGGCCTGAAGACGAATGGTTGGCGCGTGGTCTTTTGAAATACACAGAGCAACTAAACAAACCCAGTTACTTACAGACATGGATTGAAAGAATCTAAGCTAACATAAAACGTCGGACAGAACTCTTTCATTTAACTTCTGTCTGTTAATCTGCTTAGCCGGGTCGACTTACCTCTGATCTTAACACAACAAGGTTGAACGACGACTGTTTGGTGCATAGACGGTTTTGGGTTCGTATCCCGGAACGGGCAGATGTTTGTGTGATGAATACAAGCATTTGTACCCGAGTCATGGCTATTTATACATATTTTATAAATATTACATATCTATGTATCATATATGTATGTCTATCGGTACCCTTGTATCCATAACCGCGGCTTAGCTTGCTTACTTTGGGCTAGGCTAATTGGTGTGAATGTAAGAAATATTATTATTATTATTATAAACTAACTTAATTTCTTGTTAGAATTATTCTCTTCCACTTTGTCAAACTTAAGTTATCGAATGGTTTGAATATTGTAAATGATATATTGGCAAGACATGGGCCCGCTTAACCGATATCAAAGCGAATCTGTGTTTCCTAAAATGACCAATTCTGATTTTTCACAATTTTAAATCTCTTAGGCATGTCCAAAGTAAAATGTATAATATGTTTAAGGTCCCTCATCAAGCATCATCATCATGAAGCAATTTACTCCGATCAGATGGAACCAACGGTTCCGGCTGCATCTGCAAAGCCATTGCTCAATTATCCTTTCCGTAGCGAGATAATTTTTTCGCCATAAATCCAATGATCTGGTTGTAAATGTTGTTGACTGAATGTGCTAGCTACTGAGCGATCGAGGAAATCGTTGTCTTAATGATTACTGTTCGAAATACAGGAAGCAAATTTGACAGAGTTCACGTTGTCGTATTAATGAGTGTTTGTTTAGGTGCACTGACGCTGCGTGTCCGACTGTTGACTCGGGGACATTAGCCGTCATCGACGTGATATCGCATATCGATGATTTGTTGAATTTTAGAAACATTATTCACTTGATAATAATTATTGGGAATTGCTGTCATGTTTGAAGAGATAAATAACGAGCACGAATATCATTACAATGAAAATATTAAGTTCTCTCTGAATATATGATAAAAAGTTAAGACAATCATATGTAGAGGATAGTTTGAATTAACTACATAAAACTAGGGATTTATATATTTTTTATATTTCATATTACAAGACGTAATAAATTATTGGGTAAAATCAAGCATATTTCTTTGATATAGCTTCGAATATTTTTATGAATAACTAAATTATATAAAATTACTATAAATTATAAGTAAGGGGCTAAAAATTAAAGGTGAAACTAATAACAGTTATTTAAAATTATATTTTTCATTTAATACATCATAATATTCTTGTATTATAAAGCAACTTCGTCGGGCGGCGAGACGGTAGCGTATGGTAACGACTATTTACTTAGGCTGCGATCACACTGGGCTGATCTGTTGACTCGACATGAGACGATGCGGCACGACGTGACGTTACTTGATGATTTGTGTATGGTGTACAAAATAGGTTGTGCAACTTTTGTAGTCATAATTACTATTGGTTAATTCAGCACCGCCAAACTGCAGTGAAAGCAATATAGAGATAAAACTTTTAAAATATTTTTTTATTGAAATTAGCTATTTTTTAAGCTTTGTAAATCACAATGTTAAAGTATAAATATGTAGGTGCTTAACATTGATAGCATTTTGAAAACTTTACCTATAGAATAAGTAAATAGATACCTATTTATTTAAAAATTTTAGACAATTTATTTATTTATAATATATTTATTTATTATCAAAATATAGAGTCCCAAGTTAAGCACAGCCCCCATTATACAAACAAAATAATGGACATAATAATAAATAATCATACAAGAAACATATAAACAACCGATCATATCTCGGAAACAACTCGTCACATAAACCTATATTTTAACCCCGGAAACTTAAGGCGAACCAGCAGTCAAAATGGTGTAAAACTATTTGGTATAAATACTACTTTGCTAAATTCCCAATTCGCATGGATATTTCAGAAAAGTTAATTTTTTTGCAATTTCCTATGAAATTCCTCAAAATATGGCCTGGTTTACAGGAAACTTGAGTGTAAAAAGTATGACGTACCAAGTACCCCACGCTTTTCCTACAATAATATTAATTTTCCTGTTAATTAATTAATTTTTATATTGAACATTTATATTTTAATTGTTGTTCGGCTTACCTTATAAGAGGGATTTTTTAGTTTTTTTTTTAACTATAATTTATTTTTCGATCGATTTACTAAAGAAGCGTTGTTTTTTCATAATTTTGAATTATTTTTTGGAATTCCTTCGATGAAATTAAAATAAATAAAATCTGACATTTTGAAGTGGGTAAAATCACGTTCGAAGATTTCGATACAAATGAACATACAAACAAACAAACATAGGTATAGGTCAAGTTAATAAAAACATGTTAAAAATACAGTAAATATTGATAGCACTCTTAAGAAGGAAAACCCTAAAATGACTTATAATTTACTTATCAAATTTAAATTCCTCGATTAACATTTTCTGATTCCCTCCTATTTAAACAGAATATAAAATGAAATATATGTAAATAAGAACAATATGCTTTTCAGATTAAAATCTCCTAAAACGACATCTTTATAGAATTAAATTAATTCGTAACATTTAATTGACAAATAAAATATTATTTTAAATAAAAGTATGTTACCTTACTGAATTTATGCATAGACACGTAGTGGACAGTCGCATACAAAAAACAATCGTGTGAAAATTGTAACACAATTTGTGATCGTATGTGTAAAACCTCATAATATTAAATGAAGATTAATTTCATCAATTTTAAAAGTTAAAAAATAATAGGAAACACATAAAAAATATGCTTATTTTAATAATTTCTAATTATTTTCCATGGAAACAACCACTTCCATAGGAGTTATTCTATTGCCGGTATGAAAGGTTCATGGACTTTATTTAATATTTGTATTTGTAAATAGCAAAGTTTTAAAAACCATGTATTTGTAAAATATTTTTTTTGGAACTTAACACTCATTCAAACCAAAATATAATGAGTGAATATAAAACTAAGCTAGAACAGTTTCACTCATGCAAGTACTTCGGGTACTGAGTCAGCGACTGACCGACGGTTACAAATTCAACCAGTAGCCGCAAACGCGTGTTGTTTTAGGCCGTAGACAAACACGCGCAGCGTGACCGGTGCTAATGCCGTGTTTGCTCTAGATATTTATGGTACGCCCGTCCACTTGTGCCCACACTCCCGAATAATTAGCTCGTTATAAAACGCGCGACGTTAACTAATCGTGTTTGTCAAGCTATTTAGATCGCGACTGTACGGGTTGTAAATATGAAATGTTTGCTTTCCAGTTATACTTTTGGTAAAAGGATATTGGTGTTTTTTGCTTTGTATTTTATTGGTCTGTGAATATTTCAGTATTTTAATATTATTACTTGGTGCCCTGTTATTAGTTCTAACTTCGTTATCATGTTAGTGCAAGCGTCTCTTCTACGAAGCGTAGGTTACCTAATATTTTCAGTCTGTATTTGATAGTAGAAGTCTAAATATATATTTATGAAATGATATGATATGATTATGATACACTATTTTCTAATCCCTTCTTAGGCTAAAGAAATTTTCAATGTGTGAAAGGACATGGAACCAAGAGTTCCATAGCACGTGTTTTACGTATTTTGAACTCCTGTCTCCCATCCCTACTAATATTATAAATGCGAAAGTAACTCTGTCTGTCTGTCTGTCTGCTACGCTTACCCGCTTAAACCTCTCAACCGATTTTGATGAAATTTGGCTCAAACAATCTATAGTCCCTGAGAAAGAACATAGGCTACCTTTTATTGCGAAAAAAGGGATGAAGACGTTGAAATAAGGGGTTGAAAATTTGTATGGGATTTCTTAATTTTAAAAGATAAAACCATGAAACTTTATATTTAAGCACTTGATAAGATATAATTAAACATTTGTTCTAGCGTTTTTGAAATTTCGACCAGTGAGGGGGTGAAATAAGGGTTGAGAGTTTGTATGGGATTTTGTCATTTTTGGGGATAAAACTATGAAACTTTATATTTAGGAACTTGATAAGAAATAAAAAAACAATTTGTTGTAGCATTTTGAAATTTTTACCACTGTGGGGGTGAAATTCTACAAACGGAATTCCCGAAATTCGAACGGAACGGATCAAACACTTAAAGTAGCAGGTGTCCATTTAGAGAAAAACTGTTTTTCGCATGGCCAAACTGTACGTGGCCTGCTCGCGAGTGTCGAGTCCAAACAATCTCCACATTTTAACAAATAATAACAAAACAGCAAACGTTGTGTACAAAAATGTTTTAAATTAGGTCATTTTAAAATATTTGTGTACACAATGTGACGCTGGCCCCTGTAAAGTGTCTCTTGGACATAAGGGACCAATAAATTTTCCTAGGTACTTTCTGCCACTTAATGGAATACATAGGTACCTTATACCTACTGTAAACAGATATTTTTTATTTTTTTAAACATACCTACTCTCTTTTAATCAAATGCTATACCCAAATCTATACCGTTCTTTTAATATAATCATTAATATTCAAATTAATTTACTGTAACTGTGTAAATATTTGTTTCACGGCTAATTTTCTGAGCCGTTTGTTACAAAATTGGATATGGATAGTCTGAAATCTGAAAAAGAACATAAGTTACTTTTTATCAAAACACCACGCGGGCGAAGCCACGGGCGGAAGCTAGTACTTTATAAAGTTCCAACCATTATTATTGTTTTTGTGAAATGGGAGAAATAAATAAAATTATTATTATTAATGATATGACGCAAAAAGGACTTGCTAGTAAAAAACAAACGTAATTAAAAATGCAAGAGTTGGTTGTTAAAATTGGTCAAAACTTTTCGCTTAACATTTCCCAAAAAAGCATTTTGAGATTAAATATGTTTAACTGTCGAAAACAGATTTCAAATAAACGAAATAGGAACACCTCAATAATCCGCAGAACTTTATTCCTATTTTCGAAAAGTTATTTCTATATTTCGAATTTTATAAGTTGGTACGAAGAATGAAAAAAAATGAGTTATTTAGTCCGTAAAACGTTTTAAAAATGATTATAATCCTGATATATCTATATAAAAGATAGACTAAATAGTGACATTTTCGATTTCTCATATTTGGGATATGATGTACCCAATGTAAGTTTTTACAAGGTTATTGATTTATGATGTTTTTTATATTTAGATAATTTTTGACCTAACTGATTTAAATTTTGTGGTTTTTGGATATTCTGCACCGTTTTTTGATTTTTTTGTGGCAAAATCCTCATGACTTGTACTTTCTTACATAAAATGATTAGCCTTCAACCACTAACTTTAAATAAAAAACTTCATGTAAGTTATTTCCAATTTTTGCAAGAGCATTTGACTTTCTTGTTTACCAATAGCATGTTAATTGTGTAAAGCGATAAAAAAGGGGCATTTTTATAATTTAATATTTTCCGATCGCTCACCTCATAACTGGGCAGACGCTGAAACGGTAGACATATCGACTTTAGCGACGGGCGAGTCGATTAACGACATAACCGGATTAGAGACCGGGGGCTAAGTGACACTGCCTGCGACGTAACTGACCGCTTGTAATTAACAGCACGTATATTCTAAGGTATAAACGTTTTATCTTACGACAGTGGGTTGGACTTGGAGCATAAGTAAATGCAATAATCACTCATCATTAGAAAAAATGATTCGCGATTTTACGGAATGACTATAATGGTTAGATGAATTTAAGTTAACACAATTTGCGTTGGCGGTAGTTCAGCAACGTAGCTGAATCGGATTTGAAACTTACGTTTATTATCCTAAGCTAGTTCGTATTTCCAAATAAGCCTAGGTCCCAGTTACATTATCCGTAAAATAAACATTAGCATTAACCCAACGGTCTGGGAATCAATGAGCCTAGAGGACGGGTTTGGGCAGTTTATCTTATGAACTGAACATTGCGGTGATGAGATGAAGAATATAGAAAAAATATAACCATTAATTTACTATGAAGTCTTCATATTTATAAATTTGCATGATTAAACCGTATTATAATTGCATATATGTTTGCAGTTCGATCCTCAATCAGGCAGATGTAACTAAGGGTTTAATGACCCTTTCTAATTGGAGCCTAAGATTTGGAGGTCTTGTCTTACATATTCATAGCGGCCTCAACCTAAGGCAGGTAGATCTAATTTATTCAAGAGGCTACCGACATGCAAATTGGTAGGAGAATATCGGTCATGTAAATGTCAGATTTGAGTGAAAATTATTGCGGATTGGCTTTCCAAGAGGCATTCAGATTGTTGGGTAGCCGTGCTCTGAATAACATTAAAAAGTGACAGTAACCCGTGGAAAATTACAAAGATATATGACGATGGTGCTGGTTAGGATTATAAGTATTCCAATCGAATTAACCTTTACATATACAAAAATCCCAAGAAGACTAGTGCACAGTCTCAGTGGCAAAGTGGCGCAGCGTTTAGCCCGGCTTGCCCAATCGCGTTGTCTGATTGGTATCACACTTGAATTAATTTTTTCAATATGTTGTATGTATATAATAGCTTTTTATATTAATATAATAAAAAAAAAACTGATTTTATTACAAAGATATTTATGTCATAAATTTTCAGCAAGCAGCAAAATGACAGAAGCTGTCTTTCTGACTGACTTATCATACATTATGTTATGACAATACTTTGTGTGTTTGTTACCATACCAGGACGCGTTCCTGGTATGGTAACAAACACACAAAGTATTTTTTTTATACCAGCAATTTAATAAAAACAGAAACACGTATTGTAATAATATCTATCTCAGGTAGAAATCAAATCACATTCTTCTAACAGGACCTTACTCCCGCCTTATTATAGTTCGATACACTTTTTTTAAATATCGGAAAGCAACGGCGGACAGTTGGTTTGTCAAATCCAAGTACATAAATATTTTTTGTGATTATCATTAAAAATAAACCACAAAGTAGTTGGAAACTAGTTAGCAAAAGAGAGCGTAATATGAGACCATCAAATTTATTTTCAAATACACCATTCATACACGCCTTACATACTGCCGTCAATAGCATAGTTACAGTAAGTACGCTCTCGACGATTTCGAGAAAAACGTGCTAAAAGTTTTGGTACGAAAATATATAGGTGCTAAGGTCCCCTTTCATTTAAAGCTGTAGTCACCATGATACGATTACAAACAAATTATTTATGGAAGATTTTCGTACCAAAACTTTTACCCAATTTTTCTTGACACCGTCGAGGGCGTACTTACTGTAACTATGCTATTGACGGCAGCATAAGCGTGTGTGAAAAATAAATTTGATGGTCAGGTATGCATTAGCAAATACAACTGCTTGGGTTTTCTAATGGCTAACTACATACATATATTTTGTTTAATGATCAAATCGAATTTCTTTTAATGTTATCTTTTAACTTTCCAGTAAATAAATATAAATGAATGCTTAAAAATATTCACGCAGTTTCTTGCTACATTCTTGTGCCAAATAAAATTAAATAAACATATTTTCTATAAATTTTTATCGGTAATTTTACACTGTTTTTATGAAACCACCCCCTAACGGCTTACAACACATACATAGTGTAGATATACACATGCATTGTAAATAGCCTCTTTAGACTTTTATATATGTACTTTTGGAAAATTAGAATATTTAGAGCAAGTTAAGCCGTTAATAATGAAACGTGTTAATGTGTCTTATTCGCCTGTTTTGAAATAATTCTAATTCAAAGCACCCGAGCATAATCTTGAATTATTCAAGTTCAGTAGAAGGCGTTGGTAAGACGAACCCTCTTTTGACTTTGTTCCTTGTATGTTCATTGGGTTAATTAGTGTACAATGAAATATTCACACTTCTTAACAACTCATCCCATACTGACATTGACTGACGGCGCTCGTAGAATATGCACGACTTGTATGTCGACTACTTTGCTAGCGATTTTTATATAAAATTGAACTAAACGTAAATAAAATCAGTAATATTAATATTAAAATCCTCCACCCCATTAAATAAACTGAACTGAAAATAAACATTATTGAAATCATAGATGTAGGATTTTTTCGCCAAAATAAAAACTTAAGTTTTTATTTTTAATCATCCAACATGTTTTACCTGTCAGGTCATCTTTTAACTGATAAGAAAGGACTTGAAAAAGACTCGTTAGCTTAAACAGAAGTAGCGACATTTACATAACATTACTTAATTATTGACATGCATTACCAATACAAAGCATTTGTTAGTTGTAGATCTCATTTAAGGGCCCTGTCAGAATAACAGCGCCTCTGTGTTCGTTCTTTCCATCTCCGAACGACGCAGAGGCTTTAATGCTGAGACAGGGTCCTTCTTGGCCTCAGACACCATTTTTGTATTTATTTTTTAATTTTCTTTTTACTATTCGATATGTATCTTTCTTTTTTAGGCTGTTACTCCTTTTAATTATGTACATGTTGTTGTTGTTTTGTTATTTTGTTATTGTGTGTTTGATTCCCAAATAAATGTATTTTCTTTCTTTCTTTCTTTCTGTCATTTCAAGTGAACTTTTGTATGTTCTAATGAGAAAGATCTTTCCACCAGAAGGTTTAGATACCTAGGAATAACCTAAGAATTTTATAATATTTTACTATTTTTTCTTTTTTCTTTCGTAAGACATACACTTTGATTTTAATGTTAATCAAATGAGTTTTGCATCGAAACACTTCATATCTTTATTAGTCATAGCATTTTTTTTTATTGCGATATAACCCACTGAATGGGACAGAATTGAAGCATCCCTGACAAAAGTTTTGTAAAAGCTGATGGAGTGCCGCTTCTGACTTCACGGCAACGGGTTGAACGGCGCGCATGATGTTATCCAAATAAAATAACCATAAGTTTGAAAACTGCCTAACCCATTCCTTCTCACTTTGTAGTCACATAACGACGAAAAAAGGTATTTCAGTATATTCGGTACATTATTCATAAAAAATATACTTACAGTTTTCGTTATTTCAGCACTTAACTGCTACTTATGTCCATCTTAGCACTAAAGCAATGTTAATTCTATCTTAGTATAATGTTATCTGTTGATGTTTATTCCTATTCCATTATATCTTTTAATGCACTTATTTCCCCTTTATCCTTATTTGAACTTAATTCTTTTCCCAAGTTTGCCGGGAAGAGATTGCTATTAAGAGGACCTTTATCGATCGATATCTGATTAGAGAGGATTACATGTTTTTTAGCCTTTACCAGCAACCAAGCTTTATCTATATTTGATTAAGCTACGTTTCAAAATCATGAGAAGTAAACTCTATGCCTATAATTAGAGAGCCTTATTAAGCAATAATAACCTCCTCATTGAACCTTCTCTTTTGTGGTTTGTTCTTCTTTGTAATTGGTTTTGTAATATGTGCGATAAAGTATATTATAATTATTATTACAAGTGGTCGTTCATTGTTAAAAATTCCGTAATGCATTTAATTTTTAAATTTGAATGTATATAAGGCTTTTCCCATAATCTATGCTTCTATATTAAAGCTACACAATTATTTTTCTTATCTTTTTGAAACAAATTATATGAAATTCAAATAAATAAATGAAACCGGAAAATTAAGAATAAAGAATGCCCTTTTAAAATAAGGTTAGCTTTCGTGGTAACCATAGCAAAAGACGACTTTTTTAAAACAATTATTATTCTAAACATTTTTTACTTTTTGTTGAAGGTTCATTTAAAACAAGTCCATCATATTGGGATTTCAAATACTCAATTGGACATAAGGTAAGAACATTACTTTACTCTTAGGACGGCATGAAGTGAATACAATCCTGTCATAGGCAAGATATAAGTAATAAACTTCGATTATCACATTAACACGTCTGAGTATTTCTTTTTAGTTTAACCACAGACTTTACAGAGTTTAATCATAAACAGAACGGTAGTTTATGTAATGTTTATTTTGATTAATTTATTGCTAATGCATATTATATAAAAAAAATATTTTTCCGCCCTCCTTCTCCATATAATCTTTAACCAGTGGTCAAATTTCATACTTGTAGTTTACTTAAAAAGGGGCATAAGCTTCACGTATTAATGTAAAGATTATTTTCTAGTAAATTTTTTTAGACCAAAGCGATGCTCATAATAGTAGTACGAAATAATTTAATACGTGTCTTAGCTGATACTGCCAATAGTAAGTCGCGTTTGACAAGCCACTAAGTTTTGATAGTTAAACGTAGCCCGGAGGCCGTAAACACCGCAATTTAACATGTTAAAAGCATACTGTTATCTTATGCTAAAGAAGATTTGCTGGAACAACAACCGCTTATCTTGAAGGAGGTACGAGAGCATCCCACCCCAGGGACGGCCGACGGCTAAATGAGATACCACTTAAGCAATTATCCAGTAGGCAATGTATCTGTGATATACTGGAGGGCTGGGTTGAAGATTTTCGCGGCAACATGCAAGGCATGGCAGGTTTTTCATTTGCAGAGAAAGTAATAAAGTATAAATGCCTTATGTAATAGCAACTAGTGTATCATTTACATTACATATGCGTGTTGTATCTTTTTAATATTTAAATCCAAAAAAAAATATGAAAATAAAATTTGAGGTTTTGGAACATAAAGATAACAATGTAAATAATAATAAAAATATTTCCCACAATCACACCAATTAGCCTAGCCCAAAATAAGCACCTTAAGGCTTGTGTAATGGATACTAGGGTAACGGATAGACATACTTATACGATACATAGATATGTAATATTCATAGAAATATATTAACTTTTTGAACAAACTTAGTAATGGTAATCGTTGGTTTACATTACAGATTCTTTTACTGTTTAACATGAAACGTAGTTTCATTGAATGGTTGGTGTCCGGTAGAGTAAAATAAGCACTAACCCTTTACATAAAAGGGTGTCGTAAAAGGCGACTAAATATACTGGAGGACTAATTACCACACACCTCCCGTAGATCACAAAATATTAGTAGGTTTTTCCCACTTATATCTATCACTACGATCTTTATCCTGCTAAGCGTAGATATTATATCAAAGTCCCCTCATTTTTTTAGAGGGAGGGGAGATGATGACACAAATGTGTGTCAAATATTTGTTTGAGCGGCCACCATTGCATTTACTATAAATCATAAAAAACATATTAGAATCTCTTTTCGTGTTTGTAACAGTAATCGTGTAGGTAGTTTTGTCGTATCCCTATTCAGTTCATGTAACCGAATTCAGTTCCTTATGACATATGATGTGAATTCATTAGTTCAGTGTAACCAGATGGAATGGCATGCTTTGTATCGAGTACCTCTTATGTACAATTTACTGCCAAGCACGTGATAGACGAGTCATATGTGAATCAATCTTTGTGCCCTTGTAATAAGTGCTATTTAAAACAATTGCTACTGTGATTTTGTAAACTCTGAATTGCTGTTACTCCGCAGGCATTTGGACTGAGAAATGCAGTCTGTCAGTACTCGTCTTTCCAATAAATGTCTGGTATATAATAGATTTAAAATATTTTATATTAATTTTCATTATTACGCTTTTGTTGCCGATTTTTATTTGGGTGAGTTGCCAGGTGGCATATTGACTGCTTGGATAAGCAATATTCTATCACATTTTATCCAGTTGGCAGCATACTCATTGGCGTTTATAGCTAATTTATGCTATTTCAATAAAGACCAATTTATTATTGGAGTGAATAGCTGGATGTGCTGCCGACCGTACATAGAAGTTGAAGATTGCTCCCAACAAACAAATATGAGACTCTATTTAATACTTACGCTGCTAAACAGATATTTGACTAATGCATAATAACATACTTCTTCTATAAATCTCGACTCATATAGGATTAAACTTGAATAACGTAAATTCTAATTATAGAGTGAATACTCCCCGTCAAAATTCCTCGCAAATATGAGCACAAAGCGGTTTCAAATACTTTCCAGTTGTCGAGAACAAGCAGCTGATGGAGTTAGAAAGCTGAAACTTTATACAGCGCGATTGTTTAGAATCAACTCCGCAGCTCAAAGGGGAACTTTCAAGTGGCCTATTATGGGGCCGTTTGACGATGAACGTCTGTAGCAATTACACTGAAATAAACCTCAGGTAACTTTTTAGAAATAGGTTTTATTATTTGAAAACGAAAAAAAATCTTATTTACTTACATATTGATTTTATTTAATTAGTGGTTTAGCCTATGATTAAGGATTCGTGTTCTTTAGATTTTTGTCATTTTTATTTCTTCAAAAACTACTTTTATAATAAAGATTATCTTCTGTAATTGACGTAAAATCAAGTATAAATCTAATATTGGCGTTTACGATTAAAATAGTTTTTTATATGTCGCTAAATTTATTAATTGTTATTTAAACAAATAAGTACATTATCTTTGACATAACCAAACTCCTTTGTGCATTATATAGTATATTTAAATGAATATAAAAAATGATCACATCTTGAAATTCTTTTTTTTTCAATGTTTAAAATCGAGTTCGCATGGTATCTAAATCACAAGTACAACGCCACTAGACTCGGAGGGCCCGCAATTAATTCCTGATTGATTCACAAAGCTAGTTGGAATTCCCACCCTCCCCCACTCACCTGCTGCCCCCACGTGAGGATCAGACAAAGATACGAAGTTAACGTCAGCTAAGGTTTGGTGTACAAAATTTATGTCAAACTTTGCTTCCAAATTGGGAGGATTTACTATGCTGAATCGTTTTCTTTAGGGGCACCATGTTTTTTGTTCTTATTTAGCGTAAAACACGAAATCAATTGTTAAGAACGCGAAAGAATAATGACAATATGAACATAATAATTTGAGTTATTTTTTATTCTTCGAGGATTTCACTTTGATTATTATTAATAAAAATATATTTTCAATTAAAAATCATCAAATATCAAAATAGTTCGGTTTCATAATAGCAACACAACTTATGTATGTATATAAATGTACGTATATGTTACAACAGCACACAAAACTGACGAAATTTCATATTTGAAACCGCATGTTTTATTGATTAAGTAAAAAATATAACAAAAAATAAAAGACTATTTATTTTAATTTTTTTCAAAAAACGCACTCATTGTATATTTAAAATGACTAATTTAATTTTTTTTTAAGTTTTAGAAAGAGTTACGAAATATATTCATTATTTGTTTTTTTTGCAACGGCATTTTATATTCGTATAAAGATTTTATGAATTGAATAAATCTGTTTCTAACATCGATTAATGTTACAATGGTATCACTATTTTGCAAAGGGATGTTCGTGTTCGCCATTGTAAGGAAGCACTCTCGAAAGTGACGTGCTGGTGAAGGCGGTACAACTGCTAAGATATTCCGAGACGCAGCGAATGTTCGCGGCCGCCGCTCTATAATGCATGAGTTTCTATTTTGTGAAGACTCTCATCCTCACATGCTTCCAATATTAATTAACTGAAAAATAAGTATTACTCCAAATCAACAAATAATAACTCGGTTTTGTGTGAAAAATAAAAAAGTCTTTAATTGTTTATTTTTTATCTTTTTAGTTAAACTAAATGCGTGTGCAATAATAAAAAGAGAAATCTTGTTTTTTACGTTATGCCAGTATTTTAAAAATTAAACATTTATGAATAATAATCACGATGACTCGTGTTGGCACTGACCTTTTTACGTTTCGAATCATTCATTTTATTCTTAAATAGTTACAGGATTTAATCATTTCATTAATCAAGGAATAGAGCAGTGCAGTCATGAAGGTTATACAATAGAGTTCTAATTTTGAATAGATTTGAATAAGTGAGACTAATAACTATACTAAGTACGAATTATGTGTTTTGTGATTACGCATGTCCTATTTCTCGTACTGTATTTCTACCCATAGGAGCATTAATATGCTGATGATGATATTAATATGATGAGATGAGACTATAGTTATAGCTATAGTTATATGAATATTAATATAGTGTTTATGTGTAGTAACTTTACTATTACATTATTATATTTTTAAATTTTTTAGCATTTGATTACAATTTTTTTTCATTATCATCATTCACGATTCCGACGGGACTTGAACACTCAACCTCTCCTTATCGAAATTATCTATGTTACCAACAATATCAAATATTATTTAGTTTTACTGCTACATTTTTTATCTAAAGAAGATTTCAGTAGACAAAATCCAATTTGTTTTGGAATCAAGTGGGAGTCTTATCCACAAATTCTCCCTATCCGGGTGATTAATATATTATATTTAAATCCTGTATGTATATAATAATCAGAATTCCTTTTCATTACCTAAAATGTGTTTTCTTATTTACGCTTTTATGTTCCACAACTTTTAACCAAGAACATTACAGCGATATCTCAAAGAAGCCTCTCAGTTAGCTTTAAACGGAGTTATCCCTTCAGCGCCGAGCTTTCGTCCAGGCATATTTTATTACAGTAAGCATGTCGGATTAACTTCGTTACTTCGTTTTAACTGGATCCAATTTTAACGGCTCCCGTGTTAGCTAATGTGATGTTACCTAGTTAGGTTTTAGATTGGAGAATCTATTTTATTTTAAGGTTAAAAAATAAAACAAGAAAAGAAGCTAAATTTCAATTGGAGCTCTCTTCAATGCTATTTTGGAAAGTCTTAAGTGGCAATATAATGCTTTTCAATGGTAAAAATTATTTATTTCTGTAAACATTATTAAAAATTACAACTTCCGCAGCGGTAACTCTACGATTTGTTACTGGCGCGTGGAAATAACATTTGTATGATAAACCTTAAAACTAACAAAATAAGATCTGAATTTCAAATCATAACTAAAACACGTTTGCATATTTCAAAACTTTCACCTGTAATAATGTTATTTTCAAACGTCTAAGTTAGTTACATTATCCACGTTTCAGCTTAACAAAAATGTAATATAAGTCAACCAGACCGTGTAACGGCAAAAAATTGTCATCCGGTACTATATTCATGTACACAGGTACTTGAAAAAGTACAGTTTTGTGTAAATGAGGCGAGTAGGAGCACGCATATGGCGGGAGGAAGCAACGGGCATAAATCTACGTGACGGTGGCGCCGCGGCCGGAAGAGGAAGCTCCGGCGTCGTTTGCCGCATTGTGTTATCGGCCGTCGGGCCGCATGGACGTCTCTTTGTGAATGCCACTTTATAGCGACCGCTATTCAAAAGATACGACCGTATCGTACCTTGAGCGCTTTTGTCACGCCACCTTTGCTATCTGTTAGATATGTTTAGAAGTTGCCTCTTCAAAATTTGGTCGTTGAAAGATTATTTTAGGGAATATACATAGCTGTTTCCCAATATACTCTTTTTTTAAACTTGATAGTTTTTGAACAACTTGAGTGGTTGACGCCTATTGTTGATAAAATAGCTTAAACACTTTTTGTTTACAATTATCGCACTGATGTGGTAAAATAACGTCTTTTTTTAAAACGAATTAACTGATTACCATTAGCAAAGCAAAAATAAATTCATAATAATTTAAGTCTTTTAATACTTTTCATTAACTGTAAAAAAGGCGAATTTTACAAAAAGATATCATGCACTACTTTCCCAATAACTGCCTTTATGTCGCAATTAAGAACGTGGAAGCCTAATTTCGCCGTGTACTTAGTATTTCGTTACAAAAGATCTTCGTATGTATATATCAAATTAGCATTATTTTGTACCATATCGCTAGCAATCTTATTATATGTACTCGTATTAACATTTCTTTTGGGAACGTAATTGCGTCAAAACGTTCGACTGTCAGTTTTAATACTCAAATCGTGCCACCCGCCCACAAATAGTGCGTTATCTGCGACATCGAGAATCGGTCGTTGCCCAGCTGCGGGCTATTTGCATAAGCGTTTATCGCTTCAGGTTTTATTTCGTTTTTGTTTGGGGATTGCAAATTTTAATTGTCAGAAATCCTTACAATTGGATATTGAATTTGATGATAGCATTTATTTAGATTAATAATAAGGAACATTCTAAAGGGACGTATTTATTTTTAGCGTGATATAATGTATCAACACAATGAAATCAATTATTTCATAACAAATTGCGCTAAATTATGTTTTTTTATAATATGATTTATTTTAAGCTTTCAGGGGTTGAGAAAGGTTAAAACCCAGAAAATCTTGGTTTCATGACCTAAATAGTTTAATTTTTTCCTAAAGTCACGGTTTGCGAAGAAGTTGCTGACAAATATTCCGTAGGCTTTCAGCATGTATTGTCCAATTTTGATCATGCATAATCTTAACATGTTTTACATTAGCGCACCTGCTCCATAGTCAGTGACATGACTGATAATGTCATGCTTTGAATATGACTTCTGAAAAAGATTTAAACATGGCTATGCATTAAAAACAGGTAAAATTTGTTTCAATTCCTAATATCCATTAAGTGAATTCGCTTTGTAGCAATAGCACAATCATTTGGTGGGATATTTTTCAATGAATGCGTTGTGTCGCCCCTTCTGCCACTAACCGCACGCAACTGTAAAAGCCCGCTGAAACGATTTGGCCGCAATAACAACCGTGTACGCTCTATGGGATTGACAGAATCACGTATAGTAATGTCTACCTTGATTCAATATCACTAAGTAAAAGTTATTGAATATTTTGTTTATTTATTTCACTAGCTATTGAAACACTGATACATTAACAATATTATAGTATAGGATGTTGGAGTACATATAATATAATAGCTTAAAGATTTACAATTAGACAACATTATGAAATATAAAAACAAGAAAAAACTAATACAGATAAAATAAATATTTTAATTAGGTAAGTCTGTTTTGGATCAAATACTTTCAAACAGTCATATTTTTGAACGAAATGAAATTATTACAATTATGTTGAGAAGATTCTTCTCAGGTGGTTTTCGGACCCATGTTTTACTAGCAAACTTTAACAAAACAAAAAAGAAGCCACAGTAAACTAGCGGTTATGGCATGTGCGGTTTGCCAATAATAAGTGTGTTCGAAGCCCACAAGGGGAAAGAAATTATTTTATTTACATTTTTGGTATATTGTGACTAGTCACAGTGTAACTGCATACAATACTTATTAATAATTTACTCACATCACGTTTCATTTCTACTGGTATTTATTATTACCCTTACGTGCTAAGAAATATGCACTATTTAGGTAAAAACGCTTAATAATCGTATAAAAGGCGATGGTTAAAGAATTCCTTTTATTATTTGTGTCACCTAGAACTACTTATTCATGGAATTCGTTTAAAAATGTTTTTATTTGTATTTACAGTTAGTGCCTCGCAAGTCGAGATATGTTAATTTCCGATACTTCTAGTTTGTTTTTTAAAGAGAAGTGTTTAAATAGGTTACTGTTTTAAATGAGAGAGTTCGTTGAAAGGAAATTTTCTTTTTAAGTTATTTAGTGCCTATTGAAAATTGCAACATAAAAATTATTGCAGTAGAGTCGTATTGCATTCTTCGGTACAGTTCGCGATATTCACAAACTATTGCACAGCGTGAGCTTGCCTCAATATTTATGAAGGAAAACTTTCTGCAACCGTCATCAATCACCAAGTTATAAATAAAACAATAAAAGGTAAAAACTTGGGAACTCTCGCGAGGGTCGGCTACTTCACTCTGGTGCGCAATATTGTGAGGAAAGCCCACTTATTGGAATAATATGTAGATTACAATGATATTAGAAATATTGAGAGACCATTCGAAGGGACCTGGCGAAACTTTACGGACATGAGGCAGTTACCCGTTGTTTGCTGATCATTTTTCAATATCATTGCTGGCAATATTCATTGTGCGTGTGTGTGTATGTTTTAATGTGATTTTTTCCAATGGAATGTGTGATCATTCATTATCAGCATATTATTGTCTTCATTGCTGGGGTACAGGTCGATCCTATAGATGAAAACATTGTTATTTTTATATGTTTTATGGCGTACAACATAAGAGCAGTATAAGAACATAAGAGAAAATTGTCTAACTTAGAGTGTCGTTTAATTTGAAAATTAATCTTAGGTATTAATAATTAATACCTAAGATTAATTTTCAAATTACTGAGTTACTTTGATGATTATAAGACAAATAATTTGTCTTATAATCATTAAAATAACTCAGTCGTAACGTATCAAAAAAAAAAAAAAACAACAACTCTCCTTACCTAATTAATAATTTAATTATTGGTCTTCTTAGTAGTAAATCTTGACTTGGGTCACTACAAGTCTAAGTAGAGTCTGAATAAAAATACCACAATATTTATTTTTGTTATTTCGACTACATTCATTATTAATACATACATCTAGACAAAGTCTAAAACTTTGATCACAATCGATAGCATAATTTCCTCTTTAAAAACGCAGCCACACAAACCGTACAATAGTTTCTCAAATGGATTCGGAATAACTTATTTATGTGGTACCACATAAATCATTTTCGCGAACGCCCCGCGCGATAAAAGTAGCGAATAAAGTTTCGTGTGATTCGCGCACGAGATACCACGCTGGCGAACTAACTCCGCTACCGTACTGTTTGAGGAAAGACTTTATGGATCAACATTGGCAATATATTTCGAATAAGTTGAGGTTAAAATTTTAACGGATTTTCACTGACAAATAAATCGTGACACAATCAAATAAGATTGTACTAAATTGTTTCATCGCTATCATAAAATCTCAGAATTCCATAAGTTCCTTCATTAACCGCTACTTAAATACATGTAGCATTTTTTTTACTTATCATATATTTAAAAATACCATTTTCTATCTCTCCAAACAAATCGATAAACGTTTTGTACATTTTCATATACTCTGAAGTAGAACTCTATTTTCGTTTTATTATTTTTTTAGTATAAAAATCTTTTGATAAGTAAATTATGTAGGCTGAATACTATTATTTCTTAGAATTAATTAAAATGGCTCCGATATTTCAACGCAGTTGTATTTTCCATCGTCACGAAAGAACTTACATTGGAGACTCAAAAAAGCATGGTAAAAATTTCGTTTTTATTAATACTTATGTTAAAACCCATGAAAGTTTAAAACTATTATCCCATGACTAAAAACATTACATAAAACTAATTCTGTTGAATGTCAGTCTAAAATTTAATCTGAAAACATTCAATACCGTACAGGAAAAACATTCGTGTTATAAAAAGAAAATAAAATCCACATCCATCCTAAATCTCTAGAACACAAATGAAACCGCACATTTTTTCTTGCATCATCTTCCGGCCTATATGCCAGTTGTAATGCGTTTAATATTTCATGATATCGCCCGTTCGTATCTCCTCGTCCATAAATAAGCGGCAAAAAGTGAGCGGACGCGAGGGGCGCGCGAAATCAAAGCTATCAATATGATATCAGCTCTGTTCCAATGTCTCCGTTACGAAGTGTCGAAGTTTATTTTATTTACTGTTGTGGGAGTCTCTTTATTAGTAAAATGTAAAAGGCAAAGTTACCTTTAGAATCATTAACGACTGAACTGTGTAATACTACATAGTTTGACATAATTGTAAGGATATGTGATTAGAGCGAGCAGGAGTGATGTCAAAGTTTACTTCTTAAACTAAAATGACCGAGAGATTCACTAATACAGATTTCTATTAGCTTTGTTATTGTTGGAGCGAAGTTATATTTGTTAGAATATCTCTTTCTTTCTTACTTATATATACTTTAACATCCCTTAGGGAACGTCAAACCTAAAAACATACATTTATCACATAAAATATATAGTATTTTAATGTTTGCTTAATTCTTCTCAAAGATATTATTACTTTTATTTCTTGACTTAAGCGCTAATGTTGCTATTTTATACAAAAGTGCCGAGTAAGTTTTGCCAAGCGGTACAACTGTAACTAGGAGCAATTCAGTGGTTGTTCGCATTTGAATCCGAAAGCGGTAAACGGTGAATTTATCGCGTGTTTCCGATTTAAATCGGCAAATTAACGACATTGCGGCGCGACCGCCTATATGCCGGATTTATTCGCGCCGCCCGCCCTCTGTTGCGTTAAACGCGATAACTATTGTGCCGTTTAGTTTTGGCCATTGGTTGGGAACTGATAGGAAATGATGTTGAAAGTTATTACTTTGACAAAGGAAAAATTTATAGGTTTTGTATGATTTTTTTGTTTTTTCAATTTAACTGTTAGAATTTTACAATTAATAAATTATTTCAAGAATTATTTCAACTTGTCTCAGTTATCAGGAGGGGCTCGAACACACATCTTTTATTATGCGGCCGAGTGCTCATCCAGTTAGGGTAATGAGACCTTGACTGACACATCAAATTTTTACAAGTATTTATTAAGCCGACCCTAGCGCCATCTCTTTACATTCTAGGTATAATTACCAAGACCTAACACCGAGTGAAGGTAATACTTAAGTATCGAAAAATCGATAAAGAAGAAACGGCTAAGTATTATTTTGTTTGATTTTAAGTTTTTAACGGCTAGAATTTTTTTACACCTTAGGATTTTTACCTATTATTTTTTTACTTCAAAGGTAACTAATTCACTGTTTCACTGTGTCATTATAACCTATTGAAGAAGTTCATTGCCAAGCAATCGTTAAACGGGTTATAATAGGTCCTTACATTGTAACGTTGTACTGGACACTTTGGTCTGAAATATCTCCTCCTTGGTAAAAAAAATCCAAATTAAAATTTATAAACCTATTTAGCTGATACATTTGAGTATCCGAAAACAGTCATTCGTTTGTTTTTTTTTGGCGTCACTCATATTACACAATGAAAAACCTGAAATATTGCTTAATTTATGAGTACCAGTTCTACTATGGCACCAGTGCTGCAGAAACCGTTGGAAGGAATAACGATGTGTATGGAAGTGGTGTTGCAAAAGACACAGTACGTTTTTGGTTCCAACGTTTTCGTTCAGGAAATTCAGACCATCAGAGCAAGCCCCATGGACGGCCGGAGACCAAAGTGGATAATGAAGAAGGCAGCGTTGTGGAAGCGGATCCATCCCAAATCACTTCGAGTTAGCTGCAGGCTTTGGTGTGAGTGATAAAATTGTTTTAGTGGTTTTTAAAGCAAATTGGGAAAGCAAAAAAGATTTAAAGGTCAAACACGCGTCGACTGCTGCGTTACATTGCTCAACCGACACAATAATGAAGGGATTTTAAATTGGATCTTTACATGAAAAGTGGATCCTGTACGATAGTCGAAAGCACTCGTCGCAATGGCTAAACCCTGGAGAACCAGCTAAATCCTGCCCCAAGCGAAAATTGACTTAGAAAAAGTTACTTGTGTTTGGTGGACTACTTTTTTAATTAAATAGACAGGCTCTTAACCACTATCTCGCCTGATGGTAGGCGACGATGCGCTCTAAGATGTGACGCACTTGCCTTGAAGATTCGTGATTTGAAGACCCCTCAATTGTATTTGTCAGGAAACACGTCTGTGGACCTGAGTCTTCAGGCAAAGAGTTCCACTCCTTAGCGGTACGTATCACAAAATTGGAATCAAAACGTTTAGTGTGACCGTTTGATATACATATAAAACCTAAAATGGTGTCTCCTATATGTTAAAAAAAATTGGGACGGCGGAACAAGGTTGTGCAATTCTGCTGCACACTCTTCGAAATGTATCATATAAAAAACGGATAGCCTAGCTACCTTCCGTCTATGCTCAAGGCTTTTGAGCTTTTGATGACCTTGTTGGCCCTCTTCTCAATGGACTCAAGCGTCTGGACCTGGTATTGGGCGGAACTGTCCCAAAGATTAGAACAGTACTCCATACACGATTAAACTTGCGCTTGGTAAAGGATGAGCAACTGTTCCGGCGTGAAGTACTTTCTCACCTTCGCCAGAATGCCATGTTTTTTTGAAGATACTTTGAGCCTTGCTTTCAACGAATGAGCCAAAATTTAAAGTTGGTGACAATGACATACCGAGAAGCTCCAGATGGTCAGTGATTGGCATTGATACACCGCGGAAAGTATGAGTTAAGTCGAAAGGACTCCTTTTAGCGAAGAAAATACACTCTTGGGTCGTTGACGGATTGAACTTTACCAGAGTGACAGCGCCCCATTTGGACTGTATTATGTGTGGTGACGACGTAGTATATTGTAAATGTCGTTACTTCTGTTAAGCTGACGAGTTTCTTGCGCCCATTCTTCTTGCCAGTTAAAAGACGTCCTGAAGGTGTGGTAGGTAAAAATGTTGGACGATTCAAAAAACTTTACTGGAGGGAGACTCTGTACCAGGGTCGTCTGCTTAGGTACCTCCGTCTTACCTATTTCTGCCGCAAAGCAGCAGTGCTTGCATTGCTGTGTTCCGGTTTGAAGGGTAAGATATGGCAGTGAAATTACTGGGTACAGTGACTTTACATCTTGTGTCACAAGTTGGCAACGTACACTGTGGTTCTTGTGGGGGTTGCAGTTTTGCTGCGAACCTAACAAGAGCCACATGTATTATAGGTGACTGTTACCACTTACCATCAGGTGGGCAGTTTGCTTGTTTGCCAACTTTCAGCAATAAAAAAAAAAACAAAAAAAAAAAAAACTTCATTTTTTATTGCATTTGAATAAAGTTATTTTCATTGCATTTCATTTCATCTTTAATATGCTAAAAAAGAATATAAGGTGCTAAAATTGTGTCATCTAAAATACTTTTTGGGGTAGGATATATAAAATATATCAATAAATGAAAAACAAAGAAATATATTTAAATAAAAAAACAAGGAGATTGTGAGGAAAATCTATTTATTTTTATTGTTCAGCCTTAGGATTCTTTAGTCAGTTTTTTAGAGACAGAATAACAATATTGCAGTAGTGTTTACCACAGTCATTATTTTGAATATAAATGGCGAAAAACCACCTTTTTGGAAACTTTGAAACCGGGAGGATTTGAAATTTTGGTATGCTGCTATTATAACGTTATTTTTGGTCTGTGACTGGACTTATGTGGTTTTAACAGTCATGTGTCACCGGCTTACAAAATGATTGGCTCTGAGCTCGAAAAGAATTAGAGTGAGAGATTTAAAAAAATGTAGCTTGTTTCTTCAATTTCATTGCAATTTTGGCGTAAAATATATTATCGTATAATCAAAATTTCGAAGATACATCTGTGCAAGCTGTAGACACTGTGCTTGAAGTAGATAGTTTAAAAGTCGTAGTTCTAACAGTTTTTGAGTGTGATTATTATTTTTTGGATCTTACTATGCTTTCCATATGTGACTAAAGTCTCAAACCCTTCTTTCACTGGTTTGTGATAACGGAATGCAACAACTAGAGATACGTTTTTCCGGCTCATACACAAAAATTACGCGCCGTAACAATGTTATGCTTACTCTTAAATTATAACGGATCTTATTATGAACTTCGACTGCACCAAACATGCTTTAAAATTTGACATACTTAGAATAAACTCAACTAGGAAGCTGAAGTACCACACATAATATCACATAAAACAGTTCAAAGTATTCAAAAAATATTACACACACGTAGCATGTATTGTACATGTAAACAGCAACAACGTACCTACCATGTGCAAAACTTTCTAAGCATTCAGCGAAGCCTCACGTTATCGCGCTGAGTCGTGCGTCAGTAGTTGTGAATAGGGCTCCCGTACAAGTTTCGCGACGTTTTGTGCTAAATTACCCGCCTAATTAAAGTTGAAACTTGTGTATTATTGCATTAAACGAGTACCCACTTTTCAGGGAAGTGGGGGTAAGAAATTGCGAGGTTTACGAAATTAGCCTGCGAGGCTAATTAACGCTAGCGTATATAATGACGTTACTAAGATAATTGCAGTTCAAAACATTCATTTAGATGTTTGTTTTTAAATAGCTCTACCACCAGTTAGAATTTTTTACCTTAAAATGGTTTTTTTCCGCTATATGTTTTTACCTCTACAAAAGTTTCCTAATTAGTGTCAGTTTCAGCCCCAGAACGGTAAAAACAAACGAGAAGGATCAGCTGTGCGGCAGACAGCTCATTGCGATTTACGTGCACAAATCAAACATTTGGTGCGCTGTAAATCAGGCTATCGCAGAATTTATGGCACGATTCATCGTTATAAAAACATACACGTTTGTCTAAGGATAAATTTTGTTATGAATATAAAAAAGAATTCTATGTCGTTTTGGGTTTTAAGCGTCAGAGAGAGGTTGGGCAATATAAATATATAGGATAGATATATCCATTACTAATAATAATATTGATTACACTTACATGATTTAGCCAAGTCCAAATTAAGCACTGTAAGGTTTATGTAATGGATACTAGGGTAAAGGACAAACATGATACAAAGACGTGTAATATTCACACACACACACACACACACACATACACACACACACGTACACACACACACACACACACACACGCAGCCATATATATAAACTCAAACCCAGGACCGTCAGTGCGAAAGGCAGGATCACTACTGTTGAACCACATGGCGGTCCCACCTATAATTTTACCATTTAGATTTGATACAAAAACATTTACTTATTAATAGATTTAGATAGTTATAGATGTTTTGAATTGTTCCAGCGTGCAACGAGCCCATTGTTAGAAAAAAAAAATAGATCAATTCCTCTTGCCCAGTATATTCATTTTGAACTTATTTCTGAAGTTTTATAATCTAAATCTAACTCTATTTCGCGTTAAGAAAGACAGAAAACTTTTCTTTTGACATCGATCTCAGGACAAATAACGAAGTTTATTTCTCTAAATAGAAATAAAATGGTAGAAAATTTGTTATGGGAATTAACACAAAAACAGGTTCAGCAGTTGCGGTACATATTAATATTAGGACAAGGTAAATAGTTGAAAATGATTGATTTAAACGTTAACAAATATTTCATAAAAAAAATGTGAGAACAACATAGACTTTGCCACAAGAAATATACATTTGTGCCGTTCTGCGATAGGTTTCTGTTATTTTAACAGGGCCAGGGATAATTTATTTTCATATTTTATTACTTTTTCAGTTAAATAAGAATCAACATGAAAAAATATTTTATTTTCTGATTTTTATCAACATTTAACTGCTAGTTTTTTTTTTATCGTAAATAGGAAAGCGCTTGACCGTTATCTCGCCTGATGGTAAGCGACGATGCGATCTAGGATATAACGCGCTTGCCTACAAGATACCTATTTACTCGTGACTTGACGATCCCTAAATTGTATTTATCAGGAAACGCAGAATCAGAAAAAGAGTTCCACTCTTTAGCGGTACGGATTACAAAATTGGAACCAAAACGCTTAGTGCGACTCTTTGGTATATCAGCCATATAACGGTGGCGCCTATTCGTAAGTCTGGTTGTCCGATGAACAAATGGAGACGGCGGAACAAGGCTGTGCAATTCTGCTGCAGACTCTATGTCTATACTGTCTGTCTATGTTCAAGGCTTTTCAGCTTATTATTAAAAAGATCGTCATTGCCGATAAGTTTTTATATTGAAAGCAGTTTTTGCTAGAAAAACAAATTTGGTTAAAAGAAGAAATTGCAATGCACTTAACAATTAAGATACAATTCAATGTTGATTCTTTGTTACTTGTAAGAGTATAATATATGATTTGCTAGATTATTTAGGCACACATGGCATGAGGAGGACTTTGAAAAACATCAACAGGTATATTAGGGTTTCGGATGTTTAGTTAACATAGCAGTCGCCCGAATAGACAAAAATGTGGTTAAGTAATTGCGGTTCGGGTTCTGTTTGATATGTTGGACAATATAGTAAAATTACAATATAGTAAGTTTACGTCTACCACCTGCTCTTGAATGATACCTTTACATAAACGTAATAAGATATATTCGGCTATTCATCCTAGTCTACATCGTTCAATTACAATTTCCATACTTTTTGTATTCAAAAGCGTGCACTTAATGGTTTTTTAAATATCGTGGAGAGCAGCGTGGCTTCCACACGTCGGTGAACAATGGTTGGAAAGGGGAAACATAATTTATTTTCGAGTTAAATCTTTTGTGGAAATAATATGACATTTCTATTTGAACTCCAGTGATTTATCGGTTTGTTTCGCTTTAGTGTTGCCGTCACCATTGGGTTGGTGTCGCCACAACTTGTACTGGTAAATGTCTATTACATTGTTGAAAATTTGCGTTACTATTAATAAATAAAATATATATTTATTGGTGGGTATTTTTTCAAAATTTTATTAAAAGAAAACATAATTCGATTACTTTAGATTCCTTTCATTTTTCATCAAGTAATTTTAAAGACATTGAGTACACAAAAGATTGATACACTATTTATCGAAAGTGATCCAGTAGATCTAAAAAAATTTTGACCTGCTAATTGCCTACTCGGATGGTTTGGATAAGTAAAAACAAAATTTGTTGTTGTTCGAAAACTCCTATAAGTAGATACACAAATGAGAATGATTTGATTAGTTGGGTGCAAATTTGCCAGGGTCAGTCAAGTATGTTATTAACTTTTTTCTTCCACGAAACATCCGTATTGCGATGCAGATCACTAGGTTATTCGATACAAAATGAAATACTCAACCTATTACATAAAATTGACGTCGATTTATACTATTACGAATTCTAAAGAAGTCATGACTGTACGTTAAGGATATTCCAGACACATTTGGGAACAGAGAAAGGGTACTGATATGTAAATAGGCCTTAAGATTTTTTTGAATTGTTAAATGTTTATATCTCTCTCTCTGTATGCGCATCACAGATAAATGGCAAAACAATTTTTTATGTGATTTTCACAGTTTAGTAGCTTGGGGTCCAACTTAAAATTTATGCTATGTTTTTATGTTGGATTCCTGCATATAAACAATATAAGCTGGGAGTACCTTACGTTGTGAAGGCGGCAAAGTTTAAACTGGCTAAAACTCCATGTTACTTAGGGAATTGCTACAAAGACTTTCTGTGAAAAACCGAATACCACGCTGGTGAAACTACGGGCGGGTGCCAGTATAAGTAGAATCAAAGTTAAAACACTCTTTATATGCTTCGGTTTTAACGACGCGATTTTATATTCATCATGGATTACAAATTAAATAAATAATGATTAGAAATAAAAAGCAGATTGTTCCTACTTTGTAACTATTCTGATAATTTGATTTCTGATATAATTACGTACCAGAACTTACATAAACAAAATTCAAGATTTCTAAAGTTTCGCACACAGACTTAATTTCTGATCCTAAATGCACAAGTGCCGACATTTTCAATCGAAAGTTAAATGGTAAAAGCAAGCATATTTTCCAAATAGCTTTATACGTGACAATCGCCACTCAGAGATGGGAAACATTTTTCAATTTTCGCGCAACTTCAAGCCTGATGCACATTCTCAATACAAAGCAGAACGTTAAAAACTCCATCGAGTACTTACTGCGAACGTTAATTCAAAAAGTTGTTTTCATTTAACGATCTCGTGGTAAGGGGCTTTGATACTTGGACTGGTAGAACATTTATTATAAATGCAACTCATTTAAAAAGCTATTTAAATGATTATGATTAATCTTTGAAGTCATGTAATTGAAATACGGTTTATAAATCAATCTAAACATTGATTACCTATAGTTAGCGCGCAACTTTTTCATATTTTCTGTGACTCTTGATTTTACGTTAATGTTTATCATGAGCATATCTAAAGTTAATATTCAAAATTAGTTCATAATTTGAATTATTGATTTCAGTTGATGAATTTTTACTGCGTCAAGCCTGTAAGGTGTCCATTAACTAATAAAATAACAGTTTAACAGGAATGACTGTGAAAAAATCATGGTTCATCAAATTACTTAGGTTCTAATTATAACTTATGTAAAATTGAGAATTCGTTCGATTTCTGTATTTGCACCTTTCGCACGGGTGACTCGTATAAAACACAGGCTGGGAAAAGAATTCAAAGTGGAAAAAAGTGAGCAAAAAGTGCGACAGTGGCAGGATAAAGCTAGTAGCAACAATTGCTACATTCCAACTTCGGAACGGTTTGTGACCTCTCTGCAATGTCTTTCTACATTTGTGATGCTTACATAGTTCAGATTTTTGAAGCAGTAGGCGTAGTTTTGGTATAAGTCGTAAGTAACCTAAGTGTAAAAATAGGTGTAGGCTGACCTATTTTTACAGAATTGCAGTGAATAACCCACCTTCGCACTAAACATTCTCACACGTGGGAAGGTGGGTAATTTCTTTCGCGACATTAAGACTAATTATATCTAAATCTTTAGGTATTAATATAAATACACTTGTTATAATATTGTACATCATAAGCATTTTAGCGGCTGTATTTATTAAACAACGTGGTCATTGTGAAACATCCCGAAAAAGTTGGCAAAGCTTTGGACAACTAATTCGTAGTTTCCTTTTTGGCCAAAGACTCGCCTCTGGTGCAATCTCTACAAAAAATGTTAGCATTGTTCAATTGTTATGGAGCTAATATATTACATTATCCTTTGTTCTTAGTTGAAAGGACTTTTATATACGAATAAAATTGTTTGAAAATGCTCTTAATAATTTGTGGTTTTAGAAAAACGTTTGAGAATGATTTGTTTCTTTTAACGTAATTTCTTTTTAAATAAACCGTTTGTTTTTAAAAGTCTTTACTGATGAAATAATTTTTAAGGGCTTGTCATAGGATGGGTTGTGATCGACGAAAAGTCGTTAGTCGAGATGAAAGAGACTACAACAGACGTAAGTACATTTTAATCCCTATTGAGCCTAGATGGTAGGTTATATGGCCTATTATACCTAAGGCATAGGGAATGTTTTTACCCCGCTATCAGGGTAATAACTACCTAAAATAGAAAATATTGTCAGTTAAATATTAAAACAATACAAACCTCGAAATGAAACCATCCATAAAATTGTAGGTATGAATTGTGACATTTTTTTCTCAAAGCGACCCAAAACTGCAGCCGACCGTCACGCACCCGTTCCCAAAATTAAAGGATTCCGCCCGTCCAAAACAAATACGGGGTTATTTTTTATATTTTATTTTGTTAAATAAAAAATTCCCGGGAAATGAAGCAACCGCACAGGTGGGAATTTAAATAATCTGACAGGGATTAAAAGGAGAAATATCAGCTTTTTACCGTCGTGGCCAGACGAGATTATCCACATTACGTTATGTTACATTTGTTGCCGCGCTTTTATAATTTAAATTTGCAGAAGCGGTTAATGTTTTTGAAAATGTGTTGGCTTTGAAACTCCTAGGTATTACAACATTTTCTGGGCGTATTTAAATCCTGGGTTGTCTACAAAAGAAGTTCATACAATGTCTGACTCTGTAAGTCAGTATTTATAGTTCTTACACTTCCGCGCACATTACACATTTAAATAAAACAACTTTTTTAAGGATTTTACGCATAATTTATTTTATTTTTAATCCTGACGTTTCGATTTCTTTAAACAAACAATTTGATTTATATAAAAAATTTAACAGTTAGGAATGTGAACGATTATAATATTGTGGAGGTAGTAGAAATATAAGCGACCATTGCCTAAGTCATTCTGTCATTCGGCTCCTGTAAAGCAGTCAAAACTTTAGTATTAAATATAAAATAAAATTATGCGCAAAAGACGTAAAAAAGTTGTTTATTCAAATGAGTAGTTTAATATTGAAACAGTCTAACTTTTCACATACTTACTTCTGAGATAGAGTTTTACTAGCGATTAATAAAAAAATATAACGGTAAAAGCAACCACTTGGAAAAACAAAAGATCCAAGATTAGATTTAATACCAAAATCTACCCATGTTATATAAATAAGACTGCTTTACACAAGGGAGCTTTAGCATTATCTCACCTAAAATTAAACAGCCAAGATCTGCTTGAGAGACCTCAAACCAATGCATAAATTGCGGCAGCGAGGTTAGTTAGATCTAACCAGCCGTCAAGTTGATTAATCGTTTGTTCCCCCACTTTATTAACATGGTAATGGTCCGCGAATCGCTTTCTTAGCGATACTTAATGATGCGGGATTTGTGTGATGATTGTGCAGTTCTCTGTGTAAGTCCGAAACTCGTGGCTATCTCACGTCGCTGCAATGGATACCCAGGTTAACCCTTTATAAGGAATAAATGAAATAAACCTTCAGTGAAAACAAAGTTATTTATATTCTATTATATCGTTTGTTATTAAAAAATGTTATACGATTGCTATTATCCTGGTAAATATAGTGGCAGAAACGCAGATTATAGGAAAGTGAGGATAGATAAAAATGACTTTGAAGGGATTGCACGTGTGCTTATATCATAATATGGTATTTAAGAATCTCTGTTTCATTCGAATAATTTATGACTGGCCCCCAATCGACGAACATTGCTCATGAAATGAACTAAGTGTATGACACATAGGTCATACACTTAGTTCATTTCATCACAATCATCCAATTTGATAATAGTAGGCCACCTTGGAATGGCGCTTTTATTATTATATAATTTCAAAGTGATATCGTTCAAAATGGTTGACATATTATACAATTTAAACTGACAAGGTGAATTTTTCAGCGTGAATTCCATCATAAACAGTTCAATAGCAAATCAGATATTTTTTTTTTTGTGGTAGGTTACTTGATGACGTCCTTACTCACGTAAGTTTTCACAAAAATTGACAATTCTGACGTGCAATTCGTTAATCATTAAATATCATAGTTTTCTAGTACTTAAAGCGACACGGGTTTAAGGTGGCCTAAGAATCAAATTAGTTGACTTTAAAAATGGTATAATAGATTACTTGAAGGAGATTGATGTTCGTTTCTACTTTTACGCAAATTCGAAATCCTAGTGAAGACTTCATATGTCATCATAAACTCAACTTAAAAAAATGTATGTAGTGTTTAGTTATTTCGATTTTTCCTGTAACTAACTATATTAACGTTTAGACATTTTCAAAGCCAAAATAAATTGATTCAATAATAATAATAATTTAAGAGTCCAATCCAATATATAAATTTGTAAAGTAGTTTAGTAGATGAGTTTTACTCAATAATTTTAGTCTGAGGATTATCATAAAATTCAACGAATACTAGCGATTCATTTCGAATAAGCTTGTCAGCTAATACTCCTTAATAACGCTTTCGAAACGGTAATATTTCAAAAGCTCGTCACTCAGTAAAAGGTGCTCGGGCCGCTAAAATATTTGTTCACCTATCCTTGTCCCAGAGGAGTGTTGTTCTATGAATAAAATAACAATTATAAGTGATCCGGGCCCTCCGGCGCGTGCTTAATTCCGTTTGAAACAATATTCATCTGGCGATTTACTTGTAGTACACAGAGTAGTTACGGATACCAAATAAAAAAAAACCGACGATATCTATAAAATTATAAAGCAATAGTGAATATAGAAGTGGGAGAGAGTTATTTTTTGTTAACAGTCAGTAATAATTTTAGACGGAAAGAAATAGAAAACAGTTATTTTTTATGCAAGGCTGCAAAGTTGCTGCGCTCTCGTGGTTCAATCCTAGAATCCTAATCGTAGCGAGGGCTAAAGGTACGAGATGCTAAAAACTTTGCTGCCGAGCGAAACACAATTTTACAACTCACTACATCAAGAAAAGTTTTTAGGTGCAAGAAAAACATCTTAAATAAAATGGTAAATAGATAGCTTCGTCACTGTTGAACATTTTTGATATTTATTCTATTCAATTTTAGAAAATTTCAGAACGCATCTGGAAATACTTTTCAATATGTTTCCATTCAATGTGAATTGACTAATACCAGAGATAACTTTGGCTATTATTTTTCGAGTGTGGTCCGATAGTATAAAATCTCACCCATCATAAATTTAAAATTATTATACTTAACAAATAGTACATACTAAATTATGCTTTTTTATTAATTAAGATTTATAAACTGTTTTTATGAATAAGGAACTAAAGTAAATTAATAAAACCGAAACGGAGTATTATAGTATTAATTTAAAGAAGAATAAAATGTAACTTATAAAGACTATTATGACAATTCAGAACGTACCATGTGTGTTTTTCTTTGAAAAGAAAGGTTTTAATTTCTAAACAATTTTCCACGCAATACCTTTCTATCTTTATCTTGCATTAAACTTATGACAGCGCTAAGTCTGATATAGAAAAGTTCGCCAACAAAATTTTATTTAAAGTGATATATTTGTTATTGATTTGCTGAGTTGTCTGTCCAAAGTTACAGTGTGTCACGTCCCTTACTCCTAGTGTGTGAAGTTTGTTCTAGTCGGCGTTACTCTCGTTATTTGATGTGAGATTTCGTTTTGTTGCCGAAATTTAGTTTTGATGGCGCCCGCGACTATAAGTGTGGGGAATGGGATTAGCTGCTTTCTAAAATGTCGAGTTTGGTTATTACTGTATGTAATGTTTTTCCATTATTACAAATCTAAAACTTAACTTGCGATTTTTATCGTTGTTTACTAAAAGTGAATGGTAACTTTTAGAAAACAACGATGCACAATCTTATTATAGTAATTTTCATTAGGAAGTGACTTAAGTAGTGGTTTCAATTAATAAGTAAGTTATAAAATAACATAGGCTGCATAATCGTAACCATAAATCGACGAAATTAAAAAATAAACAGCTAACAAAAGCATGTCTATACTGCGGCGGTTTCGTCGTAATGAAGCCGTACCTAATAGCTTGCGATAAGGCGTAATGTTTGCGCGCACGCCAAATAATAAGCGATCATTTGCGGAGCAGGGGTGTCATAGAGAAAAGAAATGCCCTGATACCTCTCGCTCATCCAGATAGCGGCTGGAAATTGAATAAGGTTCTATGATAGAAGAATGTAATAAAATTTATAAACCTTATTCACATTAGTGTTGCTTTCGAATGATTACCCAAAAACACCCAAGTGTTTGTTTCGATTCTTCAGATTCCATTATAGCATGCCTATGTACGTGTTAATCTTTTTTCATTCATGGTTTAACTTGTCAAAGGTCAACTTTTGTTGTTTGATATTGTGATATTGTTGCTTTATAACGCTTATTTGTGGAATAGCCTTGGAATCTAATAATAGATTCTTAGCACTATTTTCTATGATATTAAATATTAAAGAGATCCTCGGCCTTTATAATGAAGCTGACTTGTGTATTTGCGAGTTTACCAGGCAAAGTATTGAGATTTTATCCTGAATTTCAGATATTGTACCTAAAAAAATATTAACAACTCGGAATATCAAGCCCAAAAAGGAGAAACTATGTTCTAAGTTTGCACTTTGTGTTATATTAACGTTGTTCCCTCGATTGGCAGTTAACTTGTCAGATAACACAGATGGGAGCCGTCTATCGACTATCGTTTGGCAAACTCTTTATGGTTACAGCCCAATAAAATCTTCTTTAGTAAAAACAACTTTACTGCCAACGTTTTATGATTCGTTTTATGTTGAGCGGTTATTTTATTGTCATTTCTGATCATCATCTAATAATTACAGAATGAATTATCTAATTTCTTAATATGTAAGTGCCAATCAATTCAAATATGTTTGGCATAGTAATTTCTATGTAATTTACAACAGGAGTCGAATGTGTTCCCATAGGTAGCAACATTTTTGAATATAGGGGAATCCCAACAGAAGTAGAACATGAAAAAATACGATGCCTGTTACAATTAATACCTATGATTTTCGTATTTTTATGCTCTACTTACATTGTAATTCATCTTCTTGTGTCCTGTTGTCCATGTTTTAAGGTTATGTGAAACTTTTTATAAATAATAAGATGTTGCACTTGAATGTGACGCACGCAAAAGCACAAAAAAAACGCATAAGAATAGAATATATTAACTTTTTTGTTAACTCTTGCTGTTGTGTTTTGTTTTTGTTAACTAACATATTGTAAAAAAAAAATATTTTGGTGTATGTACCGTATATATATTCATATGCATGTAGTAAAAACGGTTATTGCAATATTACAAACAGACACTCTAATTTTATTTATATGCATAGATTCAAACTTATCAGGAAGTTTGTCAAGTAAGACTACAGGATTATGTACTACAGAACAGAAAAAAATGTACTATTTTAGCTTTAATGTTGTTACACAACTTATTTTAACCTAAAAATTTATTATCATCCGTTTTAAATATTTCAATGCTGAGCAGTATTACCCTGAGTAATAAGACAAACAGGGTATTCTAGCAACTATTTTGGACATAATCATACTTATACCAACAATTTACGAGTATCTTTTGCCTTGAAAGTACAAAGAAATAAATATTATTTGACAAACCATTGACTTCTTTTGTAAAAGTGCTCAAAATTATGTTGTTGTATAAATATTGCTAATTGGATCGACTAATAGCGTCTGTTTTACATAGCTATCGGCCTATCTTCTAAACACAAGCAAATTTAATGAAAGTATTTGAAATTTTTTTATGTAAAAATAATGACGTTAATTAAAGAAAAACCTATATTATTATTGATACATTAAATCATACTACACAAGAAAACTTTTATTGAGCATCGCAAGGTATGCAAATGCATGAATACTCGTATATTGGTTAGAAGTACATACTTTTGTTCATATCATAATCATCATCATCATATCAGCCGTACGACGCCCACTGCTGGACATAGGCCTCCCCCAAGGATCTCCACAACGATCGGTCCTGTGCTGCCCGCATCCAGCGTTTCATATCATAATGTCTTAAAACAATGCGCAAAAAATGATAATTTATGAAATAGTGACGTATATCAACATAACAAATCATGGTTTGCCAAATTACATTATCGAATTATTTCTTTTCAATTTACCTTAATTGTTTAAACATTATAACAAATATTTGAAATATTTTATCACTCTAATCAAAAAAAGCAAATACAGTCCTGGGGATATTGGATAAGATATAAGAGAAAAGAAAAAACAATATTTTAAAGTCGACTTTCATACGAATTAAACGTTTTAAGTTATCCGAATAAATTCCTATGTAAATCCTAAGCCTTAATGTAAAGCTTAATTTGAAATCTCAAGAAAGTAACTATCTATAATGAAATTGATTCAAATATAGATGAGAAATAATGTGCAGCTTTACTAAGTGAAATAGTCATTTTATTCATTATTTGCAGTACACCCTAAACGGGCATTTTACGTCATTTTTACGTCCCCACGCTGCCATTTAGATAAAAGAGGACCTTCATTTCCAGACGAAAGCAAATGCTTATGATATTTTTTAGCAAAAGATATTCTTTTATGTTAATAAATTATATTTTTAATAAACTTAAGTATTTTCAACATGTTTCGAGCTAATATTTATTTTGTGGTAAAAGGATATAAGACTTAAAATAAATTTTTCATTTTTTTGAGGACCATTAGTTGGGTTTTCTTACATTCTACGTATTTTGAAGTTTTTGTTTTTAATCATAATTACTGTCGATTTAACTTTGAATAACGAGATAATTCAAACTATGCAAATTCATTATCGTAAAATTAAATGAAAACAATAAGTTGGAATTGAAAGAAAGAAATTTTCATTAAATATTCATTTTAACTAAAACTGAATCACGAAGTTGGAAACGGTTGGAAAGTTCAAAATTCACTTTAAAATCCAGATTCATGTTATATATTATTAAATAGTGAACGCCGACGAAACATTGAATACGTAGGCTGTATAAAGGATTGTATATAATGTGTGTGACGTTATGCCGGGCCGGGGGAAATGAGGCGGAATCTTTCAGATAACGCACACACGCGCGTGGTACGGACCTTGTGTGGGGCGGACAGAGTAGTATTTAGACGATTTTAAGATTTTTAAGAATTCATTTTGTTTGGCATATAATATTTAACATTTTTTCCTAATTTTCGTTAATAACTATACTTAAGAACCCTCCATTCTATTTTGCGGAAATTGTTTCATTAAACGTATTGTACGCAACTTTATTATATATTGAAATAATAAATTTGATTTCTTCGTTTCATGTTATAGAGATCGTAGCGAAAGCGTAAAGCAAAACACTGAAGTTTATTACATAAAAGGTCTTTATTGTGCTTTTATCAATTGTATTATTTAACAACTTTCCAAAAGTCACTATCATATATACTTTTTTCATGTAATGTTCTTTTTCATCTAAGGTTTTATGTTTATCATGTGTTTTTTAAATCTTCAGTAGAGTTTTACCGTGTATCTTGTTTTAATAATAGTGACCTAAATATAGATTACAACTAGCATTTACCCGCGGCTTTGTTTAATAATGTAGACTACCGATTAAAAGTTATATTTTTATAGTTCGGGAACATTACTTTTTTGTAGATAAAAGGTACCGTATTTCCTTTATATACCCCTGGTAGTGTGTAACAAATTTCATAATAATCGAGTGAGTAGTTAAGGCGTCAAACTCACTTTTGTATTCATTATATTGATAAGGACGTTAAGGTTTTTGTCGTTATGTTATATATATCCTATCATTTGCGCTATGACTTGTTGTTACCATATATTAAATTTCATCGCAATCGGTCAACATGTTTTGGACTTATAAAAATACACACATATAGACAGACAGACAAAAATTAAAATTGTAGAATTGGTATCAGTGAGCCATAAATCGAATACTTATAATACAATTTGTCCAAGAAAATAAATGTACAGACAGAACCTATAGATGTATATAGTAGTATAGATTGTATAGTTGGCAGAAAGACAGTGGATCGCTGCGCCCTTGTAATGATAACTATTTATCAAAGAATGCTTGTTTTTGTATGATTTTTCCTTGATCTAAAGAAGATCAAAGCATCGTTTTTAAAATTCTGATATACAATGAAAATAATATGTAGTTTCTTGGTAGTCTAAGCTTCCCAAAATTTAAAGCTTTTACTTTACTTACTTAGTTAAGGTATATCCATGTTCGGTCAAACCGCCCATACTACATTGATAAAGTCATTTGAATAATTATTAGTAATTGAATTTAAAAAAAAACTATTTCTTATTTACCACTTTAAGGGCTGTGACTCCAACATCGGTTATACAATCTACATAGAAGAGATATCTGTGTGTCTACTTTTAACCTATTACTAGTTTTATGATTATTCCTATGTGTTATCAAATAAATAATCAGATGGTTATAAATCACAAATGTGTCACAAAATCAAGCCTACATCATTTAATAAAGCATCTTAAAATTTAAGTCTTACTTATATTATCGTCTCCTTTATATAAAGCCATATAATATACACTTCATGGATTTCCTAGTACGGCCCTGATCTCAAAACATCGCATCGTTGTTCATAATGTAGGTGACATCGATAATTCGTCGTAATGGGCCACGAGTGCTAAATTGAATGAGCACAACTCGAGGGTAGATTGTTTGTGACGCGACCCTTGTATTACAGGTGATTAAATGTTAGCTTATATTCATACGAAACGCGACCTCACATTATCATCAAGAGCCTAAAAAGACTTTGTGAACTTTTTTACTCGTATATTAATAAAATAAATATAAGCACAAGAAAATGTTCATGATAGTTTGGTGTTTATATGGGTTTAAATGAGCAACTGTTGCTTATTATGTATATCAGTATGAACGTGAGTTTGAATCACAATTACCAGTATGATTTTCTTGTTTCTATAACTATATACGAGAAACCCATACTATCTAATATCTATATTTCTCTCTATATACTTACTAATATTAAAGCTATCTATTGTCGTATAAATTCTAATGGAGGCGATGAGATTACAGAAAGTACTGCATTTGGAATATTTTCCTATTACAAGCGACAATAGTCTATATGCATACACAATACATTTAGTTTTACCTTCTTTATCGCCGAAGTAAACATCATGTTATCCTAATATTATATATACGAAAGTGAGTTTGTTCTTTTCTTACATTTTTACGCCTTAAATACTCAACGGATTATCAAGATATTTTGTATTCATTCTGCTAGGGGTATAGAAAAGGACACAGGGTATTCATCCAGAAAAAGTACTGTTTCCTAGGGATAGATATACAACTTTTAAAGCGGGTAAAAGCTAGTATTGACATAAAAAAAACTCTCCTTAAATCTAAAATTATAAATCTGACATTTAAAATTGATACGACAACGACAAAGTAAAGCTGACAAAATAAACCCATATTAAAGCGCTCTTTCCGTGCCAATAGTGACATACTGTCTGTTTTATTCTCGGACAGATGAACTTCAAAGGAAACGCCGCAAGACCCATGACACACTAGAATAGACTGTGTTTCATACCCTGTTGCCCTCGCTAAAGCTATATATATTTTTACGTGTATTACAACATAATTTTGAATAAAGGGCTGTAAGAGAAAAAACTTTTGGCTGATAATATTTGATATATTGTAATATAATAATGAACTGCAACACATCTATTCAAGTAAGTAAATGAAAATAGTATTCATTCAGTAAAGATAAGAAGCCGCCCTCAAGATTAATCAATCACTCATTATATCTTTCTTTCTGGTGCGGTAATGAGCTCCACACAAGATAAGCCCGAACTCTATTTATAGAATACCATCAATCTTGATGATGCCATAGTGGAACGCCATTGATATTATGAGAGAGTAAGCTATAGACAATGGGGTGGTTTTTATAGTCGACGAAATAATAAATGTAAAAATGATTAAACATGTTTCTGTACGTGGACTACTGAAAATATATTTATTTTAAGTTTAAAAATCTTCAGACTATTAATGTGTCTACTGCTACGGTACAATCTTTCCCTATGAAAACACAATAGACAGAATGGTGGTAACTAATAGGACGATTCGTCGATAACAAATATTTCCCATTTTTTTTATTTTAAGAAGTAATTTAAAAATTAAGGACTTTGCTTTTTATTATTTTCAGCTCTGTTTCTGATATTTATTGACTGCAAACAAAAGGCATCTAAACAAAAGAAATAAAATTTATCTCAAGCAAAACACCCCATAAAACGGAATTGTCTCGAGAACTTTATAAACGCGATAACGGCCGAAGTTGTCCGTAGCTTTGTTCCACCGCTTACATAAATGATACCATTTTAAGAAGCCCTCCCTTGCCGCCCTGCATTCGAATGATAGCTGAGTGAGAAAACGATTTTGTTGGAAGTGTGAAAGGTCTTGGTTATCTGGACGACATATAGTTAGATACGCAGTGAGGTAAAAAAGAGGACTCCAAGGAGTGTCTGTAGCTGGCTCCGCCTCCATCGCGGCACGCCCATCTACTTCTCAGTCCGAGATATTTCTTCAGTTTTGCTATAGTATAAACGATGTTGCGAGCTGGTCTCGTATAGATCTTTGGCTCTGTGTGCGCTAGACCAAGCACACTAGCATATTAAATAAGTTGTATTTGTTGACTCACACATATTACTTGTATATAGAGTAATAGTTGATATGTAAGCGTGAGAGAGAGGTAAATATTCAGGCGATCAATATGGTTCTACTTGTTATAAGTATGTCGCGAGTGGCAGTTAAGATAAAAACTATCATTTGTGTCAGGCATGATCTCAACTGATATAAAAGTACACGTTATTATTGGACATATTTTAAACTATCTTTTATTTTAAGTTATATTTAAACATTAACGCAAAAACACATAATAGAGAAAAATGTCTGTCAATTAACGTACTTTAGCAAAATAAAATATGATGAATTTTCTCAAGTTGCTATTACGATATCTGGTATGGTTTTCCAGTAAGATCAGTTATTATTTATAAAAAGTTTATGTACAAAAAATTTAATAATTTGCATATAAATTATTATAATATTCTGTTTAGGTTATTTTATTACACTTAAGTCCTTTTTTATATGGAAGTCGCCCCGTCTCCTTTTCCAAGCAAAGGACTAAATGTTATCTCTAACAATAAAATAAAATGTATTAGCCAACATGTTTATTTATTTAATAAAAGCATTAAATGAAAAACTAGTTGCTTTTTGTAAATATAAAAAAGAGAACAGAATGTATTTATTTTATTGCAGTTTTTGTATTCACAATGCCATATTTCTATAGTGTGAAGAGAAATTACTTCACACGTCAGAAAGAATAAGAAACTAGGTCTAAGCTCTTGGTCTGATTTTTTTTAATAATATTTTTTTGCTTATGAGGGAATATAAACGTCACTACACAGTTGAAACAAGGCAAATGTGGTCTTGATCGTCATCATCACATAAACTTATTAATATTTCCACAGCTGGAACACAGACTTTTGTTTTTATGAAAAGCAATGTTGGGACGATAAGTCATTATTCCGCTATTAGCTAAAAAATAGGTATAAATTAAAATATGAAATTAATATTACTATTGTCTTCAGTTAGGTGTTTTACGTAACAGTCTAAAAAGCTCCAATTCAAGGGAACATTCGCTGAGCATATTTTTAATTTTTAAAGATTTCATTTGTGTTGTTTTCTTTTACGTAAAGAATGAAGCTGGAATAAATGACATTTAAATTGCTTACATCCTCTTTGACTTTCCATGACATATTGTTTATAATCTCGATATATAAAACAAAATCTATTTGTTTCTACAAATTTCAAAACGACTGAATCTTATTTTATGAGTAGGTGTAAGACAAGTTGAAAATATTGGTCTTTATGACCTAAATGATTCGCTTATAATGAGGACGCCATTAACACGAAACTAGGTGGGTACTCGTCGAAAGCCAGTGTCTCAAAATATGAGTAGAAATTTTGTATCACCCTAATTGAAAAATTAAAGGCCTGAGCTGTTATAATCGCTTTTGTCTTATTGCCTTCTCGTTTCTTCATCTTCATTCGTATCTTTTCTGAATTTTCACAGAAAAATGTTAGTTTTCTTATACTTGTATCAATATTTTTTATGATTCTCTAGTAACAACAATATTTCTATCTAGAAAAGTATTCAATTCAATGTCCTCTTCCAGGATTTTATACTTTACAGTGTTTTTATATTAGTGTACCTCTTTAGAGAAGTTTTGTAGTAATAAATTCTTTACCAGTGTTGTTCAAACATCGGCTAACAGCACAACCAAAACAGGCAAAGCAAAGCGGTGCCCGGAAACGGATCCTTTTTAATTTTTAATACGCTTGGCTACAACGCGGCGCTGTCGTCGGCGTCTTCCTGCCCCGCACTTCCGGTCGCCGCCACTCCTTTTTTTAAACGATGTATTTCCGGTTCAGCTCAGAAGTCGGAGAGTGAACTAAACGTGATGCGAATATTATTTAATTTAATAAAGTGGTTTAAAACACTGTTACCTCATTTTTTTGCAATTAAATAAAAGCTTGTTTAATATCATAATTTAATCACTATATTTTACTTACACAATTATATAACTATTGTTAGTAACTCTTCCCACTCCGTAACCAAGCAAACGCTGCCTTAAAGGCGACGTATGATGACGTCCTTTAGCTCACTTTGCGCTTGGTTGTCGAATGCATCGGTCGTTCTACAGTAACTTTGTAATGCTCATCTATATTTTGCTTGACGTTGTTATGTTAAATAAAATATGCAATGGTGAGGGATACTTACTTAAAACAGACACTTGTTGACTTTGATGTAATCAACGAAATAATGATATCATAACTATATATCATATCATACTATTATTGTCATAACAGAATAATTTTGTTTTTTTTTGTGGATGTATGGTGACGACGTATAATATTTTAAATATCGTTACTTCTGTTAAAGTTTACGAATTTCTTGCGCCCATTCTTCTTGTCAGTTATAAAATTTTGGACGATTCAAAACAATTTATTTTAAGTGCATTTGAAACAAAATTATCTTCATTTCATTTATGTTTGTAGTCAGATGTGTGAGTAAAGGTATAAATAAATGTGAAAGGGTACTGTTGTCTGTTTTTATTTAAGTAATTTTACTTTTGGTTCCTAAGTTATAAAAATGTAGCAGGTAAATGTTAAAATACCAAAAAAGAATATAGCATTATGACTTGACTGTTTTCCGTCACATCTAATCAACATAGATGAACTAATATGTTTAATTTAAAAACTTATTTCGCTAGACAGTATCAAGATACAACGGTTTCAGTTTTTATTCTTATTTTATTACTGATAAACTAGTAAGGAATAGCGTGTAAAATAATCAATCTATTTAATTTTCCTATTATAACGATATACCCACCACTAATGCGAATACCACTCAAAACTCGAAATAAAAATATTTTTTATATATCAAGCTAATTTGCCTTTTCTTCTCTTTAATGTTTTCGTAATATCACTATAAATCTTGCAATATGTAGTAAAGTAAAAACTTTTTTCTACTTTCAAAAACTGTTGTTTTTAAGCCGAATTCGTTTAGAATATTTTACAACGTCATATCCATATTACCTAGCCGTCATAAATGACTAAGGACTTTCCGCGATTATTTTTCCGCCACGCTCAGTTTTTTCACGTCCGATGAAAAATCCGCATCTGCCGGATATTATCATTAATAATGGATCGACTGCCGTCGCCGTCACGAAGTTTATAAATTGCCGAGACAACCGTGAACAACCCCGTATTGACTGTGCACCTAATTTTTTCCACGTTAATTAATAAATAATAATAACTAACATGTTATATTTGTTTTTCTTTTATACAGCTATAATTACGTGGCTTATTAATCTAAGCAGAAAACTCGATCATCAGTTCGCAACCTCTTAGACAAAGATATATCCCATCAAAAACATTCTGTAAAAACTAGCCAAGTCTCGATGGAGCTGCTTGTTTATCTCTAAAAAGTAATGAAATCTAGACAAAGTCGTGCCAAGCCCAAGGTGCCTTACTGCCATTTCTTTATTATTATGTTTATGTTGTGTGACTTGGCCGTTGAACGTTCTTTATACATTAGTGGGTATAAGTAAATTTTGTTTAGACGTAATGTTATATCTGTTGTAACTCCCTATGTTTGTTAAGCGAGACAATAGCCCATACTGGTATATTGGTAATTGGACGCTAGTGTCTCATTTTAGGCTGTTGTTGATTGTGCAACACATGCATTCAGCAATGACAATGCTGACTTCTGCTCTCTTCTTTTTGGAGCGTCAAATCGACCACCGAACGTATAAAGAATGTTCAACGGCCAAGTCACACAACATAAACATAATAATAAAGAAATGGCAGTAAGGCACCTTGCGCTTGGCACGACTTTGTCTAGATTTCATTACTTTTTAGAGATAAACAAGCAGCTCCATCGAGACTTGGCTAGTTTTTACAGAATGTTTTTGATGGGATTTCACTTCTTTTTGTGGGTGAAATGTGGGTGGGCATATTGATTTATTATATTAGATTTTATTATTTGACACTTTTTTTTATTTTTAGGAGTAGTTTTTTAATTATTACACATCTTTCTTTTCTTTATTTCCGGTTCTGATTCTTGTACAGTAGCAACATTTTTTCGTATTGCCCATTCGCGTTAATTATTTATTCATTTAGACTGTTTGATGGTTTAATTTCTGAAAGATCGGTGCGTTATTAATTATCAAGAGTTTTCCTTTAATTTTATTTATATGCGTATTAAAAGCAGAAGGGGAGGCATTCGCCCAGCAGCTGGATTTTTGCAATGACAGTTGATTTTTGTATGTACCAATAGTAGAAGGGGGCATTACCATATTTCTAATACAGCTGAGACCAGCTGAGGGTTCTTGATCGGATACTTCAGACCTTCGATTTTTGACATCAAATGAAGCGGCCTACCAAGTTGAATACTTTTTGTAAAGGCGGTATGTCGATCGCTAATAGTTTGGTTGGGCTCTTGTGTTTTCTGATCAGGGTCACCAGGTACTCCAGATCTTCGATTATCCTTGATTTTATAGTTTTCCCTTTATGTGGCCATTAAACCGTAACTCTGTACCAAATTTCAGCTCTCTGAGTTTATGGGAAGTATTAGTTCTATTTTGATGATCATAAGTGAGTGTCGTAAATGCAAAACTTTGCTTTCGCTTAACTTCGGAACTAAATGACTTACAGACCTGAAATTTTAAATTTTAAGTATGTGATTATAGCTTACTGGATGATGAAAATTTCGGCGTTCTAGTCTCATCTAGAGGTTCTCAAATAGGGGCCTGAAAATGCGGCGAAATGGTTCGAGTAAAGGATGGTACGGCAGTGTTTGCTTCGCGGTCGACTTGGCGGGGGCACTGCCGTGCCCCCCGACTAGCTATACCATTCTAGACATTGAAATGTAGTGACAGAAACCAATACAATGTAACAAAACACAAATGCAGTAAAAAGTTGATTAAAAGAGAACGGTAATGAGTCTCATGAGTGAGAATTTTGTATGCCTTTGTTGTAAGATGTCCAATATTTATCATTGTTGTATCATATTAGACTATAATACTATTATAAATTCCAATGACATTTCATAGTTGGTGTTACAGTTACTATTAGATGATATGCGAACCTTTAATATTTTGAGCAAAAAAAGAACATGGGCCTTAAGCCTAACACCCGTGCTAAGGAACTGCAGATACAGTTAGGACCAACGGCTTATCGTGCTATCGTGAAATACTATGTTATTTTTGTCGTTAATGTAATTAAAAGTCGAACGCGCTAACCGCTGAACTTCCTCCTCATACCTAATTATTTTTAAATATGTTTTGTCATTAAAACTATGAAAAATATATACCATACTTGCGCCTAATAAGACCCTGTTCTTAAAATGGGCTATCTTCCACTTCCAAAATTTTATACTTTTATAAATGCAAACGAGTTTATATTTTATACCCAAGTTCGGTTAGTATCATAGGCAAATGCATATCAAAGGAAGTAAACCGCCATCTTTGCAGTAGTTGTCAATTTGTTAGTGACATCGCAAATGGCTTAAGACATTTAACCACATATTCACAAAATTTTTAGTACTTATACCTTTAGAAAAACAAACTATTTCTTTGTTTTTTTGGAATACCTTACTTCGATTTATTGGTACTCCTCAGAAGGTAAAGACTGTTTCTATTGTAATTAATTTTCACTTAAAATATGTAGTTCTTATTACCGGGGTAAAGCCCCTATAAAGGACCACCACATGGGCTCCGAATATGGCCCGGGAGTATTAGAACTTATAAGAGAAATGAGTCATTTTGGTTATTTTTTCAGATAAAGTTACTAGACTATTGGAACTTATTTCGAACTTAAGCAGATACAGACAAGTATCTATTTAGTAAAGTAAAAATATTGTTTAACATCTTGATGTACCGTATTTTGGCAATAAAAGATTATGATGGTGGTTAAAAAATTGCGATAGTATTAGTTTTCTTAATTTTTTTTAAATTATTTCAATATTACAAAAAGTGGGCCTTACAAGGCGAGTACCTAAGTTAGAGTATCGATGTTCTCTTATGATTTTAAAGTGGCATATGAAACGTTGGGTTTTTATAAACAGGCCTGTAAGCAGTTTATCCCGTCGGCCATTCGATAGATCAATGCAGAAGAGACAAGGGTCTGCAGAAACAGGACCGCAGCTGACGACGATGATTGAGACCGCCACGCAACTTCCCGCAGGACACCAAAATTTTTCTTGTACATATAATACTTTCCTACTTTCCTAAAACAGAATAAAAATATTACTTATTTTAAACCAAAACGGTATAATTAGTATGCAAAATTGTTATATAATAATAATAATATTTATTTATTCAGATAACAAAGATCCATTCTTGTTAGTAACAAACAAACTTACTATGTTAGTAAAACATATAAAATAACTACTTATATCTACTAAAGTGTGTCATTGATTCCGCTAAGAACTTTGAAGCAAAAACAATTAATCGAAGAGCGATACCTCCTCGCAAAAGTCTGCAGGATTCCGCTAGAGCTGGCCCGCACCCTGCCCAGCAGCGAGGCGGTCCTCTTGCGCAAGATTGCGTTAAAATCATCTGTACGCGCTTGCGCAAAGATACCCGATGCACTGCAGAAGCGGGGCAACCCCAGCATCCTAAAGCCATTATTATATTAGACTCGCAGAGCGCTGACGGCTTTCTAAGTATAACTGGTCCACATGCTGCATGTATAGAATACTTGGCAGTAAGCTTTGAATAATACACATGTTAAACAGGCTGTTTCCTCTTAAGAATGTTTTATATGTATTGCTTATAACCTGTTTTTTGTTTTATATCATAATCTTATTCCACCGGTTTATGCCCCTTTTTCTACAATACTGCCTGTATTAGCAAACATAATTGACCATTAGGATCAGTGCCCCTTCGAAGTTAATCTGCATATCACTAGTGACAACAGTTTCCGCTGCGCTAAGGAGAATGATCTTACTAGTCACCACTATGTTTTCACTATTATAACTACTATAGTATTACCTACTATAGTATTATAGGAGCGCGAATAAGGCGCTCCATGTGTGAGATGAGACAGCAGTCATAATTGGACTTCCACTCCGACGTCCTAATCCAATAGACTTGATTGTCCCTAAATGGCCTTTGTGATTTGATGCGACTCCGAATCCTGAAGCGAATGAATTACGGATCACGAGGCTCTTAGAATGTCTGCTCTTACCACATTTTTCATCAGCAACATTTAAGTTGCTTGGAAGATAGCATTTATAGCTCGGCTTGGAATAATATGCAGTATGCATCCAGCTTTAACTTCCTTACTTGTTTCAATTCACTCCTCCCAACAGGTAAGGGTCGCACCAATTTTTCTCTCAAGTTTGCTACCATCTATACGATCTTCACAAGGTTTTCTGTCAGTTTAAAAACATCCTTCTCATTTTCAGGCATTTAATTGTATCCTTAACTCGGATGATTTCCAAATAGGACACTCTCTGTTAGACTTTTTGCCTATTAATTTTCGTGGTCTGTCTTGATTTGATTGATTGAAAGCTTCCTGGTTAATATCATAGCTTTTGTTTTTTGTGGTGAAAATTTAAGCTTACTGCCCACCCGTTAAAGTGGGAGGGAGCAGCATTAGATATATGTTAAACGATTTCAACTTTTCTATCTTCGATTACCAGGATGATGTTTCTGCGAAAGTCTTTCAATATACTCTGGCATCAATGAATTGATCTAAGAATGGATCTAGGATGATATTACTAAATAAAGGACCCTCAATCGACCCTTGTACACATCCCTTACCTGTAGCCAGTCGAAATTCGAATGAGATCATTGATACCATTCTATCAATCTGAAAACCATTTACAAGCCTTCGCAGATCTTCTCCTTATTTGATATTGGTTCTGTGGCCAAAACGCGTTATCGAAGGCCTTCTATATGTCCAGCAATATCAGAGTCATAATCTTCCCCTCTACCAGATCATGTCTGATAGGGCGAATCATATCATTGGCTTGAGTCCTCAGGACCGCGTTGTAGCAAGAAACTGTACTGCCGCGGGTTGAGATGCGGCAAGATATGCGATTTAATTCTCTTGATCAGCATTTTATTCAAACTTTTTTCCCAAAACCGAGAGGAGACCTATCGGTCGGTATGCTTTTATGCTGGGCTTATTGATGCTTCCTTCAAGGGTTTTCGGAAGTGGGCAAATTCCAGGCATTTGTTATACAGCGCCAAGGTTGTTCCGATTTTGGCTTTGATTGCTGCTGTGCATATGTTCACTGTAAAACCGCCGTTGCCCGGAGTCTTCTTTGGATTAAACGATTCCACTGTGTGGATTAGTTCAGTTTCCAGGAAAAGGGGATCGTAATCGACCTTTAATCGTATCATATTTCCTTTTTTCTTTCGCTCTTGCTGCTGACGTCCTCGTTCCTTCAAACGATAGAAGGTTTCAGCGATTATCAATGCTGAATTCTTTGGGCTGGTTTTCCCATGACTGTGTAGGCAGGACTACGTGGTTTGCTGCCGTTAGGTAGATTAGGTAGGTAAGGTTAGGTCAGATTCGTAATAACAACAAATATCTTTGCAAGAAAATAAATTAAAAAAGGTTTACAAGTATATTCCTGCTTATCAATTGAAATGAAAGGTCGTTGTGTCTAGCCGTATCTATTTGTTCAAATTAGACAAAATATGTGAAATAAGTTTTGAGCAATACGTTCAGTATAATTGAAATGTTTATTATTTTAAACGATCTTAAAAGAATTGAGTTTTATATGAAATGTAGTTTTAATATAAAACTCACTGTAGGATTTTAATATAATATCATATGAATCTTATCGTTATTATTTGTTAATCTGAATGTTTTTATATGAAATATGCTATGTGAGTTACTTGTTTTGTCATATAAATGACAAAACAAATGGTACCTAAATAATTTATTACGGTAAATTTGTTAACGTTTTGTAATTATAAGTCTTGTAATTGTATGTATCGTTGATAGATGTTAATAGGGGTTAAAGTATGAAATTGCCGTTTTATTGCAATAGGTTCTTTGAATTGACATAGAATCTTCATGGTTTGAGGTTTTCGAATGAAACTTTTTTTAAATGGTTTCTATGATGTTCTTTTTTTAAAAAATGTAAAACATTTGAATATCGACTTTCAATTGTTTTTGTTATTCAATTTAGACAAGAAAGATGGATACTGCGAAAATTCGAGTTATTTTTGAATACGAGTTCCGACGCGGAACTAACGCGGCAGAAACAGCCCGCAATATCAATGCTGCGTTTGGAGAGGGGTCTACTAATGAACGCACCGTGCGATTTTGGTTTAAACGCTTTCGTGATGGAAATTTCGACTTAAAGAACGAGCCACGAGGAAGACCGCCCACACAGGTAAATAACGATGAATTAAGAGAGATAGTGGAAGCCGATCCTAGTCAAAGTACCCAGGAATTAGCGGCATGGTTTAACGTTACCTTACCCACAATATTGACTCACTTGCGTCAAATCAATAAAATAAAAAAATACGAAAAATGGGTGCCTCATGATTTGACTGATCTGCAGAAAGAAACGCGTGTTGAAACTTGTGTTGCCTTGTTGAACCGGTACAGAAATGAAGGAATATTGGATCGAATTGTAACATGTGATGAAAAGTGGATTCTTTATGATAACCGGAAAAGAAAAATGCAATGGCTGACCCCAGGTCAAATGCCACAACAGTGTCCTAAAGCAAAACTTACCAATAAAAAGGTAATGGTAACTGTTTGGTGGTCTCAGCATGGTGTTATTCACTATAGTTTTCTCCGATCTGGTCAAGCAATAACGGCAGATGTCTATTGTGCCGAACTCCGAACCATGTTGACAAAACTAGCAGTAAAACAGCCCCGACTCATGAATCGATCTTCACCATTATTGCTCCACGACAACGCGAGACCTCACACAGCACGAGAAACCATTTTGACCCTTCAGGAACTGCAGTTAGAAACCATTCGTCATCCTCCGTATTCACCAGACCTTGCTCCAACGGACTACCATTTTTTTCGTGATTTGGACAATTATCTACGTGACAAGAAGTTTTCTTCCCAGGAGGCAGTACAAAATGCTTTCACACAGTTTGTGCAGTCTAGATCGTCGGAATTCTATCGCAAAGGCATTAATGACCTTCCCATTAGATGGCAGCAATGTATAGATAATAATGGCAACTATTTTGATTAAATAAATTTGTTAAAAATTTAAAAAATAAACAATATAGATTTTCAGTACAAATCGGCAATTTCATACTTTAACCCCTAATATATTTTGTTATATTGATAGTGTTTGATTGTTATATTAACCAAAATTATATTATTCGAAATTGTATGTCGTAAATTTTATAATATTCGTTGTTTTGTTGTCTTTCGCTACCACATTTACTTTGAAAATGTACTTTACTCACAAGTAACACCGTTCTTCTGAAAACAGCTTCTGTTTCAATCCTGTCATACATACATATATCAATTTCGCCTTGATCTCGGTCATATTATAATTTAACACAATGTTTGTTTGAAGTGGACAACGAAATCCGGGACATAAATTGCTCTCTGTTAGCAAATGGGAGAGCGCCCCAGGGACGTCCCGGCACACAAATCATGGCGTCTTCTTGAGTCCAAGCCGCACCGGGATTATCTCGAGTAAACCTTCATATATAACGAAACAGACGCAATGTAAATTCAATTTCTTATAAAATTTACTACGTTTTAATTCTCTTATTAGAAATGACCTAAGTTTATTAGATAGTAAACATTTAATCTTATAAGCAAATTTTGTTTATGGGTTTGCCAAATAGGCATTACACAACCATCTGTAATTAAAAGGCATACACGTTCTTAATCAATTTATAATGCACGAGGACTTCTTACTTGGTTATTTTGATCCTATACTTCTGCGTCCATCTCTCACTAAAATAAAACGAAATTCTCTAGTCTCTTTCTAGTGACTTGTCATGTATAGGTAATCACGTGAAAAAAGACTGAAAATCGAAACTTAATATAGTTTCATAATCAGACAAAATGGTGGCATTCGCGAATAGTCGCCCAATTTCCGAACTAAATAAAATACAAAATAAAACAATCAATTTTATTTGCATAAATTAAGTAAATTATTATAATAGAAAAATACTAGAAAAAATCGACTCGGGTCACAAGTGAATTCTCAGGCGGCTTCTGTAAAGGAGTCGAAAAACAAAGTCGCATCCTGCTGTCTGTCCCTATGTATGCTTAGATCTTTAAAACTAAGCAGCGGATTTTGATGCGGTTTTTTCAATAGATAGAGTGATTCAAGAGGAAGGTTATATATGTATAATACATGCGTAATATAGAAGAGTATTGTACTCGTGCGAAACCGGGGCGGGTCGCCAGTTAATATATAAAAATAAGAATGAACGCGTCGTAAATCTGAATTAAGCGAATTTATTTAAATTCTTACTTACCTTCGTGTTGTGATGCCTTATACTTGCCTACTTATGATATTAAATTTTTGTGACTGATTTTAAAAATATTTATATAAAAGGTATGACTATCAATGCTAGTTCAAGTAAATAAAAAATAAATAAATTAATAGATATAATTTGTGATAGGTAAGACAATATATTTAGAACAATGCGGATTGTAATAGTTATAAGATTATATCCTTTATATTTGATTAATATTTAATAAAGTTATATAAAGCGGCAAATGTATTAAACGTTTAAGTAAAAGAAATTAAATCAAACATTAATATATGAACAAGTGGCAGTATAAAACCTTTGAGTTTACAAGTTGAAGGAAACTTTATAATAATTGTTGATTTTAATTAATAATACAGTGCAGTAATTTTGGTATACATCTCAAAAAGTGAAGCTGCAGATACGAGTGTTGTTATGAGAAAACTCATAAGATACATAATAATCTCAAAGGGGCTGTTAATATCGTGATCAGAGTCATTAGCCGGCTGGAGGGCTGCGTGAGCACAAAACTTGTGATCGTATAAATCGCGCAGACACTCTTCCATTCCCATACAAATGATTAATTGCTCTTTATCGAAGACCCTTCTTTTACTACATTACTACAATGTCTTTTAGGAAAAATCCCTCTAAGTGTAAAATAAAATTATGATAAAGTGCTACAGAAAGTAAAGACTATACAGAATTAAACAAAAATTATAAGTAATATTAATAAGATTACTTATAATTTTTGTTTACGTTTCTTTAATACAAAGTAATAAAAAAACCTTAAAGATTGCCTTAGTTGAAAACACATTTGGCATTCTGTATCAATAGAAAAGCATAAAAGAAAAATTCATGCATTTTCGCTGCGAAACTGAAACACCAAATAAACCATGTATGCATCGTCGATTCGCAAATCGCCATTATCACCGAACGGACACCTATAAATAAATATGGCGGCAAAAATGGCAACCGTTTATCAGCCTCTGAAGTGGACGCTGGGGAACGAAGGCCCAGTAATAAATGTTATTAGATAGCCGCTGGGCTTAGTTCAGTTTGTTTTTTCGGACTTCTTTGCAATGCGCCCGGTTTTTGTTAATGCGTCTGGTCGCGGAAATAAATTGCTCGGGACGGATTTAAATGAGCCGCAGTTACGGCTAAATCAGTTTTTGTGGGGGTACAGTAATTAAATGTTACAATTTTGGGATTCATTCATTATAGCTTTTGTTGATTGTAAATGCTTATTGTGTTTCAATATATAAAATTAAATTTCAAATTTCAGTTGTTTTTATGGTTTGTCTACTTTTACCATTTAATTATACATTTGTTAAATTGTAAATTTTTATTGATGGAAATAATTAAAACAACAAATGAAGTGGAAGTTATTTTTATTACTACGAGGTTATAAGCTTAAATATGAAGCGGTAGAAAAAGGCAGGAACATAAAAATATATTTAGTTCTTACACTTCCGCGCACATTACACATCAGAATAAAACACTTTTTTACGGATTTTTGCGCATGTTTTATTTTATTTTAAATTTAATCCTGACGTTTCGACTCCTTTACAGGAGCCGTGATCACAGGATGACTAAGATGATGGTTGTCATGTATTTTCTACTACCTTCACAATATTTTAATCGGGCACGTTCCTAATTATTAAATTATTTTATATAAATCAAGTTGTTTTATTTTATATTAAAACATTATTTAGTTATTTAATTAATTCTCACTACGATTACATTGTACACTACTGAGTCTACTACCAGTTCGGAAATTGGGAGGGCCTTCCGAGAAGAACTGGCGAAAGAAACTCGGGCAGGGGGACCGACCTCCATCTTACTGTTTAATTATTTGCAAAAAGAGCTAACTACATCATCAGGTCTTGCAGTGTGTGTTTTTGTAGGTATTAATTTATTAATTATGGGGTCCCAAGCAGGTGGAACGCTCCAACCTTCGTCTCTATTGAAATTAGGATGTTTCTTAATTTCAATAGCCTCGCGTAGCATCCTAGGAACAAATCTTTGTTCTCTAGCGAGAATTTGTGGTTTATCAAAACGAATATAGTGGTTTGGCCCCTCAAAAGCATGCTCACACACTGCAGACCTATTATCGCGCCTATGTTTCATGTCAGCTACGTGTTCTTTAATGCGCGTCCCTATACTTCTCTTTGTTTGCCCGATGTATGAGAGCCCACAGTCACAATCGATTTTGTAGACACCCGCTGCCTGAAGGGGTATATTACACTTGACCGATCGTAAGAATTGGTCAATCTTCCTGGCTGGTTTAAAGTAAGTTTTAATAGAAACCCGCTTCAGAATATTCCCAATCTTGTCAGTGACCCCCTTCATGTAGGGAAGGACAGCAGGTTGGCGCTCTACTGTGGCTGGTTTGGCGCGGCTTCTGTGACGCAGTCTTGGTACTCGCAACTTGTTATCTTGTAGTACTTGCTTGACATGCTGAAGTTCAGCAGTCAGATGTTGTTGGTCACAGATGCCGCGAGCTCTCTGAAACAAAGATTTCCCTACGGTAGCTAACTGTATAGGATGGTGGTGAGAGTCACCATTTAAATATCTATCGGTATGAGTTGCCTTTCTGTACACTGTATGACTAAGGGTTTGATTTGGATTCCTGCTGATTTGAATATCTAGGAAGGCTATTTTATTGTCTGTCTCTAATTCCATAGTAAATTGTATGTTGGGATGAACGGAATTAAGGTGACTTAAAAAGACAGAAACCATATCTCTTGGTAATATAGCAAATGTGTCATCTACATACCTTTTGTAAAAGCGTGGACACACCGGTGCCGTCGCTAGGGCCCTTTCCTCAAAGTCCTCCATGAATATGTCGGCGACTATGGGTGATACAGGAGAGCCCATTGCTACACCATCCACTTGTAGGTAGAATTCATCATTCCACAAGAGATAGCCCGATGTTAGGCAGTGTTCCAGTAATTTTGAATATTCACTTGGTATATTGTGTTTCTCTAGTCTCTTCCTAGTGACATCAATGCAATCTTGAACAGGTAAGCTTGTGAATAAAGATTGGACATCGAAGCTAACCATAGTTTCATCATCAGTGAGACGTAGGTGTTGTATCTCACTAACAAAATGGTAGGAATCCTTTACATAGGCAGTTGTTTTACCCCTTAGTGGTGATAGTATTTTAGCTACGTGTTTAGCCAAACGGTAGGTTGGTGAGTCAATTTGGCTAACGATGGGACGTAGCGGTACATCTTGTTTGTGTATTTTCGGCAACCCATACAACTTCGGCGGTTTAGGGCAGGAAGGAATAAGATAGTTAACTTACTTAAGTTAACAACTATCTTAACAAATAATAACAAGATACGAAGGTTGAAGGAATAGAGACGAAGGTTGGAGCGTTCCACCTGCTTGGGACCCCATAATTAATAAATTAATACCTACAAAAACACACACTGCAAGACCTGATGATGTAGTTAGCTCTTTTTGCAAATAATTAAACAGTAAGATGGAGGTCGGTCCCCCTGCCCGAGTTTCTTTCGCCAGTTCTTCTCGGAAGGCCCTCCCAATTTCCGAACTGGTAGTAGACTCAGTAGTATACAATGTAATCGTAGTGAGAATTAATTAAATAACTAAATAATGTTTTAATATAAAATAAAACAACTTGATTTATATAAAATAATTTAATAATTAGGAACGTGCCCGATTAAAATATTGTGAAGGTAGTAGAAAATACATGACAACCATCATCTTAGTCATCCTGTGATCACGGCTCCTGTAAAGGAGTCGAAACGTCAGGATTAAATTTAAAATAAAATAAAACATGCGCAAAAATCCGTAAAAAAGTGTTTTATTCTAACATAAAAATAGTTCTGACAAACACTCAATATGTTTGCGCGATGCTCGGAGCCTGTCAAAAGCATCGGTAAACGATTCTCATCGGTTATTTACCTGCGACATGGAGTGAGCTACAAATTGGCAGATGCTGAAAATGCCACAATACTTTTATACCCGTCTACGACCTTAAGTTTTTAACTGTAAAGGTCAATATTGTACAAAAGTTCCGCAATAGCAGAGTTTGACAATGAACGCTCGATTTGACTTCACCATGATAGGGTTATGAAGCTAGCTGCAGCTGAATATTTTTGCAACAAATATTTTGTAACGTATCTTTTTTCCGTTTCGCGGTTCATTGGTCTCTTAAAGGATGCGTAAGTGCCACTAAATAACAGTGCAAAACATAATTTTACAGGCATTTTAATTTAATTTGAATTTAGGCGGGCTTGCAAAAGCTTTTTAAAATGGCTGTTAAGTCAAGTATAAAAATAAACACAATTAAAGTTTATCATACAATTTTTTTAAACTATTTTGAAGTTATGTGACGTTAATATATATTTATATTGTTATTTTTTACAACTTACTCAAATAAATACCCTTTTTCTGATCAATATGAATAAATAAATATAAAATTTTGGTTTTAAATACAGTTATTATTGTTGCCATCAGATTGTTAAAATAATATTCAGCTAATTTGTGGTTATTGTAAAGTATGTATTATTCATTTGATATAACATTAATGGTCCGGCACGCAGACAGAGCTTACGATGCCCATGGCGTCATGTTGCGATATTGCCGATAATGTCAATACTGGCAAATCTCCAAACGGTCATACAATATTGTCGATATATTTTAGTAGTCATTAATCGATGAATATATTTTATAATTTTATTATTTGCGATAGTAGTATATTTTGGTGTTGTTTTAACACCCGACATAATAATCTTGCTACGAACAAACTACATAATCTCGTAGCATTCGCTGTAGTACAATTTGTTTACGCCTCAGAAACTTGACAAGGACTTTTTGCTCGAACAACTTGAAGTAAAATCAAAAATTCACACTTCGGTGGCCGAGACCCTAAGCTCGTTACGACCGCCACTAATTACGCCCGCAATTCCGAAGCTTAAAATTTGAAACCGTGCCCCATCGTGTTGTCTCTATCTTGCATACGTGAAGCAATGTTACTATATCGGACACAGCCTGCGGACACAGTAAAAGCTGGATCAGTATGGAAACACAATATAACTCACCCATATTGAAGTATTAAGTTAATTAAAAATATATTTGTTATTCTGTGTGTTTTACTTTATAATTCTTAAATTTTATAGCTTTAACATAACAATAAATGCTTCAGGTACTACTAAGGTTGTTATGTAACTAGATCCGAATTAAGAATAAAAACTCAAAAGCACGCCAGCTAAATAATTTTCAGCAAAGTCTCGATTTTATTAAAAAGTGTACTGAAGAAAGCTAAATTTAGACACGATTATTTGTTGAAAGCATCGTTTTGTATCAAATGAACAAATTAAGAGTGGTGATCGTGACAGTCGTTGCTCGATCTAGATCTAGAGCGATAATCTGCGCCTTTGTCTTTGACTAGTACTCTTTCTGGTTTGTACTTTTACTGTCCAGTAGCCACCGCGTACGCTCAGGCAGTGTGCCTATTGCGCGTGTGTGTGTGTGTGTGTGGGTAAACACCGGGTTAAGCCTAACTGGCCTTAATGAATCGTAATGGCCCCTATAATTCGCGGCGTAACTAACTGCCCATGTGGGGCCGCCCACCCCCCCTTGGAAGCGAGCCATATCGCATATGACAGGCGATTCTCTTTTTAAATTTTACCATAACGGTGGTTCTTTCCGTTACGTGCTTAGATTTTGCTCGGTAGCAGATGATGCGAAACGGTTAATGTTGGATTTGTCTAAATAAAATACGACAATTGAATTTTAGTAGAGAAGTATTTGAATAAGGATTTTGACTATAAAAAAATAGCTTATAATGTCTTGTAGGATCAAGTTAAAAACATTTTATTTACTGATAATTAAATTTAGAATTATATATATATTAAGTGCCGTGTTTGCAATATACGAACATTGCTAGGAATGTTCAGGCTGCAACAGCCGGCGCCCTAACTTTAAACTAAAGCTCGAAAGAGCTCGTTACTCCTTCTGTAATTTATTTAATTGCTCTGTGGCAGTAATTATTCATGAAATTACGGCAATTACGTCTTGGGGAAACAATTATTTATTGTGCAAACTTGACTCTTAACTCACATTTTATTCCATAATGCATCACAAGATAGAAAGTGGACGGAACTGGTCTATTTCAAGAGGTTTAATTTGTTTTTTAAGTGCGTTTTATGTAATTTGTCTTTAATTAATGTTTACGAAAACAACAATTCATTTTTATAATTTAGTATCCAATATGAATGGGTAATTTAAAATTGTTTTACATTTTGACCAAAGTGATGGTGGCTTTGTTTTTCAATGATTTTTTTTTTATATTAGTCATGAATTTGTTAAAATAATAGTCGCGATTCTGTGCCCTTAAAGTCAATCGTATAATCTAACAACCCTTAATTATGAATAACAACTTGAGAGTTTATTTTCTTACACGTAGATTATGTTACTTTAAAAATGAGCTATCCAGTATTTAGATCGCATCGCCATGATAATTATAAGTATAAGTTCGAATAAAAGGCAAGATCACCAAATCTACTTTTTGTTTACCCTGAGTATGATTGCAATAGACAATTGCTTACAACTGAATGTAGTGTAGTTAAAACTTACTAAAGTTTGTAGAAAGACATTAACCCTAAACCGCTGCTTCCATGATGACACAATAAAATTTCGTTGCGGTTTGAAAGGGAACAACAAGAGTCCGTCGGGTCCGCTAGTGTCCTGCATATTAATCACCACTGGCACCATCTGTGCGCCAGGAGGCTGGACACGCTGCAAATTAAAATATTTAGAACTCTTGACCAACGCGTAACGTTTGGTATAAATATTCAGGCCACTGTTTATTTGCCGAACAATGAAATGACACAATTAGGTTAGAATAAAAACAATTTTTTTTTCATATTATTTGATACCTTTTTATGTTAAAAAAAGGCATTATACCTGGTAAGGAAGAAAGTCAGATAGTATACATTACATCACTATTAAGGGTCAAAAGGCACGTAATACTAGACTCAATTCGTTTTTGAAATCGGTTAGAAACATACATTCAACGAACAAATGACCAATATTGCCCTCGACATAACAAATGGATAGTAAAACCCGTCTGAGGCCCGAGGCAGTATGTTTTACAAAACATTCAATCTCTTCATTCTAAATTTGTGTTTTATGTTTTTACTATACAGGTTAGATTCGCGCGTATAGGGTTACGTCAATTGAGTCGCCTATAGTACTCATACGTGACAAATTCATTTTTGGGTTAGCTTTAATTTGTTTGCCGGCGCGCAGCTATTTGGAAAATGCCATTTCTCATTGAACAGATTACCGAGATTACGAATTCATTAGGGAGGCTATATCTTTCGCTCGTAGGGTCTTGCCTAATTGATATCGGGCACGTGTAGTGTGTGAAAACAATTTGAATCAAGTTATTTTAGTGAAATATATTTGTAGTGCTATTCACCGATTTACGGTTACGGTTAGTGCTTGCGTTATGTTTTTTTACGATTATACGAAAGGTAATATAGTCATAACAATATCTACAGTTTGAACAACAAGCAAACAACAATTAAAACGAGGGCGCACAATGGATCCATACAATCCTATTTTGATATTTGATACTCTACCAATTTGTATTGTATATTAGTCTTTTTGATACGTATATCGTAAAAAATAAAAGAAATATACATTTTGATGCTTTATAAGCATAAAAGTAATAATATAGTAAATACTTTCATAGAAATTATTGACCATCTCATACCACAAATTGTTAAGTAGTTATTCGTGAGAATTTTTCTTAGTTTTATCATTCGCTCAATGATTTTTGATTGAATTATTAATAATGTACATGTTATTGTTCCTACAGAAACACAAAAATAAACATCTGCTTATAACTGGCGGAACGAATGGTTAGAATTAAAATCTATTTGATATTTGACAGCTTTATTTAATAAACAGATAAGTAAATTAGTTTAATTTAATTAAAAATATAAAAATGCTTGAATAATAACCTCGACTGTGGTTAATGTCTACCATTAAAACTCATTAATTCACCGTATTTGCTACTATTATAATAAAAAAATATTAGCTTAAGACACTTGTAAAATAAACATTTAAAGCACCACTGAAATATATAACATCAGTAACACCTAGCACTTAAACATATAAAACCACACGCGTACACTGCGGCCGTGAAGTTTCAGTCGTCTCAATTAGGTGCGTCGGGCGGATTGCGGTTCGATGCCCGTGCAGATCGGCCGCTGTCGTCGCCACGTGTCGCCATCGTGCCCGACTCGTTAACGTGTCGCCGGGTTGATTAATTAAATATTGTTATAAATAGATAAACTTTTCAGTACAAGTAATAGTTTTGATAACATTGCAATAATGAGACTGTTTTCCACTTTTGGAAAGGGGATTACTATATGTTTTAGCTAACGTGCCAATTACATTGAGGCGTTTGATTTTCTTTGTATTTTGATTGACAACACATTTTTAATACTCATTCTGACTGATTTTAACATCAGTTACAATCCCTCCAAAAGTCGATTGCAGACTGATGTTTTTTTAAAAATTTTATTGTGAATATGCCTTAACCTAAACAAATAAACAACCTTACATTACGTTAACAAACGGACACAAAACACTGGTATTTTTAACATAACCAGATACACCTGATAATAATTATACCATTATTCTTTTCGGCATGAGTACAATATTCGAACGGCCCCATATAAAGCGTAGTTCCTTCGAGCAGCATTCCTCCAGATTTTCGAAGGCACGCAGCCAATAATCCTCATTGTGATATTAATGCTCAATCAGATAATTCCACACCTTTACCCGCATACCTAATAAAGGTGGTAATCAGTATTCTTGGCAGTCGTTTCGCGATAAGCTGGGATCCGCGCAGTCGCGATACTGAGGACTAATCGCCGGCTTTGCCCGCCGTCTGCAGATAATCCCGGGCAAATTATAGGGGCGCTTATAACGCTCGTATTATTTAGCTGTTGAGGTAAGACGAAACTGTCTGAAGATTTTGGTGGTAGTTCGCTGTTTATTGAATGTAGCTTCAAAGCTAGAGTCATTTTAAACTGTTCTTTAATTTAAAATACAATAAATTAACATGCGTTAATTAGATATAGTCACCCTTAGTTTAGTTTTACGAAAATACAATCCTTAAAGCGAGTAGGCAGGACCGAAAAAATTGTAGTGAATTTATAGTGATGCTAAATATGGGTTAATATAAAAATATCAACAAGATATATATTATGTAAACGGCATATATTAAAAGTTTAGCTCGAAAATTTAAATTTGAAACAGAACAACCGCAACGCAGAAATAAATATACTGAAAAATGCAAAGGAAAAAATAAAAAGAGGAATGATGGCGGGTATAAAAGAGGACAGTTTGCGTCACAAAGCCACATGCGGGCCTCAGATATTGACAGTAAATTTCATTCATACGGCATTAGTGCCGCGCCATCAGATACAGGGATATCTCCCGCAAACAATGTCCGTAAATCTAAAAGAATAGACACAGAAATATATTTTCTGTTGTATCTAAATACTTTTATGTGAAGATTTTTAATCAAGTTTATGAATGATAAAAATGTTTCCATAATATTATTTTATTTTATTTTATAGGATGTAGATAGATTTTCAATTTTTTACCAGATTTACTTTGATCTAAATTACTATATAATTTAATAAAATTAAATAAATATGGTATTTATCAAATAAATAATTATAATTAATAATCGACAATCTTATAAAAAAACATAATTGTTTCCTGAAAATTTAAGTGAAAACAATAAATCTTAAATGTTGCACGGCAATAATAATTCACCACATTAGTGCTACGGAGATAGGAAGAGTAGTGGCGTACGGCAGAGGTGTATGCCACGACTACGCTACATGTCTACGCCTGTACGTAGCTGAACTTTGACTGTAGTACAGTCATCTGAACATGAACCATCTCGAAAATAAATACCAAATATAATTTAAAATTAATTTGTTTTATTGTAATTAATTCATTAATACAAAACGTAAAAGTAATATATCGTAGTGAAATAATGTGATAGTTATGATAAAACAGCCAACTTTAAGGAATTTTGGCAAAGCAAACATAAGATAATAAATCAACTTTTTACACGGAAAATTTCTTATGAAGCAAACGGTATTACGAATCATCCGGTCGTTATTTGTACAGTTACAAACACATGTTATTTGTATCAAATCCTGGACGGCAGCCATTCTTCAAGTTAAGCCAATATTTGGCCGGCCGGACGACTTCCGCGAATGTGACCCGGTAATTTATCGCCGGACAAACTAAACTTTATCGAAAGAAGGAGAATAACTTTATTATATAGTGACCGGAAGTTGGGGAGCCGACGCTCAAGTCTCGGTACAGGTGGAATCAAAAGTGTTGGTAACATATTGTATTCGCAATTATTTTAGAAAGTGTATCTAAAACTGTACTATACCATACATTAGGTTATTTAAAACGTTAAATTTATCTGAAAAATGTTTTTGCTTTACATACCTTTCATAAACAATTATTTTATAAGTGTACGTCGGTGAAGGTTCATTAGATTTTTTTATTTTATCAATGTCTATTTATCTGACAGCTCTCAGATTCAGCGATAGGCAACATATGTTGGTTGAATGCACTTATATGCGATTATATGTTAGCCAGATAAAAAAAAATGCACATACCACTTTTTTCATCACACAAACCGCACCAAACCAGTCACAGTAAAGCATCAACTTGTCAATATTCCTTAAGTTAGGTTCCCTAAGATTAGGAACATTTTAAAACAGTATTCATCTAAACTTTGTAGTCAACAAAGAATCAAAAAAGATTAAACAGTGTTTCCGACCTGTGAAATCAGAGACATCCCTACCTATTGTCATTTGTGAAGTCAGCTCCCAAAAACCTCAACACCCGTTACTAAACAAATAAAACAAGATCCTGCAAAAAGCGCATAACGTATAAAAAAGAAAACCAAAAATGAAACATTTGTAGCAATTTGAACTATATTAGGTAAGATAAATTATTATAATAGAAAAATACTAGAAAAAATCAACTCGGGTCACAAGTGAATCTCAGGCGGGAATCGAACCCGCAACCTTTGGAAATCAGGTCCAATGCTCTCCCAATTGAGCTACCGAGCCTTGCGGACACTCGTCGAAATTTTCTAGTACCTTCCTGATTTTACGCTGTAGGCCAGCGTTGTTTCATCAATGAGAGGAACATCCTCTCGTATTCGAAAGAAACATTTTTACAAATGTTTGGTCAATTCCCGCCTGAGATTCACTTGTGACCCGAGTCGATTTTTTCTAGTATTTTTCTATTATAATAATTTATCTTATAAGATAGCATTGAAAATGCATAAAATATATAAAAATTATATATTAGGTAATTTTAATATTCGGTTCAGTTAAAGGAAAAAATATGTTTAAAGTTTTATTGTTGTCTTTCTTTATTTCCGACAGTACTCGATGTTACGTATACACATTTGGTATCTTTTGTCTCTTCAAAATAGAACAAGACATTTCAAGATATTAAGAGCGATGACTGTAACAGTAGTTTCGAAGTGTAACTCAAATTATGATAATTTAAAAAAAGAAACCTCACCTTACTGACAAAACATTGTTTTTTAATTTATAGAATTTTTCAGATACCTGTGTCACAGGTATTATGTCAACCTAAAACTATAAGTATAGGTTAAAAAAGACGTACTCTAACTTGTATAAGACTTAACGAAAATAAGTTGATTAGAAAATATAATATAGCATGTACGTGAAAACGAGCCAAGTCAATCTTGAGCTTGAATTACATCTCAAGTAAATAAATGCATTGAGACATTGTCTGTTAAAATTTAAGTATTTAAAATACTTATTAAGTAGCTAACATTGTAGCAGTGCCAGTATATTTGTTATAATATATTTTAGAATGTTGCATGTTTTGTAATCAAAATTTTAGGATTTTCCACACAGAAATTTGCACACATATATTTTAATTCTTTCGTCGGCAAAGTCGCATATGCATGATGGCTTGGCTCTCATTTCATATTTATCTTTTTGATGGAATATCATTACTTTTTGTACAGAAATTATAAGTATTCATGTATTAATTACGATATTATATTATAAGAATTATTATGTATATTCACCTACTTTCATACTTTGATATAGTAATTATTAATAACTTACCATTTACAGATTTTTGCCTTTGTATACGCCTAATAGTCTACTTTGGTAGCAAGTTTCTAGGTCTTCTAGAAGAAGAAGGTTTTTGATCTATAAATCAATGAGTAAATAATAAAAATGCCAGTTGTAAACGTTCTTATATTAATATTTGTATGAGTTATATTTATGGAGTTTTGGATTCTAGACGAAATTAGGGACTGTAATAAATAAACCAAATTTCATGTATGTAGGGTAAATAGGTTTTGAGTTGTGAAGGGGTCAAGAGTAGCTCAAAATGGTTAGTGTAATATTACACACGGGTGCTGCGTCACCCCTATAAGGGTACAATTAACAACAAATAACTAAAACTCTGAGAGACGTGTGCACTTATTTCTTACAAAAAGACCGATTTTTATGCTTCTTAATTTAAAAATGTGGGACTCACTAAAAACATCTTTTATATTACCCACTTAAGGGGATTATTTCCAGAAACAGGGAAATACATATACGTTGTTTTTCTTAGGTCTCAATACCTAGTTTCTTATTAAAAAAAGGTGGAATTAACATATAAAGTTTCAAAACGTGTCTCACTCTTAAAGATAGAATTTTCTAAAAGCGCTGAAGTTTAATATTTACCAGAAGTATGTGAATATCATGAAAATAACAAATTTCCATACAAAAAATTATCCGCAATTTTACTTCCTGATGAATAGAATGGAAGCTCTTCAACCAAATCATTTTAATTTTTATATTTTTTTAATGATTATACTCGATGGACGTGAGTTCTCACCCAAACATATCATATTTACTAATGAATTGATTATCTCTTTCAATAATCCGTCTTTTTATGTCACTTCCAATTACCTCTATTTTATTTTCGTGGTAAGTGATTACATATACTCAGTAGCTTAATCATACTATATGTATACTTTTGTCTTGTAATGATAGCTTTATCAGTATCAAACAACATACTTTTATCTACAATTATAAAGGAATGAACTTTCTAAGCTTGTGAGTTTTTAGGAAGTAAGCTCGATAACCACTGAATCGATTTTGAAAATTTATTCACCAGGAGAAAGCTACATTATTCTCGAGCAGCATATATTGTATTTGATTGTTAATTGTTATATAAAAAAACAATGAGTTCAACACATTATTAATATTCTCGTAAACCCCTCGTGGTATTTATTTCAAAACTTAGGAACTTTTATAATAATATTTGAACCCTTGAGGTGCACTCTTTAAGGGTACAATTAACAACAAATAACTAGAACGCTGATGGTCACGTGGACGTTCATTCACCTGTAAAAAGCTATATTATTTTGAGTCGGTACTATTTTTTATTGTGACTAATATTATAAAGAGAAAAAAGTTCGTAAATTAGTTTTTTGATACCAGACAAGAGCACACCATCAAACATAGTATAAGTCTTAAATAAATCAACGTACTTGCCCAATACATACTAGCAGCCAAGTCGAACTAGATAAGAAATAAAATTTAAACATAAAATTATTTTAAACACTAAGTACCAAGAACCACATAAGATCATATCATCACAATTAAAAATGTTTGACGCGAAGTGCACACTGTATTTATATAAATAACATATAACATATAATATAATATACAGATAAGATAAATGGAACAGAAAATATTTCGTGTCCCTCATGGAGCAAAAATGGTGACTTTCACAAAGTGATGTAACGATGATGTGGCAGCCAGTGTAAATTATAGGTACGGTATGCCATGGATTAAGTGGTACCAGTGCGTAGGTACGCACTATGGAAGGCCACGTGCCTGACAGGGTACATAACACTGGTCTCATGTTATTTTGTAACATCCACTTGTGGAATGGTTTTGCAATAAATTATTGAGTTTTGAGTAAGGCAAGCTTTGTGATGGCGCTTTGTTTCAGCTTTTAGTTATTTTATAAATTTTATTCATAATATTTATTTATATATTTAGGTAACTCGCTCGATGCTTAAAATATACTTTGATGCATATTTATCTTGCCCACACGATGTACATTAAAAGAAAGGCAACTATAACCATCACGAAAACCAAAACTTTATTACATATTTCCTTTGAAACTCTTTCATTCTTATCACTTTTCATAACGGCAGTGACGCCAAGAATTTCTTAGCATTAGGATAAATAACCGAATAACTTTCGTTTTACTGTATTTTTGTCGTCCATTCAATGAGTACCCAGCATGTCTCAGCGGCAGCAAATATGTCGCTACGGCCATTGTGAACACATTTCGGAAGTCGCGTTGCGCCCGCCGTCCGTTGCCCGTCGGAAACCGTCCACGCTAATATTCCATCAACCATATATTTCTTTGTAGGTGGAATTCCAAATATGAGTTTCATTTTCCGTTACGCTTGGAATAGTTGAGTCAGTTCAGTAATAGCAGGTAAATTTCCTAGTCAATGTTTACACTTTATGTGAAGACCAGTATAAGTTTACTTTTCCTAAATATATGAAAGTGGTTATTATGTTGTTGAGTCCAGCTGTCAGGCGAACTAAACGAGCCTATAAGAAAATCAACGTTAGATTAGATCTCTCTGATCTGACCTAATGCCATCTATTTTTGTGAAGTAATGCATATTTAAGAAGTGTGTCATGATTTTGTGTTGTTCATCACGTATATATTTTGAAAAAAAAAATTGTGTTTATTTTCTATTTTTGTAGATAACATATTTGATGATGTTGACTTAAAATTTCAAACCTGATGCGAGAATATAAAGTAAGAAAATCTACTTCTCCTTCTTTCTATATAAGGCACGGTAGCATCAAATAACATAATCCCTCTGTTTTTTATTTCATATAATATAATAACTTTAGCTATTTCTTTATAACGTTTTCTTCTAAATAAATGCCTATTGTTTTTTGTAATAGTATCAAAATATGGTATTAATTGACCTTTTAAACAATGCACCAACGAGAAATTAACAAAGATTTAAATTTATATAAATTTCATATTAGTCCTAAATTATTCTAAGTATTTTTAGTTACCCAGAAATAAGGAACGGCCGCAATACTTGGCATATTTATTGCAATTTATGCATTTTTAAAAATTGACAATAATTTTCAAATTATATTACTTCAGCTATCAATAAACATGTATGATAAAGTAAACAAAGGTTAAATCTTTGTGACCAGGGTTTCATTTCAACTTAAACTGGCATCAAAGAAACTAATTTTCTACCGAAGATACATGTAAGATAAATGGGTACAAGGGGCTCTTGACTAAATTTTCATAGGAGAGGCAGTCGCCCCGGGCAACAGCGCTCGAGATCACTTTGTAGCATTATATGGGCGTTTAAAGGGACTCGCTTTCACTGGACGGACTGTGGAGAGGTAATTGTATTTATACTTAAATAAGTTTTATGATGAATGGTTATTATGGTCTGAAAATTTTACTTTTAACGTCATTTTAAACATTATTGTTTAATTTCTTCAATATAAAAAAATGACAGAAACTCGGTACCTGAAATCCCCCAACTGAAAGGATTTTTTAACACACGTTTTCTATATTATGTTAATAATGTCAGCATTACTTTTTTCTATAATATTCGTCGGTAGCGGTAATGAAATTTAAATATGAAACCAAATTAACACATGTAATGTAATTCTGATGACAGTTAAATACCATCGGATCAAAGATATCTTTTATGCATTACGAGTATATCACAGACAATTAAACAATTTGTATGGGTGTAATTTTGTCTATTTAACTATTATTTTTATAGTCCTCTACAAAATGAAAACACCAAACGGAAGCGTCCTAGTTCAAGCGGATAAAATTAGCTGAACGTACAGCTACTAAATCCCACATTGATCATGTAGACATTTGATTAAAACAATATATTTTGGAAACACCTAATAATTTAATATAAAATTCATATAATTAGGTATATAGTAAAACATGATCAATATATCTATGAAATTTTTCAAGTTACTAAATAGATCTTGAAGTATAATTTTTATATAAAAATTGTGACTGCAAAGATGCCGGCTCCTTGAAGACGAGTTCGTGAATGTGAGCAGTGGAGCGTGACCGGCTTGACAGCATCATATTGAGTCCGAGTGGACGCAAATGGAACTTTATTGGGCGAACCTTCATTTGACGGACCCCGCGTTCCACACGCGTACACAAAGAATTCAACTTTTTGAAGAACATTTTATTTCTTAATAAATATCACATTGTTGATTGTAGGTATCTGAATTTTCAATCTATCGAAGATGAATTGCGTAAGTTTTTTCAATAAATATAATAATTTGCAACCAATAAATATTGAAAAAATTGTGATAAAACAAACACAGTAGGTACTTATAACAATATTAATATTTTTACATTCACACGAATTAACCTAGCCCAAAGTAATCACTGTAAGGCTTGTATTGTAGATATTAGGGTAACGGATAGACGAACATAAATAAGTTATATTATATAAATACTCATGACTCCAGTACAAATGCTTTTCAATTCATAATAATCTTACTCGGTTTCATTTACCCTGTACACTGTGCCATATAATATTTTTTTCTTTGATATTATACGACGGAACGCATAACAGAGACTTTTCCTATTTTTTACTCTTTCAATGATTTACTTAGACGAGCCGACACAATATAGAGCGCGAACACGTGTTAACACCCATAACCGGCCCAGTTAACTGCCGAACTTAGCACTTTGTGAAATATGGCGCATTGTGAAACAACCCTTATCGCCTAGCCCGATTTTGTTTTATGGTGTTTTTAAGGAATTTCTGATGTTGTTTTCAATACTTTTATGCATTGTAAGTATGTGTTGTATTAAGAATTTGAAACAGAAAATATTTGATTTTGTTACTTCTTTGGTTTATTTATAATTCATACTGAAAATCAAATAAACATCCCAAAATTATTTACATAAAAAATAATGCCACCTCAGTGTCTATCGATCCATAATCAATCGGTTCTATGGTCGTATCAAACTATAAACTGTAGAAATTAAATAACTTATTTTACAACGGCAAAAAGTAGGTCCATCATCAAAGAATAAAGGTTGTCGTGGTCTCGACTGCACCCAAATTTAAGCATGAATGTGAAAACAATAAGTTCATACTTTACAGAATACAGCATGCAAAGAATAAGATAAACTATATAAGTTCTGCACACTTTAAACTATCTGACCAAAATTTTTTATAACCATAATTTTCTGATAGCTTTAGCATTTTTCAGCGTAACCTGAAATAAATATATCCTGACAGAAATATAAGATCTAAATCGAAAATAAGTATCATAACTTTGTAAACGGCAGGTGCTGCAGAATGTTTGCAATATATATCGGGGAATTTCGTAAAGGGTGCCATAGAAAAAGTACGGTCATAACCATTCAAGGACGGTTTACAAGGGTGTAGCATACGCTTTAGTACCTTCTTAAGCTTTTTACTTGCTTACAGTTCTCACCCATTTATTTCTCTATGAGTAAAATTGTATTAAACTACTAATAAATGATATTACAATGAGGCTTGCTTATTGTATGATAAGAATTATTTGAAAATGTCATCATGGAGATGAAGCAAGGGTTCTCTATCTTTAGTTTTCTTCCTTTTCAGAGTCACCTTTTATCTGGTGTTGGGCTCTTCTCATCCAGTTCTTAATCGCAAGTGATAACATCAACTGATCTGGCTTTTGAGCGGCTTTGGAACACCACGTTTTGATTTCTACTTCAGGACTTCTTTGTTCCTGCTTCAACGGCTTGCATGACTTTTCCAGTGCTGTTTTCAGTAAGCAATGAAAGACTCCCTGTTAACATGGTCCGATTCTGAAAAATCGAGTTTCTCATTTTGTTGCTAAGAGTGATATCTCACATGACCCACATTCTATCTATTCTCGTTCAACACGGTGTTTGTTTCCTATAGCTTTCCTGAAGAATGGGCTACAACCAACCACGAGGACACAGAGTTTATTGTTGGTTCCTATCAATTCCAAATGGATTCAGACTAGCAGCTTGCTTTCCCGGGAGTACGAGACAGCAAATTTATGATCACCCATCCGATTGCCGGCCCTTGTGAAAGTTGCTTAACCTCCGCTATCCGCCGTCGATCACGCTAACCACTGTACCAGCGAGTTACTCTAATTGAGAAAATAAAATTAATATTTTTAAATAAGTACAGAACCGACTTAACAGAGCTAATATTTTAAAATAATCACTTCTGGATTACGAAACGCGCTTATTTTCATGTTATTATTAAATTGATTAAATCTTGACGTTGCGATTCCTTTTCAGAAACTTTTTTACTGGGTAAACACGGCTTTTGAAATCTTGTAAAAGGTGTTTAATTTCAATGAGTGGATGTGAAACTACATAAATTAAATAAACGACCTTACTACATGTGTTTACGAAAATTATTATATACATAAATATTGGGTTGGCAACTAAGTAATTGCGGATTTCACTCATAGATGGCTTTAGTTAAATTTTTAGCTTTGCTGACGTAATCGAAATGTCAAATACATTTTGTTATTTGATAGTTGGTACTTCAACTGTCAATCAGTAAAAAAATTTTTTTTGATCGGTTGTGTAGTTTTTGTTTGGCGTCTGTTGAAAAATGGAAAATCAAAACGAACATTTTCGTCATATTTTGCCTTTTTTATTTCCGGAAAGGAAAAAACGCAACGCAAGTTATGTGCTGTTTATGGTGACGAAGCTTTAAAAGAACGGCAGTGTCAAGATTGGTTTACCAAATTTCGTTCTGGTGATTTTTCACTCAAAGATGAAAAACGCTCTGGTCGTTCAGTTGAACTTGATGACGACCAAATCAAAGCAATAATTGATTCGGATCGTCAAGGTATAACACGTGAGATTGCAGAGAAGCTTTATGTATCACATACACGCATTGAAAATCGCTTAAAACAACTTTGCTATGACCGAAAACAACATCAAAAGCTGATATTCATCAAAAGAAAGTTATGTTATCAGTTTGGTGGAAATACAAAGGAATTGTCTACTTTGAACTTTTACTACCCAACCGAACGATCAATTCAGATGTCTACATTGAACAACTTACAAAATTGAACAATGCAATTGAAGAAAATTGGCCCGAATTGACAAATCGTAAAGGTGCTGTATTCCGTCATGACCATGCAGGGCCACACACATCTTTGGTCACTCGGCAAAAATTATTGGAGCTTGGTTGGGATGTTTTGCCACATCCACCATATAGTCCTGACCTTGCACCATCTGATTACATTTTATTTCGATCTTTGCAAAACTCCTTGAATAGTAAAACTTTCAATAATGATGATGACGTTAAATCGTACCTGGTTCAGTTTTTTGCTGATAAAAACCAGAAGTTTTATGAACGTGGAATAATGATGCTGCCTGAAAGATGGCAAAAAGTCATTGCTCAAAATGGGCAATACATTACAGAATAAAGTTATTTCGTACCATGAAAAAATTGTCTTTTATTTTCTAAAAAAAAATCCGCAATTACTTAGTTGCCAACCTGTTATATAAACTACTTTTAAATTTGCAGATACTATGCCGAAGCGCGTCAGATGTGCATCGGCAGCGCATTTCTTTTTATTCTACGGAGCAATGTTTGTATACCTAATACGTTTATATCGATACAGATACCAATTCAAACGTGAGACTGAATTTATGCAGATATTTAAAGGTAGAACTTTAAACATCTACGTAAATTCATATTCGTTTCGTCTGGCTCGCGTGAGTAACGCGTTTGTATCGACACAAGAACGTGGTGTGCAAATATTTTAATAGGTGAAAGTCATAGCAGATACACGAACTGGTGTTATACTTAAATCAAACAAAGTGCTTTCGCTTTCAGCCGCTAAAACATATTATTTATTAACGCCAAAATCCGCACTGTATTTTACCGCATGAGATTTCAAAATTGCACACGTGTCTATAGAAAATCCTGTCCCATCATTGGTAATAAAAAGTCCATAATGTTTCTTTTTCACGTAGGTCCGTTTCCAAACAAACTAGTAATTAAAAATGTGAGAAACTTACTTATAAAGACCATGAGCGTAACTAATTAAAATCTTCTATATTATTTTTTCGTAAATTTCCTTGCATTTTATGAGCTTCCATTTCGTAAGGGGTTGATTTTTTTCCGTGGAAACAAGAAAAGAATTTTTAAAAGAGATCGTTTCACAATTCAACCGCCATGGGTAGCATTTTTTCTTTTTATTTATAATTAGTCCCGGGTCACACCTGTGCGGCTTCTCTTGAACTTTGACCAGGAATCCTGTAAAGTGCTTATTGTGTAAAACGATCTTTCCTCCTCGGCTAATTCCTGAGGTTTCGTAGACGGCAAACAAACGATAAGCTTATATTGTGTTAGTTAAATAGCTACCTACGCGTTTTGTGCTAGTTAATTAAAGGTTAGTTTGGTTCCTATTTCATTAGTTGAAATTTGAGTGAGAGTCCAAATTTCGATACCTTTAATCTTATAGTCGTCGGTTTATTGGTGTTCCATAGCCCCCATGGGCGAAGTAGGAGAAATGGGCTACCCACCACGTGGGTCCGGTTTGGTTTGGTGGATTAAAGAATTGCTGACCTGGCTTTTGAAGCACAAAATAGGTCAAGAAAATTAATTTTTGGTTACTTATACTATGTAAAACTACTGAAAGTTATCTACCATAGTAGCTGAGTCATTAACACTCCTCCAACGAGCTCCTTATTGCTAACAAATGTTACATTGTTGTTATACTGTTATGTTGGTTTAGATGAAAATTCTAATATTCAAAGAAATATGAAAACATGCGGTATGATCATGAACATGCAGTAAATAGTCCATAAAGCCATAACAGAAACAAGGCTCTAAACTTTAATCACCACACATAAATCGCTGCATTAATTTCAGAACACAAATGTAACAATTTAGTTGTAGGCAAGTAAGCACTTAGTTATACGCCTTAGGCGGCGCCCTAACTTGAGCGGCCCTCCCTTACCGCTAAACAAATTTGACAGCTCCAAGTTATACCAAGTTTGTGTATGTCAAAACAAAGTTATTTATACTGCCTCCCGAATTTTACTAGCCTTAGTGCGTAGTTATAAAGTCTATGTTTGTGAACATTTCGTTATTGAAGTGGAATTAATAACTCGGTATTAAGTATTAAAGTTTCCACGGACTAGTTAGCATTGTACCCACGTTGAAACAAGTTGTCATGATTATTAAGGTATTTAGCGTTAGCTGAAGTTTTCGAACGGTTAGTTTGTGAAACTGCTGCGCGCAGGCAAGGTGAGCCTTTTACGGTCTAGGAAGCACCTGAAAAGTAAGCTACGATGTTGTACAAATTGCAGTAGAGAAGATTATAATATTGGATCAGTTACTGTTTCAGAACCATATTTAGGTGACGATTCATTATATAATTACACACCAAGTCGTTTGGTTGCCTTTACTTGTACTTACTTTATTTTCTTGTATTTGGTTATTCTTTGGTTCTTGTTGAATTAGAATTATGAAAAATAATTATTAACTGTGGAATTCCTATTTTATTGTTTTTATTGTTTATTTTTATTTAGGATGGGTTCGCTCTTGATCCCAATCAAGCCCGGGGGCCAAGACAGAATCCACAATGGAACGAGCTCCCCAGTAGGTGCCTATTCACCCTGGCCTTGAAAATGGGCGGGTTATAAGTTCTCGGAAATACAGACGCAACGAAATGCGTCACATACATTTCGTCATTGAAGCTGGATCCATCCATGGGAGCTACGCTCGCTCCGCTCGAATAAAAATAAAATACTTAAAACATTCAAAATATCTATTATATACAACATATATATGTTATATATATGTTATATATATGTTATATGGTATCAATATGATACCTATCGAATTTTGTATATAAATATAGAATGCTTATTTTCTCGCAGAATCATGATCAAGACCAAATGAATATGATGTTAACAGTCACTCAAGAAGGAAAAGATATTATGTACAGAGTACGTATATTTTGTACAGAACCTTCTCCTATATTTACGATACGTTCTTCGCCAGACACAAAGCTAGAACCCGAAGCCTCAATTATTTGTTTAAAGCTTTTCTTTATTTATAGTTTGTAATAACCACTTCTTTTTAGCCGTTTCCATTTATTCAGATCCATTTTTGAAAGAAAAGTAAGTAAAACGCCAAGTCAGCATCGAATACGACTCAAAATCAAAATGTCCGTACAGAGACTATAACAGCATTTGTAAGACAATTATAAACCAATGTATTCTTGTATAGGACACCGTGGATGTAGTTATGGATACTAAGTATATTATACTAAACAATCATGTTACGATATTCAGAGTATTGGTTTATAGGTACTACTATAAAACCGCTGCATTTTACGTATAATTGTTCTGTAACGTAAATTTATAAATCCATATAAAATTTTAATAAATGTTTGGTTTAAAGTATGTTTAGTTTTTTTTTGTCACTCTTATTGGCGTACTTTATTTATAATAGTTCTAAAATGCTTCTTGTTAACAGTTATGAGTATTGCTTACCAGTTTGTCTACTGTCGAGTACATTCACACCCTCGCGATACTTTTATAGGCCATCCAAGCTTATATTGCACCCTTAAGTTCGACCCATAAGTAATTGTAAGTTAAAGTTTAAGAACATATTTACTATGAGGCCCAACTAGAGAGAGTTGTAAGTGCTGCAGGCCTATAACATCTGCACTATATGATAATTTTGCTGCTTAGGTAGTTCAGGCATATAGCCAGAAATAAATTGTATTATTTATGGGTTATTAAAAACTTACAGAAGTTTCACCTAATTTATTTTTTCTCTAATTAAGTTGACTGTCAACTGATGCGGAAACTATAACACCATTTGTATTCACGGCAAAAAATTAATAATTAAGATTTAATAATATAATAACAATATTTCTTACTTTCACACCAATTATTCTTGTCCTACAGTGAGCACTGTAAGGCTAGGGTAATCGATAGACATACATATACGATACATAGATATGTGATATTCAAAGAAATAGATATAAATATTTATGGTTCGGGTACAAATTCTGGTATTTATCACACAATATCTGCCCCTTCCGTGAACCGAACTTAGTACCGTCGCGTCGGTGCAAAAGGCAGGGTCACTACCGTTGCGACAAAAGGTTGTCAATTTGGATTTTAATTTGGAAAATTACTTTTTCTTTTACGATGTAATTTAACAGTTTTGCGAATTAATTAAAACATTATATTTATTTTCCTTCATTAGACCATACATGTTGGTTAATGATCAGATACTCGTAGCTGACAATTCACATGTGTTAATGTTTAATATTGTTATTTCAAACTAATGTAATGTTTTTCAATCTAAAAGTAACATGTTAATTATTGCCAAATTGATTATTAAATAATGACCTGAAATTTCAATCTGTGTGAGGGACGATTGCGAAAAATGTCGGGTTAATTTCGATTTAAGCTCCGCGAGGGCTTTTAAATTGCCGTAAATACTGCATGTCACGGGTAGGCCTCGTCTGCCTTTATCAATTAAGAGAGGGCTACAAAATATAAGCCACAAATGTAAAGCTTGAAACGGTTATACGATCGTTTAATATTTACACGCTCGTAAACTCGACTGCAGTGGAATCGGCATGTTAGATTAACCACTAACTTGTGACTACGTGCATTTACGATGATAAGGAACATATGTACATATTTTTGATCTGTTGGATATAACAAAACAATAGTATTATAATTATGAAAATATTGATTACCTTTGACATATCATAGGCAATCAAAATAGTACGTCTAATATAATTTATAGACTACTAGCTGATCGAGCCACGCGTTGCTATGTTATAAATTAAAATAAAAACTATCCTATCTTTTAAGTTATATCAAATAACAGATAGTTACGAAGTTTGATCAAAATCAGTTAAGTAGCTTAGGAGTCCATCGCGGACAAACAACGTGACACGTTATTTATATTTATTAAGATGAATAAGATTAGGCGTTCACTTTAAATAAATACGTCAAAAAATTAATATGGATTTATGTTTTTTATTGGCACCTGACTTGATGGCTCAAAGTGAAGTTAAATATGAATAACAAAAACAATGACAAACGTGCAAATTTTACCCTGCTAAAATGGTTTTATTTCCATTGTATTATTCTTTATATGTATTTCATTTACATACTTGTTATTTCAATGAGAATAAAATCTACAAAATATGTATGTTTGTCATTAGTATAATAAACTTAAGTCTTTGTTGCTTATTTTCTAGCAAAAAAGTCTTAAAACTTTAAATACTTTTAAGCGTTTTTTTTAGGTAATAAAAAATACAATGATAGTATTTATCTTACAACTACTAATTACCTATTGTAGCTAATGGTATGATAAGTATACTTATAACTTATAAAATTAATTATCAGTCAAGCTTTCAAGTTCGATATGAAGCTTACTTAATTAACTTTTGATTTTTACAGTAAAAGTAGCGGCGATTTTTCAATTTCAGACGAAATAATCCCCATAATTTTAAATTTACCTCAATAATCAGTTTACGCAGCATACGCAGTTTACACTAATGCATTTTGCACAGCAAGTTCCAAGTGTGTCGAGTCAAATTCATATTAAAAGATGGCACTCCAATGAACACAGGTAGAAAAAGAGTACTGTTTAAATTTTTACTTAACCGACGCTGTGAAAGATATTTGTAATGCAGATATCAGTACTTTGACAGTACAGACAGAGAACCAAACGAGCTATAGAGCGTTTACAGCAACATGTTGCAACGCAACTTAGTAATGAATAAAGGAGAAAGAAGAAAAGATTCTAAATAGTTCAGATACGGTTGTGACGGGGTGCAGCCGGAGAAATAAAAGCACTCAAGGTCACTTAAGTTTTTGTATTTATGGAATTAAGGCACAACTGAAACAATTATATAAAAAAAGGTAAATTACACTGAATACAACAACAATTTCACATTAAAACATATTATAAAAGGTAGGGCTAATTACAATAGTGCCTTAAAGAAACTTATAGACTTATAAACAGGAACTGGTGGTACAGAATACATATACAGGAAAACTTGTGAATTATGCTTATGAGCTTGTTGAATTATACTTGTGAGCTTATTATAACTGCTCAGCACTATAAATATTTTTAAATAATTGTTATCGGTGAGTCAACCGCTCTACGCGCTGACTCTGGTAAGAATAAACTTCGAACAAAACAAATAAAAAGAGACAGACAGTAAATTTAAAATAGGAAACCAAGAGAAAAGAAAATATGAGAAATGGCCAGAGAAGAGCGCAATGAAAGCAACGAGTCGCCAATATAGCTATGGCGCCTCGTTACACGGTACTTTGTTAATTGAAGTCTATAGTATGAGAAATTAAATAAAAGCCATCCATTATTATTACATACAAGAGGCCCGTCCCAGCTTCGCACGGGTGAACAAAATTCTTTATTTTTTTTCTATAATTAAATATTTTTCTGTTAACGCCCTCTAGCGTCCGGTAGACGAACTACTTGCGGTTAACGCGTTGCTATGGTAACGTTATTGATACAATAGAAAAAGAACGGACAGACAAACACAAATTTGTAATCTTAGATTGTAGACTAGCGGCCCGTCCCGGCTTCGCACGGGTGGACAAAATTCTTTAAATTTTTTCTATTATTAAAAATTTTTCCGTTAGCGCCATCTAGCGTCCGGTAGACGAACTACTTGCGGTTAACGCGTTGCTATGGTAACGTTATTGATACAATGGAAAAAGAGCGCGAAAAAGAGCGGACAGACAAATAACAAATTTGTGATCTTAGATTATAGATTAAAGTCCAACAAAATACAAATTAAAATAAAACTACTTTAGTGACGCTTTAATATTCCTGTCAAAAGTTCCTTCAAGAAACATATTTAGGTCAGTCGTTTACGTATAGTAGCACATGACCAGAAATACCCACTATAAAAGTATGGATTGTAACTCGCAAGTTACAGGGTGTGACTTCAATAAGGAATGAGTTAATCTTGTTACTTGTGACCTGGTATCACAGCACATCTATGACCTAAAACTTTCAGGTTCTTTATTTGGGGAGTCTGCACCCTTCCCATTTCCTTTAATTTTATGAAATTTTAAATTAAAAATATTGTCGAGTGGCTAATATGTAGGTTTGAAGCGTCGCTAGCTCCGATTTCCTTGATTAAATTCCTGGCCCTGCAAAGTCAACATTTGTTGTCTTTGCTGTTCAAAAGTTGGTTCTTGTTGTCTTGTGTTATTTTCGATTTCTACAAAAAAGTATTTTAGTTGATTACTTTCAAATGTGTGTAATTTTGTGTCAAGTAGGTAGGTTAACCTACTCTTTTATTTATGAAGTTTAAAAAGAATACAAACGAATACGATTAATTTATTAAAATTGTCGATAATTGTTGCTCTTTATAAAATCAGATTGCAATCACACTTTGAATTTTGCCATATTTTATTAATTACAACTGGCTTAACAAACGAAAAATGTTTGCTCATTTGCTGGCGTACATGATAAATTGTAAATTACATGGAAACAGGCGTTTTGGGAGGCCAGTTTAAATTTTAAAATAGCCGGGCAACAGTGGGAAATTCACGGGCAAATAATGAGGGACGAATTAAAAATGCAAAAATTGATTAATGGACTGTAGCCGAACAAATATGTACTTAATAAGCGAGACTTGTTATTGACTTCCTTTTATCCACGATTCATGTGGTAGGTGTGGTACACACTTATTATCTCGATGTGTATAGGATAGGAATTCCCATATGATAAAGCGTTTTTAGTCATAGATACATTATCATTTGTAAATATTTATTGTTTGACTGCTATCGTAGTTAATAACCTGATATAAATTAGTATTATAAAGCATGTTTATTTTAGTAAACAACTATATTAAGCAGTATGGTGTCCAGCCGAGTTGAATAGCACTAAACCACAGTAAAGAACAGTAAAATATCTTCATACAAACGTGCCGCTCTCGGTTTGAATGTGTGCGTGCGCGCCGCGCGCCGTGTCGGCACGCGAGTTCACGCACACGCTAGCATAATATATGGGGGAATAAGGTGGCGGCAGTACGGGCTGTGCCGCGCGACTGTGAGCATGCGCGTACGTCACATGACCGCTCGCGATCGTCAATGAGAATTTACTTTACATTAAGAAATAATAATTAAGCGTTCCGGACGTGCAGAAACCGGAGATAAATTTTCTCGGTATTAAATTTGTAACTTAATATAATAAATGTTATGTGAATAAAGGCTTTTAATTTTTACTAAATTTATAAACTGGTAAAATATTCAATCATAATATGCTTTTTATTACATAAATTTAGATCAAGTGCTTCTTGTTCGAAAATATTAACTAAAAGTAAAAGTGACAACCCTGGGGATCAACGCAAGAGTAGGCTAATAACTCGGCGGGCGGCCTTAGATAACCTACTGTTCTGTATATACTGTGACTAAACTTTCACACTTAAGGGTAACGCAAAAATCGACGAATCGTAGTCCTCAAAATAAGCAGTAGCATTTCCGAGTCTTTTACTGCTGTCTCCCAATAGCCTGACGAGCAGGGAAATTATGGCAATTATATTATACTATACTAATTAAAAAAATGCTTATCCATTTAACTTTCTTATCAATTTACACAATTATAACAATGTTAAATGGATAAGGATTTTTTTATAATCTATATTAAAAACCATGGAAAACATAAGTCGGTAATTTTTTGTTAATTTTATATCTGTTAGCGTTTGTTATAAAGACCCAGATAGTAATCAAAATAATATCACAAAAATATAAACCCATAAGCCTTTCATAACGTTATTTAAAAGAAAAATAAAGTGCTTACTAGATAAATATTATTCAATTGAGATGCAACACGGAGGAGGAGTAAGATAGTATAATGAATACAAAAATATAACAACTCTTAAGGGGATTTAACAAGTTCAGAAATGGAAAATACCTAGGTCGAAATTACTTACTCATAATTTTTGATTAAGTGGTCCAATGTTCTACAGCTGACTTATTATAATATCTTTCGAAAGTATTAGAATATAAAAGTACACATTATATGCTACCGAGGTTTATTCGCACAAACCGGTGTGAGTTAGCCCTAACTCCGCCATTTAATGAAACATGCGAGAACACCCGCGGCTGTTTACGATACTAACAACTGCCATATTAACAACTTTTTAATTCGTTGCTAACTAATTAACACCTACAGTTTAAAACTGATTTTATTAAAGAGTTGTTTTCAGATTCTTTTTAAACTTCCGTTGTTTCGTAAAAAAGTTATAAAAGTGTTATTGGCACTACATTTTTTTTTCTTAAATGTTACGACTACCCGTTGTTTCTTATCGATTCAGACTGGATATAATCGATATTTTTTTCTCCACACGATAAAACGTGAAATGTCACGAATAGGTATACTCACACAATTTAGGTACTGACTACTATTGCTTTCAGAATTCTGAAGATTTGAGAATCTAATTAATGATAAATTTTAACCCATAATTTTTGAGTGGCCGGTCCACTGCTTTCCCAATTGAGCTATCAAGTGAACCAACTTGAACTACCTTGTGAGCGCCGTCGAAATGTTTTTGTACCATTTTTTTAATTTTTTGCACTGTAGGCCAGTGTTGCTTCATATACACTCGAGAGCAATGAATCCGGGTCACTTAAAGAATCCTAAAAATCTCGGAAACTAAAAATGCTAGGTTAATGCAATAAATTGTATTTAATAGACAATGTAATACTCCTTAAATGAAGGTATTAAAACTTCTTAGTTATTGTAAAGTTATATCATAAAAAAATCAAATTTGAAAAAGGGCCACTTTCGAAGATGGAACTACGAAATTACAGCATTTGGTTTTGCTTTTGTTTGTAATCTGTCATTTATGTGGGTACATAAACCATGTTGATAGTGCTCTATATTCATTATTCAAGCTGAAATTATGTCGCTTACGCCTGAAGAATGCACCAGAATACTTACAATGCTGGAAACCGGCCGGAGTCAGCGCGATACAGCCAGGACTGTCGGTGTGTCGCTGTCAACAGTACAAAGAGTTCTCCGACGTTACGAAGAAACTGGTTCTAACCTACGCAGACCAGGAACGGGCAGAACCAGGTGTACCACAGCACGAGAAGACCGATACTTGGTGAACACCATGCTTCGAAATCGCTTTCTCACAGGAACTGAACTCACCAATCAGTTTCGACGCCTCGGAGGAAGTAACCCAAGTGCATGGACAGTAAGACGTCGGCTTGCTGAATCTAACTTAAAACCCCTTAGACCTGCAAACGGCCCTAAACTGGAGCGTGGGCATCGTATTTCAAGACTAAGATATGCCCAGAGCCACGTAAATTGGAGTATTGAAGATTGGTCAAAAGTTATGTTCTCCGACGAATCAAAATTTATGCTCTACAAGCACGATGGAAGACACAGAGTGTATCGAAGACCAGGGGAAAGATTCAAGCAAGCATGCATCGAAGAAAAAGTAGCCTACGGTGGTGGGTCTGTACTTGTGTGGGCCGGAATTTCTTCTAAAAGTCGCACAGAGCTGGTGATCATAGAAAACGGCTCTTTAACTAGCGTAAGATATGTGGAAGAAATCCTCAATGATCACGTTGGTCCATTTATGGTTAATTTAGGTGAGGATGCTATATTTATGCATGACAATGCCCGACCTCATACAGGTAGGATTGTGAATGACTACCTTCAAGAGATGAACATTACTCGTATGGAGTGGCCAGCGCGTAGCCCGGATATCAACCCGATCGAGCATGCTTGGGACGAGCTAGGCAGATGCGTAAAACAACGAAACCCTCCCCCAATCACGCTTCGTGAGCTCAAAATTGCTCTCACAGAGGAATGGGAGAATATTCCCCAAAATCGTATAAGGAACTTGGTGTACAGCATGCCAAACCGCGTAAACGCAGTAATGGAAGCACGAGGAGGCAATACGAAGTATTAAAATTCAAGAAAATCGTAATGAAGTTCAAACATTTCATGTTTCCTATTTTTGTTTTAAGGAGAGATCAGCAGTTTTTTTCTTTATGTAATTTTGTGTTAATAAAATGTATGGTGACTCATATTTTTTTACTTTCATTTAAGGAGTATTACATTGTCTATTAAATACAATTTATTGCATTAACCTATCATTTTTAGTTTCCGAGATTTTTAACATTCTTTAAGTGACCCGGATTCATTGCTCTCGAGTGTATATATCCTAGGATTCGACAAAAACATTATAATAAACGAAAAATACTACAAGAAAAACGACCCGGCTCTCAGGCGGGACTCGAATCCACAATCTTTGGATGCTTACAAGCTCACGAGCTCACGAGGATAAAAATTTTGACGGATGCGTACAAGGCTTAGTAGCTCGATTGGGAGAGCAGTATACCGGATATCCAAGGGTTGCGGGTTTGAGTCGATTATTTCTAGTATTTCTCTATTAAAATTTATTATATAAGATAATATTGAAAATGCAAAAATAATAAAAATCTAAAACTGTAACTAGCTAACCCGGTAACGCGTGCTATGGTAACGCGTATACAATAGAAAAAGAGCGGGGAAAAGAGCGGACAGACAAACACACAAACAACAAATTTGTGTTCTTAGATTATACAGGTCTGCAATGAAAAAACTGCATGGGTTTTTTATACATTTTCTTATAGATTTTGATGTCCCAAAACCGAAAAAAATATTAAAAAAATTCCATCACAGCCATTTTTTTTACAATACTAATTTTTATATTTTTATTTTGTGTAAATTCTTGTTTAGTTTAAATTTTTTTTAAGCTTCAAATTTAATTAAAATTAGGATTACTTACCTTAATAGTATAATTATCTAGGAATAAAGACAAAATAATATGGACGTAAACAATTGCAAGCAAGTGCAAACGTGCAGTTGCATTATTCTAACAGACTAAGTCCATTGACTCTATATTGCTACACTCAGTTGAAATCCAGCATTCCAACGCTACTGTGCTCTTGTTTTTATATAATTGTTATGGCTCATAGAGGTTGTGTTATTTCTCTGGACAGCTTCTGTTATATTTGTGGTGAATATACAGTGAAAGAAGTTTAAGTGATTTTATGAAGAAGGTATATTTTGCTTACTTCAAATTAATACTTGATGATCTTGGATCACCTCCCTCCTTCCTGAATCCCACTTTCCTGAATCAAAGGAAGAAATCGAAAAAGAAGCATGGGAAATGTAGTGCTTTTGAGCAATATTAAGGATCCCGAATATAAAAGTATTGTACAGCGCATGCTGGCTGCGTATAAGGCTCAAGGGTGCAAGATGAGTTTAAAAGTTCACTTCTTACACTCCCATATTGAATATTTTCATGAAATCTTGGGCGCCTACAGTGAAAAACAATGGGAAAGATTTCACCAGGATGTACGCGATATAGACGTTATAGACGTTACGTTATAGATATAGACGTTACCATGGAAGACTGGATGTCAGTATGTTAGCGGACTACTGTTGGATGCTTAAGCGAGAAACCAAAGAAGGAAACCAAAAACGAGTTCGGAGAAGCAACAAAAAAAGAAGAAAAGGTTTCACAAGGAAAGAGAGTAAACATAAATTAATGTATAAATTAAATAAAACAATTGGTTGACAGGTTGTGATAAATATTATGCAGTGTGTTTGTAATAATTAGTTGATTTTTCTCAAAATTTTGTCATAATTTTGCAAAAAAACTATACGTGATGGAGAGTAATCGAAGTCATTTTTGAAATCAGCGTACCTTAAAACATATAATTCAGCAAAAACATCTCATGCAGCTGAACTTTTTTGTTTTTTTGCAGACCTGTGTTATAGATTAATGTTCATTACTTTATTGCGGATGCGACATTTTAGAAAAAACTTAAATATGGTTTTGTATCACCTTTCTGTCTAATTAAAAATAGCAATGGCACTGTTATCGTCCAAATCAGAGTTGCGATACTCGCGTTACAGTTATTAACAGTAAGCGTTTCAGCAGACCATTAACAGGGCAAAGTAAACCGCACACAGTAGCGTGCCAAACGCATATTAGACGTCATAACTGAGCGCCTACCGCCGACCTTAGTCGTATAGTTTGCTACCGTTGAGTACTGCGTATAATAACTACTACTTAAATATCATTCTGCAATTACTACCAATAACCTCATATTTCATAGAATCAGGCGTTACTTGCGGGAAGTCCATATCCATTAGTAAAATAAAAATATGTAGCTTACTTCCGCAAAACTTAAGCAGTCAGCTGTTAGACCGTGCAATAACGAGCACTGAGATACTTGGTGCTCGTTATTGCACGGTCTAACAGCTCCTGATGATGCTCCGTGTGGGGGCGAAACACGTGTAGAGTATTTGGTGAAGGTGCCGGTGTCTGCGGTTTCTGCATTTATTTGCGGGCGGGCGGGCGGTGCACACTGCTTGAGTTTTGCGGAAGTAAGCTACATATTTTTATTTTAGTAATGAATAACCTCTTAATTCTATAAGATGAATGCCACTTCCTACATGTTTCTGATTTAATTGGAATTAAATAGACAACTCTTCCCATGTTGATTAACTCTCCGAGATATGATAGTTTCTTCAATCGTTGTAGCAAACATATTCTATCATTGTAATTTAATAATATTAACAACTCGTTATATTATTACATTAAATCTCATGGGGTTTTCCCACGTCAATGTTATGCCTTCTAATTAAAAAATCTTATTTATGCGTTTCATCCATTATTTAGTACCCAAAATACAAATATGAATATAAATTATTAGTATGAGTTGTTCCAAAATTTGATTATTATTTTTATTAAATCTAGGCATTGATTGTTGGGAATAAACCAGTGCATAAGCGCTGCCATTCCGTAGTGCGATCGACTCGATAACGCTGCGCATGCAACTGAGCCTCTAAACACCGTAAACTTGTGAATTATTAATCTGCTTATCGAGTAGAGAACATGACCACCATTATGAAAAATTTAATAAATCGTATATGTGATTTATTAAGCACTGTTTACGTGTAGCTGTATCCTCTTATTGCAAGTAAACATGATATTTTCAAAACACGATTGTTTAATGTTGTAAGAAACATTTTGTATTTATCTGTCTCTAAATTTTCAAATATATTCGGACTATATGGCTGTTTCATTTGTAACATTATAGTATTTTTCTTAACACACACAAACGAAGAATTGAGACTAAAAGATCAACCTCAGTTGCCTTATTTTGAATGAGATACTTTAGATAAAGTGCAATTTTTATATTAAAATTTTGAATCCAAATATACTATCAGTTATATTATAATTTAGACTGTGATATGTATTTTATTCAAAAAAATGCGTGCATTCTTTATCATAATTGTATCATCATATTATCACTTATTCATTAAAATTCTTAAAAAAGACTTTGGTTCCCTTCCTATTCCGTCACTGTTTATGACGTCCGTTTATACATACTGCTTGCTGAGATAAGTGGTTTTTTATGCAATAAGACAAGATACTTGCATTACTGCATTTAATTTTAAAGTATAAAATATATGCAATGCATATGTGAAACTGTAGTGTGTGTTGGTAGATATTAACCACTAACTAAAGGTTAAATTTGAAAGGAGGTGCATAGTGACTGCTTTTTCTTTAATTTTAATTTTTAATAAGCAAGGCGCTTTACCATTCAATATTTTATATCTGTATAGATTGTAGCGCTTAAAATTTAGATTTAAAGGAGAAACGATAAACAGTCTCAGTAAACAGTTGATAAAATCTAATAAATATGAATTTTATTTTCTACGATTTCTCCAAATTTATTTGAAATTTAATTTTATCTGTAATTATCGCTTTTTGGAATCACTCATAAATAGACCACGATAAGGCATAATAGACTGCGAATATATGTAAGTCGTGACACGATCGATTTATTATCGATATTTTATTGACAAAGAAACTACAATACCGCATTGATAAGGTATGTATGATGTCACTAACAACATGATCAACAACACATTGTTATTCATGGTAATAAACACTATTCCACACATATCAAACAATCGCTTATCAAGGAAAGGATTATTGCTTGATATCCAACTCTTCCAGACAACCTTAGGCGGTTAGTAAAATATAAAAAAGATAAAGGGGAAGTAGGTTATTTAAAAGGGATAACAGGATATGGATAACAATTAATAATATATCGTTATACAATGTATATATGTGGTTTAAAAAAAAACTTGTATATATAAGTTTCTCGTTAAAATATCTAAGACATATAGTTTCTGTCATCTTCAGAATGAGAATAAGTCCACAAAAGAACAGCATGAACTGATAAGGAATAGAAAGAAGAAATCTATGATATCAGGAAATTTGTAAAAGAGTTTAAAAGAAGAACACAACGTACTCTGTAAGTATGCGGACAGAAAGAAAAAACAAAGTTATTTATTATAACTTTGTACATACCCAAAAATATATATAAAAATGTAAAACAGAAGGACTAAAAAGTTTAAAAAAATGCTTTATTTAGATTGGATGGACACAACAAAGATGACGAGTAAATACATATATGTAGTAAGATACTTAAACTTATGTGGAATCGTAACAATAAAAAAAAATAGTGGAACACTTTCATGCTTTTTTATTAAAATGTATTGGGGTCATGAACACGCTTCCTGTGAACAAATCTGTAAATTAAACTCGGTGCGGGTTAAAAGTGTGTAATTTTCCTATTTCTTGTTTATCAAATCCGACTAATCCGACAAACATTACCAATCTGCAAATTCGACAAGTTTAATCTTGCATCATAAATATTTATCTGTAAAAGATAAAAAATAATAATCACTTTATAAGTGCACTTCGCGTCATTCCAGTAATACAAAATTTAAATACTGATAAATGTAATCAATAAACATTCATTGTGAATATTTCAGCGTCAATCTAGCAGTACTATTTTCGGACAAAACAAATCAATAATTCGAGAAACGTAAGGTATATTTTTATCACAATACATTAAAATTGAGATGTTTACCTCATCTCTATTAAGCATAACGCCAAGAGATGATATATTTTTTGAAATTGATACAAATATAGGCAAATAAAACTCGAAGGTAGTTACCCCACGGTGTTTCCATTCACAGAGGAAGGTCTGTGTCCCAAAATTGGGACACTAATAATAATTATAATATCTCTCACATTGCAACAAATTGCCAAGCCCAAAGTAAGCACTGTAAGGCTTGTGTTATTGATACTGAGTTAACGGACAGAGATACATAGATATGTAATGAGCATAGAAATGAATATACTTATGGGACCTGAATCCAGGATCGTCGGTGCAAAAGTCGGTAACGTATTCGTAATAACTGATGATAATTAAATAAGACATATAAAACAGCAATACGTCATTGACTATTTGTTTGGGATTCGAAACGTAGGAACTAATTCTAGTATATTACAAACTACATATATTTACAAGAAAATTTAAGGTAATTTTGTAATATCTCTAATAATTTTAAAGAATTGATGGATGTTGTACACCTAATAACTTCCTCCCCGCGTATCTTTAATTGTAAAACAGAGATTAGATATAAATTTTTAGTTAATGTATGTTAAGCAGTATAAATCGGATTGCCTACAAAATGGGTTGTGTGTCAATTATTTTAAAAATATTCTTGTTTTCTGTGAATTTTTGTGTCAGTGTAAGTATTTCTTTAATTAGATTGCAGTGAAGATAGCTAGTGCTGTGCTGATTATTAGTGCTTAATAAAAATGAAGACGTTTTTAATAAGGATTTAAACAAACTGGTCATCTTCTACATTGGTCTCCGAAAGAAGTTAAAAAAAAAGAAATCATATTAAATGAAACGGTTTTCGATTTATGGTCATAATAAATTGAAAACTAATTTCTTATATTTTTTGTTATTTATGCAATCAACCGCTACATTTTCATATTAAAAAAAAATATTAGAAAAAAATCAACTTCTCTCAGGTGTTAGACGGGACTCAAACCCATTAAAGTGGGCATTGTCGATCAGTTTTTCGGGTCAGTCTAGGCGTAAAACTGTGGCGTCGTCACTCCAAATAGTTTTAGGCCAACTCGATTTCCGCATTCACTGCCGTCACTCCGGCTCTTCAGTTTTCAATTGGCCGGACTATTAGGAAGTGTACTACCTGTTTGTGTTGGATTGAAGATCATGTACTAATGATCAGTTTGGCGCGACGCGCCGTGTTGGATTTATGATAGTCTCGGAAATACGTGGCGCGTCGTCAGCTAAAACTCTGGAGTGACGATTCGACACTCACGATCAAATTTTGGATGGACGTCAGTTCAACTGATGCGAAAACTGATCGTCAATTCGCAGTTTTAGAGCTGCTGAGATCTTGACCTTTTGCAGATGCCTTCATGTCATGATGCGATCTCTTCATGGTCTGCGTTGTACTACCTAAAACATCGAATGTAATACTTATACAAGTATCGAATATTCGTTATAAGATATGCTATGTAATCAAAGTTTTAAAATACGCCTTTAAAAAAACAACCAAATCTCCGAACCCTCTCTCCAGCCCTACCTGAGGGCTGAGATGGAATTGTTTTTTACCTGCGTATTTTAAATCAATGCAAAAATTAAAATAAATGGAGCTATTAAATTATTATATTTTCCGTCCAGATAGTGAGTCCTGCTTGATACCAGATTTTAGTTGAATTTTTTATGAAACATTTAGATTAAATTACAAAATTATAATAATGCGTTATCGATTCTTCGAAACCTGTAAATTTTTTTTACATTACATTTGATGTTGTAAGTTCCTAGAACATAAAAAGATGGCGCTAACATCAGCTTAAGTAACATTTACTTGGTAAAATTCGATGAATTTGGCAAGGTATCGGTAGATTTATTGGAAGAGTGCGCGCATGTGGTCCCGTCTGACAGCCGAGACTAGTTGATTTTTTTGCTTATAGACTTTTTTAAATTTCGAATATAAGTAATTTAATAGAAATCCCACCTTAATGTTTCTGCATTATTGTATCCTGCCCATCACTGCGACAGTCCTGAGTTTGAGTCCCGGAATGGCAGATATTTGTGTAATGAATACCAGCATTTGAACCTGAGTATTACATATCTCTGTAACATATATTTATTACATATCTCTGTAACATATATATATAACACTTAACACAAACCTTACAGTGCTTACTTTAGGCTAGGCTAATTGGTGTGAATTTTAGAAATATTATTATTATTGCAATACTTTAATACTTAATTAGTTTAATTTTCTACACACTTATACTTTTCAGATCCTTGGCCTCGTAATAGTGGCTGGAGGAGTAGTTTTGGCACATTTCAGACATCAGACAAATTCTGAGATAGCTCTTCTTATAGCTGTAGCGCTGATTGTTCTAGGAAGCGTTTTATTCTTCATAGCGTTGAGTGGCTGTTGTGGTGCGGTTGGTGGTATACCATGTTTCTTAATATTCGTAAGTAAATTTTATTTCAATCATCATCCTTAGCTTATTATTGTCCGCCTTCACTAAAGACGACAAGAATAACCCACGCGGATCCATCGGTAGGTGCTTATGGCTGCAAATGCAGCCGGGACCGCGCCAAGCCATACAAAGTAGCCCAAGATATTATTTTTTGTCGCCCATCCGATATATATATATATATATATATATATATATATATATATATATTACTACATAGTATAAAATGAAGTCGCTTTCTCTGTCCCTATATCCCTATGTATGCTTAAATCTTTAAAACTACACAACGGATTTTGATGCGGTTTTTTTAATAGATAGAGTAATTCAAGAGAAACGTTTATATGTATAATACATGCATAATATAGTAGAGCATTGCATCCGTGCGAAGCCGGGGCGGGTCGCTAGTATATAATAATATCTTGAGCTACTTTGTATGGCTTGGCACGGTCTCGGTATCAAATACGCATAAATAAATATGTATAATATATGGACGCTGTTAAGCATTCGTGTGTTAACCCACAGAAAATCGGGTTTTGAGTTATGAATGCAGTCTTATTCTTTAAATCATAAGGTTTACGATAGTGCAATCCATTTTATTGAAAAAAAATCGCAGAATATTCTAGAGTACAAAAATCGTTATTGCTTATTTTCTAAATTAAGATTTGTATTTAGCGTTTATGTCATAAGTGCCTTACATTATTAATGCCAAAATCTAATGAGACCACAACAAAAAGCAATAATGTGTTATACTGCAGTTAACATAAAAATGCGTATATCGGATTGTGGGTTAGAACATAAATGCAAAATTGGGCGAGCGCGGGTAGCTGAGGGCGGTAAGGATTGCGCGGACTTGTTGACCACACCAACACATAAGTTTTTTATTAATTTTTGACATAAATCTAATTAGATGTGATTAGAAATTCATTAAATTCTTATTATAATGACGAAACGATGTAGTGGAAAGAAAAGGTTTGATCAGTTCAGCTCTAAATTCAACGAAAAACAGTTTCGGCTTATCTCACCTCAACACACGTTAATTTCTAAAAGTGTTTTTTTTAAAGGCAATTTCAATTCGTAAGTGCTTGAATACTTTCATTTAAAACCATTTTATCCAGCTAGGGCAAAGATAAAAAGGAGGGTTATAATTTTAGAAGTGTATGTACATTAGTTTTTACTTGGTGGACTGTCGGAAAGTCGGAGGTTATGGTTTCGACTCCCACACGACAAACATGAATTATATGAACGACGATATTTGTTCTAGGTATGTATTTACAAAAAAATGAGAGGGTAAAAGACCCAGTTCTCAATTCTGTCTGCACCAATATTGAACACTTCGATGACCAAGTTAAAAATATGTACTTAAGTTTAGTTTATGATATCTTAAAATTGCAGTGTATTAAAAATGTAAAAATTCATATTTTTACATGTTGTAAATCGTTCGTAAAATTAATTGAATGCATTAAGTACGAAATGGACCATTAATAAAATAATAATCATCATCATATCAGCCGTACGACGCCCACTGCTGTACATAGGCCTCCCCCAAGGATCTCCACAACGATCGATCGATGTGCTGCCCGCATCCAGCGTTTTCCCGCGACCTTAACCAGATCGTCGGTCCACCTCGTAGCGGGCCTGCCCACTGAGCGTCGTCCGGCAGGCGGTCGCCATTTGAGAACCTTTCCGCCCCAACGGCCATCAGTTCTTCTTGCTATGTGTCCTGCCCATTGTCATTTCAGCTTCGCAATTTTTTGAGCTATGTCGGCGGTTTTTGTTCTCCTACGGATCTCCTCATTTCTGATTCGATCGCGAAGAGAAACACCAAGCATAGCTCTCTCCATTGCCCGCTGGGCTGAACCTTCTTACAAGACCCAAAGTGAACGACCACGTTTCACTGCCATAAATCATCACTGGCAACACACACTGGTTAAAGACTTTCGTCTTAAGGCACTGAGGTATTTTGAACGCGAAACTGTATCGCAGCTTCCCGAACGCTGCCCACCCGAGTTGGATTCGACGAGAGATCTCTTTCTCGAAGTTGGACTTACATAACTGTATTGTATGTCATAGGCAAACATAGTGGTCAACAACTTCGAGTGTAACGTTACCAACATTTACTGGAGCGGGTGTAACATGGGCGTTGGACATAATTTTCGTCTTGTCCATGTTCATTTTAAGACCCACTCGTTGGGATGCGTTACTGAGATCTTCGAGCATGGTGCTCAGGGCTTCCAAGGTCTCAGCCATTAGGACCACATCATCGGCAAACCGAAGATGCGTCAGGTACTCGCCGTTGATGTTGATGCCAAGTCCATTCCAGTCCAGAAGCTTAAAAATATCCTACAACGCAGCAGTGAACAGTTTCGGAGAGATAACGTCTCCCTGTCTCACTCCTCGCTGTAGTTTGATAGGATTAGAGCTCTGTCTCTGTACTCGGACCGACATAGTGGCGTTTTGGTACAGGCACCTTAACACTTCGATATACCTATAGTCCACTTGGCACCTCTGGAGAGACTGCAGCACCGCCCAAGTCTCGATCGAATCAAAGGCCTTCTCATAGTCCACAAACGCCAAGCAAAGTGGCCGATTATACTCTTCGGTCTTCTGTATAACCTGCCGCAGCGTATGAATGTGGTCTATGGTGCTAAAGTCTTTTCGGAAACCGACTTGTTCGGGAGGTTGGAAATCGTCAAACCGGCGAGCAAGACGATTCGTAATGACCCTCGACATCAGCTTGTAGACATGGCTCAGAAGCGAGATGGGTCTGTAGTTCTACAGTTGGGTTTAATCGCCCTTTTTGAAGAACAAAATTACCTCGCTTCTGCTCCATGCCTTCGGCGTTTTGCCCTGGACGATGACAGAATTGAAAAGCTTCTGGAGGACTTTAAGTAACGGCGTGCCGCCCGCTCTCAGAAGCTCTGTTGTAAAATAACCCTCAGATTTCTTCAATCGGGTCATAGATTTCTGTAAAACGATTCTCAGTTTGGTGACGTAGTGTCGCCTAAAAACGAATTTCTGGCTGTATAATGATGATCTGGACTACATTAAAGTCATGGTAGAGTGTCGGAGAAACAAAAAATTTACGGTTAAAAAATGTACAAAAGTCAATTCAAGTCTGTGGAACCTTTGCTAAAAGCTATCACTAATCGGAAAATTGATTTAGATAAGAATAAAATTGCTTGGCCTTAAACTTTAAAAAGATACTCCTTCCATGATGTATATACTCGTAAAATCTGCTTTAAATAAAACCTATAGGATAGTAGACTTATTCAAAAAAAAAATTAAAGATATGCAACATTTAAAAACATTACACTGCCTTTGTTATGGTTATGGCCAAATGGTAAGGAATTATCCAGCCACAAAGTAAAAGAACTCAAAGATATTCTTACGATAATTCCAGAAGATTGTAAAGAGTTCTATAGCTTCTTGGAAACTGTGAGGTCTGAGCTGAGTTTAAAGATTATGTCAAAGCAATTGGATTATTATTATGATTATTACGTTAGATTATGCAATAGAAGAAAACGAAGTAGGCTGATTGTTACTCGTATTGATTACCAAAGATCTCTCAATAAGTACTAAATATTTAACCTATTAAATATTTGAAATTTCTCCATTTCTTTCCTTCATATACCTATATAATGAAGAAAAGAAATGGAGAAGTTTTATTTTGTTGTTTTTTTATTTAAGGAGAACGTAATGTTCTTAGAAGAACTTTTAAGTTATAAAAGTAAGCAATAGAGCAAGAGAATAAGACACAGTTACTAATTATAATAGATTTGTACCATCTGATGGATACAAAAAAATATAATTATATTGATTTTATTTAATATAATAATAATAAATAAGTTTAAAATATTTGTTTTTTTAAATACTTGAAATAATATAAGTGTTTACTTGTTGGATTTCTCATTTTAAGCAGAACTTGTAAATGTAAATCAAAGCATATTATAGCAATAAAACGTTAAATAAATAAGTATTTTAAAGTTTTAATATGTTAAGAGTTTATTTTATTACATTTTCTAAAAATGAATACACATATTAATTTTATAACAACAAATCAGAATTTTGCATTAATGTGTTAAGGCACATAACACATGAATGCTAAATATAATAAACCCTTAAGCAATTTAAGCATCAACCATTTTTAACCTCTTTTTATGTAATAATGAATTTATTATAATATATACATTTATTTTATTAATCTATGCATTTCAACAAAAAAAATGATACCGCGTAACAATATTTTTTTGCTTAACATAAGCGGAAAAAGAAGATTGTTCTCAAAAAAATTTAACAGCTGATTACTCAAAACTAGCTCGGTGTGGGTTAACACACGAATGCTTAACAGCGTCTATATATATATATATATATTACATACGTGGGAACCTATAATTAGTCACTCTTGGTTTCTGAAATAAAATAGAAAAACTCGGCCCTTGCGAATGTTGCTTAACTTCAGAAATCATAGGCCGAATTCGTTAACCAATACTTTATCCAAATCATTATGTCCTGGTTTTATTCTACCATATCACCATTATTTAAGCATAGTATAAACTATTGACAGTTTCCATATTAGGATTATAAATGTAAATACTTATTTTACTAAGCACTAAAATAAAAAATCATAAAAGTATACAGGCAGTCCTCGTACTTACGGCAGGTTAGGTTCTCAAAATACGCGACGTAAATCGAAACGACGTAAGTCGAGACATATTTTTTCATATGTTTACATGTAAAACTCAAGGGTAAGGATCCACACGGACTCAAAATTTAAAAAAAAACTGCATTTATAACAAATGATATACATACTTTATTATCGAAAGTAAGTTCTTAAAATAATTAGATATGTACTTATGAAATTGCTAGTTATTTTTGGTATTTGTGTTATTAATTCTAATACATATTACGTCTTGATTGTCCGTTGTCCCTGAACTAACTAAACGAAATCAGCAGCATGTGCGGGGTAATCCCCGCTCGCCGACACCGTGCCCCGCCAGCCCCACGGACATTGATCTCGCGACAAGTGAATTCTGCTATGCCGAAAATCGAAACAATTGACGTATGTTTGAGGAATAGTGTCAAAATATTGGTCGACGTTACTTGAAACGACGTAAATCGAAACGACGTAAGTCGAGGACTGCCTGTATATGGCTCTGGTTCGCTTGGTTACTACTAGCTGTTTAGTTGTCTACTCGCTGAATTATGCTTAGTATGTCCACGGCGATAAATATAGATTAGCTCAGCAAAAACGTTCTCCTCCAAAATTAGAGGTTTATCTATAATCTCTACTTGGCAGACGGATTGAAGATCACAGTAACAGACCACAACTCGGAAAAACGTCGCTGAGACGTATGGTGATTATTTCCAGTACCATAAGTCGCCTTTCACGACACCGTTAAGTGTGAAGGGTTGTTGTTATTCTACGCCGCCAGACACCACACGATTTGGCAAAAACAAGATAAAATTCAAATTGCTACGGCTTTTGCCTAAGATTATACTTTAGAAGCTTATGTTTTCTTGCTTTCAAAATTAAAAAAAAACTGATTTTGTATGTTAATTTTCTCAATTCAAGAAAACATATAATTTATTGCAACATGTTGGTTACATAAGCTGCTAAAAAATAAATTAGTACCTCTAACATGACCCTGTAAAGACATTGCATTTTGTAGTATAAACCTATAATAATTGAACACTAATAAATTTAGGTTTTAACTACCTAACAGAAACTATAATATTCACTTAAAATTTAACACTTTTTTTTGTGATACGTACCGCTAAGAAGTGGAACTCTTTGCCTGAGTCTGTGTTTCCTGACAAATACAATTTAGGGGTCTTCAAGTCACGAGTAAATAGGTACCTTCTGGGCAAGCGCGTCACATCCTAGATCACATCGACGCTTATCATCAGGCGAGATGGTGGTCAAGCGCATGCCTATTTTCTATAAAAAAAAAATAAACACTACAAAGTAAAAAGAACAAAATAAACTGAAATGAAAACAAAACATAATATACATACCTATATACCTAATAACAGAGAGGCCCTAATTTAGATAAATTTAAAAAATCTGTTATTGTAAGTATAGAAACATTTTTTATTTAATATTCTTACCAAAATCGATAAGAAACTTAATTTTATATAGAGATGCATATTGGAATGTCTTGTTAACACATGATTCGCGTGTTTCTTCCGTTGATCTCGAATTATTCAAGACTACTAAAAAGTTAAAGGGGTAAAGTATTAACCCCTTGAAGCCCAGCTTTTTGTTAAATGCGTTATTTCTCTTTCTATCGGGGAAAAAATATCATTCAATCAAAAAGAACCATTACCAAAGCCGTAATAAGGATTAAATCAGACTGCGCGCTATAGAGCATGATATAATGCTCGCGGATTTTAGGTATTGTTGTCGCGCGCATGATATCATGCTCGCGGGTTTTAAGGGGTTAATCAGTGAAAATTAATAATTTCCTAAATTTTTTTATTTTCAGTATGCAATCTTCAATATTTTATTGACCACAGCAAACGTTTATCTCATAGTAATCCTATTTCAAAACAATAGCTTGGCTGAAGATACAATTTCAAATATATTTGAAAACCTGTTCAGGAATGCAGATATGAGAAACACCTTTTATGTAATAGAATACTTGGTAAGAAGTTTTTACTTTTTGAAGTTATACTTCTTTAGGTGCGTTATGAAAAAATGATGAGAGTGTAAGATGTGACACAAAACTATCATGTTGAAGTTGGCCGCAAAAGTGACATGGAATAAACCAGAAGGATGAAGTTGGCCGCTAATTTAATGTAAATTGTGTAAATTGAGATTTATTGTGTCTGGGTGGTAAGGGTACTACCCAGACTAGACTTTGTTTAGTAACTATAAAGAAGTATAACTTCTTACGTGCATACATAAGTACAGACAACGGTTTTTTTTAGATTTAATATTACACTAACTGATGATGTCTACACTTTGAGTTATGCACGATTTTACACCATTCTCATAGCGATATGTCTCACCATAATATACCGCCGGTTGGATGCAAAATTATGTTGTTTTTTGTTGAATAATGATCAATATCTTTTATAAAAAAATACAAAAAATAATGAGTACGGATCCATAACAATACTTTGGCTGTCGTGTTAGTTGTTTAGATTCTAATATTTATATAAAAAAAATATAAACTCCAGCTTTATTCCAAAGAGGTTTTGATGCAAATGGCGTCTGTTAAGTACTCATGAGTACAATCATGTACCTCTTTTTTAGTTCAGCTGTTGTGGAACCACAGGTGTCGATTCATATGAACTGCTAGACCTATCCATACCTCCCACATGCTGTCGCAATTACAACTGGCCATCACTTGACGATGTAGGAGACATCGAGGACATTATTAACCAGAATGGGACAATAGTACTTTGCACAAGAGAGGAAACATTTGACGGATGTTCACCGATACTAATAAACTTTTTTACTACGATTTTGGGCGTATTTGCTTACATTTGCATCGCAGTATTAGTGATACAGGTGATAATCTCTTTCAAACCTTTTTTTTCTCACGATTTTTTTTCAAAAAGAAGATTACAAATGACTACAAAATAACCAAACTCTTATAATTTGGTCAAAATTAAATTCTTTAACAGTATGTTTGTAGTTTTCAGGAATTGATTGGGAACCTAACTTAGGCTTGTGTGTTGGGGTTGTTCTCAATTTTCAATTATCATAGCTAATAAATTAATTTAATAGGAAAATATTAGAAAAAATCGACTCGGCTCACAAGATAATTCGCAGACAAAAATCGAACCCGAACCTTTGGATGTCCGGTCCAATGCTTCCCTATTTTTTTTCCATTAAAATAATTTATCATATAAGATAGCTTTGAAAAATGCCAATTATTATTTAAAAAAATAATTAAAAAATTAAGTTTTTATGTTGTCAGCTCTCTGCAATGATACATTTATTTTTATAGATACAAATTAACGTAATATTGTTATTAAAATATACTAGTAATTATGTTTAGTTTTATAAATTCAGGTCTGCAAGAGATAAGAATTAAATTAAAATAATCTCTGTCGTAGAATGGTTGAATCTCTCACTCATAATATCATTTTGAATTAAAGTGCTATGTATTAAAACAATTTTATTGCTTACAGGTGTTGGCCGTCCTTTCGTCATTCTATTTAGTAAAGCGAATAAGAAGATACCGAGGCAAAGTGTACTGAAGATTAAAATAAAGAAAAAATTAGGCAATATTGAAATTTTATTATTTAAATGTTTCATAAAGCAGTTTTTTCGGGACTGTATTCATAATTACAAGGGGAAGGAAAATATATAAATTTATTTTTAGTTTAGTTTTAAAACTTTACAATTGACAATATTTTATTTTGTAAAGACTTTGGAATTTGAAAGGAAGCCAAATTTGAGGCACATGGTTTTTAAAAAAATGTAAGAATTATTTTAAATTTTTGAATTAATCTATTTAAATACTGCATTATGGAATAAATATCTGTGATAATTTGTCTAGTCTGTCTGCCTTAAATGTCAAACAGATTGTGTTTGTGCAAATTGTAATTCTATTTTATTTATATTTTTAATCTTCTTTCTTTCGATATCATTGTACTGTTATAAGATGCCTTGATGAAATTTTCTATTTTTTATTTTACGACTACTTAAACCTATATTATAACGTTGCTTTGACAAGTTAGACATAATTTTTTTCGAGGAAGGCATGATGAAAATTGTTATTCTGCCCCAAGTGTAACGGGGCTTGGCAATTTTTTTTTTATAAAACTAATAGATAAAATCGTAACTACGAATCCCTTTAGTATATATTTCATAGAATCAATAAAAACAACTGCTTATAAAATAATGATTTGTACAGAAAAGACAAGCGATATAATAGCAGCTATTACGACATTGTTTTTAAGATTTTGTAAAGAAACACATGATATGGTTATTTTTTCAGTATAATGTAGAATAATTAATTGATTAGTCAGTAATTAGGTGTTATTTTATAAATATTTTCGAAATAAGTTTTCATACATCAAATAGTTCTCTGTTAAAGACGTAGCGTTCTTAATTGTATGGTATTCAAACTACAATTGGTAACAATGCAAATAGCTTTAAAATCTGTAGGTATTAAACACACCAAAAATCACTGTTATATTAATAACTAGCTTTTACCCGCGGCTTCGCTCGCATTTTTTTAGTCTTTTTTTTCAATAAAAAGTATCCTATGTATCTAATACCTTCAAGAATATATGTTGATCGATTAAGTAGTTTTTGCGTGTAAGAAAGACAAACAGACAGACACACTTTCCCATTTATAATATTAGTATAGTATAGATATCCGACTGCTCATCAAACTTTTAATAACAATTTTTGCAAGTTCCTGCAAAATTATTATTTTGCATATTTTAAAATTATTGTTTTCGTGTTTTTCTATTATCATCAGATTAACTTACTTTAAATTGTAATTTATCTAAATCGATATCCAGATTGATAAACAAAATGCTGTCGCTACTAAGAGTGATTTTTCGATATATATTCTTTGTAATTGTGATTTGATCTGTGTATTTTCTGATGTTTAAATATTTACGTGAAACCTACATGGGTCTTTAAATCAATCGAATAATTTGATATTATGTAAGAAAATGAAGATAAGTTCATGATACAGTTATCTCAGTAGGATACAATAAGTTTTTAACTATGTATTGATAAAAAAATATAATAAACCGTTTTATACCTTTTATATAGTTTTTGTTTTTGAATATTGTTTTTCAGTAGAAATAGAAGTAATTAATAAAATAGTTTTAACTTATTTTCCAACCTGCCAAGTCCAGTAAAGCAAACTTTTTAGGATAAACAAAAACCGATTATATTAAACAAAACTATATGGTCGGTGTAACTTGGCTACACCATTCCGAATTTCGAAATACGCATTCCCAATGGAACGCGATTTTTGCGATTGCACTTGCACGAATTGTAGCAGTAAGATATAAGCATTTATTTTGAACACCCTTATGGCAACACAATGGATACGAGCAACATTTCTGATTACAACTTTAACGTAACCTATTACTTTACGATTTTTGCCTTCATTCAGTAGTTTAACAATTTTTATTGTTACAATACGTTGTATTGTAGACGTTAGTGATATTAATGGATACCTACTCTAAAATGACCCCACCTTATCTGTGACACCTTTCATGAAGGTCAGCAGTTTGACGATATACTGTAGCTGGTTTCCAAGACGAAAACGTGTTACTTGCAATTTGTTGACTTGCATTTCTTACTCAACATGCTTAGGCTTAATTCAGCTGTTGTTTGTCACAGATGTCGCTTGTTCTCAGATTGATGTGACTTTTTCAGTATTAGTAAAAAGCGTTTCATTTGATAATCTATAAATTCACACTCAGTGGTATGTTTTTTTAAAGAAATAAACTAACAAAAATATGATAGATTCAAAATACAGTCCACACACAATACCTTATCAACATAAATAGGTACTATGCAATTGAATTATTGTGGCTCAAAGGATAGATCATGCTGCAAGACACACTACAGAAGCCTGAGCTTTACGACATCAAAAGTATGACATATTTTCGAAGTTTGCAAACAAAGATAACTGAAAAATTATATATAAAACTATTCAATTAATAAATAATTGAATCTGACTAAATATGATTCATATACACTTCTATTATGAAAATATGTTTTATCAAAACTTTTAAAAGGATAGTTAATCAGAATAAAACACTTTTTTACGGATTATTGCGCAGGATGATCCTGTGATCACGGCTCCTGTAAAGGAGTCGAAACGTCAGGATTAAATATAAAATAAAACATGCGCAATAATCCGTAAAAAAGTGTTTTATTCTGATGTATAATGTGCGCGGCAGTGTAAGAACTAAATAGGATAGTTAATACTTAGAACTCACAAAGATTTTACTTATTACCCGAAGGGTAAAATGGTGTAAAGAAATCGTCCCAGATTGATTTTCCCCTTTCTTTTTGTTATTTAGTATTCTAGTACACAAGAACTCGGCTCTCAGCTGCGAGGAATAGTTAATTATGATGTTGTTACAACATTTATCAACTAAAAATGAATGTTATAAATTAAATTAGAGGCGATAAAAAAACACCTTCCCCAAAATTAAAAAGCTATGTAATAAGCAAGGTTAAGCAACTTTGGATGACCGACCGGTCGGATGGATGGCCAAAACAATACTGTTTTGAACTCCTTCTTGCTTTGGAAGGCATTTGACCATCATTATAAGCCGTTGGCATCTGTAATCGTTGATACACACCAATCAGCATTAAACTCGCGAGATGGATTTGGCCTATTCTCCTACTTGTTATCATTTTTCTATTCCGTGCAATTACTAAGCTAGTGATATGGTATGAAGGATGAGGTTTCATATTTACTACCAAAAACTAAGTTAACAAATTAAAGCCGAATACATAATTTGTTGATTGACTATTTTGTGCTCTATAGCTTCAGAATTATCAATAGTTATTACAAAAATACTTTACGGAAAAAGCAATACACGAATTTGATGTCGGATATCCTATTGACATCGAATTATGACATACTAACCACTTTTGCACGCCATGTATCACAAATCACCACTTATTGTGGTATTATCTGTGCGATAAGAGAATTTACAGGTTGATTCAACAAAAAAATATTTTTGCATTTATATTTCTTACAGCTAAACTTATTTTCTCCTGATTACATTTTTAAAAGCTTTATTCGGATATAATATCTGCTTTTGGCTACCTTTATTGTTTTTGCTTCAACGGGGGCCCACATTATATTAATTAGTCAACTTCCTTATTTTTACAAGCTTTATCAACTTACAATTTATGTAACTATATTATTCGGGTGGTATCTTGCAACTCAATTTTCAAGCAGATATCTTTAATTGCGATTGAGCTGAAATTTTGTATACACGTTTAGTTTGGATGATAATGCACAATGACAAACACCAGAGATGGCGGACTAGTCATTTTTAATGCACTTCTACAATATGGGTATCAAATTAAAGGGTTTGCTGAGAATAACTCATAAATAAAGTGACGTTACATTAAATTAAAAATGGCGGACTTCTAAAGATGGCGGATATTTACCACGTTTTTCTTAACTTGCTTTCTTGTATGTTTGTTTGGGTCAAATCTTGCGATAGATTTTTCGATCACTTTCAGACATTCAATTGAGCTGAAATTTTTTATATAGCCTCGCTTACGATGACAATACAATATTTTAAAGGTTTAAGACTAAAAAGTGTTAAATAAATTATCATAAAAAATATTTTTAAAAACCACGTTTTTCTCTTGTTACAAATGCACTAAAAAGGGTAAAATAAGTTTTTTTTTCTCTAGGCTATGTGGATCCGTAAATATGTTTAGTTTAAACTAACTTTAAAATTATACAATTAAAAACGTGGGGCGTATTTTAAAACGAACCATTCAACATGACTTAAAAGTTCTTCAAAAATTCCCAACTACACCATATCACGCCCCACGTTTTTAATTGTATAATTTTACAGTTAGTTTAAACTAAACATATTTACGGATTCACATAGCCTAGAGAAAAAAAAACTTATTTTACCCTTTTTAGTGCATTTGTAACAAGAGAAAAACGTGGTTTTTAAAAATATATTTATTTTTATGTTCATGCAATATGGATATCAAATGAAAGGCTTGCTGAGAAAAATAAAAAAATAAATTAAAAGTAAAAAACTTATTCAATAACAATCTTTTATTCACTTAAATCGCGATTTAAGTACTCGTATTTACTTAGGTTGTAAATTTTAAATATCAAAATCAATCCGATCATGTTTCGTTCACTTGTTTATCTAAACAGGTAAATGACGTTATAAAAGAAAATTTTGTTTTATTATTTTTAGCACATTTAAATGAAAGCTTGTTTTAAAAAGTTTTTTTACTTTTAATTTATTTTTAAACTAAACTACTACTTTCGTTCTATGCTAATGATCAGCATAGATCGAAAGTAGTTTTGCGGATAATTACATCAAGCACTTGTCAAAGATATGAGATCCGAAACCTAGCACAAAAATTTAATGAATTTTAAATTACATTTCGAATAAAATTAATTTCTAAGCAGAGCTACAATATTTAATATTCAGAGCTAGATAAACAATATTCAATACTAAAAGAACACATTTTTGTATAAAAGTTTTTGGGCTTTTCATTATATTTTTTTAATATTGGTTTGTTATTAAGGAGACATATACATGCATTTTTTGTCAAAAAATACACCCTTTGTAAACATTTCACATTATCATTATCACGATTAGAAACTCATTTAAGGTTCGAAAGAGTGGTCATGAAATCGGTAATCAATACTGTTGAAAAATGGGATGTACAGATTTCATTGTGAAATATGCGTTGTTCTTCATGAATTTCTTTATAACGGTAAGTAGTTCTTTCTTTCTCTCAGATTCAAACAATACAACTCATTGTGTTTTTGCCCCAAAAATAGTTTAGGCATTAGTTATTTCTCTTAATCTCTTAAATATTTAATTATGTACTTATTAATGTTAATATATCTATTTGGGTTGTAACCAAACGGTTTACATTACATGCGTTACGTTTAGAATAATTGTAAAAAGTCACCAAAATTTCACTGGAATTTCATTACTTAAAATTTGTTGACATATAGTTAACCTTAAAAAAGTGGCCGTTTTTTTACCTATAATAATATATTATAGAGATAAAAATATATGTCAAAGTGCGTAAAAATTCCAACTTTGTATGGAGAGTTCGCGATGTCAAATAATTATACACCTCATGCTTTTTACTTCCTTTTTTAACACAAGATCAAACTTTCGCTTTATTTTACATTCAGCTCCATTTTAAAAAGTAACCCTGTAATGGTATGGTTTTGAATCAAAGTAGAGTATTTATCAATTATATTTACTAATGATAATATAATATAAACTTATAACATCTATATTTATGCCAGTTCTAAAACGAAACTTTCTGTTTTCCAGATCATCGGTATTATATACGTGGCAGTTTCGTCATACGTAACATTATATATCAGGGTATTATTCTACGATGATGTTGCCGATATCGATAATCTTCTAGAGAGTTTTATGTATATGGCTATAATGGGCTCTCTCATTTTTATTATCACTTTTATGGGTTGTTGTGGAGCAATAGCTGAAAAGCCTTATCTTCTTAATACTGTTCGTACTGATAATGTTGTATTTAGTATTATTTCCAATACTTTATTTAAAGCAAAAACCACTCTATTTAAAAGTAATAAAATATTTTTTATTTCAGTATGCTCTTGTAATGTTAATATTATCTGCCCTAATGATATATATTATGATAGTAATTTATTTAATACTACATACATGGGAAACTACTTTGGAGTCTATGGAACGAGTGAATCAAGTACCTCTGTTTCAAATAACTCTTCGCTACATTGAAGCTGTGGTAAGCAGCTGCCAGATACTCATGATATTTTGTTCTTTCCAAATTTTAAAGTAAAATTATAATAAGGTGTAGGACTGATTGGCGTCGGCACTGCGGAGGAGGTTGCATTTGTATCACACACAATCATACATACTCCACACAAATCACACATACAAACACCGTAATTTTTACCTATTAAATTTACTTTGGTTTTATGTAACTAATTAATTTTAAGATAAGAATTGTAATATGTCATACTTCGTAACTGGCTTATCATGTTTGTAATTGAAAGTTTGTATTTATGGTTGAAAAAAGCTGTGAAGTTTGCAATAAATTATTAAATAAATAAAATAAAATCAAGGGAATTGTAAACTTAATTATTTTCATATAGGGCGATCTTAGAATAAATTAAAAAATAGTGTACAGTATACACATAGTATCCTTATTTATTAAGATCTACAAAAGTCTTTTTTTATATATAATTTCATAATTAGATTTATTAAATATTTAAATACATTAGTTTTTATATATCATTAATTTTACGTCCACACTTATTTTTCAGATTCTCAAACATTGAAACGTCTTGAATTTTGAATGAGGGGTGACATAATTTATCTTTTAAAAATTAAATCATGCCATCCCTACTTTCTTTCAGAATCTATCTTATTAGATTTGCAGATACAATACATGGACAGCCATGGTTCTGATTGTTGTGAGGCGGTGTTTTACGACATTATAAGAACTTTTTTGTTTAACCTTTTAAAATTATTATAAAGAATATTTCATGGCCTAGAAGTATTTTTATTTTTGTTCCAGAATCAATGTTGTGGAACCTCTGGTGCTATTTCATATGAAATATACAATATAGAATTACCACCAACATGTTGCCCAGGCTTAGAGTTTCCGCCTTACACTGGTTTAGACTCATTAGCCGAAATACAGCAAATCCTTCAAAATTACAACCAAACTGAGTATTATTGCACCCGTGATACATCATATGAGGGATGTATTACAATAATTTCTATGATTATATACGATTTATACTATACAGCCAACAATGCTACTATACTGACAATCGCAATAGAAGTAAGTAAAATTATGTAAAAACTGTATTAAGTTTTGTCTTCAAGAATTACCAAAATAAATTAAAAGACGTTTATTAATTCACAGGCCCTTATAGAGTTAAACATTATGGCATATCCAACCAAATGTTATTATTATAGTAATATAAGTTATTTACGGGATTGTTACCATGTACCTTGCTTTAGCGAGTTTCCGATGTTTCGGCACTGTTGCAAGCACTATGATCACGGAGCACCATGAAACTTTTAACAATATAAATGTTATTATTATTTAAATACGAGTATATTAACGTCGACATCGCTTATAACTTTCTAGTCATTAAAATTAAAAATATATCTGTAATATCAGATATGAAAACGAAAGCCTTTTAGTATTCTCTTACTAAAAGGTTGTTAGGAAAAAGTTTATTCAAAAACTGAAAAATATTTCTAACGCGTACTTTGACGTCCTCATTACAAATGACAATAACTGATATAAATAAATATTTCTTACATTCACACCAATTAGCCTAGCCCAAAGTAAGTACTGTAAGGCTTGTGTTATGGATACTAGGGTAACGGATAGACATACATATATGATACATAAATATGTAATTTTCATAGAAATATATATAAACACCCATGACTCAGGTACAAATGCTCGTATTCATCATACAAACATCTGCCCCTTCCGGGATTTGAACCCAGGACCGTGGGTACGAAAGGCAGGATCGCTACTATTGCACCAAACGGTCGTCACGTCGATATGCCACGCTCTTACAACTATTTTTTTTATTATTTTGTGATAATAGGTCCCATTTAAAGCGTTTTTTCTATTCAAAAGGAACTCGTGGAATATTTCTACGATACTTGTTAAAGTGAAATTAAAAAAAAATCAAATAGACTTAGGTTTATCCGTCAAACGATTTTAACTGGCAGAAATGTTACTTGAAGGCAAATTTTTCAAGAAAACTACAAATATATTAATGTTTTTCCATTGTTTTTCAGCTTATAGCAGCGATATTCGCTTTTTATCTCGCGCAGCATATAAGAAATGAAGTAGCAAGAAAGAAGTGTACCAAGTCGTACACTTTACGTGTAAAAGAATAATTAAAGATTAAATTAAATTCTCATGCTATTATTATATAAGCTGTAGTTTATTAACGTTTAAGACGAAATTAAGCTAAGTTTACTTTATATAATTCAATGATTATTATAACACAAAAAGAGTTTCATTAAAAACTGTAATTTAAAAAAAAGAGGATCTATAGGCTATATTCGAGATAAATTTATTTAATAATTAATAATATTTAAACAATAAAATTAATAATATTAATTAATAATTAATTAATTTCATTTATAGGTATGCGAAATGCAACAAATTACGAAGTAGTTTACTTGAACTTAGCTTAACATTCATAACATTAACTTAAATTAACTAGAAGTAGAAAACTTCGACCCTTCTATTAGTGACATCGATCATGGGGTAAAAAGTCGGCGTAGACCCGTATACTATCATGACTCAGCTTACGACGTAAACCTAGTCGGTATCGTAGAAGAAGCGCTTTCGAACCCCATGTGATGTGAATATTTAATTTATATTATTAGCAATTTATTTTATATTTCATTTTTATTAACTTTCTAGATAATTCATATATTTTTGTTTACGATCGAATACAAGATTTTGGTTATTAAAACCACATTTTTCAATAAACGTATACAAAAAGATTGTGTTTATTTTTATCATATTTTTATTTTTGCATTACGAATCTACGTATTTGCGGCAAACTATAAAACAAACCCCATTTGACCCGAAACCTAAAGGAAAGCACATTATTTGCTAACGTAGCTATGTTAGCAAATAGTGTGCTATTATGACTCATGTTTGAGCAATATTGATGACGTAAAAAGCTCACGCTTAAGTACGGTGTGACTGATTGTGATATTATAAAAATTATGTATTTTCACATATGTACTTAAACCACTTAGTTTATCTCTATGACGTTCTGATAAAAGCATACAGGGTGTTTTCTTTACATGTTGAGTATTGTATTATATTGCTTAAAATAAATTAAGTTCTTCAGTTGTGTTTATTTTACCAATTATAAATATAATAAAATGTTTAATATATAATATATAACAAGCAAAAAGCAAGATTGCGTTTGTTTAAAGACTGCGTTTGCGACGTAGAGTACCAATATGTTGTAATGTTTTACAAATTTAAATATTTATAATTTATTAAACTAGATCGACTGCATCGATCTAAGCAAAGCATCGTTAATCATAAAGTTTCGCTATATTGGAGCGGAGCGTAATACTAAAAAAAATTAAATGATGTTTAGTAAATTTTAAAATTCTATAAGAATGAAAAATTTCAATAAGCATGCACTTTTTGTTTCAATGGAAAGTCCCTTAGAGCCAATGTTTTTTGGTCATAACCTCTTATTTTTGCGAATTTCGAAATTCGACAATCTGGTCCTTAATGTGATGATTCGATTCCACACAAAAATTATTAAAATCGGTTAAGAACTCGGTAACTTATGGCGTAACAGACATTGCATCATTGAAGCTGATCCATAGAAGCTCCACCGAGACTTCATTAAAAAATAGCAAAAAGCAATAGTAAATCGATTTTTTCACTTCATCAGCACGTAGATATAGTTTGGAACAAATAATTTTAATTTAACTTAATTTTGTTTGTATTCATCAAACTTAAGTATTTATAAAAAATATTAATTTATATTTATAATTTTTATATTTTATGCATTTTCAATGCGATCTTACAAGATAAATTATTATAATAGAAAAATACTAGAAAAAATCGACTCGGGTCACAAGTGAATTCTCAGGCGGGAATCGAACCCGCAACCTTTGGAAATCCGGTCCAATGCTCTCCCAATTGAGCTACCGAGCCTTGCGAACACTCGTCGAAATTTTCTAGTACCCCCGATTTTACGCTGTAGGCCAGCGTTGTTTCATCAATGAGAGGAACATCCTCTCGTATTCGAAAGAAACATTTTTACAAATGTTTGGTCAATCGATTAAGATGAAACAGCCATGTTAGATTTATAATTTTTATATTTTATGCATTTTCAATGCGATCTTACAAGATAAATTATTATAATAGAAAAATACTAGAAAAAATCGACTCGGGTCACAAGTGAATTCTCAGGCGGGAATCGAACCCGCAACCTTTGGAAATCCGGTCCAATGCTCTCCCAATTGAGCTACCGAGCCTTGCGAACACTCGTCGAAATTTTCTAGTACCCCCGATTTTACGCTGTAGGCCAGCGTTGTTTCATCAATGAGAGGAACATCCTCTCGTATTCGAAAGAAACATTTTTACAAATGTTTGGTCAATCGATTAAGATGAAACAGCCATGTTAGATTTATAATTTTTATATTTTATGCATTTTCAATGCGATCTTACAAGATAAATTATTATAATAGAAAAATACTAGAAAAAATCGACTCGGGTCACAAGTGAATTCTCAGGCGGGAATCGAACCCGCAACCTTTGGAAATCCGGTCCAATGCTCTCCCAATTGAGCTACCGAGCCTTGCGAACACTCGTCGAAATTTTCTAGTACCTTCCTGATTTTACGCTGTAGGCCAGCGTTGTTTCATCAATGAGAGGAACATCCTCTCGTATTCGAAAGAAACATTTTTACAAATGTTTGGTCAATCGATTAAGATGAAACAGCCATGTTAGATTTATAATTTTTATATTTTATGCATTTTCAAACATTTGTAAAAATGTTTTTGTTTAAATGATTCCCGCCTGAGAATTCACTTGTGACCCGAGTCGATTTTTTCTAGTATTTTTCTATTATAATAATTTATCTTGTAAGATCGCATTGAAAATGCATAAAATATAAAAATTATAAATCTAACATGGCTGTTTCATCTTAATCGATTGACCAAACATTTGTAAAAATGTTTCTTTCGAATACGAGAGGATGTTCCTCTCATTGATGAAACAACGCTGGCCTACAGCGTAAAATCAGGAAGGTACTAAAAAATTTCGACGAGTGTTCGCAAGGCTCGGTAGCTCAATTGGGAGAGCATTGGACCGGATTTCCAAAGGTTGCGGGTTCGATTCCCGCCTGAGAATTCACTTGTGACCCGAGTCGATTTTTTCTAGTATTTTTCTATTATAATAATTTATCTTGTAAGATCGCATTGAAAATGCATAAAATATAAAAATTATAAATCTAACATGGCTGTTTCATCTTAATCGATTGACCAAACATTTGTAAAAATGTTTCTTTCGAATACGAGAGGATGTTCCTCTCATTGATGAAACAACGCTGGCCTACAGCGTAAAATCAGGAAGGTACTAAAAAATTTCGACGAGTGTTCGCAAGGCTCGGTAGCTCAATTGGGAGAGCATTGGACCGGATTTCCAAAGGTTGCGGGTTCGATTCCCGCCTGAGAATTCACTTGTGACCCGAGTCGATTTTTTCTAGTATTTTTCTATTATAATAATTTATTAATTTATAATTTTAATATATTGTCTGTAGTATACATGTTTTTGAACTGAACATCTGAATTTCATTTTATATTTTATCGTTTTGGAAGAAGTAAAAACCATTGTCACGCCAAATAATAGTGTATTTCACATATGTTTCACACACAAGCCACCTATAGATATTATTTCTTGATACGCATCAATATGAATACAGATTAGAGCTTTAGGCTATGCAATGATACGAGTCAAATTACTAATAATTGCAGCGTAAATAATACGTGCACTGCAAAAATTTCAAAATGGGCTGTACTGACTTTATAGTGAAAATGTTACTGTTCCTGATGAATATTTTTATTGTAGTAAGTTGTAATATTCATTACTTTATATATATTTTGTCCTACTTCAAAACATTGTTTAACATGTGCTAGTATTTCTAATAATTATGTCTGAAGTTGTAAGAATACTATAACACTTAGGAAATTGTTAATCATATTATCGAAGTAATTTAATTAATTTGATTTAATTTGAGTTCAGTGTTATTTAATCCTAATATGTTTGAGAGGATGATATAATTCTTACAATACGTGAAACATTAACGCACATGAACAATGCTTTCATTTAGTTTTTTTTCATTTAGTTTTTTTTTCATTTAGTGTTTTTTTCATTTAGTTTGTAATTTTCAAAAGATAACATAATTGTGTTTTAATTATTTCCCAGGCTGTTGGTCTTTTGATGACTATATTCGGTTCAATTTTAATACATTACTCAAGATTATTAAATGAAATGATAAACATAGGCAACACTTTAGATGAATGGATATTGATGACAATTATAGGATGTGCTATATTTACGATTGCCTTCTTCGGTTGTTCCGGAACAGTGGGAGAGCAACCATTTCTTCTAAATACGGTGCGTATTTTCACATATAAATATAATATTATCATCAGTACGTTTTTAACCGTAAGTTTAACACGTATAAACTAAAAACGAGTAAAACCACATTATATCTAACGACTGCTATAAAGAATATTTGTATCCATCGGCTTCCCTCGACCTTTACCTAGAAATCGATTCGCTCCATAAAGATGCTTAGAACTTTCATTATATTGCATTGTTGCAGTATTAAACTAGTGATTTGAAATCGCATAGTGTCATTTAAATTTTAAACTCTTTTTGCAATAACCTATCTTTATCAATATTGTGTTGTGTATCCAATGCTAACAACTTTTGTAAAGCGATAATGTAAAACAATAAAAGCGAAATAATAGATTTGCAGATTTATTTCTATACATCCTCTTTCATTTTATCTAAAGCTTTTAAAAGAGATTTAGTTAATGTAGATATATACTTAAGTTAATTTTAAAGAGTGCAAATCCTGGGTTAAAATACTATGGGAAATTTTGGAGCCTTATTAACAAGTGTAGTTTTTCTGTTATTTTAGAGCAACTGAAAACTTAACACTCTTTAATATAAATATATTTGAGAAACGAATAATATTCTGTTATATAGTAAATATATAAATTTGCAGTATGGTGTACTACTTCTTATGATGTCAATCGTGAAGGTGATTATCGTTGTTAAAGTCTATAAAGAATTAATGGAAACAGAGAATACATTGGAGAACAGACTTTATGACGTATTTGAAGATCCAGAGAGAAGGCAAGGTTTCTTCGTGATTGAAATCATTGTAAGTTAGTGTTGTAAAGGTCTAATGATAGAAATACTGAGAATTTATGTCGCAGTGCAAGTAAAATAAAATTTAGGGGAAACTTACGACTATTTAATGAACCCACATACAATACAATTGTTGTGTCATCACTGAGACTATACAGTGTCGCTTCTCTTTAGGATAAAACAAAATAACTATATGAAGTATTTCTTAGTTGCTTATATAAAAGTGTTTGCGATGCTGTTTACTTCCAACGACCAATATTCAAGTTAACTTTATGTTTATTGTAATACTTACGTATAAAACGAACTTGGAAATCGTTATTTTCATTTTCTAAAAAAACTATGTTAAATGAACTGTAGCAATAATCGTATTAAGTCAGAAGGAAACACTAACTAAGTAAGCTTTCAACAGATATTTTACCGACACTAAAAAAGCCGACTTAAAGCCAATTACGAAAGAACTTTAAATCGCCATTGTTACTAATTTGATTAAGTCCATGAATATTAAAGTAATAAATACAATTTGTTATTAATACTTCACAAAGAAATATTAATAAACTCTGTTTAGTGGCTTCGCCCGCATGAAGTACTTTATCATACGATAGATAGATATAGCCTTTTGTTTCATTTGTGCCACATATACATAGCCACTAGGAAAAATACAAAATCAGATGCATGGTGTGTTACGTCACGCGATCAACATTGGTAGGTAGGCAATAGTGCAGCAGCAGAAAAAGAATCAAGCCACGAATCAAAAAATTTCACCCGGGAAATAGGAGAATTTTCAACCATCACCCTGGCTGATAATGTTGCAAGTAACATGGAAGTGCGGGAGTCACTGGAAACCAGTAATAAAATTAAATTGTAACGATTTATGCTATTAACTTTTTTAAAACGATTTTGCTGCTATATCATTCTGCGATTATTTTTTTTAACTAATTTGACTTATTAGCAGGAGCTAGTAAGGATGTAATAATATAGACTGTTCGCTGTTGCTATTTGCTTATTTTGCTTTTATATAATCTAGCGGAATTGTCTTTCGGCTATCTCAGTACCCTGCTTTCATTGATCCAATTAAAATAGTCTATCAAGGATATGATATTTCTGATAGAGACAGCCTATAACCGTAAAATTACTCATTCACAGCAGTAGGTATAGGGATCTTCTTAATAATAAACTGCGGAAATGGTGTTTTAGGAAAGGCCAATCCACAAAAAAAGGTTTTTTTATTCTGTAAAACTTTTAATGGACTAAGCTAATTTGAAACAATCTCCCCAAAGTGCTACCAGAAAGGCCATCCAAATTATCATTTGGTAAACTTAGCAAACTTTTTGAATTTATCAGAACAATCTGATCATATTATGCGTACTATTTCTATATGGTTTCTCTTATTGGAGCGAGCGAGCGAAGCTCCCATAGATCAGCTGGCGCAATGTCTGTTACGCCATAACTTTCCGAGTTCTTAACCGATTTTAATTTTTTTTTTGTGTGCAATCGAATCAACAGGTTTAGGACCAGATTGTGACGGATTTTTTTCTTTTTTTAGGTATTACGCTCCGCTCCAATATATGGTGCTAGCCTAGTTTTATGCTTAGCGATTGCATCACCCAGTATAATATAAGAACACATATATTTTGTATTTTCTTAGTTATGTAAGCGTATTTATTTTATATAGATCAATTTATTGACGTATAATATCTTTTACTTAAACTTCACTTTTACTAGACTGCTCTTTTTTACTCTGTAACACCTTCAGACTAACATATAATCTGGGCTGCCAGAATAAGAGCTCTTACAAAGATAAGTCCACGATTGCAAACCATGATACCAGTATTTGTTACTTACTTCAGATACGAATTATGGTAACTTAACTCACTTCTAAGCATTTATATTTAAAAAATACATTATATTTAATATTCCATATCTATAAATTTTATGATGTATTCTAAATAGCAGCTTATAATAAAATTTATTCATTTAGATCATTATCTTTCAGTTTCGTTGCTGCGGCCCTTCTGGTGCTACATCATACAAAGTGGCGAACCTTGACATCCCCCCAAACTGCTGTCCATTATTTGACATTCCGCCCATCACTAGCCTAGATGACATAAATACTGTTGGGGAGATGATTGCCAATTACAATGGCACCCAATGTATCAGTGCATATGCCTATGAGGGTTGTAAAACAGCAGCTACAAGCACAATGTACTTGTTCTACGTCGTAATCGCTACCATAGGATTAGTTATTATTACTGTTGAGGTAATTTGAACTTTTGAAAATTCTGCTTAAGATCATTTCTAGCAACGACGACTAATGGTTTAGCCACTAAGGTTGTCGACAGTTGAAGAAGCGTACATGTATGGGCGGCATACTTAGATGCTGAGACAGTTAATTTTCTTCGTAACAATACGAGTATATTAGGTGTTTTTTCTATGCGATTGACGATTTGTAAGCAATGTTAATGGGAATTTTTCTGTAGGAAATAGCAATAAAAACTTTTTTTGAAAATTACAGTATTTATTGGGTGTTTTTTTATGGATACAAGTAAACTGACTTGTCATTCTGTTTTTTTTTTCAGTGTATTGCTATGATTTCTGCCTTTTACCTTGCTCAACACTACAGAAACGTAAAGGAAGATATGTTAAGTAGAACTAATATGAATCGTTCACGGCCTTAAAAAAAATGTTGACTTAATAATGTTACATATTGGTTAATTCAAGTTGTGTATTAAAATAGTTTAATGATAATATATGATATAAATAAAAGAATAAATATGAACTGTCTCGTCCTTTTATTAAAGATATTTTTACAATGCATTTAATACTAATACAATGCATTTAATATTTAATGAACCAAAAACAAAAAAGATTGCGTTTATATTTATTTGTGAAAATTTCCGAATTACGGTGAATAATTTATGAAAAAGAAAATCTAAAATTCAACTAATTCTATTCTTAATTTTAAAATTTTCTCTCTTATTACATGTAGTGATCATGATCTTTCGTAATGTAATTTAGTGTTTGGCGTAACAACGAGGAAAACTCTATTCCTCCGTTCAACAGAAATAAATATAAACGAAATCACCAACTGAACTTATAATGGTCTTATAGAAAATGTGTATAGTGTAGTAAATCCTGTTCAGGGTTTATGGTTAATATCATAAAATAAGCGGGCTATACTGGTATTAAATTCCTTGTATGGCAATTAAGAGAAAATATTTGTTAGATAAATAAAAACGACACTAATATAGAATCTTGAAATTTGGCATACATTCAGCAAAGTAATTAACGCGTGTTTTTATTTATTTGGTAATCTACTGTAAATACAAAATACCTAAGACACAATGACAATTTTCAATGAAAAATTGATTTTAATTTTGAAGAGTGTTTTTCAACACAGTTGAATCAAGAAAGATTGCAAGAATATTATAAGGATACTAGCTCTGTAGAAATCATAATACAAATAATGTAATCTTTTCATTCCATAATATGGTTCATGAATTCAAATCATAAATCTTTGTATTTATTAAGGAAACTTCACAATGGTAATATGCAAACTCCACAAAAGAGTTATTTGGAATGGTTCTCTCATAAATTATTGTAAAAAGTGGTAAGTAACCCTTTATCAGGTGCGGGGAGATGGAAAGCAAATTCTGTAATTCTGGGGCCTCTTCAGCGGAATAGAGATATATTAGCGGTCCAAACCAAGATAAAGGAATAAATTGTGGACGCCATAAATCGTCTGGGTATGGTTTTAATTACTCACTGAGAAAACAATCGCCGTAGATTTGTTACAATTAAATCTTATAAAATATTGCTGCATAGCCATTAAGATCAATTTTTCAAGATCTATATTTATAAATAACACTGTTTTAAGTCTAATCAAATTAAACGTTTTTTTTAATAATGGCATAAGTGTTTTGGGATACAATAATGGTATGTTATCTTTTTATTGTTTTAATCTTGTAAATAAGTACGGAAAACGCGAGCAAAGAGAATCAGATCAATTAATTTTAATGTTAATTCGATACATAAAAGTCTACCGCCATATTTTTAGCTTACAGAGGCCTTAGTGCGCGTTTACGCTTGGATACTCGATATCGTCCGAGTAAAATATTACTACGGATTTTTATATGAGCGCCCCTAGCGGTAACTATCAGGAACTACGAATCTCCATAAAATCTGTAACGCACTCGATAACGAGTGTCGAATGCGTAAACTCGTACTAAGGCCTCAGTTGATATAAGTATACGAGGAAGATCATATCTTTATAAAAGGAAAATAATTAGATTGGTCTGTTTTAATTAATCACCGTTGTACTTAACTAACCCTATCTTTATCTTATCCAACTGATGAAACTCTATAAATATCTTAAAATAATAAAGCACATATTAGAAAGATACAAGCAGGAATAGTAAATTATGTGTAAAGTTTTTTTTAAAATAACTTGATCTATATGACTTAAGCAAAGATAATAAAATATTAAACTTATCAACGTTAGAATAAACAACATTCGAGTATTAAACAGGCAACCCTGTAGGGGAAGACACGTAAATAAAAAAAAAACAATCTTACAAAGTGAAGTGGTAGCATTACACGCATCAAAAAGCCGAAATCTCTCGCTTTGACTAACCAAGAGCCACGAGTGTTATTTTAATTATCAACATTATTTACCTTAATTAGATTTTTTGCGAGAGCGCTTGTATCTGCAGGAGGCGGCAAATTGGCAGCAGCCTTTGAATGCAACATTTAAGGGTCACCATGCTTTTCCTTATTAGGAAACTCGATGGTAATATTACAAGGATCAGAAATAACTCTTTGCCAGTATGTATTTTTTAAACTGAGACGGTTAGCATAACTAAAAAAGTACTGTGAAGCTTTTCTACGCAGTTTGCACTGCTGTTCGATTTGACAATCTCTACATTATATTGTATTTTAAAAGAATTTCTGATCCAGATGTCTTATGCTGCCTATTTATTAAACTAACAAAGACCAGTTTTAGACAGTCGTAAATAAAGTATCAATTTTTTATGGCTCATTTAACTAAAATAAAATTTATGATCATCTCAACTCATAAAATGAACCTTATATTTTGGACTTAGCATTGAGAATATTTATTGGTAGTTTTAAACGTCTCTCAATAGTTTTAATATATGAGTGATTCTAAACAGTAACTTGATCTCTTGAAAGTTACTGAAGGATTGTTCTTAGTAGCTCCCCATATATGATGAAGCTGGAAAATAAATAAATTAAAACATTGGTATACCCATATCTTTTGATTTTCTTACTCAGTTCAACAGAAAATGAACAGGTTCTAAAAATTTTACTTTTATTTGCTACCATTAGAAACATTTATTAATGAGTATTTGTATGATGTTTTAAGATGATAGGTTTATCTTTTAGCTTAATCTTGTCTGTTAACTTTTTGTCTGCCATACACTACGGTGAAGGATGGTGCACCTAAATATAGGTACACGTAATTAGGGTGCAGTTTTAGCAAAGCTCAAGTGTGTGCGTGTATGCCCAAGCTATATGCAATGGAAGCCTTTAAAAGAACTGCAATGAAATCGTGGAAATAAACTCAGTCACCATTCAGGATGATGAATATTAATGACGTAATTAGCTTACTGTATGACGTCTAAGCATAACTTCGATACTCAAAATAAGGACGGCACCACTGAAATATTACACAACTTTTTATGTCTTGATTTTTTATAACAGTGCTTCATTTTCTTCAGTTTCGTATTAATAATTTTCAAGCAATTAACTATCTATTAAAAAACCTTAGAGCAAGCGATCTTTAAAACAATGAGCAGATTCACTTTAAATAAAACAACGAATAAGTAATAAATTATCATAGATACCAACTTATACTAACAATACTGAAACGAATCAAAAGTAATTTTTATTAAGAGCATAGGTACTTATACCTAGGTACCTATTTAGGCCATTCACCTCGATGTTAAATATCCACGTTGGCCTGAAATATAGACATAAGTACATATCTCGCTATTGTTATGTTACATTAGTACAATAAGAGGAACAAAAACTACACAATTTCACTCTTAGCAAAATTCAATAGTTTTTAAGTTGTAGTTAATATTTACCAAAAATAATAAATACATAATTATAAATTTAATTAAAATTCACGTTTACAGAACATAAATAAATTATGCATTAATAGCTGCAAGTATTGTTTGCTAATTAAAAGCTGCAGCGATAGCGTTTTCATCAACTGTAAATCGGGAGTCAATACTGACAGCCCGTATAATCACTCGTCGAACGGATATTAAAAATGGTTCCTTTTGCCCAATATAAACAATAACTGTTTTTTATTGCATAGTTTCTATTATATATTATAATGAAATTTGATGTGTTAATAAATACAAGTTAAATGGTTAGACATAATTCTTTTATTCTCACGCATTAAAAACTAAGTCTTGTAAAAGAAAAGCTTAAAATCAAACCTTCTAAAGGTGTTCTTTAGTCAAGATAAGGTTGAGCGAGATGGGTTTTGACCGACCCTATATCGTGCTCGCTAACTTACCACTGATTTATAAAGAGAAGCTATCGGTATCCACTAAATCGTATAGGGTTACGACACGCCCTGCGTTAGTACTGAAATAGACATAATTGCAGATATTTACAAAGATATATTGAAAAAATAAAGTAGAACAGTAGAACTCTATAGTAAATAAGTGATAATTTATAACGTCGACAGGGCTTCATATTCTATTAAAAATTAAGATTTATGAAATAGTACATAAATATTTATTTTGACTGCTTATTTGCACTTGCGAAACCCGCTTACACCGCAAATTATTTGAGTTGATTGGAAAAGATCTTATATAAAGACAAGTCCAGCTTTACAAATAATGTTACCTGTATTTGTAGCAAGTAGTAAGGTTATGTGCAATAAAGAATAAATCATAAGTACATTTATTAATTCGATGCCACCCCTCTGGCAGGTAAATAATTTAAACATTATCTACACATTTGTATCCAACTTTTTCTTTTCACGAATTTATTTTTAAATTAAAATGTTTTCTCATCAATTAAGTGCAGGTTTAATTAAGGTGTTAAAAGGCCATTATCTACGTCCACGTGCAGCGCGCTCTAGCGGCTTCATAAATCAAGCGGGAGACAATGCTAATACCGCAGAATTAAAAAATACTCAAGCCCACTGAAATAAGGGACTCTGCGCAATCTTTGTGGGTGGTTAATGAATTACGTTTGCTAATTTTTCGCGACAGCCACGTATTTAGAAGTTTCTTCCCAATTTAAGTAGATTTTTTTTATATTGTAAGTATTATAAATTGTGATAATTACCAAAAATTTTGTTTTATTTAATTTAATTTTAACTTTTAAAAAGATAACTAAATAAGATGAAATAAAAATCCTCTGAGAAGCAGTCGCTTAAATACATTTGTAATAAATAAATGTTATTATAGATGTCTTCACGTAATGATGTAAAGCTAAGTAATCTAAAGATAGCTTTATTATAGACTAGCGGCCGTCCGCGACTTCGTCCGCGTGGAACATTGCAACATTACTTTATTTTTCTAAAATAAAAGCAGCCTAAGTTACTTCTTATTACATCAGCTACCTGCCAATAAAAGTCCCGTTAAAATTGGTCCAGCCATTTCAGAGATTAGCTGGAACAAACAAACAGACAGACAGACAAAAATTGTAAAAAATGCTATTTTGGCGTATGTACCGTATATATATTCATACGCATGTAGTAAAAAACGGCTATTTAAATATTACAAACAGACACTCCAATTTTATTTATATGTATAGATGTCTTCACGTAATGATGTAAAGCTAAGTAATCTAAAAATAGCTTGTTTTATATAATTTGTTAAAATCTAACTAGGTTAGCACACCAAAATTAAAAAAAAGTATTTAATTGTCACTATCAAATTGACACTCAATAAACATTTTTTGTTTGAACTAATTGTATACTCTTGAAAATGGCAAACGTATTAAGTAAATTATATACTTTTTAGGTTTACGGCTAGCGCAAGTGTTACAATAAAACTTAAACAACTTGTTGTGACACGACAGTCTAATAAAAGAAAAAAATCAATTGTAGTTAATTGACTCCACTTAGATTTTTTTCAAATCATGCTAATTCTGTGTTATACATTTTTCCAAGTTTCGTTTACTTTAGACCAACTACATTTTTATGTAAACTTTGTATAGAAAGTCTTTTGGCATTACCAAGTGGAAGTAATGCTAACCAGAGATTATAACCTTATCATCAATGACTCAGTTTTTTGTTTTTTCAACTTTAAAACCCCCGATTAATCTTAAAGGGATAATGTTTTATGAGAAATCTGAAACAAAAACCGACTGTTAACATATAAACATGTTCTGATAAACAAAAAAATAGTCCTGACGATTTTTCATTACGGACAAGTAATAATTTTAATTTATTAAAATAAAAATTGATCCAAGTTCGTTCAGTCCAAGTTAAAAAAATAAGACAATAGTATGATATAGTCGAGCTGCGAGCACCCTCTAGCGAGGGCCTAATTAATCACCGCAGATTAGACTGAAATACGATCTGATAACAGGCGGAGGGAGATTTTTAAACAAAAACATACCATTTTTACAACAATTTTTTTAGACGATCACTAACCAACAGTTGATGCCGTAAATTTACTCTAAAAATATATAGTAGTATCATTAAACTAGTTTTTTTTGAGGATGAATCTATAATCTAAGATCAAAGTGGTTTATGTGTTTGTCTGTCCGCTCTTTTTCCCGCTCTTTTTCCATTGTCCGTCTACCGGATGCTAGATGGCGCTACCAGAAAAATATATAATAATAGAAAAAAATTAAAGAATTTTGTCCACCCATGCGTAGCCAGGACGGGCCGCTAGTCCATAATCTAAGAACACAAATTTGTTGTTTGTGTGATTGTCTGTCCGCTCTTTTCCATTGTATACAGGTTACCATAGCAACGCGTTACCATAGCAACGCGTTACCATAGCAACGCGTTACCATAGCAACGCGTTACCATAGCAACGCGTTACCGTTCTTTTTTAAAACTTGACAAAGACCTCATATCGATAGCTCTGTAAACAATAAACCGCTTGAGGCAGAAGTAGAAGTATTGTATGACAACAAGTATTGTTGTTTGGCCTTGAACAGGATATCCATTGATTTGAAAATTACAATAATAATATTTGACGATCATAGGAAATAATACTTTTCTTTACTATCAACATCAAGTGAACTGAATTAATTACTATAAACTCCTTGGCATCACAGTCTATTTTAAAATTTGATAGAATGCGGCTGTTGTAACTATCCCAAAAGTATTTTGGTACAAATTCTATCACGACACAATCAGGAATTTTGTGACCAAATTTTAAAAAGAAAGAAATTCGCTATATTACTTAATCCATACAAAATTCAAACAAAACTACTTGTTACAGCTTAACAATAAAAACTTAGCCCCGGTAATATTCAGCGCAGACTGTATTCAAATCAAACGTTCAAAGTTAGGCTCAGTTTCCATATCGGTAGAACGAGTAATGAAATAAGCATTAAAGTGATATCTTGAAACGAAATCCTCTGGCAGTGGGGACGACGCAGCCGGTTCATAATATTATACAAAGCACACCGGAGTGGAGGTTTTGTGGACTTACTCTAATTCGATTGTGAAGATGATATTTTTTTTATTTAAAGCACATTTGACGATATAACGTAAAATACTGTTTTCATCCCACCACCTCGGAAAGTGTAATTTTGCGCTTCGAAATCTGGCTGGAAAATTCTATTTTATTCGCTTGAGCGGCAAAGTAGATTTGAATTTAGAACATCACATATAATGAGTACTCAATATAATTGTAAATTCAAAACGTCATTAAACCTATTTAATGTAACCTCTATGGTGCCAAATTTATGATAAGAACTTTTTAAATTGTGAAAAAATTTAAATTTGGAACCTTCTTGGTTTCTTTGTTTTATTTGCGTGCTTCGCGCCATTCTAGTTTTTCACGTTTTATTGCTTAATATAATTAACATAACCTAAAAACTGTACAAAAAAATCAACTAAAATGAGTGACATTAGCGACGATGAAGTTTATCTAACGCCAACTGAGTTAACTGAAACAGTTAATAATGCGCAAATGAGCCTTCTCCCTCAGCAATCACAAGAGAAGTATTTGAAACAGTACGATATATTTAACATGTGGCGACTAGCTAAAGGAGCAAAAACTTTCTCCGAAAACGTTTTGCTGGCATATTTTATAGAATTATCTGAGACCAAGAAAGCAAGCACGCTATGGAGTACGTATTCAATGCTAAAATTAACAATTAAGATGAAGAAAGACGTTCATATCGACACCTATCATAAATTAGTGGCATTTTTAAAAAGAGCCTCATCTGGTTATAAGCCAAAAAAATCGAAGGTTTTCACAGCATCTGAAATTGCAAAGTTTATTAATAAAGCACCTGATTCCGTATATTTAGCGGCAAAAGTAAGTCAATACGTGTAATTTTTTGTTGTTGATAAAATTGTACATAGTACTTACAATATTTTTAATTTGATTAATTTATTTACGATTATAAATACTTCTTTTGTTACAGGTTGTTCTTATTATTGGTATAACCGGAGCATGTCGAACAAATGAACTTACACTACTTAATGTCAATAACGTATCAAAATATTCTCATAATTCTGATGAATTGCTATTAATTAATGTACTAAATACCAAGACAAAAAAAGACCGCAACTTCGTTATTCGCAAGGAATATGTAAACATTGTTCAGAAATATCAAGCTTTACGTCCTTCTAACACCCCAATTGAACGATTTTTTCTACAATATCGCAACGGAAAGTGTATCCGACAACCTATGGGTCAGAATAAAATTGGCAGTATTCCACGAGAAATAGCAACTTTTCTCGGACTTTTAGAACCCCCGTTATACACCGGTCACTGTTTTAGAAGAACCTCAGCCACACTTTTGGCCGAATCAGGGGCTGATCTTCTATCGCTTAAGCGCCATGGAGGCTGGAAGTCTAATTCGGTTGTAGAGGGATACATAGAGGATTCAATCCAAAGTAAATCAAAAATTTGTAATAGTATCGTGGAGGCCATAACGCTGAAAGAACCTCTGTCAGATTCTTGGTCTCGCCCTTCTACATCTAAAATGAGCCCCCATAAGATTGGAAACAATAGCCCTCTCTCGCCAACATTTACGCCAATAGAATCCAATGAATCGGCACAACTATTTAAAATTACTGATAGTTTACCACAAAACAGCGCACAATTCACAAACACCAACATAACATTACCTAACAAAAATATTAAACTTAACATAAGTAACTGTAGCAACGTTACATTTAATATATCCTAATTATTTTCTACTTCTTATTATTTTCTTCAATTTATAGATTATCTTAATGTGTTTTAATTGAAATAAAAATATTTTGTCATTATAAATTGTTTTCTTTTTCATTTTGTCATTTCCTCGCTGAGGTGGGATGAAAAGTTACGTATTGCACTCGAGTGGAAAGATTTTTCACCTTGTGCTCGTTTGTTTCCCTCGCTGACGCTCAGGATTCTAATTTAGAATCACTCGCTGCGCTCGTGATTCAACTTTAGAATCCTTCGCTTGCTCGGTCATCCAAATCGAGCACGCGGTTAAAAAGGAACTTTCCACTCTTGTATAATAAATAACTATTATATCGCACATACGGTGCTATAACGTTACTTATGCAAATGTAGTTATATATCAGGGAGAGCGTTTGAAAATTGAACATCCCTACAACGTATAGTTCTTCTGGGCTAAATAAATAAAATAATTAAGCTACAACTTTGAACTTCATTTTAAAGAAAAAGCAGACAAAGTAAAAAGGTAGAGTAGAAGTAGGATTATATTCTCATACTCAGTTCAGTTCAGGTATAGCACCGTATGTACTATATGTACTGAAAGCAATGGTCTCGCGACTATAAATCTCTTACTCTTTTAATATATTATATCCTTTAACTATACAATGTGCGTCTGTAACTCGGATTGTCAGCTATGAATCCATCAAACCTTTTTATTGAAAGCAAGTTTGACTAAATGAAGTAAAAATACTGTTTATTCATGAGAGCAGTAGTCTCACGACTTCGTGACTTTTAAGCTTTACTTATGTAACTCTTAATATACTATATGCTTTAACATCAACTCGGATGCGGTGTCAGCAACGAATGCAACGAACTAAGTTCGAAGCTCACCGATATACTACGACTGCGCACACACTGTTAACACAAGTAATTAGCTTAATACTAAGAATATAAAGGGAAATAATAATTATGTGTTTGAATGCATTGTTAATTTCTTTAAAATTAGAGAAAAGATTTTAAAATATGTTGGTTTGAAAAATAATGAATTTTAATATTTAACTAAAGGGAAGATATTTGCATTTTTGTGTTATAGTTACTTTCACTAATTTCCTAGTTTTAAAGTAGTAAAATAAAATTCGTTATGGTAGTTAAAATAAAATTTCCATCCAAAACATATCAAATTAATCTTTTCCACGAGTGTCGGTACATACAATTAGATTTTAATCTAATAATTTCATGGCATTACACAGAATTACATTGATTTAGATAAGTGATTGATTTACTGTCGATTCTGTTAGACTTAATAATGAATTAATTTTTATATAAAGCACTGTTAACTAGTGAAGTTTAAAATTTTTACTACGCCATAAAACAAGCAAATCGTTGAAAATTTTATTCTCAACTGTTTATTATAATATCTTTATAATTAAATATTATCTTTATATTAAATTACTAAAAAAAGCTTTATTTAGTTAATAAGACTAACCTAAAAAATGAGATAACGATGCGTTTTATACGAAAAATAACCAATGATCGTTTTTTTAGCACTTAAGTCCGGCTTACCAGCGCCAAAGTAGGTAGGTAGTAACGCAAAATAATGCCAAAAATCTTTAAAGCTTAGTTTATTTCAATACAGCATCTTTTATCAATAGTCGATCTATAAAGGTATCCTTTAAAGAACTATATTTTTTTTGTTTTAATTTCATTTATATTAATGTGCAGTTTAATTTTAATTTTCGTATTTAAATAATATTGAGTAACTAATTCTTACTATTAACCTCACCTTAATCATTGCTTTCTTTACGTACTAAACACTCATTTCTTTCATAATTGTAATTGTATTTTTAGCTTAGATTTGTCACCGAGAATCAAACCCCGCAACCTGAGAATTTGGGATACTATACATATCATTTTGATATCATCCAAAGTTATATTTCTTTATTGTTGCGAAGTAGGGACTATAACAATATTTATTTTTGAATAATTTGTTTGATAAGTCAAGTCTCTTATTTACTGAATCTTCGTATAAGTTGACAGAGGTCGAACATGATATTGAAAATCCTATAAATAGGTCACAAACAAAAGCCTAAGTGCTAGTAATCGAAACCTTCTTCCAATTATATATAGGCACCTACCCAATCTATTATTAATCTGCATTACCATTTAGTAACAGCTTTCAAAGAGTATCATTCCTCACGGCGCTTCGCACCCAACTGAGACGTGGTGAGAGGGCGTGGCCTCCGTTGGGCGGCGCCACTCCTACCGTTAGCCCCGCCTCCACTTCGCCCCGCCCCCTGACAGGTGGGCGGTAAAGAATCGTCGTTAAGGACACTTTGCCAAGTAATTTGTTCCCATCTGAGCTTAAAATTCGATGTCGATTGCTATTAATTTGAATGACACGTTTCAAGCTTGTTTTTCACATAGCAAAATGTTATATGAAAAGCCTCTGTGAACAGACCTCATAACGAAATAAAAATAAAATTGATTAACAAAGGTTATTTGTTGTTAGCTAGCACTAATACTACGTAAATCGTCGTTTTACTTGACTTAACTCGTAATTTCATCAATTCCTTTTATTATTTAGTTAAGTAAAGAATGTTTTATGAACAGGTTATAACTAGTTTTAATCACTATGGTTAAAACTAATCTAGCTTGTGAACTGCAAATAACAATAGTTTAGAATAATATGGCAATATTATCTTCTAAGTTGATATAATGATAAAATATTTTGTACCGGAATAACAAGCGAGTTTTATTTAACATTACTGTTTAATCCATTTTACTCCTGACGTTTAAATTTTCTTTTAGGGGTAGTGTCCACACAGGATGATGAAGAAAATGATCTTTAGTATTTTTGAGCAGTCCTGTGAACACTTGTAATGTGAACTCACTTGTAATGTTAAATAAATATAAATATGAGAAAAACGAGTATCCTAACCTTGTAATAATAATGTGCAAAAGATAAAATATGATTAGACAAATCAATGAGAAAATATTCAAACTAAATCCTAAAAAGTTAACTAAAATGCCTTAATATTTCATTTTATCAATTCCTTTAGTGTTCATTATCATTTGTTAATTATATATCTAAGTAAGAGCCATTGCACACCATATCTCTTAAACGCGCTATCGACGTGCTCTTGTATCGATATAAAAGCGATACTCACGCGAGTCAAACACAGCGTAACTATGAATTTACCTAGGTGTTCAAAGTTCTATCTTTATTAACTGCATAAATTTAGTCTTGCGCTTGAATCGGTACCGACGTGATTATAACGTGTTTTTGTATCGATACTAACTCGTTAGACATGCTCTGTGGAATTAAAAGAAACGTGCCGCTGACGCGTGTCTACCGCGCGTTTCTAAAACTCGCGTTGACAGAGCGTTTGAAATTTGTAGTGTGCATATACCCTAATATCTACTTAGTAAAAAAAAATTAACTCGAAAACATAATGATTTTTCGCAATGTTGAAGACAACACTTTAAAAAACCTTCATATCGTGATATAATTTATAAAATACATCAAAGAAGGTACATTCTTGATCATCATCATATTGATATTTGGCCAGTAAGGAGAACATTAGACTCCTTTACTCGTATTTTTTGTTTTATAAGGATTAATTTTAAGTGAATTCAAGTAAGTCATAAAGAGAGAAAATGTATACAATATATAGGGACATATAGGACAAAAACAAAGACATTGTTAAGTTTTATCCTTTCTAATCAGAGAAAAGGTATATTTTTTATTATATTTTATTTATCACAAGACAGCAGCAATATTGTCCGATAAAATATAATTTAATGAGAGCTATCTAAAATTGAAATATTAAAAATTCTTTCAACATTTCCCTTAGATAACATTTAATAAAATTAATCCATTACTTTATACCAACTATGCTGAAGAAAAAAATTGGAGGTATCTTAAAGAGTTATTAGAGCGTTACAAAGCCGTGACTATGGCAAGAATCTCTTTGGGAAAATTGTTAGTACAGCGTGCCACCTCGCATATTTTAGCTGTTGCCGGCTGAACACGGTATGTAACTGTAATGTTAATTAATCAAAGTAACAATAAATATTTGTACATATTTTAAATATTTTCTTTATACCTTTATATGTATATATACTAGGCGATGCAGTCGCTAAGCATAAAGCTACGCTAGCACCATATATTGGAGCGGAGCGTGATACCTAAAAAAAGAAAAAAAAATTTGAAAAAATTCGATGGGAATTTTTGTGAACTTCGCTTAACTCCGCTCCAATTATTATATATTATTATGATTATATTGCAACTATTTTTAGTCCGCGTCCAGGACAAAACCAATAACAATTAAACTACGACAAGGTGTGAGTCGCAACTTTCACAGTTGCGATAGAGCTTATATTTAAGCTTTTGGACTGCTAAGAACAGACTACTACTTAGACATAAACGACTAAAATAACAAGTCAAGCCGCTGCAAATATAAAAAAGACGAGAACCATGAAGTAATACTACGTTTTACCCACTCATCTCAATGTTGGATGCTTTACACCGGAAGCTGATAAATTCCAAAACCAACATTTCAATAGAGATTAAGAGTAAAGAGCTAGAGCGATTCTACATCAATTAGAAATGGTATTCAAACATAAAAACATTTAATTTTATTTGTTACAAGCCGAGACTATGAACAAAGCCCTGATGTTTAAAGCTCCTCTCAACAGACATGATACTGATGGCAGCATTTTAATTAAAATTATCATGCAACAAATGAGGCAGTTTCCCATCTTCTGTCATCATCATCATTTCATCTGCAAGACATCCACTGCTGGACCGAAACTTCCCTCAACAAATGGTGATTTTGCCATGATCTCGACGGTCGGCAGGTGGGTAGTGGATCATAGAAAAATGCTATAATTCATAATACACAGCTGTCCAATTTGTGTTGCACGGGAGGTGTATGGCGGCTAGCTCCAGTATAATAAGTTGCTTTTTACGTCACCCTTAAGTGCGAAGGTTTGGTGCTATTCTATTTTAACACTTCGCGGCTAACCGGTGCCAACTGATGATCAAATCCTTACAGGAGGCTAAAAAATCCTACCTACTTGTTGGGCGCAAATAATTATTGAGAGCAATTTAAAATAATAAAAAAAATCTCTACAGCCCAGTAGTTTTACGTTCTTTAGTTTTATGCTTTTTCAGTAGGTAACTGAAAAGGCATTTAACTAAAAACATAATAAACGGCTTAGTAAAATTATACGATATTTTTTTTTACATGTAGGTAGCTATACCTATAATATTTACATAAAAAATAATATGATGTAGTTATATGATAAAATTACATTACTTTTCTATAAGTTATTTTAAATTATACTTTTAAAGATAGTAACAGAAAAAAGGCTTCCAATTAATTATATTTCTACGCTTTTGAAATTAATATACAAACACTTACCGTACGGCAGCCGGGTGTCATGTGCCTTAAAGCGGGCATACCAACCCTTTACAAGACTCGCGATTGAGACCAGCTTTGATGTAAGTGAGATGACTCCAATTATTCGTGCGGCATTTACTCGTCGAAGAATGCCACGTTAAACAGATACTCTAGAGAAAATGCTACTAAAACAAGATAAATGAAAAAGACATTAATTATAAATCTATTATAACATGACAATATTATATTTTTTTGTAAATTATTATTATGACACTAAAACGGCGCAAAATTTATTATATTTTTCAAGAAAAATTTTGCAAAACTATAGAACATTGTTGATAATGTTCTATCCAGCTCCATTATCAGACCAGCTCATTGGTATAATATTATTGCAGTAGCATCTGACTCAGAACTTCAGCTCAATTGAACTTGAAGAATTATTCAAATTAAATTATATGGGTTTGATCCTTTTAAGCGCAAATAGTCTGTTTTCATCAAAATTAAAAGTTAAGGCATGAAGCAAAATTAATAGTTATGAAGTGGTTATAGATAAAATTGACCATAAAATATGCTGTTTTGACAAATCGCGTTTATATGAACATTACAATTAATAGACATAGCGTATTATAATTATCATTATTTAATACATAGAAATAAAAGTATGTAGTTGGCCAATAAATAAATTTTGGTAACCTTCTTTTTTCCAATGCATATGTTGTGGCTTCGTTCATGATTTTCTGCTACCGGTATATTATGTATATCTAACATATAACACGCCCGCATGTGAAGTAAAAGCATAACTTATAAATAGGTAATTATTAATGTTTTTAAAGCGGGAAACCTGGATAACTCCTAAATTGTGTAGTTGAATATGAGAGGCATGAACTAGAGAAGTGTTGTCTTACAGAACAAGGTTGATCTTCTGTCGTTGAGTAAGAAAGAAGACCGATGGAGTCATTGTCGTCATCGATTTAGGATACATTGTCTCGGGCGAGCAATGGGCTACTGCGTTTGCTGAATTAGAAAACAAAGTGAGATTAATATTTAACGTCTCCCAAAGCTAGTTACAAAATCCTATAGGATATTGACTTATTAGATGATTTTGATTTCAAGAAAAAAAGTGTCGCTTATATAACATAAAGTCCTAAACAATTATTTTTCTCACAAGATCTCATTTACTTTTAATAGTAAATTTGTATTTAGAAATTATATTTTTGTCAAATATTCGAAGCTTTAGTAGTCGCATAGCACTCAAGCCTCTCGTACCAGTGATATTAGATGCCGCAGCATTCCATAGTGCATACGTAGCTAATGAATCTAAACCTCCATTAGAATTCGATATGGTTAATCCCAATTAGAATAATGGGAAGGTAATTACAGTAACAACCAATTTATTATTATATGCAGAAAATGACATTGACATTATTTCTAGGTAAGTTATATTTACAGAGGTAATATAATAGTTACAGTAAGTTTAGGCAAGTAAGCACATCATAGGGAAACCCTAGTAGCATATATTTTATGTTTTATTTTTATTATTTATTTTTATGGTGATGTTGTCACTAGCTTTGTGTTTATTATATATATATATATATTATAAATTTATTTAAATATTTATTAGCCCAGCTCTCAGTTTACTGTTGACCATAGCTTTTGAGTGGCAATTAAATTCAATTAAACTAATTTAAATTGCTTTCTTGGTAAGTTTTAGAAATAATACCTTAATCTTAAAGTTTAGAAAATAAGTGACTTTTTGTATTAAAAATACCTGATTTTTCTACTTATCTACAGTACATGCGGTGTAACTCTATAAGGCTTAGTGTATGGATTAATGTTTATTCACTTGTTAGACATAATATTAAGAAAAGCTGTAAGAGTTTCCTAAAAAAAAGTTATAGTAATAAAAGGGTGTTTTCACCAAGAAATTATTATTATACTTTATTTCTTAAACTAACATTTTCTTTATATCACGCCCTGTCATGTCATTATAGCCAGTATCCAGTCAGACGGTGCTATATTACTATACTCAAAATATATGTTACTTATTTGGTGATCTAAAATATGACATTCCCGTGTGAAATATTACTCTAAAATAAATATATTATTAAATGTGTGGTTGACAAATAAACATTAAAAAATAAAAATGAATTGAAAAATCGTTTGAATATATACTTGTGCATAGTTTGGAGAAGTAATTTATTACACCACTTTGGCAATTGATACAATTCATAGTGTTATGTATCTACAGGCTCGTCATGGTACAGAATGAGATTAGCTTCACCTAATAAGGTTTTGAAACATTGAGTACGGACAAAAATTGTTCCCACGTGGATGACAATTCTTTTTTTTTAAATAATGATTATTGCGGATCACATAGTAAGTCCAAATAAAAGAAGACAGCCAGCGCAGTATCTTCACGTCATATGTACCTACTGTTATAGTACCCTACAGATACTACCACCTGTAGGATAAGATAAAGTGGCTTTAATTTTTTCTTACCAGTGCATTTTACCCTTATCATATCCTATCATTTCCTTTACCCCTGACAAAGTGCATGCAAAATTTCACGTTGATCTGTTGAGTAGTTAAGCCGTTAAAATGTAACAAACAAACACACTTCCATATTTATAATATGGAAGAGTGTTTGTTAGTAAAATAATTTATAATATATTATTGAGCAAAGCTCTCTTTTAGGCAACTCACAAATTTCGTTTGTCTCCCTCCTGCTGCTTAACGTTTCAACCGATTCGAACGAATTTTGGCATGAACTTACATGATTATAACATGATGGACATTGGCTATGTAAAAAAAATATAGACTTTACCATGGAGGAATAATCACCGAAAGAAAAATTCAAAAGGTGATTACAGCCAAACCGCTGATACTATATTGATGAGGCACCAAAACTCAGATCGTTGTCGTCACTAATGTGAAAAATAAAAGTTTTGAAATCGGACACACCATCGAGGAATAATCACCCTTCAATCTAATAGCTTCGCTCAGTATTTGCAAACAGCAGCATGTATTGCAGACCTAGTAAATTATTACTACTATTACTTGCACCATTAACTTCCGTTAAAATAAACGAGTCCAAAACATTTGTATTGAATAATAATGTAAACGTTATTTAAATGTGTATACGGACGGACATACAAGAAGCTACTAACTGATGTTACAACCATAACAGTCTCAGTACATCACAGTTGCTGGTTAATCAAGCTTGACTGCGATGTATCTAGTAACCTCCGTTTCAAACGATTAGGCAAACGAACAGTGACTGATTTATGCGAGAAACAAACTGATCCCTTCCAATCCTATACGACTTGACTGACGCGTGATATACGAAACTCTTCTAAAATTTATTTTTAGGACACTTTTTAATTAATTCATATAAATACCTTTTTATCTCAGAATGGATAAACATCGTTTCCGCGAATTTAAAGATTAAGACCACTAACTTTACTTTTAAGATGATTTTATTAACTTCACCTATATGTTTGTATGTTTTTTTCAAACGGAAATTCTAGCGCGATTTTTCCTACTTCAAAACGTCAGATTAAATTAAAATTTTGCAAAACTTATCAGAGACCGATGAAATTAGTTTATTTTACTTTAAAAATAACTAAAAAACACGCTTTTATGCAAAACCGAACTGAAAAGCAAATTATACAATATGACAATTTAGTAATGTTTTTGAAAAAAAACCTGGGGTGTAAAAATATTTAATAAAACGAAATAATATTAGTAAGGAATGTTGGAAATACAACAATCGATGTAGTGCACTCCGCACTTTTCTTACAATGACATAAATTTTCTCGTATTACTTAATTATTATATTGAAATTAAATTTTAATTAATCCTTATTTCGATTCATCATAAAAGCGTGTTCTTTAGTTTTTTAAACTACGATATAAAAATTTATGTTACTACTTAATGGACATAGTTTTCTATTATTGTTATTGCAATAAATACTAGTATTTAGAATTATTGGGATTTTTAAAACTATGAAGTCAAATAACGTCATTGCATTTTTTATTATACCTCCATAACTTTGTTTAATACACATCAAATCCATCAGCTCGGAAATTTGTAGAGCAGAAAGAGTTATGTCAGTAAAGGTAAGAAGTATTCTAATTTAATTAAATAAGACAAATACAGCACTTCGCAACAACAGATGGATTAAAGGGCATTTGTACTTATTTATCTCACAGTGCCAGCTAATGTTATCATATGCCTCGCTGGCATTCAGCGCTGTTTTGCCATACTAAAGTAAATTTCTAATACGAAAATTAATTAGAATGACACCGGCTGTTACAAGACAAGAAATTTTGAAAATACTAAAATAAGAAATATGTATGTGTTAGATCATTCGTTTGTAAAAGAGAAAGTATGACTTTATGTTAATGACTAGTCGCAGAATAAAAGCATTTGTGGGTCAGGTTTAAAGTTAAAATAAGACCAAAGTTAAAATAAAATAAATTTATTTATAACTACTTAATATTATTACAATCATCAAAGTTAAATTAAATCACAAAAAGTAAACAAATCATAAAATCTTCTGAAAGGATCAGTTCATGTTAATTAGGGACACTACATTTTAAACTTTAAATATATTTAACAACAATGCAGATAAAATATCAATATAAAACGATTTCACCTTAGTAAGTTACCTTTTAATGCCACTTGGCGACAGCATTTTTTTACCGAAATAATATAATATTCAACATATTGGCACAGTAACTAAGACAAAATAATTATAATTAGTACTTTACTTTATGTTTTCGCTGTGACAACTTTAAGACTGCCGGTTCAAGCATCTTAATAGGGTTTAATACTGTGTTATTTCAAAATGGCGTCTTTGAAACAAAGTTTTAGTTACTTTTTCTTTTACATAAAAAGATAGTGAATTAGCATACTAAGAGAACTTTGTCATTTTTTTAATAACAAATATTATTTATTGATCATTTATAACAACATAAAATAACTACATCTTTAAAAAAAAACTTTAAATTACCCTATATGCAGAATCGTTTCCTATGCACTGTCGAATACAAATAATATTCGAATAACTATGATAGTGCTGTTAAATTGTTTTGAAATATTTAGAAACTATATATATATATAAAATAATGAAAACCAAAGTGGGTGATGTATATTCATACAAAAATGAGCTTTGTATATGTAATCTATTCTTTTTATATTTTTGCATATAAATGCAAATTGAAATTTTGTTATGTGATACATTTTAATTGAAAAATACTAGAAATAATCGACTCAATTCACAACTTATTCTCTGGTTGGTTTGTTTAATATTTTTGTTGTTACATAAAAATACATAATGACAATACCTTACTTAATGTCCTAGCATTCTTTCCTAAAAACAAAAGACAAAGAAACCCATAGCGTGGCCATTTAAACTGTGATGGTGATAATAAGTTTACAAAGCTGTGCTTACAAAAAGCTAATTATTAGCAAATAACAATTTATCACTTCCATAGCTTTTATACAATATACCCAAAAATAATGCGTAAAAGTATGTCCATATGGCCATAATATTGAAGTTCAAAATCTTTCCACAGATTTCAATCTCTGCATATAGATTATTATATAACAGTATGAGTTTACTTTGGTACCTATCGCACATTTAAATAAAACTACTCTTATTCGTCTACCTCCTGTGAACACGGCCCCTGTAAAGGAGTCTAAACGTTGGGATTAAATATAAAACAACAGGGTGCATCTAATCTAATTCGCATAGCACTATCTATTATTACCGTTGATGGTTGGCTAATTGTGCGTTAATCAGACAATAATGACTGCTGCGGGCGTCACGTCACTTCACAGAACGTGATCAATAAATGCTATGGCAGGACATCTTGTTCTAATTAAGACTAATTTAATTACAGTAGAAGTTGAAGACTCAACTACTACTTTAATCAAATTCTAGTTTTAATGTATTCCAAAGTACTGTTTTGTAATATTGAAAATTTATAGTTAAAACCGGTATTATTTACTAATAAGAGACCGCATATATTAATATTTTAAGGTTAATTTACAATAACTAAGTGCTCATAATTTAGCTTATGAAAATTCTTCTAAACCTTCAAAGTATTCTCCGGTCATAAGGACCTCGCAGGCTTATTAAAATGCATGGGTACGCTTCATGTCATGTAACGTGCGCGTCATTTGTATCGGACGTCGATCGCTGGTGATTAGTGCGCCGTGATTGCGCATTGATCGCTCGTTACTGCCTGTTTGCGATGCTAGCCTTCAGTACAAATGAGCTATCTATCAAAACACATGTGTTTGTTATGATATGAAATAGCGTACTAAATTGATGACATTATCTTTTATTACATGTGTTTATGCGTCATAATTAGTATTAATTTTCCTATAATTGAAACACGTCATTGGAGTTGTTTGTTAGTTATAGTTCTAATAGTGAAAAACTTATGATTTCTAAATGCTGGACATAAGATCAAAGTATTTACGTACTCTTACATTATTTTACTTCAAGATAATTAATTTCGGCTATTCTTGGTAATCTTTTTGTATGAAATAATAAACACACTTGATTTCCGATCACTTTTGTGCAACAAAACCGTTGTAAGTTATTGTTTTGGTTTATCATTAATTTCAGACTCTTAATCCTTTATCTCTGCCAAAAATATGAACTAGTGCTGCCATAAAAAACTGTCATAAAGGCATTATACAAGCGAGCGTGCGAATAAACGGCGCGTTTGTCGTAAAACTGTCGAATAAAATGACCGGTCCAATCGACCCGTTGCGAGCACACTCCGCTGATAAACAGCTTCCTGCGGAAACAGGTTATTCTTTTCTTCTTTGTATGAACATAAAGATGAATAAATATTTTTTTACTGTTGTTTTAAAATACTACTACTATTTTAATACATTTTAAAAATACACTTTGAAGTAAAAAAACCGCTCCGTTGTTTTAGACTGTTATCTGACTTTCCTAGGTGAAAAATAATCTCAAGAAAAATTAAAGGTAGCACTGAATAATAAAAGCAATAAAAATAGGTTGTAGAACAATATACATATATTCGATAAATGTCTTTGTTATTTAGTAAAGTTAACACGACCATTTAAAACTAAAAAAGCACGACCAAAGTAGATTTACACTATCATTAAAATAATAATTTTGAATAAAAAAAAACCTATCAGGAAACACGATAACATTGTTTTGTCGTAGTGTTTGTGGCATATTGATGCAAGACGAATATAACTGACACTTCTTCATTTAATGGTTTAAACCAAGGTAGCTATACAACCATTGAAACTTTATTTTTTCTCCTCTTTAGTCTTCTTGCGATTTACAATCGGCTGCTGCAACGCTAGTGTCTTTCCGCAACACCAAAGTTTCCGATGGGTTCAAATCATAATAAAGGTTTATAAGGTAAATATGTTTATGTGATAAGCATAAGTTTTCGAATCATAATGATAATAAATACCTCTTTATACAAAGTCTCCCAAGAAATAGGGCCAAGCGGAAATCCAGAGGTCCGCGTTTATTCATAGTTTTCAAGCATAAAATTTTACGTTTTGACAGACCTTGATTTTCAAGAGACTATTTGTCGGAGAGACATCAATTATTAAGATAAGTACTTAATTTTTAAACAAAACCAATTACGGTAATGTTAGATACCACGACAATTTAGAACCTCATAAACTGAACAGTAATTTAACTGTTTTTAAAACCAATAGACTGTACAAAGTTTTACGCACCGTTATTCTCGGTATATCCGAAAATACTAAGAGGTCTTCTTGAGTAAGATATTTAATAGCTTATCTATATTCCACTGTCTCACTGTTGATCAAGACTATACCTAGCCCTTCTCCGGGTTTGAAATCAGGTGCAAGTGGGGATCATGTGGGCATTAATAATGATAAATTTGAGTCATTAATTCCCGTGGATTAGTCTCGGAGGCCGAGTGCGCGCGCCCGATAACCAAATATTAACTCAATTAGTGCGGAGACGCGCTGGGCCCGCATTCAAATGTCTGCTAATCCTTCCCACTGTGCGCTTCTGACTACAGGCAATAGAACGGACGGGAGTTTAGTTAGATTACCTTCAATCCCGTACATTATATGATTCATGTTTCGAAATTCTCATGCTGAAAACTATTCTTTAAACTGTTTAATCAACGGTTTTCCACTCACCGCTCCCATACTAAGATCTAAATTGTTATATAACTATAGTTGTATTTTACGAATTTAAGTAACATTTAAATTAAAATATAAAACCAATTTCTAACACCTTTTGTTCTTCTGATCTTATATAATATGATTTCAAAAAAGTGAAGCAAGGATAACGTAAATGAATAATTTCAACATTATTTCACTAGTGCCAAGTATATCTTTTGTCCGACTCTTAAGCGATTAATAGGAAATAGGTCTTTAAAAGCTACCCTTTCTTTAATATGGAAAACAATGTTACATCTGACCCATACAACCCTCCTCATAACCATTGTCGTAGAGAAACGTTCCTGGAATCTGTGCTTTTTTTATCTACACATAGTTGCCCTTCATCATGACAGAAACTTAATGCTCAAACTTGCCTAACACGAAGTCGGTAATCACCGTTAATACCTAAGTAATAGGGATACAGCATTAGTCCTGAGTGAAGGGCCGGCTAATTGCATTAATCCAATTAATAGTAGCCAATTGCAGACAAGCGCATTGTTAACCATGACAGATCGCGTGGGATGACGGTGACGGGCCGCATCCATCAATAGCCGTACTGTCTATACAGCCGTTACAGAATAAGCAGGTTGGCAGATGAATTTATGTCACGTTGTATTGCACCAAATTGTAACTACCTACGACATTAGCTACAAGTTCGTTTATGTGGTTTTCATAAAAAGATATTCAACGTTTTGCTAAAAATGCTGCATTCTATCCGCCGTACTGCAACCTGTAATCTGAATAATCCTTAAAGACATAATTTTTATTTTAGAATCTAAATAAAAGTGATGATATTATAACTTTATGAATCAAGGATTTGTTTCAACGTCGTCATATTTAGATCTTACATTTTCGCGTCTACTCATTGTGATGAAGTACTCTATTGATACAGAATACACATTTTTAGTTATTCTGATATTTTGAGTCTTTTAAAGGATCCATGCCGTATCCATGGTGAAATTATTTCCAAAAATGTACTGAATGACTAAAACTATCGACATATTCTCTCTTTAAAACTAAAGAAAAAGGTAATTGTTGTAATAAGTTTACTACTACTGTCCAATGTTTTTACTGGGACGTTTCTAAATATTCAACTTATTCACATTTATGTCATTTAATTTTATTTCAATTTTAAAAAGTTTTTGTATTTAAAAATTTAATAAATTATTTTTAAATAATGAACAGTGCTCATGGATGTCAAACGCCTAGATTTTATTAAAAACACGAAATTAAATAAGTTTTCAGTATTTTTTTAATAATGAGTGGGCTCTTCATCACATCAGGTATTAAAAAAGTGTTGTATTTCGTCGCTGGGGTTTTTAATTATTAAGAGCTCTTATTTATTACAGCCCTTGTAAAGTCCATATTTAGACAGGCCTAGTCTTAACTTTCCCCAAACCTGTATTTTGCTGCCACGTCGATCATGCTGCAGGCCTGCACTCAAATTTTTAATTCGTAACACCGAACTTTCCGCCATTGCATAGTGACCCTGCCATTGCTGCCTATCGGCCAGCGACGTTGAGAAAGATATTAATTATATAGATGTACTACTTCAATTATTGTGTTAGAAAATGTTAAAAGACAATTTCCATGCAAGCTATGTAAAATTTATTTCCGAACGTTGACCGTTAAGAATAATTTAATAAATTGTAAAATGTGAAAATTTGAGCACATTATTTTTGCCTTTTTGTCAAAAACTTAAAAAGGTCGGTTAAAATTATTATGTCAAAGTGACTAGTCTGGTCAAAGTAGACATGTCAAAGTGCAAAATTCGTATCAATTTTCAGATATATGCGATATAACTGAAAATTGATACGAATTTTCGGAACAAAATTATAAATTTAATTCAAAAAGTCCCCATCGATCTTGCAAAAAAAAAAATTTTAGTATTGCAAATATGGGGTTTTTGCGTTTTTTAGCCAAATGATATGTAAATCTGGTACTATTGGAAATTATGTAAGCCGTGTAAATTCAAAAATAATAGGGAAAATTATTCACCTCATTCTTAATCATCTGATAACTTTGCTCCCTCTTGTTCCTTTCATCTTCTTTTATTTCTTTTTCTTTTTCTTCCTGTTGATACGATATCATTGAGATGTCTCCTCACTGATATCGTGCGAGTCCTCTCCTGATGGCGTTTCAACATTGGAGCACGACTGATCTTGATAACTGGTACATGCTAATAAACAAAACAATCCAACATTGTTCAAGTGCTTTTAGCACGTGTTTAGGAGTTTTTTCCGATGAAATGAAATGATTTCAATGTATTGTTGATTAACTTCCAACCCCAGTCCTTTGGGTCCAACTTATTACCACGCCACACTTGAAGTAGATAGTAGAAGCAGAGGTTGGAGGAAGACAAGCTCATTATTTTACAAATCAAACCTATCAAAATTTATACAAGCAGGTATTTTTTGGGGCTCCATAGATAGATAAAAGAAAGCCAATTCTGTTGGTAATAATATCCTGTAGCGTTGAGTTACTATTTTTAAAAATTGTAGCACAATCAACTAAATCTTGTCTCCCAAACATTTTGAAAATTATGTTTTAACTCCTCCTGAAAAATGCCGATGTCGTATTGCAGACAGTTTAGGTGTAAAGATAATATAAGATTTTGACACTATAAAAGCAGATGAACTTTTTGATGAATATATTTCTTACAGAGGTTAAGCTTTAGGTCGAGCAGTACGTTTTTACATATTTTTAAGTAGTATGGAATTAAAAAGGATCAAATAGGTATAGATAAAATAATCTACCGGGGAAACCACGTTAAAAAAAACGCGCCAAGTACACTACCTCCCAGGTAGCGTTGAAACGTGAGCATATTATGAAGAATACAAATTTTTCAACCATTATATCTCAGAGATATGAAGAAGGAAAAAATTACAGACAATTTTTATAGATAATTGCATGATCTACATATTTTTACCTATTTTATGATTAAACTTACCTTTTGGCTAAAAACCTCAAAAAAGATTGCGAACTTTGAGCTTCAATATTTTTTTGCAAGTATGGGATCTATGGAGACTTTTTACATTTGATTTAAAATGTTGTTCCGAACATTCGTACCAATTTTCAGCTCTATTCGATTTTTTGTTATTCTACCCATATTTTTATGGCTAACTTGATCGGGCTATAATAACAGTTCTCCGACTAAAACAAAAAGCTTGATTCTGCGTAACTCTTTTTTTTATACATAAGAAATATAAGAATTTATTAGAAAAAATTGTTTTAAATTTTTTTATTCATGTTTAATTGGAAACGGGCTTTTTGTTGTCTCTAATCAATTACAAAGCAAAATCATGATTTAAACCAAATTTAAAGCAAACGTAGTCGACCGAAACAAACTCAATCCGCGTCTCAACTCGAGTAAGACGGTTCAAACAAATTATTTGACATAATATCGTTAATTAGAAACCCTCCTTTGTAACCGAGGGTGGGGTAATTAGGTTCGAATCCTCTGAATGGGACCTTTTTCTGCTCGTTACGGCTGAAACAAAGGGGCAAAGAAGTAAACAGACCGTATTCAGCAAGGATTTGCATAGAACCCGACGATAAGTTCGACTGTATTAAGGTTGCCAATATAGTTATAGGGAATAATCACCGTCTATAGTCCGTTTTTTTTAGCATTAGAAATTATGTAAACAAAAAAGTAGAGGTGGACAACCTTTTTTTGCAAGCAAAAAATATAAAATGTAGGTCTCTCTATGTACCTACTTATCTTCATAAAATGTGCAGGGTGAAGGCCCAATGTTCGACATTGGCGTTATTTTAATTTGGGGTAGCTGATTAAGTAAATGAGGTCATTTTAATTTCTTAGATGACGAATAGAATATTAAGTTGCGTAAACTCCATTACCTACTTTTTTGTTAATCAGCTCTCCCAAAAAGCTCGAAAGACATTAATATATCAAGACGTTCTGTCTTGATAATCAAATGATCAAAGCGGTACTAGCCCGTAGTCCCCCAGTTTTAGTCCCTCGTGGGGTACCATGAGCAACTTTTCTCCTCCTCGGGTAAAATTTGCTCATAGTACCTACGGGGGACTAACACGATGGAACCACGAGCAAGTACAGTCATCGTCCTACTGTGATAAAAGGGTGAGTCGAATTATGAGCAAGTTGGATGAAATTATAGATCATAGTAATAAAACAAAATAGATTCTATATAAATTAAACATTATCATAATTTAATCATCATCGGAAGATGAAGAATCGGATGATTCCCCTACATTAATTACAAATTTTTCTACAGTATCGTCTATTAAAGTGTCTAATTTAAGCATTTTCTCTTCTTCCTTAATTACATGCTGAATACAGGACACCCAATTACTTGCTTTAATTTCTGAAAAGGCAACTGGTACTAAAGTTTTAACCGTTGCCATTTTAAAATCTTTGTTGTGCTTTGCAATGTACCCTTTTACTTGAGACCAGATTAATTCTATCGGATTAAGTTCACAGTGATACGGGGGTAACCGCACCACTGTAAATCCCATCTCCTTTGCCATTTCATCAATTACGTATGACTGGTATAAATGTTTGTGTATTTTGACTTTTGATAATAGCTCCGCTCTCACTTCATTTTCTTTGAATGGAATGTTTTTTTCCTTTAACCAATTTTGAATGTCGGTTTTCCTCGTTTTGGTGGTAGGGATTTGGTCTTTTCTCCTCGAATGATACGGAGCGTTATCCATCACTATTACCGAGCCCTTTGGTATTTTATCTGAGAGGCCCGAGAACCATTTTTCAAAATTGTGGGCATCCATCTCAGAATGATAATCTCCCTCTTCCTTTTTGGCTTCGAAAACCAAATCGCCACCATCCACAAATCCATCTGATGATCCTAAAATAAATAAACCAATTTTATTATAAAATTTATTTGCAAAATAGACTTAATTACAAATAATGTAGATTTAAGATTTTTAAATTGAAGAAATTCAGTCATTGATCCGCTTGGGTGGGAAAACTTGAATCCACGTCCTCCGCATAGGCACAGCAGTGCAAGAAACAAGTTTATCTATGAATACAGCGTCATGTTATAAATTAAAATAGTCAAAGTAGACATTTTGGCCTCAGAGGCCTTTATGCAGCTTAAAAAATTAAAAATTGACCTTACCAATGTGTAAAATGATTAATCTTTTCCCTTTGCCGGATGGATTTTTTAAGCCTGTTGTCAACCCCTCACGATGAGCTTCTTTATTTGATTTTATTCGAGTATCTTGCCAGACTGAAGACTTTGTGTGGCCTGTAAAAAAATATCAATAAATACAAATTTTATATAGGTATAATATGTAATATTAATAATAGTATATGTGCAGTATACGACAACACAAAACAAAATAAACCACACCGGAGTGGCGTTCTTTGATGTCGGAGGCCAAGATCCACTTTGGGTCGCTGAGCCAGCGTAGTAAGTGAAAGACATCATCGAGCGTAACAAGATGAAGTTGAGTCAACTAAATACGCACCTTCATTTACCCAGGTTTCATCCAGGTAATAAATCTGTTTTCCCTCGATTCTATATTTTCTTATTTCTCTTAAATAGTGAAGCCTCCATAGGACAATTTCATTGCGGTCAATTAATGCACTTTTGCGATTCCTTTTAGCATATTTGAATTGGAGTTTTTGGCACAATACTTTGTGCAACGTACTTCGGGACATGTTAGGCAATGAGTCGTCATTATTTACTTCTGCCAACACTTTGTCAAGTGTTGGTATTTCGTTCTTGAAAAAAAAGCCATGCACTTTCCTTCGAATTCCAGATAGAATAATTTCGTCCATATTAGAAAACTTGTATGGTTTTCTTTGACGAAGAGGCGGAGATTGCACATCGCCACTTCTTTCTTTTTCTTTTAATATGTTGTAGACAGTGGCTTTCGATATTCCTGCTGTAACAGCTGTCTTATAGACCACATCCACTTTCCTGGGGTACTCGTCCTTAGGCCACATTTCCAATACCATTTTATGAATGTTCAGGACTACTTGTTTTTCACTTGCGCTGAGCGGATTTTGTTTCGGTCTTTTTCTCTTTGGCGAAGTAAATACAGAAGGGTTTAGAACCTTGTGCTGCAGTCGACTTGGACCGGCTTCAGGCTCGTCCATTGTTGAACAGAATAAATAACAACAAAAACTTTTAACAAAAAACTTAACAATAACTTAACAATAAACCAAAGAAAATTGTGAAAATAGTCAAAACAGATAGATGCACAGCTACTCGCAATCGCTTTCGTGATGCCAGTGACGTTGACATTTGCCGGTATTGTTGCAAATGGCGGCCATGTTAAGCAACCATTTTTAAAAATGTTGGAATACTCTTTTGTATACCTACTATATTAATACTTTTTAGTTCCTTTTTGTAATCTAAATTCTATATGACTTTGACAAATCTTTTTAAAACTAAATCAATTGTAATTCTTTTGTACCGTCTGTCAATATTATATCTTCCTTATACACGTATATTTTAAACTTTTATTTATTCATCCATTAATTTTACAACAAAAATCACCTAATATGGTACGTATTACAACATGGGCATGTACTTTTTAATTTTGTCGTGTCAAACTGACCAACGTTTCATTCCACAAGTTTGCAACTTCTGCTTCTTAAGGTACTTTTTAGTGTAAACTTTTCACGATGTTACGTTTTGTTTGTTACATTATATGTGTACAATAAAGTACCTAAATTTTGTTCTTTCTAATGCTAAAAAAAACGGACTATAGGGAAATATCATAAATTAAAATTATAATGGAAACTACGTGAATTATTTGAACGAAATTAAGTAGAAAAATCCTTAAATGTTCACTGAACTAAACAAACATCATCAAAGCCTCGTATAATCGTACTAAAATATATTCATACACTTTCGATCGTGCATTTCCTTTATTGCGAAAAATATATCTAAGGCCTCTGTGTCAAAAAATTAAATTCTTCATTTCTTAATATCTTAAAGGTTTTTTAAACATTTAAACAATTTATATGTTTATAGCATGTTCATACCATATTTATGCAAATAAGTCGAATTGAATTGAAAAAACTTCGTCACGGAACTGCAGTTAAAAAATGTATATTTTTGCGCTCATAACGCTCATAGCTATTAGTCAAAAATAATTAGAAACCATACATTTTTTAGTATTTAATTCAGATATTGAAGTATCCATAAGTTTCAAAGATGGAAATATATATATATTATTTTATTTTATTTTTAATTTTCCCGACATAACTAACCTTCGCAGAGGTTTCTTTCCCCTAAATTGGCGAGTCGGCCTAAGAAGAGCTTCGCGATTTAATTGCAGTGCCATTGTTTCGGCTGATTTGATTCTGTATCTCTCTATAGGGCACAATCATAATAACGAGCTTAGTGGTCCCACGGTTGAGATGCTATAGAAGTAACTGAATTTTCTTATTTCTATATTTTTTCTATACGTAAATTTTAATTTAGGTTAAAGTAGTAAGTCACCTAAATTTAAATTAACCTAAGTTTGATAAAAAATGTGATTGAGATTATGTAATTTGAACGACTTATGACCTAATTTCAAGGTTTATCATATACTGGCCACAGTGAATATAGCGCTTACATTGGATTTAAATATATCATTTACATAGTTACAGTTACAAAGATGCGATATTTTTTAAAAATACAGATAAAAGTCTTGGTTAAATTACTAAAACTGATTTATATATTCAATTCAATTGAATTATTTGTTGTTTTAAATTTAAGGGTCTGTAATAATTTACTTTTTATTACCTATTTGACCAGAAGTCCCTTGAAAAATATCAGATACGTGCATCTACGTGCAAGGCAACGTGTCATACACACTCTTTCCCTGACAATTTCAACAAACAACAACTTACTCCTAATTGTGTTTGCGATTCCTTTAGAAAGCTCTTTTGACTCCACTCCAATTGTGAAAACTCGTTTAGAAACGACGTTAAATACGACTGAATTTCAGATAATTAACTCAGATTAGGGTCTTTCTGCGTATAATTCCGTTTTATTGTATAAAATTTGAGGAAGAGGCGACGTTTCACCGAGCTAAACAACGAAAAGTGTAGTTACAGTTATATCCCGTAAGGCTAGACAAATTGATAGCTACGCGTAAGAGAGACTCATAAATTGGATTGATTGACTCTGTCCGATGTTATAAAAACAATAGTTCAACCACTGTGCGAATATCGAATATCGAGTAACGGAAAACCCGATGCAAATTCGGAAAACCCTATTATAATCTGCATCGCACACCGTTGGACGCTCTTTTCATTCGATGCCTTTTGTTAACGGATTCAATTAAGTTTACAGCGGCGTCGAGGTCAGTTAATAAAAACCGAAGCCTACAAAAATTGGCACGTAAATCAAATTCAATAAAGTGGTGCACAATGGATGTGGAAAAGCATCGGAAAATGTTCGCGTCAAACAATGCCGCCGGATTGTGCGCCAATCAACTTATATTGAGTCGTTAACTTTGCACCTGCTATCGGGACATGCTATTTAATTACACTCATCATAAAATTCACTGTCGTTATGGAAATTTCCAAATTTAGGTACTCCTAAAAATGTCCTAAAAGTGTAAAAGAACTGCATTGTTTTTATGTCTCAATTTCAGTTTAAATAAATATATTCAAATCAAAACAATAAACATTGAATATAATTAATGGTATGTACACTATAGAATTATTATTATTTATATAGGTCAAGAATCGTTATCTGTAATCGTAGTACCCTACTCACTTTTATTTAACAATCAGGTTTTTTTCTATGTTAGATCACAAACTTTCTATACTAGGTGCCAGTATAAAATCAGCTTCTAACTAATCGCGAATCACCCCTCCACATTAAGCATTCCCGTCCACCTTTCCACGTTCTCGAATTAATCGCCTGAGAACCTCTCTATTAAAGTTTCTTTGCGAAGAGTTGTTTAAGAGGCTCAAGAGCCTTAAAACTCCACAGATAATGTTAAACATTCATTTAAGTGCGGGAGGTTCGACCAACTTTCGAATCGTCGCATAAATCTCCTAATTCTTGAACTGTTTAATATTCACATCAACGTTGGATGCGGATGTTAAGAAAAGGGTATCATAAAAGAGTACCTCCTTCAGTTAATACTCGTAGTTGCAAATTTTTCCTTTTATTTACTCAGATGTGAACGCCGTAAATCCGACAGAAAAAAGGGATTATATATGTGGAACATAATGTTTAAAGCCATTTTAATTATTTGTTTTTGCCATTTTCTAATTATTATGTATAAAGAATAATTTAATAAAATATAAATTGCGGATAATTTCACTTCGTCAATTTCTAAAATATTTTTAAGTAATACATTTTTACATGTACCACATATTCCATTGGTATATATGAGTGCTTTAAGAATAGAGAGTGTCAATTAGACAATATTAATATTTACAGGAATACGGAAGGTCAACATCAATTATTAACTTACGTCAAGGCTCCTTGAAGCTATAAATAGATGAGAAATCGTCTAAACCTAAGTTAGCGAAAATAAAATCGCCTTTTCTGCTGCATATAAACTTGCAGATAAAGATTAAAGGTACATACTCCCCAAGTAATAATAATAATAATATTTGTTATATTCTCACCAATTAACCAAGCCCAAAGTAAGCACTGTAAGGCTAAAGTATTATAATAATAATATTTATTTCTTTAAAAAAAAATACAATTTTTTATTAGTGATTGAAGTCACCTAGTAAGCAAAAAATGCATGTAGCAGGTGACTTCACTCTTCCATATCTATACATTAGGTGTTATTTTAATATTATCGAAGTTAAATAAAAAAATCAAACAATACTTACTTAAATGAGAAAAATAGGTGTGATATAATTATTCAAATGTTTTCTTATTTAAAAAGTATTAATAAACGTAGGTTTTTGTGTGTGTTATGTTAGCTCAACCTACGTATGTGTTGTACATGTATGGTATATGTGTATGTGTCGTAGTGAGTATAATATAGGTGTTTGTGTGTGTATATATATATTTAAAAATTCATGATCAATGTCTCTGTTTTTTGTAGTTCAAGGTGTTAAGAAAATTAGTAATAATTTTCTTGCAAACAGTACTTGTTTTACTGCAAATTTAAAGTTTTAATTTAATTTATTAAAGAGAAAATCCGAACGTTTCAGATACTGTCTATAAGGAAATGCAGTCCTAGATTATTTGTTTTTATAATGTTTTTTCTTCTTTTAGAGGCTATGCTATCATCTCGTAGATTATAGTTTTTTGTTTTTTAGTACAGAATATTACTATTAGAGTAAAGTCTATCAATGGGAAACCTTCTGTTTTTGAAGTGCATAACTTTTAGAAGAGCACGTTGAGCACGTTCCGCCACGACCATCTTAGTCTTGACAGCCCCACCCCAGACCCGAATGCTGTAGCTTATAATAGATTGGGCTAATGCTAAGTAGATTTTCGTAAGAACATTACTTTTGGAGCAGTGCGCAACCCGTTGCGGTCCAGGGACCACTTGTCTTAAGGTCTTAAATATCCAGATCAGTTTTCTAACTCGTGCTGTAATATGTTTAAAATGTGAATACCAGGACAACCTCTGGTCGACCATTACCCCCAAGTATTTTGTATTTTCCACTTTTTTGATATCTGGACAAGCACAACTCACAGGATTTCCTCCAAAATTACAGGTGTGTATTCTAAGCCTGTAGCGGGTTGTGACTTGATAAGGATACTGTAGCAAATGTAATTAGTTTTGAGTGTACTTAAAGTGAGGAGATTATTTCTTAACCATCCAGCAACCAAACTCATACCCAATTCCGCGCTATCTCTGACGCTATTCCAGTATTTTTCCGAGAAAATAACCACAGTATCATCAGGGTATGGGAAAATGTGGCCATTTTAAATTCTTAATAGCAGAGATCGTTTATGTAAAGTAGAAATAATGTAGGGCCTAACACACTTCCCTGGGGGACACCGTACAACATGGAGACGTCATCACTCGCCGTTGTATCTAAATTCACTCTCTGTGTCCGATCTGAAAGATAACTCTTAAACAGTGATAGTGCAGTGGCTCTTATACCAAGTTTTTTCCAATTTATGGACAAGTACGGTGATAGAAACCATGTCAAAGGCTTTTATGAAATCTAAAAACACTGATAAACATTTGTTACCAGTGTTTACCTGTTCAGTCATAGCCTGAATTAATGCTTCTGCCGACTTGCCCTGTCTGAAACCAAACTGAGAAGACGATAGAATTTCATACTTATTAAGGTTACTTACGAGTCGTATATCTACTAATTTCTCTATTATTTTAGATATTGCTGGAAGGATCGAATAGGTCGATAATTCCCAACGTCGTCTTTATCTCCACTCTTGTACACAGGTATAATAATAGATCTTTTTATTTAGTAGGGAATTAGCAAATCTAAAAGCAGAGATTTACAAGGTGAGTAGTAATGGGGACAAGTTCGCTTTTTGCTAATTTCAAAAAAGAAATGAGGATGCCATCCCAGTTCAGAGCACTGGTAGATCTTAGGCTCATCAAGATTTTTTCTATTTCATCGTCATCAGTTTCTAACAAACCAAAAGAGTTATTTTGGGATGGGACATTCGAGATAGGGTTATTACTGGGGAAGGACTAGTTAGAAGATTTGCGAAGTATGAATTGATAAAGTTCACTGATTCAATAGGATTAGGTTTGAAATATGTGATTTGTTACTATAGGTTAAGTGGTTAATGATTTTAATTTATTTTAAAAATTTAAAATAAGAGGCTAGCTAGTTATCACGTATTACGTCCGAACTCCACAGAGGTCCAAGGGGAAGGGATAGATACTAGGGTTATAGATATACATACATAAATATTCATAGAAATGCTCGTATTCATCACACAAACATCGAAACCAGGACCAGCGGTGCTAAAGGTAGGATCAACCGTTGCACCAAATGGTCGTCAAATACTTGCCCATAATTTTTTTTATACTTGTAGCGGTTCTAACCCAACCTTACCAATAAATTTTAATTTTATAGCGTTTCGTTAGTATTATCTTATCACTTAAAATATATCTGTATATTTCAGAATTATGACCAAAAAACTAAATCACAACTGTGGGCGAGTTGGACTTAGATTACTAACGGTTTTTCACTATATTATTTAGTAGATGTGGAAGAACTCCGATAAACAGAGTTTTCGCTTTTCAAATTCAACACAACTTTTAAAATTATTTCCTTCAAAGCATTCAGTAACATACGCGTATGGTTCAATATCACGTACGAGATCAGAGAGATGTAAAAAGAAAACAGTGTGTAACATTACAAGTTGTTAATTCCAGTTAAGTCTCACAACGGTATCCTTAAGGCCGGCTCCCAACAGCCAATGTTCATATTAGGTGTGCGATAAAATAAAATTTGAATGGCATTGCAGCCCCATTACCATTCCGGAACGATAGGCCCCATGAGGCGGGCGGCGCGGCGGGTTAGCTCCGCCACTCCAGTCTGGATACTTCACTTTGAAATAAATGAAACTGAAAGCGTCTGCATTTATTAGCTACTTATTTTAAAATAGTTATTATATGTATTGAGTAACATAGTTATTCCACATTGGTTACAAAAAATACTAAATGCAATGCAAGATATATTATTTAACTAGCTGATTCGGCTACGCGTTGCCGTGGTATAAATTAAAATGAAACCTATTATATGTCCTAAGTTGGAACAAATCCAGCAAAATGAAAAAAAAATCATCAAAATCTGTTGAGTAGGGAGTTCATCGCGGTCAAACACTGTGAGAGGGAAATTTTATATATATACTAGCTGACCCAGCCACGCGTTGCTGTGTTATAAATTGAAACCTATCCTATCTTTCAAGTTGGATCAAACTGCACACGGTATACAAATTTGATTAAAATCGGTTAAGTAGTTTAGGAGTCCATCGTGGACAAACAACTTGACACGTAATTTATATATATTAAGATATCGTTAAGTTATTCTGTTGGCTAAGTTAGTTCCTATTATGATGTGCAGTCAAAAACAACTGTAAAATTACATTTTGTGAGTTATAATTATTTATTGAATATATTTATTGAATTTCTTTATCTCTTAACAAATATATCATATTAATATTATTTGGTTGATGCTTGTCACATTAGTTTAAGTATGAGTAAACTTGATTTTCTTATATGATACATTATTTTAATAGCATTATAAAAGCAAACAAATATATAAATATCATAAAACTTGATTTTCTTTTACATAAATGAAATTGTCGTGTGCAACGAGCACACGACAATTTTTATTTACTATACTATAGATTGCCTGTATTGGAACATTTTGTTTATTGTGTTTTTTATAGAGCCAGAATTGCATTTTGTGTCGCCAGATAAAGCTATAAAATCGACTTCTGAAACAATGTTATATGCACGTGTTAAAGACTAAATAGATGAATAAAAAGGATTTAAAATATCAAAACCTTAACAAAAAAGCTACTCATAGGAAGTGTAAAGCAATTGTGGGAAGCCGCCAAAACACGTAGCTCGTTCATTCGAGTCGTTACGCTGAAACCAAATCTTTTAGATCTCCGGCACCCCTTCATTTGGATTGTAAATAGGAGAAATGCGGAGAAAGATGGAGTGTTAAGAAGGATCTTGCTAGTCTGGTCATGTTATAGCCGTCTGAGCAAGTCGTTCTGAGGTCGCCGCATCAGCGGTTTGGGTGCAATCTCCACGTTCATTTGTGGGTTATACTACAACGTTAGTTCTTTCCTATGACGTGAATCACTAATCGTAAATGTAACAACATAGTAATGACAGCGTCGATTTTAATGCGCTATTTTTTTTTATCACATTTCAACATCTCTATTAAATTAGTTGCGATATGGTTACTGTTGTGTATGTTTCTATAATTAATCTTTTACTTCTTCGTATTATTAATTTCATATCAATTTAATAAAATCTTTAATTTGTACTTAGTATATAAGTATTAAAACTTTTAAGTTTGTATGTTATTGCACTTACAAACCAAAAATATTTTACAAAATAAATACCACTACTGCTTATCAAAACGATAATTATTTTCTAAAACCGACCAGCCAATTTAAAAAACAAATTCATACTATATTTAAGCTTTCGTCTGATTTTAAATCAGTTAAGACACGGAGAAGCCGCCCGCCCAAATCGTGTTCCCGTCCGCGATATTTTAAAATGAACGACACTTTTTATACACTTCGCGTATTTCTCAAAAGTTAACGTCGCTTCAGGCTTATTAATACAAGCTCCTAAACATCCCCTGCATGAATAATTAGGTGTTTCCCGGATTTATCCCTGTTTTTATCACCATAACATGCGTTTGAATTCGCTTAGTCATTTTTCGCTTTATTGAGGATAATACGTCTCAGCTCCGATGCGGTTCTGATTAATGCGTTCAGTTTAAGTCGGTGCAACTTTGTCAGAGATAGCGGAGAAAAATAAAGGGACGTGACTCGACTAATTCGCTTTTTACGACACCTAAAGGTAAAAGACTAATGGTACTTTTAAATTATTCTCCTCGCAAAGAGTTTAACACCGTTTTGTAACATTCCTCTTTACGTACATCCTTTAATGACAGAGTAACAATAAAAAAATGGATATTCTGCTTTTGAAATCTGATTTGCCAGAAAAGACTCTGCATGTCACTGATTGAATTTCTAAATACAGTTTTCTAAATTTTCACTGGAAATATGAAAATTCGTCTTTTTGTAACACTGTGTTGTGGTAAGTTTTAAATTATTGTTTGTAATTGCTATAATCTTTAGGGCAATTAAAAATGTAGTTGGCATTTTTCAGTGTTATTTTTGTACGATCAAGTGTTAGCCGAGGGTGAAAATGAAATCAAAAGAGGAATGTACCCCTTCATGGTAAGAAAAGTACAATACTATATGTGTAAATGAATAGTATGTAAAATTAGCTTGATTTAGAATAAAGTCTAAAAACAGATCCACATAGGAAATAAAATCTTATCTCCTTTTTTTTTCAATCTATCCCGTCAGGCCTTCTTATACTACCCAGATGAGAGTGTCGTAGAGCCCTCAGGCGCCCGGTTTATTCGAGGAGCAGTGTTAGTGAAGCCAGATTGGTTGATCACTTCATCCGTTGGACCCATCACTATCAATGACATTCCCTTGGGTTTCCCTCGCAAGACTCTCTTGGCAAGACTTGGTGCTGTTACCGTAGATTATAAATTCACACTGAGTGAGGATGAAGAAGAGCAAGAACGAGAGGTAGGTACTTAAGGTTTTGCTTTCTTGATGTTATTTTGGGTTTGTTTTAATCTGAGAACAGAAAGCTAACAGAAATGCAGAGAAAATTAAATGCTTAGGATAACATTAAAGTGAATAAATAATGGAATAGAGAGTAAAGTGAAGACTACGTGTTTATACAAATAAATTGTAGGCTGTCAACGTAGAAATGCAATTCTTCATCACCTTTAATTTTTATTATTTTCAACTGGTTAACCAAAAACTCCTATTATTATTTGGCAATTTTAGTGTATTTTATTTGAACAATCTTGAGTTCCAAAATTGTTTTCTAGGTTATTGAAATTGTGCGTCCCTTCAACCAAAGTGCAACCCAGTGGTGGCGCACTGATATTACCTTATTGAAGACACTGCTACCTTTCAACATAACTCCGACGGTCAACTTGGGGACCCTGCAAAAGAAATCTGCAATAAATCTCACTAATTGCTTCATCTTAATATACACGGTATCTCGCATTTAAAGTTTTTTCGATAATATACTCTATTTTTTATGATATATATAATAGTGACTGACCCGGCCACGCGTTGTTGTGTTATAAATTAAACTGAAACCTATCCTATGTCCTTAGTTCCAGCAAATCCAGCTTAATGAAACAAAAATCATCAAAATCGGTTGAGTAGTTCATCGCGGTCAAACACTGTGACACGAAATTTTTATATATACAGATTTTAGCGAGAACTTTTGGGTGCTTAAACTAGTTGAATTTTTCTTGTAAAAATCCTTTACATATACAAATCTGCTGTTACTTGTTTCTTCTTTAGCTAGTATATAAAAAGGCTTTGAGACACTTGGAAAATTCAACTGGTCTGTCAAGGTCTTTACATCTCAATAGTCAGAGCTCGCCCGGATAGCAAGAAGTTATGGGTTCGAATCCTGCCCGACGCCTGTGACAAGTTTTTTTTTCTTGCAATAATTACTCAAATGTTTACTTATTATTCGCCAATGGGCAAATTTTGGAGCTTTAATTCAGATTCTAATATGTCAGAGATTTTTGCAGTTTACCATCGGACCCGTAATTTTTGCAGTTTACTTTTAATGGAAATATTTTCTTTAAGGATTTGTGTTGAATATATATTATTTTGAGGGAAGGTTATTAGCGAGGTCCATAAACTCTTTCAATTTCAAATCTTATTTAGAATTTAAATCATTAAATATTTATAGAAACAAATTGGCGATCTGAATGAAGAAAGACAATTGATGCAGCTCTTTGTCGAAGTAATGCCGCCAGGATCCCAAAACTGCGGTACTCACTATTATGAAGACACTATGTTATGTGCTATGGACAGCATAGAATACAAGAGCCCGGTGAATGGTTCCGAATTCTGTCAAGTAAGTTTTAACACATTTCTGGAACTTTTAAGCAATAATAAAGAAAAAATCAGTCACAATACCACTGCTTATATTTTAATACTAAGCATAAAATAGGATAATCTTACACTAACATTGTTGAAATTAGTTGATTTTTACGAGAATGTAAAAAACACTTTCGCATAAAAATGTGATTCCGGTATTTCAAGAATTAAAGATATATTCTAATTCTTGTGGAACTAACGAATCGCGTAATTTTTAACAGTTTTTACGTGATAAGAGTTATGAGCTATGGAATGGAATTAAAAAAATATATTTTGAACGATTTTAATCGATAGCTATTTTTATAGAAATCCGTTTGATTACCAGATTGGTTCAAAGATAAAATCCTAAGCGTTGCGAGGGCTTCAAAGGTACGAGACGCTAAAAACGCTATAAATGTTTCGCTTAGCAGCAGACACAATTTTTCACATCTAGGAAAATTTTGAGGTGCAAAAAAACAGCTTAAAGGAAATGGTAAATTGGATAATATTAATTAAAAATGAAAAGTAAAACTACTACAATTAAAAATGTAATTTGTTTATATTCCTTTCTATTCAATATGAATTGACTAAGAATACCATAATCACTTTGACAGTGCTTTCTCAAGTGCGATCTGATATCCAATCATATGTTAAGAAATCTCATCCACCATACATTTAAAATTCTTATAATAAATAGTATATTCTAAATATTATTTATTCTTGTTTTTTTTTAATTTAATGAACGTAAGTAATCAAACCACAATGGAGTATTATGGTATTAATTTAAATAAGAATACACAATTTCACTTTTAAAGACTATTAACGACGATTCGGAACGTACCATGTGTGTTTTTCTTTGAAAAGAAAGGTTCTAATTTTAAGACGCTTTTCCACGCCAGCGGATATAATGCAGTTTTCCACGCGAAATTGAATGACAAACCAAACTTTTCCGAGCATGTGAGGTGATAAAAATATTTTATGTATATGCGACGATATGTTGCGATGGTCGAGTAAGGTATGAAAGAGCGAAATTGACAAAACAAATATATAAATATAAATGAAAATATATATTATATTTAATTAAGACAGAGTCTATAGATATGTTGTAAGTGCGTTTAAGAGTTCAACAGTAACAACCTAACAGCGCCATCTGTTGACAAGTTTACAATAGTATATATAGCTTTTGAATTTCCCACTTTCGTCATATAGCCTAAGCTGATTGTGATGCATACCTGCGATGACCGATATATGCGTGTACGTCGCTATTGTTTTTGTTAATTTACTGTAAAATGAAATTTTACAGTAACTAAGCCGTTTGTAGTTTTTACGTTAAAAGTCCTAACAAACTTTCACCCTTACTGTACCATACTATTACTAGTGAGCGTACCAGTAAAAAGTCAATACGCAAAATGATAAAACTCTCCCCAAATAACTTTAAATAATATAAAATTCTAGCTTCTTCAATGTGAAATTGACGTTTCATATGGGACGGATATAAAATCGATTTTTTTTTGTAAAATGTATTTCATTAATCAAAGTATGCACCATTTTATGATTATATACACATATTATATATATATATATATATATATATATATATATATATATATATATATATATATGTAAAGGCAATACCTAGACGAGTCTAGGATTCCTTCATATTTGTTTATAGCGTGCTTTCCAGATTTCATTAACGTATAGTTGGTCCAATAGATGGCGCCATCTAGTAAAAATGAGTAAAACAGCATTTTTGATTTTGACACGATGTGGCTGTCATTGAAGTGATTAAGATACTATAAAAGAGTAATTTAATTTATTTAATAGAAAAAGATCGACAAATTGACTTTAAATGTCGTTTCTTTGTATTACAGGTAATTTTTGTAATTTTACGAATGTGTAATAAGTGTTTATTTTCCTAAATGTGAAAGCTAAAATAAAATCTTTGTATTACAGAGCAACGCATTGTTTAATTTGTCATTATAAATTGAAAGATAACAAATAAGACTTATTATCTTATAAAACGACATTTCTAGTGAAGAAAAATGGAAAAGTTGCGATTCACATTTAAAGTGTTAGCAACATCTGATGGAAAAACTAATGTGATTTGCATAACCTCAATCGAGACACCCGATGGACAGGTATTTGAGATTCCTGATGATTTGAAACCAGCAAGTAAACACACCGCCATAACCAGTACGGATGTTTTTACAAAAATTAAAAACTCTTTAAAGAAAAGACATCAAACTAAACTATATTCCCATAACCCAAGATTTAAGAAAAATTTACCTAGACGAAGGTGAGAATTTGCAATTTGGTGACCAATACTTAGATGAAATTACACATGAAACGGAGCTCCCCGGTAGTAGTACTAGTAAAGGCACTGAGAATAAAAATCTAGGAAAAATAGCACAAAGATTTTTACTCGAGAAGTTTTCAGGAAAAACATCAAATGTTAACCAATGGATCAGTGATTTTGAAAATGAATGTGCACGTTTCGAAATATTAAAAGGGTCCGAAATAATTGAAACTTTAAAATATTTACTCGAAAAAGAGTGTTTAGATTGGTACACTAGTATGATAATAAAATGTACAGTGAACGCAGGATGGGAAACATGGAAAACAAATTTTTGTGAAACATATGGAAACAAGTTCAAGGGGGTTCATTACGGGAATATGCCACAAAAAAGGAAAGATTATTACTAGAGATAAATAAAAATATCGACACTCAAACATTGATTCATCTTATTGTTATGGGTCTACCAGATTATATAATGTACAAGATGGATAAAGAATCAATAACATAAACTGCATAACTTTTTAATGAAATTGGTCAACATGAACAAACAGTCAATAAAAATAATTATAATAAATTCAAGAGAAATACATTTTATAATAAAGTGAAAGTTGAAAAAAATGAATCTTGCAAAATTTGTGAAAAACTTAATAAAGGTAGCCGTTTCCACCCTGAAGAAAAATGCTGGTTTAAACAAACCAATGACTATGAGAACAAGAGAAATTTTAATAAAAATGTAAACAATACTGTATTAGATGTTGAATTAAGTGAAAATGAGCCAAAAAACGAATAATTACACCATTAATTAAAGTAAAACTAATATTAGAAGGAAAATTAGACATATTTGGTATATATGATTCCGGTTCTAATGTTTCCTTGATAAATTCTAAATTAGTAAGACTAAAGGATGAAGGACGCAATATACACAAAAATACAAACTTACTCACAATTAATGGTGTAAAACAGCAAAAGGTTTAGCAACAATAAAAATTAAGATTTTTAATATAGAAAAAAAAATGGATGTTTATATTGTAAATGGAAAAGACTTCAAATACGATTTTTTAATTGGACTTGATACTATAAAAGAGTTTAATTTGATCCAGAATGAATATTTGGAAATAAAACAAAAATCTGAACAAAACTTTACAAAAGAAAAACTAAATTTTAAATACAATCCTGAAATTGAAGATAAAAATAACTTGAACTTTATAAATTTTAATGAGCATATAAATGAAGGAGAATTTATAATGGATCTGAGTCATTTGAATAGTCAACAAAAAATCGAAATAAATAAACTTATTGATAAGTATAAATCAAGCTTTGCAAAAGATAAATATGATATTGGGACGGTAAAGGATTTTGAAGCACGTATTGATCTACTCGTGGACAAGTACTGCAGTAAAAGACCTTACAGATGTTCAACAGAGGATAGGTTAGAGATAGAAGAACAAGTTAGAAGATTGCTTGAAAGGAATCTAATAGAAGAATCATATAGCCCATTTGCAGCGCCAGTAACCCTAGCTTTTAAAAAAGAAGACAATAGAAAAACGAGATTATGTATTGATTTTAGAGATTTAAATAAAATCGTGGTTCCTCAGGCTCAACCATTTCCTTTGATTGAGGACTTAGTAACAAAAACAAGAAACTGTAAGTACTTTTCAACTTTAGATATAAATTCCGCGTTCTGGTCTATTCCCCTGCGAATTGAAGACAGAAAGAAAACTGCTTTTGTTACCCAGGAAGGCCACTACCAATGGACATGTTTGCCGTTCGGTTTGAAGACTTCTCCCGCCATATTCCAAAGAATATTAAGCAATATACTGAGAAAATACAAGTTAACAGAATTTGCTGTAAATTTCATTGACGATATTTTAATATTTTCAAGATCTTACAGCGAGCATGTAAATCATTTATCACAGCTCTTAGATGCGATAGAAAAAGAAGGTTTCCGACTTAAGTTCACAAAATGACGATTTGCAACGAGTTCTGTAAAATACCTCGGACATATAATAGAAAATAATACAGTAAAACCAGTAAGAGACAATTTAATTTCAATAAGGGATTTCCCAATACCAAAAAATCAAAAAAATATTAGACAACTACTAGGAAAAGTCAATTTCTATCGTGAGTACATACCTAATAGTTCAATAATTTTAGAACCATTACATAATTTACTAAGAAAGCACCAGAAATTCATATGGTCAACAGACTGTCAAAAAGCTTTTGAGAAGATTAAACAACTACTGTGTTCACAAACAATCTTGGAAATTTTTGATCAAGACTTACCAATAAACATATATACTGATGCATCATTAGAAGGTATTGGAGCAGTGTTAAAGCAAACTCAGCCAGACGGAAAAGAAAAACCTGTAGCATATTTTTCAAAAAAATTAAATGAAGTACAAAAGAGGAAAAAGGCTATTTATTTAGAATGTTTTGCTATTAAAGAAGCCATAAGATACTGGCAATACTGGCTAATAGGCAAACCTTTTACGGTATATTCCGACCATAAACCACTGGAAAATTTAAATATAAAATCTAGAACAGACGAAGAGTTGGGAGATTTGTCCTATTATCTGTCACAATATGACTTCAAAATAAAATATGCACCAGGAAAAAATAATTTGGAGGCCGATTGTTTGAGCAGAAACCCAGTATTGGAAGCTAATAAAAATGTACATGAACAATTAAAACTAATTAACTTAATAACATTAAATGATATATTAACAGATCAAGAGAAAAATGAGGATATCCAAAAATATAAGAACAAATTAATTAATAAACACAATATATATTATAAGAAGATAAGAAAGCAAGAAAAAATACTACTATCAGAGGAACTCAGTGTAAAATTTATAAAACTAATACATGACAATATGTGTCATATAGGCATAAAACAAATGCAAAAGAAAATAGGAAAATCTTATACAGCAAAGAATATAACTAAAAATATCATAAATTTATGCAAACAGTGTGAAATATGTATAAAAAATAAGACAAGAGGACAAACCAAATATGGTTTAATGTCATACTTAGGTCCCGCAACAAAACCATTTGAAATTGTCTCAATAGACACAATTGGTGGATTTGGTGGCTCTCGGTCAACAAAAAGATATTTGCATCTATTGGTCTACCATTTCACTCGATATGCTTATATAGTAACCTCAAAGACGCAAAGTGAAAAGGACTTTATAAAACTTATGAATAATGTACCAATTTGTAATGAAATTGGCATGGTTCTCTCCGATCAATATCCTGGAATTAACTCTAAAGAATTTAAAACTTTTCTTAATGAAAGATTAATTACACTAATTTTCACTGCAGTAAACTCCCCTTTTTCTAATGGACTTAACGAAAGGCTGAACCAAACACTTGTAAATAAAATAAGATGCAAAATAAATGAAAATCAAAGTACTAAAACATGGACAACCATTGCTCATATTTGTGTAGATAAATATAATAACACTGAACACTCAATAACAGGCTTTGCACCGAGTTACTTATTGGATGGTACTGATGTTTCATTCATACCAAATGAACTTAAACTAGAAAAAGAGGCAGGCGCCTGGAGTAGAGACAGAAAAATTGCATTTGAAAGAAAAATTAAATCACATGAATATAATAAAAGGTTAATTGATAAAAATAGAACAGCTCATAATTTTAAAACAGGTGATATGGTTTATGTTGAAAATGGTCACAAACTAAACAGAAGAAAATTAGACGAGTTGAGGATAGGTCCATTTAAAATCGAAGAAAAACTATCGCAATCAATTTACAAGATTAATACAGGACATAGAAAGATGGAGTCAAGTTTATTCCATATTTCAAAACTTATTCCTGCCTCCATACCAGAAGAAAATGAAGATTAGGAAGAAGAAAAAGAATTTGGAGAAAGTGAAAATCTCTGGTGAAGATTTTCTAACCCTAGGGGGGGAGATGTAAAGGCAATACCTAGACGAGTCTAGGATTCCTTCATATTTGTTTATAGCGTGCTTTCCAGATTTCATTAACGTATAGTTGGTCCAATAGATGGCGCCATCTAGTAAAAATGAGTAAAACAGCATTTTTGGTTTTGACACGATGTGGCTGTCATTGAAGTGATTAAGATACTATAAAAGAGTAATTTAATTTATTTAATAGAAAAAGATCGACAAATTGACTTTAAATGTCGTTTCTTTGTATTACAGGTAATTTTTGTAATTTTACGAATGTGTAATAAGTGTTTATTTTCCTAAATGTGAAAGCTAAAATAAAATCTTTGTATTACAGAGCAACGCATTGTTTAATTTGTCATTATAAATTGAAAGATAACAAATAAGACTTATTATCTTATATATATATATATATATATATATATATATATATATATAAGCTATCCAAATTCCGGAAAAAATGGTAATCTGTTGGAGCAAGGTCCGGGGTGATACGGTGGATGTCCCAGACATTCTAATTACAGCTTCTCTAGTTTAGCGCGTCTAGTAGTGTATGGTTTAGCGTTATCCTGAAGCAGCACAGGCTGCCAGAAGCGATTCACCAGCCTCGGTTTTTTAGCAGCTGATTCTTCCATCATGGTTGTAGTTGCTGACAATAGATATCTGCCGTAATCTGAATGTGGAAATCTTTACTAAACAGGAGATATTTCAGATCAAAGTACCCAGTACGAAAAAACGTTAATTTTATATGTAAGGGCCTAATATAGATATTTTAACTAAGAAATTTGTCCGAGTCGAGCTGAACCAAGACGCACTACATAGTATCCATTTCATCCATTATGTGTTTCCTTTTTTATGTTAATTAATTTAACGGCAAAAGGTAACTAATTAATCAATGTCATGAATATTATTTTAAACAAGAATTGTAGAAGCTGTACTTTGAAATAGATAAAATGACATCTTTCTAATATTCTTAAATCTAATTCTATAGTTGAATGCACATGTTATAACAATATCCAGTGAAACAGGTCGTAGATGTTGGAGGAACAAACATAGTGGAATATTTTATATAAAAATAGTAACTATAATATGGCTTATATTCACACCAATTAATTGAGCCCAAAGTAAACACTGTAATGCTTGTGTTATGGTTACTAAAATAACGGATACATATATGTATATGAGATATATACATGTAATAGTCAGAAATATATACAAATACCCATAACTCAAGTGCTCGTATTTGTCACATAAATATCTGCCCCTTCCGGGACTTGAACCGAGGAATTAAATTGCGAAAATAGATAATTAGAGAATTGCCAATTGTAACCATATACTCATCAAAAGTCTTTAGGTTAGCTAAGTTAGAAAGACAATACAGTGCATAAACAAACCTATTTATCTTTTAGCATATCATGTCAACGTATTGTTGCCATATTAGTCTGGAATATTGTATGGGAACCGAATTTTGTATGGGATTCATTTAAATAATTATCGGCGCCCAATCGGTTAGTACAAAAACCAATCAATGCATTCATCGAAATGGCGGACACTTTAAATACCTTGTATTATGGACCACGATTGTAAATGAAATTTATCGCAAATATTTCTTGCGATTCTGAGTTTTTAGTACTTCAACCTGAATTGGTCCAATAGAAGTTTTTGATCAATATAAGAAAGAGGATTCAAAAAATATTACGTGTAGAATGTCCATTATCTTGCTATTTTTTTAATCTGTGAATTTAGGTGAATATTTTTCTATATTGTTTGGATAGTCTTCTAAGGCCATTTTCACAGGAAAATGGCCTACAACGGTCAAATAATTCGAAACAGTCACACTAAAACATAAAAAATCTAAGATAAAAACCAACAAAAATGTTTATTGTTACAGGGAAACAGCGGTGGACCACTCGTATGCGAAAAAGAGATCACTGGTATACAGACCTATATAGAAAACAATTGTATGCAGCCACATCTCTACCAACAATTGGCAGCTTGGGAAGATTTTATTACTTGTGGCATAGAAGATAAGTGCAATGAGGAACAATGTTCTAACATGTGCATAGTCATTAACAAAGATGATGATATCCCTAAGGAGATAACGACTGAAGACCAACAAATTACAACAGAAACGAACACTCCTTTCAGTTTAACGGAAGAAATTACAATGCCTTCAGCCACTAATGAAGTTATTAGCTATGATGATGTTTTTGTTACGTCTCCTCCTACTTCCACCACTTCTACAACACAAGCAGTAATCGAAGAATCAACAACTACTGTTATTCCCACTACCGCCCCTTCCACAACCAATGAGCCAGTAAAAGATCACCCTGAAGAAACACCCTGGCCAAAAGAGAAAAATCCCCAACGAGAAAATATGATAGAAATTGAAAACAAAAACATTGAGCGAAAAACTAGCGTGGAAGCTCAACGCCAGGACGTCAAGATAAAAGCAAAAGGGGCTGCCCAGAGGAACATGTGTTATTTCCAAAGTTTATTCAGTGTTTGTATTCTTATTTGCTTAATTTAGTTAATTTGTTATTTTTGTTCGAAAAATAAAGTTTGATTTAGTAAATTTATTTTGTCTTATTTATTCTAGCCTTTAATTGTGAGATTCTCTTATTGAAATATTAGCAATTTACTGTTAATATTTTTTTCTACTTAAAGTAGTGCTGTATTTTGTTTTCCCCTTGATCCACTAAAATGCATTGTGTAGGTTCTTTCAAACCAACGTGGATGAAAGAAAAGAAAATAATACCACGTGAGGTCCGTTCCATATATTTTAGCTTTCCATTTTTCACAAATCCAGTGTGACAGTATCGTAATAAAAACGTTTCACTTTTTAATTAAACGCTATTTTATAATTAAAGGAAAACCACTATAGACTCATATAAAACTATTATTTATCTTTAAATGGTGCCATCTACATTTAGATAACAGATTTAGTTGGACTCTTGACTTAGACTTGAATTTAAGTTTTACCAGAGATAACATATTAAGTAGGTATATGAAATAAAAAGCTATGAAAGATTTTTTTTTGTTACATATCTTAATTACGTATAACTGGCATATGACATTTCACATTTAAATGTTATAATAACAATTATTTTTTCTGTTGCGCAAAAACTGTGGCATCTATTCTAATTATTATAAAAATCAATATTATAGAATAATTTTTTTTTAAGTAAAGTTTAATTTTGTTTTAATACCTATAAGTATTCGCGACTTGACTTTTAAAATGTAAAACTTTCTGCTAAGTTGTCGTTTTTGAAACTACTGTTTGAAAAGTAGTTTTTGTGGTAAGTGTGCCTAGTTAATAGCTTTTTCTGCATAAACAATATAAAGTTCTTATATCGATAAGTTTATTTTTATACCTACATAGTTGTCTCTTTTTTGCTTTAATTTTAAAGTTAATAGTATATTACCTGTCGCTTAACCGAACAATACAATAATAATACTAAAACAGGGTATTTCTGCAACCGTATTATAATTTAAATAAAGAAGATGCTTGAAATAAATGTTATATGTAAGACTGTGCAAGTTTTTTACATATTGAGAAAAATTAAAAAAGTTCTATCACGAATTCCACAATATAATTACGTACTCCTCATAATATCTATCCATATCCATATTTCAACATTTAAAACCCTTCTTAATACACAAATTTATCATTTCAAATATATGGGTAGGTAAATAACCACATAAGAATGTGGTAACCTTTTAATATCTAATTAAAATTAATTATAAAGGCTTTTTTTTTCAAATGTTCTTAGAAAATAGAAGTAAGTAGTTTTGGAAGCCACATAACACTGGTTCTGTTGAATTAAATTCCAGTGATCAGCCTTGTGATAGCGAGGAGGGTGTAGCATTGAAATGGGTTTGAGGTAACACAGTTATGCTTTCGTCGTCATCAGTTAACATCCAGGTCAGTGTCGCCAAGTTCTTGGAGTAGAATTTGCCCAGTGGCCACGAGAATCATACAGAAAGATTAGATTCTTATTAGATTTATTGGGAAAAAGTCATGATTTTATGTATGTATTTCAATTTATTTGTAAAAATAGGTGTAAATTGTAAAAAAAAAATTTTTATTCAGACTGTTGGACTTATAACGAGACCCTGATATTAAATATCGTACCTTCAGTTCCAATAAAGATTATTAAAGTAAATTATGATACAAAACAATAATAATTAACTATATAAATGTAATGTTAAGGTATGTTGTGATTCTACTGTAAAAGCAGGTGATCTAATCAATTAGATCAAGAAGATATAAAATTGTAATAAAAGTATGTATTGAGATCACTTTGAATATTTTATTTCAAGCCTCTTACATACAAATAACTTTTCAGAGGCTCACAAAGGATGTGAAATACTTTTTTTCATTTAATCATAGAGCAAATAAATACGTCATAAAGAGGGTCAAAGCCCATTTTTGAAAAAATGACACCTTAATGGCGCGAATGGAGGCAGTAAATAAAAGTAAAAAGTAGACATTTTGCTAAAACGACATTCTGCTAAAGAAACGTTTTGCAGAAGGGTAATTCTATAACAGACATGTGAATGCAATAAAATCAGAAAGAGACGCCTAGCTATTGGAATCCATTTTGCGAAAGGGACGTTCTGCGCCTGCGTCTTCGAAAGTAAAATGTTAACTAAGCAAATCCTGTAGTGTTGAAAGTGTAGTACTCAAACTGTTAAAACGTCGCTTGCCCCTGTTCCTCTAAGTCCTAGGAACTTTTATGAAGAAGAACTGAACAATGTATTACATTATTATATTTTTGTTATATAAGTACTAGATGGCGCTGCAGCGTGTAGAAACACGCTATCGTACTGTTTTTGCGGGAGTACGTAAGGGCAAATTTAGTTTTGCAATGTTAGAATAGCGAGGCAATATGGTAACAAACACACACACAAAGTATTGTCATAACCTAATTAGGATTTAGCCGCTAGAGTTCAACCTGATACCTGAGACAAGATGATTATTTTGTAGTAATAATTTCCATAAGTATATTCCAATCATATCCCAAATAGTTTAAAATGAGAATCAAATCTAAACACCCAGCCGCTTAAGTTCTGTCTTGCAATAACGCATATTTTGCATTAAATTAACACATTTCAGTATCTTAAAACTTCGTCGCAAATTATTCGAGACTCAGACTTGAAAGTGTACTTAACCGCAACTTGCCAGAATGTAAATTTGTCCCGTCCCGTCCGATCCTTAGGGATTATATCCTTACCACTGCCTCCAGATATGCAAATTTATTCGCACACTTATTTATTTGAAACTAATAACATATTAATGCTCATAACAGACTTTACGTCTTCATAAATAAGGTATATAACATTTTTATAGAAATGATGAATGACTAATATATCCGTATCCCACCTGAGGGTCGGAGATGTGTTTGTTTTAAATAGGCGCATCTTGAATCTTATAGAATTATGGCATTGTGAATGCTAAAAATAAATATCAATACATTAAGTTTTTGTTAAGCTGTTGATCTTCTGTGAACTTTCATTAAAATCCAATTTTTAAGTGATCACAAACTGTACCGTCATCTCTTTTTAATATTAGTGACAAGAGTATCATTAATAAATCGATATAGAAAGTTGTGTTTAATAACTAATAACTTTCCTCCAAATAAAATCTTTTATTAATAAAGTCTTTCATTTTATACATTTTAATGATGTCTTATTTTTTTTAATTTCGTTTGCAGCCATAATTGTAAAATTTGTTTTGCATGTAAACACTACTATGAAAAACGTATGCACAAAAATTTTATAGGATTGGAATTTGCTCAATAAAGCTTTCAATGTGTTACTCATATTGCAATAATTAAAGAAAAACATTTTAATCACATTTGGATATGCGATCCAACTGCCATATGGATTTTGACGTGATAATGTCTTAGAAATCGAGGAACGCCGACCGCTCGCACGAAATAACATGACTCATTGTCACGTTCCGCCATTGTCACGTTCCGTCATTGTTACGTTCTGCCATTGACACGTTCCGTCTTTATCACATTTCCTTATATACAATTGCCCAAATAACAAACAATTAAGTACACTAAATATTGATACAACCGAGGATCACGTAGTTACTAATAAAATGTTAAACATCATAGTAAGAAAAACTCAACTTCTTTAAAAAATATCGATAGAAATCGACAATTTCATACGTAGCATAATAAAACAAAAAAGGAATCTTCAAACCTTTACCACCGCTGTGCACAAATATTCGCTCAATACGGTCTGGAAACTTGTTAATGCTGTTAGAGCAAGCAGCGGCGGCGCTAAGCTGCCACCTTACTTAATTCTACTTATTCAGAAAACTTCGTCATGATTCAAACTTTACTTGTAAACCTACCTATAGTTAACATGTAACGATATTAATTTTAGTCGAAACACTTTCTAAATCACAGCAACTATAAGGTTTAGTTCACATAACAAAAAAATTACCTAATCTATTCACAAATAAAGTTGTTGCGTTATATGAGGGACTACCGTAGCAAACTTTAGACTTAAACAGACTGATTACAAATCTTAAAAGTATTTAGTTGTTTTTTAATAATCCTAAAACAATACAATAAGTAGCGGGACTTTAAATTTTAGTAGATAATAAATATTGAAAATGAAATATAGTAATCTTTTACATAAAAGAATATCATGAACTATGCAATTGCGATGTATTAATACGGCCTACAGCGGTAAAGGGGCATTACTCGCTCGACCGCCGGCCGATGCAGACGTGCGTGTGCTGCTTGTTGAAATTACTGACGGTTTTTATTTGATGCATACCCTGCCAGAAATTGAGGCCACCACAACAATTCTTATAAAAACTCCTTTACCTCAAAGAAACATTGTGAATAAAAATTAATATATATGGCATTGTACCGCTGCTGTGGAATTATGCCATTGTAGCATCATAGGAACATTCTTTAACGTAGTTTTACGTTGTTTTTGTAGATACTTTCTAGATCCACTAAATTAATGAAAATACTTATTATTGTTGAGAACAGCCTTTTCTTTAAGTCTTATTATATCTTTGCAATGGAATTACATTCCACCAAAAAGTACGATTATTACATTATGGACATTATAAAATCGTATAGGTTTTTGTACTTTATTACGTGTAGTTTGAGTTCGGGTACAAAGAGTAAAAAAATATTTGTCATTAAAGCTCAAAGCCTGATTTCTAGTTACTTTATAATCAATCCTTACTAATATTATAAATCGGAAAGTGAGTTTGTTTGTTTGTTTGTTTGTTTGTTTGTTTGTTCCGCTTTCACGCCGTAACTACTGAACCGATTGCTTTGAAATTTTGCAGACGTAAAGATAAAAGTCCGGATTAAATAATAGGGTACTTTTTATCCTGGAAAAAATTGGTATTCCCGAGGAAAAACAAAAATATTGTTTGCTTGATGGATGGATTGTAGATGGCGCTGTGTGTCGTTTAAAACAAGCTAAAATATTGCAAACGACTATAAACATGTAAACTGAGAAGCTAAATGATACGAAAATGAATCCCCGAAAATGAGGAATTCCCGAGGGATGACGTACAATTTGTTTTATCGACTAAACTGTTTTTTTTTTACATCTACTTATATGTTGCAAACGAATATGAACATGTAAATTTTGAAGCTAAATGATACGAAAATGAATCCTCGAAAATGAGGAATTCTCGAGGGATGACGTACAATTTGTTTTATCGTCTAAATTGTTTTTTTTTACATCTACTTATCCTGAAATCACTAAAGTCAACGAATTACTAATTGGTATAAGTATTAGTTACGTTATTTAGTTCTTGAGGTATGCGATAGATGGCGCTGGGTGTTTTTTAAAACATGGTAACGATGTGTTTTTTTTTAAATACATAAGAAGTGGAATGATAGCTTACGCTATTTAGTTTTTGAGGTATGCGATAGATGGCGCTGGGTGTTTTTTAAAACATGGTAACGATGTGTTTTTTTTAAATACATAAGAAGTGGAATGATAGCTTACGCTATTGCTTTTTACCGCAATATAACCGACGCGGGCGAAGCCGCGGGCGGAAAGCTAGTCAAAAATAAATACTATTCTCGCTATCGTTCCAACAAACCAATAATACGCTAATAAATTCCGGGTTACATTAAATTAAATACGTTTAATAAAACCAAAAATTGCACCTTTTTAAGTTTATTTCTTAAAAGACTTTAAAGAAATTGATAAACACCAAGATATCTTATTATGAAGTTGCTCTAATTATTACAATTATTTGATTTTACTGCATCATAAAACCGCATTCTTCTCACCACGCAGTCTAATAAAACTATTTAATACCTGATGAGAAAGAAAGAAAGAAAACGAAAAAAAGCTTCTTAGTTTAAATAAAAATTTATTTTTAATACCATAATAATCGTTGACAAATCGGAATCATCAGAAATCATAAATATCGGATAATATTTAATTTAAAGAGTTACAATCATTAACAGTTACTTCTTAACTTGAGTTTTGATTATATAAACAATCCAACAAAAATATTGAATATTTAATTCCTCTTCACTTACAAGGGAAATCAACACTAAAAATCTAATCTAATCAAAAATTTAATAATGCCACCAAGTTAGACACGACATTTCAGAAATATATTTATACTATTAGAAATATTGATATTGCTATTCGATTTTAATTTTATTTTCTTTTTAAGTTAAAACATTTTTTTTTAACAATTTTAATTTTAATTTTTATTTTTACACTCTTGATTTCTATTTTTATAAATGGGTAATTCAGTATGTGTGGTGTTTCCCATTAAATATCACAAAAGCTACAATAAACCACAAAAGTTTCAGTAAGCCCCACTGAAGAGCCGCCTGTAAATACTTAAGCAAATTTACAAGTTCGCGCAAGTTGAACACACTTTCCATAAAGGCAAAGTATCAAACAGTTTTCTTATACTTCAATTTTTCAATAGCAATATTAGTAGCTTTAAAGAAATTTGCAGACTTATGAAATTTCGTAAACCTTTATTTATACCTGTTATTTAACAGTACGTTATTATATTGTTTGTTATATTAGAATACGTCCATTTAGTACCTATTTATAAGAAACTAGGTATTAATTATAATTTGCATTAAATAGGATACTACAGAAATTAAAGTTTTCCTAAGCCTATTTAGCTGTTTCACAACGGTATTCAAACATATTCCTTTATTAATGAGGTGACGGCACGAATCCATTTATTGTTTGAAGTTTGTTTATGACGAAGATCAATTATAATAGCAACCGATTATGGTTTATAAAACTGCTTCATGACATTGACTATTTTTACATATATATGAATTAAATATAGAAATACAAATTACCAATACATTTTCTAATTTAACTTGTGTGAATCCCTCATAAATAACTTTAATCCATCTGTGACATTTGAAGTAAGGCGTTTCACACACTAGAGATGCGTCCCGCTGTGGTGCGCGGAGCGACAGAAAACGCGCGCGGGGACGGAGGCGCAGATCTGCCTATCTTAGCGGTGTAATCTGCTTCCCCGCGCGGAGAGCAATACAAAACGACAAGGCTCCTAGCCGCCTAAGGCGGTTAACCCACTGCACCGCGCCCCGCCGCGTAGTGCTGGGCCGCAGATTTTACCATTGTATGCAAGAATCTCAATTTATATAGAAAACACGCCTATGACAACACACTGACGACGCGGCAAAGCGAGGGTAGGCGCCCCGCGCGCAGATTCTGCGCGGGAGCGCGGAGCCTTGTCGTTTTGTATTGCTATTCCGCGCGGAGAAACAGATTACACCGCTAAGATAGGCAGATCTACGCCTCCGTCCCCGCGCGCGTTTTCTGTCGCTACGCGCACCGCGGCGGGATGCATCTCTAGTGGGTGAACAACCTTACGAGATAGAAAATAGTTATTTGTTATGCAAGGCTGGAAAGTTGAGTGTTGGCCGCGAGTTACCTCTATTGAAACCTGAGCCAGCGAAGAATTCTAGGACTGAACCAGATTGGTTCAAAGATAGAATCGTAAGCGTTGTGTGGGTTTCAAACGTACGAGACGCTAAAAACTTTGCTGCCGAGCGAAACAGACAATTTTTCAATTCACTACAACGAGCAAAGTCTATAGGTGCAAGAAAAACAGCTTAATTAAAATGGTAAATTGATTACTTTTAATTATAAATTAAAAGTGAAATTGCTACTTTGCTTCTATTTGTAATCTTGATTGAATTTTATTTTAATTTGTTTTTTTTACAAATGTGAATTAACTTATTAATACCTTGATTTTTTTTTTGCTTTGTGCACTTTGACAATTCTTATTCGGGTGCAGTCCGAAATCCAATCATAATTTTATGAAATCTCAGCCACCATACATATAAAATACTTAACAAATTATTCATTCTAAATATTATTAATTCTTGTCATTATAAGAAACTAAAATAATTTATTTAAATCTTTTCATTTCATTTATATATTGATTTCTGTATGTCATCTATTATTTAAACATTTAAGTTACGTACTTTGTGACACCCACTTATACGACCAACCACACTTATTCTGGGTTAACTGGAAGAGATCTCTTTTAGAGATAATTCCATCTTTGCCAACAATTTTACCTGTCTTTGTTACTTATTCACGCTAGCGCTTTTCCACGCTAGCGGATAAAACGCATTTTCCACGCAGAAATTTAGACAAACCAAACTTGTCCGAGCGTTTGAGGTTAAAAGACATTATTTAAATGAATATCACAAAAACATAACAGTAGAATGTATTGAATATGGTTAATTATTTAATGCTGAAAGAATTAACTTAATTCATTATAACAAAAATGGTGACATCAATACAACAAATAAGAAAGATACTCATTTCCTTTATGCAAAGTTTATGAGCAACTTAAAGTTAAAATAACAAAATTGTCTTTAGAATTACAGCATAAACGGCGGCAGACAAACTGAAACTCGAGTCTTAAGCGAATTTTCTTCCCGAACTTTTCAAGCGCACTGAATCGAAATGTATCTTAATACGACTCGATGTGTTTAAATTCCGAATAGGGATCGCATCGGAAAAGTGTTATGCATATTTTAAAGTTAAAATTACTTACTTACCGGCGTTCGGCACCAATATCTCTTCGGAGAACTTTAAAATGTTTTATGATATTCAGCGGACGTGATAATGTTGAATCGTGAATAACCCACTCGATTGAAATGAATAGAAAGCGGGCACATCTGAATTCATTTAAGATGAAATCTTCATCGTACTGTGCACGCCTGGTCGTAGTTACGCGGCAATCATACTTATACATCTATTGCTGCTTCAATTTCTGTTAGGTTATTTTGCACACTAAAGGAAAACTATACACCACACGATTTATTAGATGTATAATAAACTAAATGTAAGTTAAAGATAAGTTACACTCCTTGTCCTATTAGTGGTCCTATGAGTCCTTTTTTATGAGAATGCCAGTTCTGTTGAAAACCATTTTTAAACTAATAACAACTAACTAAAATCCTAAACAAGTAATAACCTAGTAAAATCTACATCACTGAATCCCTTTTGAAAATGCTTGTGCCCATTGACGTCTCCTTTTCTTTATTTTTTTTAATTCTGCTAATTAACTCAGCCTTAACAATGGGTGATTAGAGTTAACAAACAAAAAGAATTAATTCAACACTCTCATAAAAAAAGAAATAAGCAGTTCATAAAACTTTAATAATTAAAACTCGAATAAAATACGTGCCATGGGAGTAAAAACCAACGTAGAAAGAGCTTCCTCGTTATGACAGGCTCTTTAATGAGAGTAAGAAATTACAAGCGCTTTATTTTTTAAGAGCTCTTTGTATAGTGGCTGATACATAGGAACCATTTTCCCTAGCCGGGGGAGCAGAAGAACTGACAACTGTCGTTAACTGGTCCTGACCGAGTATTAAGGAGTGTAAACAGGGGATAATAAAAATGATAGCTACGCTATTTATTATCTTGTCTGTTAAATTATTATTTTTAGTTCACTTCTATATTTTAACATTTTTAGTCAGATTGCTTCTTTTATTTGTTTATTCAATATATTCAGTGATAGATATACAAGCGATTGACATTATATCACACATACGGTGCTATAACGTCACTTATGTAATTTTAGACAAAACTGAACTGAGTATGAGAAAATACTTCTACCTCTACTCTACCTCTTTACTTTGCTTGCTTTTACTCTAAAATGAAGTTCAAAGTTGTAGTTTAATTATTTTATTTGTTTAGCCGAGAAAAACTATATGTTGTAAGGATGTTCAATTTTTAAATGCTCCCCCTGAAATATTACACCATTTGCATAAGTGACGTTATAGCACCGTATGTGCGATATATCTCTCTCTTTTTTAATGAGTTGACTCATGTTCCCAATCACATGCGGGGGCCAAGACAGGATCCACGATGGAACGAGCTAACCCAGAAAGTGCCTATTCACCATGGCTTTAAAAAACCGGACGGGTTATAAGTACCCGGAAATACAGACGCATTGAGGGAGTTCCACTCCTTAGCTATGCGCATTATAAAGGATGTTGAGAAGTGCTTGGTGCGACAGAGGTATAATTAATATAATTAAAAAATGACAATAAGGTACGTCATTAGCATAAATGCCACATACTAATAAATTAATAGATGAATAACCAAACCAGTTAAAATAAATAAAACTCACTCTACTTAATCTTTTACGCTTAACATAATTTTACTTTGGCTTAAGCAGATAGCCTACTTAGATACATATAAAATCTTTAACATTTTAAGCGATATATAATATCTTGGTCGCCAGATCTACGGCACCGTCTGTAGGCAATTTTCAATCTCTTTCCTATTTGTGACAGTAATAAAGCGGCCGGGAAAAGTCAACAATCAATTTTGTATTTCAATTTATTCCCAACCATCCTAGTTCGTGCGGTGATAAGAAAAAGAAAAACGCGATCATTCAAAACGGAAATTATTGCAAGAAGCCATCAGTGGTGTGCGCCGGGTTCCTACGCTACGTTGTTTTATTTTCATTTTTGTCGATTGGCTTGAAGTTTTGATTTGTGGATCGTCACTTCAATCCAACTGCGCACCATTTTTCACGCGTCTCGTGGTATAGTTTTGGTTTGAGATGGTAGGAAGATTCATACAATTAATCTTGACTCTGAACTATGATGATATTCAACTCTAGATTTTTAAAAGAGGAATATAATATTATAAGCAACAAAAAAGACTCACACACAATTATTTAAAAAAAAACCCAGCTTCAGAACAAAAAAAATATCGTAAATGATCACAAAACGAAGCCTCTCTGAATACTAGAGGTAAAAAGTGCCACAACTAAATGGATTGTAACTGCTGGATTTTCAACGATTTTTATACTTACTTCTGATTTCCACAAGTAAATTGGTTTTTGAAGTTGGAACTTGTGTCGTTTTGTAACTGCAGGTTTTTGCAATTATTTGCCGTTTATATATGTGTAATTACTCGATGACGGTGAGGCGTATCATCTTGCATTTTGATAGAAGTAAGTTAGATATTTTAGTTCACTAATAACTCTGTGGGATAAAAGACAATTTAAGAAGGTAATTGACAAATATAAAAACTATACAGTGAATACCCATTATTTTATTTCTATTGTACCTCGCTCTCCACTTTCCAATTTCTCCTTTCGTTAGATTCTGCATCATTCTTAACATATTTAATAGATAGTAAAAACACCGGCACTAACATAAGCCTCAAAATTTATTTCTTCATCAAACTCTTAACCAGTACCTACCTACACTAATTAACATCAATAGGAATAAAAAGTTCCTTTTTACTACGGTAGATGTCACTATACTTTTCACGCGTCGCGCCAATGTACTTTTGATGGTTAGCTGTCATCTCATCAGCAATGGATTCTTAGTTTTTATAACTGATGCCCGCAACTGTCTTCGCCTGAAATTCGGTTTTTTTACGTTCGACAACGCGAAAAATTTGTTTAGCATAGAATCGCGATTTGTTCTAACGCAACAACTAAAGAAGATCTTAAAATATGAATTAACGATTCTTAATGGCGTTAATATAAATAAATCGTTCTCAACATTACTGACCCGAGAGCAGGCCACGTTCAGTTGAACAGTTAGACCCCAAGTCGACACTAATGCTTCAGGGACTGCCCTTGAGACTTATTTAAGGTCATCGAGAAGCAAGCGGATAAGGGAAATTGTGTGCTCTTATGCCAGGTGGGAAAATTGTTGGAAAGCAGTACCAAGTATATTCGGTATAAACACAATTTCACCTAAACTACATCAAGTGACAGTCAGCCAGAAAATGTGTATGTTATTTATAAGTATATGATGAAGGCACCGAAGTAAAAAATAAAACTAAATGAGACATTCTTCTGAGTAGCTGTACCATAAAAAAAATGTAATCATAACAATAACATTTATTATTCTTACTAGCGGCCCGTCCCGGCTTCGCACGGGTGGACAAAATTCTTTAATTTTTTTCTATTATTAAATATTTTTCCGTTAGCGCCATCTAGCGTCCGGTAGACGAACTACTTGCGGTTAAGGCGTCGCTATGGTAACGTTATTGATACAATGGAAAAAGAGCGGACAGACAAACACACAAACCACTGTGATCTTTGATTATAGATGTATATTTGAAAAATCAGGCGTTACTTGGCAGAAGTCCATATCCATTAATAAAACAAAACTCGAACCCAGGACACAGACTATCGTATTTTGTACCACGAGTTAACTTTAGTTTTCGTCATTTTGCTTTACTTTTTACTTATGCTTTATGCAGATGGATGACGAACTTAAAATTATCTATAAATGAAGATAACTTAAACTGTCACCCAATTTCAATGAAAGAAAACTTAAATATTGCTCCAAATCAAGTTTAATCTATTTATAAAAACCACTCGAAAATCAATTAGTAATTTTGGAGATTAGCGTATTGATACAGACAAAAGTTTTTAAAACTGTTTATTTTTTTATTCTGTCCCTCTTTTTTGATTAAAAAAGAGGGACAGAATAAAAAAATCAAAAAATTGTGTGGCCCACACAATTTTTTTGGGTTCCACACATTTTTTTATGTATTATAAACTCGATTTCTATTGCTCTTTTATATGTTAAGACTGTGACCCTGTATTTGGCAATTGGTATGATGAGTGAAATGCCTTGCAAATTTAAATACAGCTAAGTTTACCGGATACAAGACGCGTTTATTCGTTTTTTAAAACTTACGTTTCGACTTCTTTGATTTACCGTGATCACACGATGTCTTGTAAAAGTAAACTTGAAGTCATTTTATATGCATTAATGGTGATGAGTTATCGAAGCAAGGAACTTATTTCTTACTACTGTGTTGCTTTGGTCTTATGCGAAACCAATAATGACATTTCGTAAAACATTTTGTTGCCATAAATCCGTAGTAAATGCCGCGGTGTATCGGGTGTTTGCCGTGGCGAAATTAAAGATGGCATCGATAACATTTCTATCAGGCCGCGCTCGCCGACAATGAGGGCGGCGGGGTGAGGGAAATTGGGGTGATTTTTCTCTTCTGTGCACGTCCGCTTGGTACAGTACGCAACACCTATCAATTTAATCGGTTTCATTATCATATTACATAGGATAATATTTCCTCTGTACTAATATAAAACTTAATTGCGATTTCGCCCTAAAAAAATTCTTAATTTTAAGGACCTACATATTCTTTATTTTGATATTCAAAATCAGTTTGTTATCACAGATCAAGCTTTTATAGTTTTTACATATAATTTGTAAAGTACACCCATTTTATGGCATATTTTATAGGTATTTTAATAGTACCTTTCTATGTATTAAGTTTAATAGACTCTCCGTTAAGTTATTTTTATTAAAAATCTTTGATAATAATATGATTTTAAGTGAAAATCATATGTTAATATCAACTTTGAAATAAGTTTTTAATTCCCAATTGTGAAGTAATGAGAACAGCTTTATAAACAAAGCATTTGTTTTGCAGACGCTACTTCATGAGGTGTATACTCTTCAGGTGCTATCAGTAAATACTACAATGGTTCGCCAGTCGACATTTTTATGCCTCGATACGAGCTCTGGTCCCCATTATGGCTCACCGCGAGGACCTTTTCAAATTTCCGCTCACCTCCCGAATGATATCGTTTTTCTTTCATTGAACTTTTTATTGTGCTTTTTGTTGAATTCGGATATTCAACAACTCAAAAGAGCTGTAATAAGTTCGTTATATAATTTTTTTTTAATTATTCCTTGTGGAAAATAGCAACATATTTGCAACCCAACTTATGTATCGACTCGCATGTAGCTTTTGTATTTGATTGTGTAAAATTGGTTATATATTTAATTTTTTTTTCCGGTTCACATACAACAGTCGTTATGTCGCAAACTAAGTATAACATGTACTAAATAGCGTATATAATATACAAATAAGTATATTTATAACCATAACTGCGTATGCCTAACACAGACATGTGCCACTACATAGATTCGGAGCCGAGACCATTGGCACAGAAGATAGCATCACTACCTTTTACTCCAATCGGCAGTCAAAGAGTTCTTTTTAATTCGAGGTAATAACGAGTATAATCAACCTACTGATTCTTATTAGGCTGGAAAAATTATATTACCGACAAATGAATTTTAATTAAAGTTAAAAAATGTTCTATCATCTATGCTGTTAATTTACTAACTTGTTAAGATATATGAAAAATATCTTTACTACTAGCGGTCCGCATCGATTTCCATCGATCGATATATAATTTACTACTATAACCTATCTATAGATAATTAAAAGAAACGATTAATTAAACAAGTAAAATTGTTGACTACTGGTGGAACTCTTTGCCTGAGTCTGTGTTTCCTGATAAATACAATTTAGGGGTCTTAAAGTCACGAGTGAATAGGTATCTTCTAGGCAAGCGCGTCACATCCTAGATCGCATCATCACTTACCATCAGGCGAGATAGCGGTTAAGCGCTTACCTATTTACAATAAAAAAAAACTATTCAATATGTTTTATTGCACGATAGGGGGGTATTCCTAGGTAAGGCTTAAATATCATCAGTGACATTATTACTTCAATAACGACAGCTCATCAAGTAGCCAAAGACGATTAAACTTATAATTAACTCCATTGTTGAAATTTTACTTTCTTAAAAATTAATTGAGCGAAGCTCTTTTTTAGGCAACTCACAAATTTCGCTTGTCTCCCTTCTGCTACTTAACGGTTCAACCGATTCGAACGAATTTTGGCATGAACATACATGATTGTAACCTAACGGACATAGGCTATGTAAAAAAAATATAGGCTTTACCATGGAGGAATAATCACCGAAAGAAAAATTTAAAAGCTGATCACAGCCAACCAGTTTGGTGCGCGATATTTTTGCGAGGCAATTGATAATGATTTCGGTGACGTTAGGTAAGGTAGTGCTTCGCTCAGTATTTGCAATCAGCAGCATTGCATTGCAGACCTAGTATATATTCACGATTATTTACTGTTGAAACCATTTACATTTCAAAATACAAAAACTATTTATAAAAATTATAATAAGCAGAGACTCCTACTCCATTTCAATAAAGAGGCCATTATTAAAATTCTTAATGAATTGGTAACACTATTACCTCCGAGCTTTGTCGCATTTTTTAAAAACATCTTGGTGTAGTAATAATCGAGATACGAGGAATCATACAATAATTAACTGAAAAAACGGTATTACTAAGGTATTGCTTATTTACGAATTACGAAAATAAATATTATGACATATAATTATTTCTCAAATCAATAAAAACTATTTTATTTGTTAAAAAGATTATTTTTACTTCCCTAAAGTTTGGTTTACCAAGTGAAGGTCTCAGTGAATATTATTTTATTAACGATAATTCTTAAATAACAAGAAAAGAAGAAAGAAAGAACATAGTCCATCGTATATAAAAGTGTAATTTATTATGAAAAATAGTTATAGGATGTAGAAATAAAAATCAGGATAGTTTTGAATAAAGCTTTAATGAGCTACATCTTTGGTCGTTATCATTGGTTAAAAAGAACCCGACACATTTATATTTACACAAATATGAGTGTCTGAATGTTGTACAAATGAGAATAAAAGAAGAAAGAGATGAGACTACTGTTACTGTAGCTTAAACTTTTTTTTAAATAATTAATTACCAGTCTGCACTAACACACGAATTTTCCTAAACTGAATTGTACTGACCATGTTGTTGAAATTTAACGTTAAAAAATATTTTCTGAAGTCAATAGAATATTGAACACCAGAAACTTCTCATATGATAGAATAAAGCTGCCTGCCACCTGCAATTCTTACAATGAGATATTCTCAGTTACCGTTTATCAAAAGGGACTTTTGATAAATTTTACATTAAAATATCACTTAAATTTTAGTGAATTATTTAATTAATTAATTCCCATGAATTGGTGGAATCTGCTTCAATGCATTTTACAAATATGTGCAATGAGCTGTTGCATATTTCTAAAACAAAGGAAAAAGACGTGCAACGCTTGACAACTGTAATTATTTAAATGCAGAAAAATAGGAAATCTCAGGGAATTTATTTAGATATAGCTAAAGAAACTAATTTGAACTTTATATACCCATATACTTCAGTAAATACTTAAGTATATTCACATTTCTCTATTTAATTCAATTACATATACCGATAATCATTAGTTACAAATATTCTACTTACATCGAAAATTTTATTCACATAAATAATACAAACATTACAACAATGTTTACAGTAAACTTAACAATAATATACATTAGAAGTTCAAAACAAAATAACAAAGAGAGATTTCTGAAAATAATCAATTCTCCGAATAGGCTTAGCCAAATAATAATAAACATTAAAGTAACTATATTTTGATCAAGTTATGTCACAAAAATACGCTTGAAATTCTATATGTGAAATCGAACTTTAAATAATATCGTGAAAACTCAAATTTATTCAAAAATCTAAAATGTATGCTATGGTGTTTGATCGTTGGGACACGTATTTTGTGTGACATGTCTTAAATTCAACAAAGAACTGCCACGTACTGCTATATTTATAATAATAAAAATTACTCATCAATATTTACAATAACATTAATGCTCTTTTTAATACATTCCAATTTCCTCTAAAAGAAACTTCAAGCAGTCTTTTAACCCGCAATCGTGTGGCTCCTTATGAGCTTGATATATTGTGTTAAATATTTTTACGTCATTTCTAAAATAATTAACATTATACGTATAATCAACGACATATCAAGTCTAATATCCACAAACAAGTATATGAAAGACAATACAGATACTAAGGAGGAGCGCAGTCTCAATACGCTGTAGACTGCTCTACATCATCAACATTATATAAGATACCAACCTTCACACTTACTACACTATTAGCGAATTGCCTGTTTGAGATCAATGAAAAAACTAAATGTCCTAAATGCAGGCAGCAATTAATTAAGCATGTATAGACACATGTGTGTGTATTTAGCTTGGCTGCTGACCACAATTTCTATATTATTTTTTTGAGAAAAATGGTTCGAAACACGTACATTAACTGTGTTACATAATAATAGTCAATGTGAACTAACTACAGTTTGGCATTTGCTTTTATTTCTACATATTAACACGTAGCGAGTTCGTTAAGTCCATGTATAGTCCGAGTTGACGTATCGTAGGTCCTAGCACTGCTAGCGTTCGCGATATAGAGCGGGCGACTAGTTTTGGTACTTGGCGTACGGATGAGCCGAATCTCAGACACGGTAGTCTCAGCTGGACGCGGACAGGCCGAGGGGCTTCAAATGCGGGGGTGGCGCGAATGGAGCCGGCGATGCACCAGACATGTTGTTGTTCAAATCACCTGAGCGACTTGAGCCATTTATCATGGCGCCCATCGCGTTGCTGGTCTGTTGATGAAAGGCATTGAAATTGTACTTAGCTCCATAAAATAGCAATATAGTTTAACTTATTTTCATAATTAATTACCACAGTCTATTGACAAAATTGTTGCAGTTGAGATCTCTGCTTGAAATCATGCGGACAAAGTTCAAACCAATGATCAACTCCCTCCATCCGTCGCTGCATATCATAGAACTTTAGAGCTGCGGTCTAAACACAATAACTCATGTTGGTGTTGTATTATTTCTGCTAGAAGCATTACGAGTTATAGGTGTCAATATATTATAGGAATATTTCTAGTCATTCACGTGCTGCGGTGAGATCATACCACCAGTAACCACTCGTTTCCAACTCATGTTTTGTAAAAAAGAACACTAAAACCTGAACTTAACAGCGACATACCGGTGGAGGCGGTAGATGAGTGGTCTGCCGTTTCAGATGTGCCAACGGAGGTGGATTGTATGCCATGTTCGCGAACACCAGCCGCTCCTCATAATCGTACTCGCAAAGTATCTTGTTCTCGCATAAGTAGAAGCGGTCGCCCACGCAAAATCTGTTACAAAAAAAAGGTTCGATTAAGAATTGAACATAAAAAATCAAAAACAATACCATAAATTAAAAGATCACGATATTATGATTTTATTTAGAAAAAATCTCTGATGACTAATTTTGACTTCATTAAAACTTATAATATGGTTGCATTATCTTTGTTTGCAGAATATGGTTATAATTGTTATCTAACTTCATAAAATGTATTCTTCATAATATTATGAATAGCAGCATGACAAAACATTTTCCTCATTAAATCGACCATAGCTGGGGAAAAGGTAATAGATAAACCTTATTTTTAATTTTATAAAGTTACTATATTACATCAACTCGACTTCTATAATAGGAAACAATCGCAGCGATGCTTGTTTTATTATTCTTCTCCTAATTAGGTCATCCAAACAATACAGTAGCGTACAACGCACACAGCAATATCGTATTACATCCGATGCACAAGACTTATTCAGTTACCAAGTGGGCCGGCTGCAGAAAGATCCAATTAACGATTCTTCATGGAACTCACGGCAAGCACTAACGACCTACGCATAGTATCGAGGCCGGCTTTGTGTAAATCAAATTACTAACACTCTATTTATTTTACGCTATCTAAGTTACGTAACCTGGTCGATATAATCCCCGAAGTTTAGATTTAATCGGAAGGAGAAACAGTGAAATGTCTTAGAAATAAAATTTACTATCACAAGTTGAAAGGTCAGCGTGAAGAGGGGTGCGATAACGTCACGCGAGCGAGCATCCCTCAATGTGGCAAAACAAAAGGTATCGCCTTCGACTCGCCACTGGCCGCCCGGAACCGGCGGTGATAACACCAACCTTATCTCCCCCGCCCCGCACCCGCGCCGTCTTCCACCCCGAATCGTCTCCGACCACCCTGCCAACTCTTTTGTTTCACTTGTCACAAAAATTAAGCGCAATAGCTCGGCTACAAATGTCTCTTTTTTAAGGGGCCAATTTCCACCGCAACTCAGTCGATTTCGCCGCTCTTAATTAACTTTATTTCCTGTTCTCTCCGTTCCCGACTTTTGTTTTTGGGAAGTTGTCCTTTTTATTTTTGCTATTTTTTGTCTGCAACCGCGTAATGGAAAAGATGTAGAACGAAATTTTAATGACTGCGCAAGTAAAGCTTTGTGTGGATCGCCATTGTGTTGGCCGATAGCGATGCCGAGTTTGACGTGTCCATTGACTATACCACCCTTCTGAAACAACAGCGTTTAGAAGGTACTGAATCCATTGAGGGTTTTAAAGATTCTCACAATTTCGTCTAAATTAATTGAATTTGAAGTGTGCTAAATTGGTCAGTGTATTATTAAATCCGTGATACAGTGGAAAATATGGAAATCAATTAAGCACGGTCACACTGGAACCGCATCTGGCGGGAGCGGGCAGTGGGAAATATATACATCAAAGTTCATGCTTGTACAAGACTTACATCTCTCGAAATATCTGATAGGGTTGTCACACAACCTGGAATTTTAATTCAAGCTTTATCATTAATTTAATTATTTTTTAGTTTTTATTGTTTTTCATACATCTAACATTAAAATAAAACGTAACCTTAAAAAAAAACTGGTTGGTTGCCTGTAAAGTCGGTATACGGGCGAAAGTTTTACGTGACAACGACTTTGAGTGGTAAAATAATTTTAATGTGAATATTCATTCGTATAGTAGGAAGAAGGATGAAATAATAGTAACAATTTAAAACATTTATTTATACAAAGAATTATAATTAAAACATTAATTTATAGGCACGCGTCCCTTCCACTTTTTATGTCTGTCTCTCTCGCTCTTAGGCGGGCTAACCATGCCCGAGTGGAAGGGACGCGTGCCTCTCACTCGCTCTCATTGTAAGCGCATAACGTGAGCGGAGCGTAACGCAGTTTCTTGAAGTGTCACCCGGCAAACCAATTTATAAGACGTTGTCACGTCAACAATTACGTGTATGTATGTATTTTAGTATTTATATTTATATTTGCAATTCTTATCCTGCTATTGGAATTAATTAGTCAAGGTTATTATTGATGTGGAAAATAATGTTTTAACTTAAAAAATCCAATACCTTTAAAAAGGTTTTTAAAAATAACGTTAAAATATTTAACCTTTTCATTTTAATGAAATAAACATTAAGGAGTAGGTAGCTGATAATTGGCTATCTACAGCGTGATATAAAATTGTATTTCAAAACTGGTAAACATATTTGGACTATCGCAATATGTCATAATCAGTCCTGTGCTTGCAGTTAAAAAGATAAGTTAAATTAAATACCTACAGCAGTGCTTGATCACATCACTGGTAAATACAAGCACAGTAGGCGGTATGGCGTGGCGGTGTGGTGGCGGCACGGAAGCCGCGAGCGCCACAGATTGCCACTAAATTATTTAGTCGTTTAGCGATATTCGCCCATGATATCTGCTCGTCCGCCGCGATCGGACAGCTTGCAAATTGGATTCAGATTTCTGCCGCCCGTGGAAATTGATTTGTACGTGATATTTAATAGCTTGCACAGTAAGTCAGTAAACACGTACGTATTAGTTGCACAAATACTCGCGCACCAACGCAAACACTTAATTTATACAACAACAAAACTACATGCCACAAAAATGAATTATTTTCTCAATTTAAAGTGACCCTAATTGTTATTTATAAGTTGAAAAAATCTTTAACAAAATTCAACATTTTTGTATATTTAGTTGCCAACTCATGCCAAAATTGTATCGTCTTTTAAAATACATTTAATTATTTTAAATAAAAACGAGTTTGGAATGCACCCCAAAATAATAAAATTTAAAGGTTTCGCCATTTTTATTCTTTTCTCCTGCAAATTATAGGCCATAAATGCGTTTTATGCATCTGCACAGAAACTATTAACAATCGAGGGGAAGTGAAAACTTATGAAAATCAATAACTTTCTCAAAGTTTTTTTTTTTTTAAATATGTCATTGCTGGGATTTCCAATTAACATGGCTATTACACGGTTGCCACATGCATTACATTGCATGTCATAGACAATACCGTTTAATAAATAAATACAAGTGTTTTTCCATCAATTGGCTCTGGTAATGATACTTGATTCCGTGTACGCTATATATGCTTTGATAAAGTCATTTTTTATCTAGTATCTAAGAAAACAATCCCAAACATTGAATGTTCCTGAAAATTCTGAGATACAAACCTCAAAGAATAAAAGTTTCAAAGTTGTACTCAAATCTCAAATGCAGTGTATCCAAAACGGTTATTCAACAGTTGTATCCGAATCGGAGGGGCCGTTGAATGAATATATAATTGGGAAGAGTTGTCGCCTGCTAACAGCAGAAAGGTCCGTTGGCGACGGATAAACCACTCGAGAGGTACCAATCTTCGCACCTCTCTATTATTTAGACGGACGCGGCCCGGGAAGATTGCCGTCCCTATTCGAAAAAGTTTTGCTTCTGGACAAAATGTTTTGCACCACATATCTATTTAGCATTGGTTTAACCGGTATATCAACCTTGTTATATAACTCTACAATCTATAGATGAAATGAAATGACTATCCACAGTTTTTTTATACCAATGATTAATTAAGATTTTCAATGAAAACTACGTAGTTTTTAATGATTTCACCAATACTTTGCTTTCCCTGATTAAAACAAGTAATATTCGTAAAATACTTCAATGCTCAAAGAAATACTCATAAACCGAAAAAGGCTTTCAGCTTACTTTTTTACTTTCTAGAATATGGACATCAATAGCATTGTGACAATCTTCTTGGAAGGCGAGATTGGTTTGAATAAAATAGCGATAAAAGTTTTATTCCGTTCTATTTAATTTACTATATTATAATAAAAATATATACTATTTATTTAAAAAATAATTACAGATTTTTATAAACAAAATATTCTTTGTTAGTGATAAAGAAAAGGTGAATTAAGACGTAAAAGTTTGATATTTCAAAATTGTAGCATGTTTGAAAAGTCAAACTCTAGGACATTGATAAAATCAATTAAACAAAACTACCAAAACCACACCAAAACCCACCTTAATACACCCTCCTTATTTTACATAATATGACATATGATGACGGTTTTCTGTTGTAGTTTTAATTTCGCATTCCTTTTTTAACCGTTATAACATATTTTTTACTTCTTTATATATTTTAAATTTTCCATTACAGCAGAATATTTTATAATATTATTCTCACTTATGATATATAGAAAAAAATATATAAATATTTCTATAATAATACATTAAACGTTGTTCTTAGGTTATCTTTACGTTTTCTTACCACGTACCTAATGCATAACGCCTACCCCAACGTTATCTGCTGCTAAAAGTGTTTTAAAACCTAATACGTTTTCTTCCTTTCGTACGCCTTTATTATGTAGCGGAAAATTTAATCGTACTCTTTGTTTGCCGTCCGTGAGATGAATAAACAACACACATTCTCGGTACAAATATTTTACATCCTTTTTACACCTGGCACTTTTAGTATATGCGTTCTCTTTCCTTTGAAAAGAGTCCCCCGTTGACTCTGATTCAATATAACTTGGTCCCCATTCAGATTCCAGTGGCGCAACCACGTTTGACATATGAGATTAAAGATTAGTCATGGTAGTACCGTCAAACATGTTAGTATTATAACGTAGATGAAAGTCGAAGTACCTACTGTCAAAGTTATACCTACAATAGCTCCAGTAATTAAAAAGTGAACATTATAGCGTAAAAGCCCCTCAAGTATCAGTCATTCCTACCTCACAACCAACGAAAGGGTTAACAAAATAATTTTTCCTTTAAATACTTTTATTAAAGTATTAAAAATAAATCACGCCCAGACTTACTTTTAAAAATCGCCTAAATATATTAATCCTGAGAATGCAATAAGGCACCAGTAGTCATCTGATGCAGATTTTTCGCACTTACTAATTATAAATACTAAACATTAATTTCAATAAATTCGATGCATTTAATGAATGTGATAATTTTTAAATATTATGGGCAGTTCTAATTTTTTCATATCTTTTATCACTTATTATTTTATTTAATTTAATAATTTTATATATTTCCTCATATTTTTTTTTTCACGAATTGCCTTTAACAATCGTATTACCTTTAACAATCATATTATTTATTTGTTATAGTATAATGCTTATTCTGTAGGTTTTCATGTTCGCGCTATTGCATGTATTCTCGTGCGTCCTCTGAGTAGGAGTTGAAAGACAGTGCTTTGCTCTCAGAGCAAAGGAATCACTGAGATGTTCCCTTTATTGCGTCACATGGTTACATTTAAAATTGTATCTATGTTAAGATTAGGTAATAGTTGTAAACGAGTGTGTCTTATTATGCAAATACACTACCATAATTATCTATCTATCTATTTTATAACAACTTGTTACATAAGGTCTTTCATATATACATTTACATTTCTTCTGAAAGTTTATCATACAATAAAGTGTTGTTAACACGTGGCGTGTATTAACGTCTATCAAATTATGCTTATCAAATACTAGAGTAAGTAATTGGGGTCTTTAAAGGTAACAATACAATTTATATTTTACTAGCTAAACCCGCCCACGTTTCGCTGTGGCTCAGTTTGATATTAATTATCAAGGAAGTACCCGTTCCCGTGGGAACTTTGGAATAAAAAGTATGTAATAATTTTACATAAAAATGTAACGTTATGAAAAAAATCAAGTCAATTCATCGTCAATATTAAAATTTTACAGACAAAAACATTTAAAAGCTGAATTTTAGTATTTAAAGATTTGCAAATAAAGGATCAAATTACCGCTGTATCTTCAAAACTTTAAAAGTATTGACAATAAAACAATTTTCTAATATGATATTCTTACATGTAGCCGTTAAAGTAGAAAATGTTTTAGTGGCCACTTAAAATCTACACTAGAACGATTTGCGGATTTCTTACTGTTCTATGTTCCTTTTTATGGTGTAAGATGGTGTTACGTATAGAAAAAAAAAACTGGTTGGTTGCCTGTAAAGTCGGTATACGGGCGAAAGTTTTACGTGACAACGACTTTGAGTGGTAAAATAATTTTAATGTGAATATTCATTCGTATAGTAGGAAGAAGGATGAAATAATAGTAACAATTTAAAACATTTATTTATACAAAGAATTATATTTAAAACATTAATTTATAGGCACGCGTCCCTTCCACTTTTTATGTCTGTCTCTCTCGCTCTTAGGCGGGCTAACCATGCCCGAGTGGAAGGGACACGTGCCTCTCACTCGCTCTCATTGTAAGCGCATAACGTGAGCGGAGCGTAACGCAGTTTCTTGAAGTGTCACCCGGCAAACCAATTTATAAGACGTTGTCACGTCAAAATAACAATAAAAAGGAATTTTTCAGTTACTTATTTATTTAAAATTGTAATCATTTCCAATATGCCTGCCAACCATGGAGATTATGATAAATAGTCTATGGTCTGATTTATTGCCTGTTTTACTATCAACTTTAAAGTTAAGTTCTATTTCCTTTAAATTATAACAGTTACGTTTGGTTATTAGAGGGGTTTTTAGGAAAGAGACTAAAAGTGAAATATCTATTATAGAACAAAATTTTACATGTTGTATATTGCTTAACTTAGAAGATCTGTGATGATAATTCTTCAAATATTGAGAAAATAACAAAATCAATCACTCATTTATTTAGTAAAATAATGATTATACCAGATTTATTTAAATGGGGCAACAACAGATTATGAACATAATTTTAATCTGACCTTGGCTTATCAATAAATTAGAAATAGCTCATCAATTTTCCTACTTAAGAGATTAACCCAAACATTTTATTATTTTCTTGTCACAATAAGCCATGAAAATGTAGCAATATCAACACTGAACTGATTGCCTGATTCCCGTCGAATACAATTTAGGGATCTTCAAGTCACGAGTGAATAGGTGTCTTCTAGATAAGCACGTCACATCCTAGATCGCATCGTCGCTTACTATCTGGCGAGATAGTGGTCAAGCGTATACCTATTCATGATTAAAAAAAATATTTGCAATTAGCTTTATATAAATCAATAAAGTGTCGCGACGTTAATATATTACGACACCATGATGTGAGCCCAAAGCGTCAAAAATAACTTGTTAACTATTGCTATTGAAAATATTTATCCCTAAAATGCGATGTAGGTTTACCAATTATGGTTAAGTAAATATTTTTTACTCTTTTAAAGGAACCAATTGTACACCGATTGGAACTTCGTAAAAGTTTGAAGACGCTGCTTTAAAAGTCACTTAATGGTCTGGCTAAAGATTTTCATTTGAAAAGTCCAAATTTGCTTGGCCAAATGGATAACATAAAGTTGTGGCGCATTCAATTAATTTCCTGATTTGACTAGTTTCGGATGTCACGAAAATTTATCATAGTTTTTTATTTCTTTATTTGTGGCTTGCACGATTTGCGCATTTAACAAGTAAATATAATTGCCAGTTCTTGAGTAATTTCTTAATTTAATGATGAATGAACAGTAAAATATATTTTCCCCTACCCGTGGACTTCTTGAGAGAGCAGGAAAAGACAACTTCCGCTGCTTTGTTACACTTGCCAACACTCTTGTATGTTCACAAAAACTTAGTGGTTAATAATCCACCATTATTACGCACTAATATCCACAAAAACACAAATTTTAACAAGAGAAACAAAACCACGTGACCCTTCCCGCTCCCGCAAAAACTATCATAGTTTTTCAGCACAAAACTATAGCGCAGCCTATTCCTCAATTAAATGTGAAATCGTAAGTGCATTAAGGAATATCGTAAAACATAGAGAATTTAATTGAGGAGGCCGGTTAGAAAATGATTCATCAGGTCTCGAATTGTCAGGGCCATGATTCACAATAAACTTGATAAAACTACCTACATCCGAATATCATACAATAACTATTAGTACTAACAAAGTTATTTATATTTCTAAACAGGAAGAGAGAATAGGTTTCGAGCAATGTTATAGCAAATTTTAAATTGATTTAAATTTAGCTATATTTAAATTTATTAATAAAATTCATTTCAAATTTAGATCAAAATTCGAAATAATGGATCAGACACAAAATTTTAATCTTAGATTTTTTGATTTCTTAATAATAGAAACAATTAGTGGAGTTTGTTTCACTGCTTTGGTATCTATTGAATTCATTTCCACATAAGTCGGCTATTATATTTACTATATATTGCAATTTTCAAACTTGATATTGCTCTAATTTCAGATTTAAGAATGTGAAAAATGTTGGGCTTTGCGTGTAGGAGAACTATAATCAAAACCAATTATTAATTCCTAGTGAAAAACAGGTATTAGAAGTAAGTGATTGGATCTTTCTCGAGTCTATGTAAAATCACTATTTTTAGTTTTACTTATCATTACATTAAACATAATCTGCACTTTCTTGAACAAATAACAAGTGAATCACAAGATAACCTTTCAACCTGTCAAATATTGATAGATAACGTACTTCACGATGACGTTATTTTTTCAGATTGACTTTTCCAATCTCGTGACTATGAAAAAAATATTGAATTATATTGATTTTCTCATATCTAGGATTTGTTAAAATTTTATTCAAGTTTTTATTTTGTTTTGATCATTTTACCTGTAAAATTTAATAACCAAGTTTAATTTTTAAGCCAATTGAGTAAAAACGCAATTGGACGCAAAAATATAATAGTGTGTCAACTCATACCACTGCCATTTCAAGGTTAGAATCATTTAATATTGATTGAAAAATAAGTACATAAAAAAAAATATTATTATAATATATTAATTTAACATAAGTTATTTCGTCAATAATTAATAATTTTACCTTTTTGGGGGTTACACACAACATACTATTTGATAAATGCGTCCAATTAAGCCGATAGCCACATTCAGGTTTTTTTTATTGAACATTGTCTTCTTTCTCGTTCACAGGTAGCCAAATTGAATAAGTCTTGTTCCTATTAATCTGTATTATCCGTTATACTCTAAAATTTTTTGTTATGCTAGTTGTGCCTGTCGTGCTTGGTTAATTTTTTTATTACTTTTTTAGCTGGCCATACTTAAAGCTTAAAGCTACAACAACCTACCAAAGTTTCGACACAATCCATAGACTAGTTTTTCTATTCGAATTTTGACAATTCTATTTGGGTATATATATGTATTTATATTGTTTCACTTACCGATGGTTGCACTGTTGGCAGGCGAAGCACTCGAGATGGTAAACGTTGCTGCGTGCACGCATCACCATCTCAAATGCGGGTATAACTTTGTTACACGCCGCACAATACCCAGTATTCCCAAATAACCTATAACAAGTAAAGCATGTAATATAAACAACAACATTAAAAGTCTATTTTTTTTTAAATATATTTTTTTAATAAGTTATTCAATAAACTCTTGAAATTCGTATAATTTTTAACTAAAAACGAATGATCGCAGTCAACTTTTCCATGAATCGAAATGACTCTTTTCATTTTATTATGAATGGGACTCATTAAAAATGTGGGAAGTTTATTCATAGCGTTATCTCTTCTGATTTAGTTTCTTTGTATTCTAGTATAGCCTATATGTGCTGTGCATTTATACCCAAGAAAGCCTCCTATTAACATCGATGATGCTGATGCAGAATAGAGAAGTAGGTTTGAACTGGGCTTAAAACTATGTTTACACTTTTACATTGCAAAACTTTAAAAACATATATGCTTATTAACAAACCTTAGATAGTCTCGTTTGCATAGTATGAGATTAGCTCGAGTGTAAAGAGTGTGCCCGACCTCTCCAAGGCGGCAGTCGCAGCAACCGCACTTAAGGCAGTCCTCATGCCATAGCTGATCCAAAGCTTTCAGTAAGTATCGTTCTGTTATCACCTTACTGCATCCGGCACATATCTGCTAACAAAATAAACATTGAAATTGGGTTTATGAATTTCAGCGTATTACATAACAATTCTTAGCAATAGAAGATTTAGAAAAGCTTTAATAATTTGGATCTACTGCTTATAATTAAATCGTCAGTAACCCTCGTGGTATCTTTAACGTCAACCCTACAGCAACTGCCTGAGCAATTAATAAACTAGTTGATTACTATTTAGCTATATATGTATGGATCAGCAACATCAACTTTACTCTTCTCTAATAACAAACAAACATCCAGGGAAACGTAGTACGCTAGTAGTACCTCTCGATGTAGTAAGTCCTCATAAAGTTAACCTATTCTCTAGTGAAGGTCATCGGACAAGCGTTGAATGCGGGTGGTGCATTACCGATCATTATGGAGATCCTTGGGGAGTCCTCAATAGAAAGGCGGCGTAATAAAGTAATCAGTTTCATTCTTGCTGGCGTTAAGTTTATCCTGTCATCATTTACTTTATGCTCAGACTTCACATTGCACTGCTGCAATCTGTTTACAGATGAGTGCTAGAGAACGCCTTTTAAATTTGACTGAGTTACCGACAAAGTGCGTTATTAAAAATTGATATGATTTCTAAAGTGATTTGTTTCTGACCTGAGGCTGTGGTGGTTGTGTTGGGGGCGCGGTCGGTTGCTGCGCAGACGTCGGCAGAGGTGACGCGCGCGCCTCCTTCGTCACGTCCATGGCTAGCATGTGGGGGAGCCCTGGACTACCGCCGCTCGCCTGCTGCGGCGTTCGCCTCTCGCACTGCAAATAATAACAAAAAGTAAATAGAAAGTTTCGGATGTTAACAACTACAAGTAAAAATAAACAATACACCCAATATTAAAAACCTATTGAATATTCAATATTGTTTCAAAATGAGATCTAGTTACTTATTCAATATCCATAAGTTACAGCAATCAACTCGGAACAGTGCGACAATTCGTAGGCAGGTTTTATGTTTCGGCATAAAATTCAACACCATGAAATTTATCGCCTGTAATATTTCTCGAAAAAATTAGCACAACTACTCAAGCGATTAATGAGAACGTGAAACACGACTCGCCGTTTCCGAAGTATAGCAAATTATGTACCCTAAATATCGAATGAATAGTGGAAAAAAACTCGGTAATTGAGATCGTGTCGTCGAAAAAATGACCTGCAAGCAATGAAGGCGAGCGCGAAGCGAGCTGCAGTCACGGCTAATTAATAATACTAAATATGTACTAACAATTCCAATATAATTTGACGACGCAAACTTATTAGCTCAAAGTAACACACGTTTTGACAAATAATTCATTTGCAGTACAAAGAGTCGGACTAGAAGTGCGATTGGAACAATGCCGGCATTGTAAGGCGCGTGACGAATGGTCCGCGTCTCTCATTTTTGTGTGTTTTGGAGAGTGCGTCCGATCGACGGCCATAAATAATAGGCAACGGATATTGACCGGAAGCATGCACCGCTCCAAATCGTGTCAACGTCTGTTTGTTTACGCCACAACGGAAGCTAATCAACTGCATTGCCTTATACGCCACTCGTAAATGGCACCATAGCGAATCTTAAAATTACATTGTTATTTAATAACGACTTATTTGAGTCCGCGCTTACAAAAACCTGATGCATACAACGGAGCTCGTATTTCATTGCAACGCGTGCATGAAACTGCTAATTAGTGATAATTAATATTTTAATGAATGATTATAAATCACGGCACTGCCCACCCTTTTCGCATAACAAAGTACGCACACGTTGTACAATGCATAATCCAATGAGCAAGCAATGAAAAGAATACAATTTAAATTTCCACTGCTATCTCAGCAAAAAAAGTGTTTTCAAATATCTAATTTACTATAACTCCATACTCTTTCAAAGAATTTATAGAAACAGACAAATGGGTAGTTGTTAAAGATACAAGATATCTAACGTAATCTCATCGTAACACATATCAAGTAAAGAGAAACGATACAAAAAACCTGTAACTACAAATAATCCTATGATCACGGCTGGCAAAGGTTCTTCTGTAAAGGAGTAGAAAAGTCAGGATGAAATATAAAGAGTGCGCAATTATTCGTTAAAAAGTTGTTTTATTTAAACGTGCACTGTTTATCATGCTGTGAACATGAATCCTACTCATAAAAGAGAGTTAAAAAACATAATGACATATAAATATGAAAATAAACTTGTTTTAAGTGCTTCTATAATAGTAATATAACTTTAAATTTTTTTTGTCTTTTCAAATACAGTTAAAAGTTACGTAAAAGTAGCTACAACAAAGCGAACCCGAGTAAATAGTACAGCCCGGCACGTCCAAGCAACTTTTTTTCCAAATGGTCGACCAATGGGACGGGGCTATATCACGAGCGAAGCGAATATGCGAGCAATTTATCCATAAGATGCTTACCTAGCGAAACAGGATAAATTTACCAGTGCCTTTGGGGCTGAGACCCTCAACTTCTTCAATGAATTTTCTTCTATTGTTATCTAAAAATCTAAATGCTTTCGTAGTATATAAAGTAGAAATTTTAGTTAAAAAAAGAAATTAAAGTTTCTTAAAATTAAAAACACTTGAATTATTTTATGGGGTGAACCACAGCATGGTACTCGTTCAGTAATTAACAGCATTAATTTTATTTTTGAAAAAATTACTGTATGTTTCGGCTCGTATTCGAGGTGAACACATGTCATCGCTGGTTATGCAAAGTAGGCCATGCTATATGTCTTTTTTGTGTTAAAATTGAGCTCTTCTAAACCAATCACACCTGTAATTAATGTGCGTCAAAATGTTATGTATGAACACAAAAATATGTTTACCTTTTTTAACCCACTCTCTAGATATATAAGAAAATTTTCGATAACTAGCGTTTTGATTATTTGTAACCTAACCTTACCTAACCTAACCATCGACCTGAATGGGGCAACTCGACTACTTCTTCAGGGCGACAATGCTTTATACCCTTCGTATCTTTATATTTGAGACATAAATGACCCTCCGTAGTTTTATAGCAATAATTTCTGGCAATAATGTCGTGAAATTTCAAAATCTAATCGACTATTTTTTTTCAAATATGAAAACCGCAAAAAATTAGAATATGTAAACATAAAACGATAATAGCGCTATCCTTATCCTCCTGCGCCAATTTTGTTGGAGCGAAGCATGGATCAGCTTCAATGACGCAATGTCTGTTACGCCATAACTTCCCGAGTTCCTAACTGTTTTTAATAATTTTTGTGTGGAACCGAATCGACAGGTTTGGGACTTGATCGTATTTTGAAATTCGCATAAATAAAAAAGTTATTACCAAAACCCATTGGTTCTATGGGATATCCCATTGAAACAAATACCACGCGCTTTTTGAAAGTTTTCATTGTAATGGAATTATAAAATTTACTAAACATTATTGATTTCTTTAATTTTTTTTTTGTATTACGCTCCGCTCCTATATATGGTGCTAGCGAAGCTTAGCATAACTTAGCGACTGCATCGACATCGATAGTAAATTACATTAATATACTGCTACCAACTAACAATTTAAAATCAGTGACATTTTGAATTAATCAATCCATAATTTCATTAGCTGGCAAAAATAAAATATTTCACCTAAATGTAGTTGAAATATTTTCCTTGAATTGAATTATTTTGAGTTGAATTATTTCACCTTAATGTCGGTTACTCGACGTGTCTAATGGGTGTCCTACATTTAGATATCAAAGGGTTGAACTTACCATATATGTATATCTCATTAATTTTTCATTTACTAAAAAATGGGTTTCCCCTTGTAGCTTGTAGCTTTTAAGCTTTACTTCATAGTATGTAGCCATCTTTAGTGTCTACATACTATGAAGTAAAGCTTAAAAAAATATGTTGATACTAAATACTATTTCTATGATTTTCAATAACTACAACTTCCGCAGTTTTTATACAAAGTAAAAGTTTAGACACGTTTAAACGACGTGTATCCACGATCGAACTGTTGCGCACAAATCAAAATCACTTAATACCCGCAGTTCAATAATCCTTTATACAGTTTTGACAAGAACAATCGATCAAGTTTTCCTGTTTCGCATCGATTGACGATTAAACCGCCACAGTCCGCCCGCTCTCATTCGCGGCTCGTCCGTGACGAGAGCCTTCGTGAATAATTACCGATCGGTGACAGCGACACGGGCCGCCACTCGGAAAACAACCCGTGGTGAATGCAGCTACCGAGATTAGACGGCAGAACAAAAAAGCTCACGCCTTCCATTAACGCTGACTTTCCAAATGTCAATACGCACGAATTAGGACTCAACAGACGTCTGTCGTAACAATAAAAACTATACAATTCTAATTCAACATTCGAACAAAGAGTTAAGAGGATTATTACAGGAACAGAGCAGTGAAATTGAAATTAAGCCATGCCCTAATGCCTGTTTTTAGTTATTCCGATGGAATATGAGTTTCATTTTAAGAGTGGATATCTTTATATAATGAGTATTTAAATATTGTAACTATTTGTAGGGATTGCAATGATTTTTTAGTGAAGCTAGGTGATAAAACTTTGTCAAAACTTATTAATTGTACATATTTGTATTACTGCGCCGATTATAGATATTCCAAACTAATAGTTGTCTTGGTACCACAACACAAGTATTACTGATATAATAATAGTATTGGAATACGGAGAAATTAATGAAGGAGTTCAGTCACGAGCTAAAACTAGATTCTCATAGCACAGCCGTAGTCCAAATTGAAGGATACTTGGGCCGCTTGGGAGCTGGAGTCCAGCACGTTAATGATTAACACTGGCGCAGACCGAGACCAATTACGTCTGCCACCACCATTCCAAATTAGAAACTATTTTCGCCCATTAGCGACCAACTTCATAATCAATTACACGTTTAAATTTCACAACACCCGTTTCGGGTGCACTGTGTTTGTATAATCGGAGTTTGTGGTCCCACGGCGAGCCATAACGTTGCACCACCGCCCCATAACGGTTTTTGCCGGACTGTCGGAAAATTTTAATGCACGTTCCGAATGCATTTCAGTTGAGGTAAGTTTATTAAGGCAAATTAGTTGTAGCCGAATAATTCCCAGCGGCACACGTGTTTGAAAGGATATGATAGTAACCGACGTACTTAAGCTAGAGAATTTCACATTTACAAAATTTTCCACTATGCCTTTTCTATTTAAAAATATATAATTTTATTGAAGCATACGTATGTAGATTATATGTGATGAGCTAGACCTGTCTCTGCAATCCAAAACATCAATCAAATGAAATCCATCTAATCCTACCATATATTCCCAATTTCTGTTTCTAGAATACGAGGAAAGCAATGGTGTATCAAAAACAAAACAAATCTTCAGCAACATTCAGACAACACTAATAGGATTGAGTGCACTTCGCTAATCATAATTCATCAGCGAGATTAAAGAATAAGCGGCACAGGGGGAGACACCCCCTCTGAGTGGTGCGCGAGAGACAATATGATTGCCACACCTGCGGAAACGCCGGCTAAAGTAACGAGACGAGAGGCTAAATAATTCAAACCACCGCAATCACCTTGAAAACTGCTCCATGCGCGGTTTTAAGGATTACTATTTGTAGTTTGTAAATTGTACCGCGAATAGTCAAGACGTGTTCGTTGAAAACTGATGTGTGACATGATTGATATTTTTATTTCAGGTACCAATCTAAAGAAGGTAAAATATTTCATTTTTTTTTTATGTTTTCGTAATATTTTCTTCCCATTTTTGTTTTGTAAAAAACCATGCCTGAGAAATGGATAGTAATCTAAAGAACTAATTCTACTATAAATCTTTTTCATGAAATCACATTCATATTATAATAACTGAACATTCCAATTAATAAACACGAATGAGTTACTCTTCCGTACTCACACAGTTACACTACACGCGTTACATTGCATGTAGGTAACTCATATTACATATCATAAAACTGTTTTGGTTACATCGAAATCGAAGCAACAGTAATGCGTAGGAGGTCTTTTACATGCAATATTTTCTGTCTAACTTTATATTTCAATTTGCTATACTTGATAAATAATGAGCGAATATAGAAATCAGTTCAATCATATCTATTGTTAGATGCATAAATAAATTTAATTTAAATTTAATTCTAAGTCCAGACATTAAGTGCGTTTATTTGGTTGGCAGTTTTGTCGATTGTAATTGTATCCAATTAAAATTCAGTCATAGGTACTTAAATATCTACGGTATAATGACCTTTGATAAGTAATTATACATTGATATTTTAAAATATAATTGGTCTTGATCATTACATGCGGCAAGGTCGAAGAGTCCTTAATGTCTACGGATGGCCGCTTGGTGCAACGGAAGCAATCCTCCCTTCTACGCCAACGGGTTCGAATCCTGGTAGGAGCATATAAATACATCACACAAATATGCAATGAGCACAAGTATTTATAAGTTGGGAGTGGTCCGGAATTTATTTACTTATTGTACATTAAAAAAAACAACTTATTAAGGGGTTTTTCGCGCAGGATTTATATTATATATTTAATCCTGACGTTTAGACTCCTTTACAGGAGTCATGATCACAGATAGTAAAAAATATATGATGACCATTGCCTTAGTCATCCTGTGATCATGGCTCCTGTAAAGGAGTCTAAAGGTCAGGTTTATATGTATAATATAATTTATGCGCAATAAAACCTAAATAAGTTGTTTTATTTAAATGTATAATGTGCGCGGAAGTGTAAGAACTAAATATTATTTATTGTACTTATATTTAACACAATAATATAAATGTAATGTTTGTTTCGTCTGTTTTTCACTACTATATTCATCATCAGTTTATTAATGATCCAATTTGTGAAGCACAAGCCTTCCATTGGATGCAAACTCCGTAAAGTTAATGGTCCATTGCGTTTACTTGTACTGCCAACGTCTGCAATTGTAGACGAACAACGGCCTAACGTGCCGAAAATTACGAAAGAGCTCGAGATTAGAACTTTTTTGGTCACCCATCCGATGACTGGTCCTTAACTTCCACAAACTCAGCCCGAGCGTGCTAAGCAGAACGCTAACAAGTTCCTTACTCCTGTATTTCTATGAGTAAGGAGCTTCTATATCACCATGTTAAAAGTATGAGACGAAATAGAGCACCATTCCATGCGACATCACTTAGTGGTACTTATTTAGCAGATTGCTTTCCTTTAAGTTGTTCTTTAATCAAGCGATGGTCTCTCTTTACATCCATCCCGCCTAGCATCGTGGGTCCTCCGGTCACAAAGGCCCATTTGTTTCCAAGCGCTAAGTTTGATGCACGCAGTTTTTTAACGTTGCAAACAACCACTTTTAAGTTTACAGGCTGATAACGAATTGTTCAAGAACTTTTAAATCTTCAAAAATAATAAAGAATTATTAGGGATGAGTTAACAACTTTAAAACTCTATGACAACTAACTTTTGCAAATGAAAAAACCCATAATATTATGCAATCTAATTATTTATTAACATTTATTATTCATAGTTTACTGTATGCGTAATGTATAGTTTCTTTAATTATAGATCTTTACAAATAATCTCGCCTTTTACAGATTTAAAATTATAGAGAATATAAGTAATTCGGAACATCATCTTTACCAATCGCAGCAAAATCTACTGTAAGAGTCCTAGCGGTAACGCAAAATTTTGTTAATACCAACCCATATTGGATTACTGCCGGCACCGACACGCCGCAATAATATAACGAAATTCAAACATTAATAGGCTCAAACACAATCACGGATGGCCGCATAATCGAGTTAGCTGCTATTCGGTTAAGCCCCTATCGCGTAATCTGGCCCATTGTCTGACAGTCGTTCCTCTGATCACGACGTCGATTATTGTGGCAATTCCGTGTATATTGTTTTCAGGTGTCTCCGAATCCTGGAGGAGGCACAATTCACAATTCAAACTTAATCTTATCTAAAGAATGTTGTGACTGTTTATGACACCTTAAATTATATTACCTACGTATTTACAAGGTACGCTGTACGATACTTATGGTACGTTAATATAAATGGACATTGGCACACATATAAAGCCTCATGTTATCTACTAAAAAGTACTCTGAAACAGTAACTCGTTCTTTTCCTTTGTTTCCTAACTTTGCTAAATTCAACTGCCAGCAAACGTTCGAGAGAACTGCCAATAAACCGACCCACCAACAATAGAATAACAAACTGCAGTAGATAGAGATAGATAATAAACAAACTCGGAGAGTCTAAAGTAAGTGATTCTCAGGTGGAATATACGTCGGGAAGTTAAAAGTTTCGCTTCGGTTAGATGCAGCTCAAGGAACAAATAAGTAGATAGAAGCAGTGTCAAAACTGCCAAAAACAAAACTATAAAGTTTGCTTTATAACGGGCAGATACCGCTTTATCTGTTTGAGATGTCCAACTCAATTTGGATCGAATCTCATTTTATATCTCACGCTGACCATCCAGTTCCTGTGTTCTTGTAACTTTGTGCGTTACTGCAATCCAATCGACTCACAGCCTTTCCAAATGAGAGTTAACTAACCGTTTTATGTGTTCCTCTAATGAAACATTTAATTAAAACTGGTTAAGTAGTGACGCAGTCATTACTTAGAAATTCATTGACATTCATTAAAAGTTGTCTCCTAATTGCTGTGACCAAGATACGACATCAAATTAAATGCTTAATTCAATTAACGGGTGTAGTCGACTGGTTGCGTCTACTTTGTATAGGAAAGCGATAATATCGAAAACATTTTATGATTACTAAATTATATGACGCGTGTCAAAGTTATGTGTTGTAACATTACACGTAGCTGATTCAGTTCGTTCGTTATTTTATTACATTATAAAAACAAACGTATCGTATTAATTATGAGACGAGATGCAGTCACGTCCCCATTGATCGTAAAGGATCTTTGATAGCAGTTGTAAAATGTTCCAAATCGTTGTCGTGATAATTTACGAACCATGTTTATGGATGGATTTATGACAATATCAGTCTTATCTGCAGAACAAATCTCTTTCATACTATGTAAAATCATTACGTTCCATAATTATGAAAAAAACATTAAAATATTGTAATGATTGGCCTTATTCAAAGGTTTTAAGCTGAAACATTCTTCTTTTGATGCTCTCTTTATGGACTGTTTGTTTTTTGTCTTAACGTAAACAAATTAGCGAAAGATTGGCGCGGGGGGTAAAAGTGAATTAAGCTGGGCCTATTACGTGAAGTGAGTTATAAAATAAAGCCGAGGCGAGCAACTTCATACATTACAAGCCGATAACCAGACGAGACTTCTGAGACACAAACCAGTCCCTTTTAGTGAAATTGAAAACTTTTTCTGTTACTCATACAGCGACCACGACACCGTTCCTTTTAAATCAATTGCCTTTTATAATTAACTTAGCCGGTTATTGGAGTGCACTCTCTCGTTGACTCGATTAAAATTCAATCGAGGTGTAAATCTATTGAGGTTCGAGTTTTTCTGGCAGATGTAATCAAGTGAATTGTTATCGATATGAGCGGCCGGCCACTTCATATGACGCTAATTGCTCCCTGATTACTCTATTTGTTACTTTATGACGTTTTCACATATCAGTTCAATAATATGTTATTGCTTTGGATATCAATGTTACTTATATTTTAAAATGTGTTAATGAGTACCTAATATACAATGAAGCAGTTCTTTTTTCAAACTATGCATAAAAATTTGGGCCTGTTGTAAAATTGGCATGGTGCTATATTGTTTATTATTTGAACCAATTACACGATGTTTTCTGATATTTATGTGTTTCTATTAGTCCATTAAATAGATTATATTTCAGAGACAGGGTGTTCGAGGCGTGTGTCAATTCCGACATTATGCAGCCCTCGTGGCGACCCCGGCTTTCTCTGGGAGTGCCACTTTTACCTAATTTCTATTAAACATTTATTACATTAGACCAGAACCATCGGAGTATCGCCCGCCATGTTTTATTTATTGCCGCTCGCGGGATTGTGTCTATCTGCGATATTAAACAATCTGTAAAGTGTTTTCTATATTATTGGAACTTTTAAGGTGCTTCATTAATAGATGGCTGTGTGTAAGAAAGAAAAGCATTGTATTTGTTCTATATGAATAAGAAGCATAAGTTATAACTTTTTTTAAATGGTCTACCCATGGTTATAGTCACAAAAAAGAAAGACTAAAGTTCTTATAGATTTTAATTATCCTGTACGAAAACAAGATGACTATGTACCTATCACACATAGATATAGGCCTATTAACGTACATTGATTTCCAAAGGAATAATCTATTGCCATATTAGTTAATTTCAAAATATTATTATTTTACATAGATTTGACTTAATTTACCAATGTACTTTAAAATATTATATTGACAAAGTTACAACGAGTAACTTCAGCATGCTTGCTTAAGTTACTCGTACTCTACACCATAAGTACCGTGCAAAAGCAGTGGGTCCAAGTTAAAAATCATTTTGCACTTGGTTCATGAAGAAGTTAGATTGAATAATTGTTCCTTCTTCACTTCATAGATGTTTTAATTATCAATACTTATATAGTTAGAATATCCTACTTAAACGTGACAAGTTTACTTTATGGCTAATAAATCAGGCTAAACATCTTGATACACATTCTTTAGATGTAGAAATTATACTTTTCAGAGGTAAATGATAAAACTAAAAGTAGGACATTGGCTTGATCAGATTGTTTGTGTGTCTAAGAACTATTATACTAGAGTATTCTTTCACTAGTGTAGTCTAGTAAGTTTAAATATTTGTTTTCCAATGTATATAATGTATAGCCAGATATAGTAAGATTAACAAGTTTTACAATCTACACTGTATTTTCTTTCGAATCTCTCAATGCATGTAGAGAACATATTTTTAAATTATGAAAGTTTCTCTAAACTATATTTTATAACATCAAATGAGTATGATATTAATATTTTATTGAGATATAAGATATCCGTTTTTAAAGAGCAAATTCTAATAATAATGCTTCCGATCTTTGAATTCCACAGTTCGATCCGACCAAAATAGTTTAATCAGAGTTATGCGACCCATTAATTTAATTACGTGTTGGACGGGCTATAAGAAAATTGCTTTTATTTGTGGGGAGCCATTCAATTAAACATTCATTCATTTACAGTCCATCGAGTGGCATCCATTACATTTCATTATAATTTAAGCCTGTTCACCGATTGATCTACTACATTTATGTTACATTGACAATTCGATTTTCATTACGGTATTATTTTCTTTGAACCATTACCAATGACCACAAGTTTTAAGTCAATAGAAGATTAAAGGATAAATATTTTTCGTATTAATTTTTATATTTAACTAGTGGACCCGACAGACGTTGTCCTGCCTGTTATTTTTGCAGTATAGATAAATAACCTAGATACCGTCTGCAGCGCCATCTGCCGGGCTGATTTGTGAATCTAAACCATTCTCAGATCCCCTTGAACACACACAAAAAAAATCATTCAAATCGGTCCAGACGTTTAGGAGGAGTTCAGTGACATACACACTCACAGAAAAATTATATATATAAAGATATGCTCTCGATATGGATTGAAAAAACAGAGAGAGACAACACATGCTTGATGTCTCACTCGGGTCTAATGCGAATGCAGTCGAGATCAATGGCATAACGTGCCTCTTCAATAATCCTCCTTAATGCTTTCTTTATATCTGAAATCGATGAGCGAGCGCATTAACTATTGCACCATCTACCTTCTCTTAGCTATGTCATCATTTAATCTTTGATACTCCGGGCTTGCCGGTTAGCAGTATCTGATAATTATTGAAAAACACATGTTTTATTTTCGGTTATTAATTCTCAAAGTTAAGACCTAATTCATTTTCCTTTTTAAGAAGCACCGAAAAAATACAATCAATAAACTCCTGTCCGGTTATGTTTCTATTGACTGCTGTTACTATATCTTTGTATCGAGTATAATCACTATGGGAATTTGTTTAATTACTGACGCCTGACGTTTCCTATCTACCGTCATGTCAACTGTTCTAGACGATAAAACAGAAATTTCTAACACTAATTGTTTGGCAATCGTTATATAAGCATAAGAATTCAAAGCTACCCTCATCGAAATAAAAATCTTTTAATAATACTAGGATAAATCAAAGAGATTATACAATGGTGCTATTTGATTTATAATTTATTTCAATAAAATAAAAGTAAAACTATATAAAACAGAAAAAGGAATATAGAGCTTTTGCCCCGCAATAAAGCCCTTTCCTATGCACCGCCCAAGGCTATCATCCACAAAAACTTTAAAACAACTAACTTTAAAACAATTAATTATTCTGTAACAGGGTATGAACTAATTCCTTTTTATGATCTTCTTCGTATACTTTAAAGCCTCATCATTTTAGTTGAGTAATGCACTCTGTCTCTGTAATTATAACCGACAATTAGGTTTATTAAAAACTCCAACTATTAACGCAGGCAAATTAATTACGCTCACTTTACGAAGTAATCTAGTCTGTTTAATTTAATTATTCTATGTGTTGATATTACGGCAGGCCTTAATATACCTATTACACAAATTAAATTCTAACAAACTTGTTAATTTTTAATGGTCGATAAGTTTTAATGGGCCCGGCTTTTTTGATGTCCCCGATTTCGTGAAAGGTGTACGTTAAATGTTATTTTAATTAATTAGCCGACTTTAAAATAGGAAATATGTACCTACGTAACTAGTTTCACTAAAGTAAGCCCACACACAATAAGCTTGTTAAGATATAGTTTATGTAGATTACTTAAAAATGGTCTTAATTAAGTTTCAAAGATAAAAATGCCAACAAAATATTTAGGAAGAGTCTCGCGCGATATAATTCAAAATTATAATTATAAGACCACCATCAAAGTCATTACGGTTACTTATTTATACTTCAAAAAAATTTTTAATTCTCCTCATTATCTTAAAAAACAAGTTTAAATCTTTTATCTACTCTAATACTATAATACAAAGATTCTAAAACTGAAAACAAAATGCTTATGACAAACATTACGTACAGGCCAAAAATAATAAAAAAAAAGTTTCATTACGATACAGGTCTTGTATGGACACCTGTAACATAATATAACTTTTTTATCATAACGATACACCTATACAACCTCCAGCTGGACCAAGGAGGTTGAACCTCTACTTTAAAAAGGTTTCAATGAACGAGTCCTCGACGACCGACGCAACACGCATGCGCAATTGATGTTTGCACCTTGGCGCCAACATTTGACATTTAAATAAATTTGTTGTTATATTCAGCGTTTTATTTGCAATATTGTTTTACATATTATAGCATGAGAGTAGATAAAGTAGTGTATGACACTGTACATAACTTGGTCTTATAACACTCGTGTGATGCTATAAAAAAACTCGCCTACGGCTCGTTTTTTTAAAACACACTCATGTTATAAGAACCCTTATTATGCAACAGTATCATAAACTACTATTAAGATATAATAATAATGGAAGAAATCTTTTAAAATGCTGGGATATAGTAAAGATATAACTTACATAAGATTAAATAAATAAAAAAAGTTTATTTATTAATAAACACACATATACAAGCATACTAGATGTTACAAATTAAAAAACTACACATTGAAATAAAACATTTGATAACTTTAACTTTTATCAGAATCAGTTAACTACTCACCAAACTCTTTTAACTCAAATCACTTAATGTATGGAAAAGAATAAAGAAATATCACTAAGATCCATTTACATAATATACCCGAGGATTCGATTGGAACGATATTAAAAGTAATCTGTGATCAAATTACAAAGAGTCGTGTTAACAATATGGACTTCTTGTAAAAACTGAATGAAATATTGAATGGAGCACATTCTATCAACGGTTTCCTGTCTACTGCGATAACACCCTGGCGTAATGAGCTCTCCGTAGGCACATGTCGTCGTAAACATTAACCAAACGTGGTTCCCTAATGATCAATACCTATTGTTTAAGGTTTGAGAAAATTATTTTTTAAATTAATTAAAAAACTAGTGCTTATAAGCAATAAATGTAGATTTTTAAACCTGAATTGGCCTTTTACACCATATATTATTAATGTAACAATTGACGAAACTGAGTAATAATACACATAAACGATGCAGATACTGGATATTCTTAGAACTGGACATTTATTAACAATAGTTAACACAGTTATCACAGTTTAAAAAAGTTGCAATAAATTTTTTAAACTGTGATTTAGGAATTTTAGCCACCAGAACGGATCTATAAACTTTAAAAATATATGTAACACTTAATTAATGCTGTGCAGTATACGATACTAGCTGATAAGAGTGTTAGTGATTCGAACCAATTACACATTAGAATGTTGTGTATAACATAGGTATCCCATAATTAAATAAGACAGAAAATGCTGTTTGCATTTGACGTCTATATTAATTTTTGTATTGTTATAGGTAATAAAAGTTGCTTATATTGTTATGAAATAAAAAGAGGTCCAAACAGTGAGCGTTTTTGTTATTGGAGGATTTGCCAAACAAAATTAAGACAGCCAAAAGCCAAGAAAAACATATGGAATCCTCATTTTATAATACACAGGTAAATTTACAAGTACTGTACTTAAAATCCTTTGGATAATTACTACAGAATGCTACTTTTTACCAAAAAATAGTTAAGTACCTAGTGAAAGGTCAAAAACACCCTCGCAGTTGAATCGTACGATATACACCATTCCACGGGAAATAAAATACTGGAGATATTGATTTGTCAACTCTACATCAGTCACATGCAGTGACTACGTATGTAAATTCACTGATTGTGATAATTAAAGAAGGTTCTTGAAGAGTCTGGAGAGTAATATCCAACATTTTTGAAAAGCAACAAAGCTATTGACAGTTTTTAACTAGATATTTGAAGTGATAACATTTTATGGGAGGGTAAACAACTTCGTTACATAACGCGTTACGGCGCCAGTCTGTCTGGCTTCCCTTCCGGTTACGGTAGGCAGGCTCCTCCTCTCTCACTCTAACCCGCAGCGCTAGCCGTATTTCGAACACACGCTTTTCCCTCTCTCTACTCAGTATTTATTGTGCGTTAGGCATATACTGTTGACAGTGAGCATATAACCTAAAACTATCGCCGTATTTGAGTGATTATAAAAAATATGAAAAAAAATATATACTAATCTTTTCTCAAGTTAAACAATTTCAATATTATTTGATTTTATAATCTTTAGAACTGCCCAGTTAATTAGTGACCAAAAACAAATTACATTGTAATCAATCAAATATTACGAGTTTCTAGATAAGATTAAATAAATAAACTTAAGTGAACATAACTAAGATAAAAAAAATTACATAACATTTTCCTAGAAAAAATCGTAAAGTTTTTAATTATCACAACAAAATGAATTTTTGATGAAGCGGCATTCCTATGTGAAACTTGTCCAAAAATCCAAATTAGGATCAAAGAACCATAGTTTCTTTTCGAGATTACCCACGTGCGGTAGGAAAAAAGTGTAATATTATTTTTCAATTCCCATACAAAGGTGGTCGGCGTGCGGCGGCAAATTGGTTGTATTGTCAATTTGGGCAGTGCGTGCCGAGGCGCAGACCGAATGTTTATTTTCAATTTCCACCATTTTCCCGCAGCAAACCAGGATTAGGATGAAACAAATACTATTTTAAATTATAGTTTTACGAATCTTTGTAAGGTTTTGAACGAAAAATCTTGTTGGTATCGAATAGAGAAAAATAAAAAAGAATTTATTAACTTAAGTAACTATTAAAATACCTACTTAAGGAGATGTTATAGTTAATAAAGTAAACAAAAAAATAAATAAAAACCACCACATTTGCAGTGAACAAAAACACGTGTATTCAAGACAAAGTACTTATAATATATAGTTCTACGAAATTATTGAACTCCCGCATAGTCCAGTAATTAGACACTGTATAATAACAATTTATTAGGCAGGTTAATCTTTATGACACCGCAATTTGCAAGCGACGCCGACGACCGCGACCAATCGCATAATAACAGACGAATAAATCCGTCACCGTGCATACGGGCTTGCATCACGCCACAAAACTTAAATTTATACGTTATTAAACCGTGTAATGAACTAATCATATGGCACGAGTGTGAAAGGTAATGGACGTATACGAATTTATCTTAGCTTTTAACAAATTACGGATAATTTGATATACTAAAAGAAATCGACTCGCCTCACAAGTGAATTCTCAGAAGGGAATTCACTTGTGAGCTGAGTCGATTTTTTCTAGTATTTCTCTATTAAAACAATTTATCTTATAAGATAGCATTGAAATAATATAAAAAAAAACTTATAAAACTATCTATAACAAATTTGCAATGACCGTATATTAAACATTTTCACATAAATAAAAAAGTATTTACGAATTAAATTAAATTACTTTATTATTTCTAGTCATTTAATAATATTATTATTAGATTTTCTAGTATTTTCTACACTATCAAAACCAATCATGTGGGCATTTACAAAGTGTAGCAAAGTTCCGTATAATTCGCAAATTACAAACGAAACGAATCCGTGACATCATTACACTTCATCTAGAGATTCCTTTACGGGTATAAGTCAAATCGCGGTGTTATTTGGCCTTTCAACGCTTATCAAGCCTCCTGAGCGAACCGGCGTGAATCGTTTGAGAAATTTATAATTGCATTTAATCGCCTCTGATGAGCGTGTTACACGTTTTCAATTTTGATGTACAATAAACAGCAAATCGACTTTAACAGTTCTAAATCGAATAACACACAGATAAATGCAACCATAAATATGCAATTCTGTTACTATAATATATTTATCTATTAATAAATATGTAAGAAACTCAGTCATTGTCTTTGTCTATTGTATTTTCACGGCGAAGCAGATGAACCGATATTCATAAAATTTATAATGAAGATTGCTTGGACCATGTCCTTCTAATATAAAATTTTCCAATCAAAACGCTATTCAAGTGCTTTTAACGGTCCTTAAAACCTTTGTATACAGACATTGTCAATTTTTTTTTTAGATTTAGTGGATTTTACAGAATGATGATCATGGTGGTAAAGACGCTTAAAATCTATGTTTATTTCCAAATCTCAGACCAATCCAGTTCTTAGTTGTTATTAACTCTGTGTGGTCGATACCTAGGTTCGTGTTTGTTATAATTACAATGCAATTCAATCTATACACTGCTTAACTAATGAATTTATATAATGAGTCATAGTAAGCTGCAGAGACGTTGTATTTAATCGCTCTTCCTTTATTATCCGCTATAATAATACCACTGGAAACAATCATTTTAAAACAATGTAACAGGAACAAGGAAGGAAGGAAGGCAGTTGAAAAAATGCTACAAAATAAAAACAATATGAGAGCAGTTTTTTTAAACTAAAATGGCTAACAACTTTTTCTTTTATTTATAGTTTAGTAAGTATCCAAAAAAGGCTTATTTTTGTTTTTCTCTTTTCTTCCTACATTGCATTTGCATCTAAACATTATTGTTTAAAAAGTTTAATTGATGTCTAAGAACCTTTTTGGTGGCGGGAAACTTAAATATTGAAACGTTTTATTATCCAATGTTTGCCTACAACTTCCTTTGAGTAGTGCCTGACGCTCGGCGCGTTTGCATAGATAAAGATTTAGTAGCGGTGGTTGGCTGCCTCAGTTCACTTGCTGATAAGTACAAGCATCTTCCGCGTTGAAGATTTCATTCAAACAAAAACATTCATAACGGACAATAATACCTATTATTATCGTGCATATTAACAACCAACAAAAATATGAATACTTACCTACACTTATACTTATCCTATATTTACCTTTTAACAGCAGGTTAATCGAAACCAAAGAAAATCGAATTTAAATAAACCAAAATTTATGAGATTTCACAAAAAATATGTAGCCATGGAGAAGGGTATTGGGGATTATTTCTACTTTAGTATTTTACCGTCAAACTTTATTGTAATCTAATCTATTGGGTAGTTAACAACATAAAAAATCTTACGTCTGTCTATAAATCTTCGTTATCGCCAAAATTTTATTTACACCAATTTTCCTCGCTCACGATAGCACTGTAAGGCCTGTGCTAGATAAACTAGGGAATCGCATAGACATGTGTACATTTCTGTTACATAAATAGGTAATATTCATAAAAATATATACATTATTTGCCTTTGAAGGTAGGGTCACACCTACTTCGACAAACCGGTCGTAAAAAAAATATCTTAGTATTAAATTTAAAAAATTCAATCCTAATATGACAGTTAATACACAGCTGACTTTCGGTACGACAAAAATATTCAACATTTAAAAAGTTAACAAATAAAAAATATAAAAGACAGTATACAACAAATTGTTATCTACCAATACAGGCAGATATAAAAATATCATTTTTTTTAACATTATTCCTTAAAAGTATCAACAATTTCACTGTGGGGCTTACTGTTCACTTAACGTGAAAGCAAGCAACTATTATTCGCTTGACATTCTGTTTGTAAAGGGCCCTCGACAATTGTATGTCATTTGGATACAAGAAAGGTTGGTATTCATTACTGTCATCGATGCAACGTCCTCGCAAGCAACTTTTAGGGCTTATACTATGTAATTTTTTCATCTTGAATTTCTATTTCTTCATTATATATTAATACTTGAACCGCAATCTATCCTAATTATATTATGACTCATAATACTTTGTGTGAGTGTGCGTGTTTGTTAACATATTGTCTCGCTATCCTAACATTGTGAAACTAAACTTGCCCTTACATTCCTACTCCCGCAAAAACAATACGATAACGTGTTTCTACGCGCTACAGCGCCATCTAATTATATTATGACTAATAATACTTTGTGTGTGTGTGCGTGTTTGTTAACATATTGTCTCGCTATCCTAACATTGTGAAACTAAACTTGCCCTTACATACCTACTCCCGCAAAAACAATACGATAACGTGTTTCTACGCGCTACAGTGCCATTTAATACTGAATAAAAATATAACAGCTTTTATTAACAACTACGATTAAGACATCCTGCGTGGTTGAGTGACTCGCATACCAGTTTTCATGGTATTGCCACTCTGATGTCCTGGGTCCGATCCCAGGGTCGGATCAATGTAAAAAACAAACTTTTATATGTGTATGGCTCAGGTCTGGGTGTTGTGGTACCTTCTTTGTTTCTAAATTCAATTACATAAGTGCTTTAGCTACTTAAATTAAAACAATGTATGTGATGTTATACAGTATTTATTTATTTATTATTAATGCTTAACTTTTATATACACTAAAACCCACTGCATAGTTAATTTTTCCAAAAGCAAGGTGACCTACGCAAGTGAAGGTTCTAAACACTATTTTTTACTTTTTCTTCTATGGTTACTTCGTCGACTGACAACCCTAGGGCGTGAGTAGCAAAGGACAGTAATAATGGGCAATTTTCCTGAACACTGACGGAGCATTATCGACTGCACTATTCAGATAATGAATAACTTGAGCCATTTTGCTGTTACTCGACAAATCGCAAGACAGTACGCTTCTAATTTTTAAACATATGGCTAGCATGAGTCAGGGTAAGAAATAATGATCGCCTACTACGTCGAATATATTTGTTTGGATTTAAACCGATCTAAGCCAAAAATAACAGAAGGTTTTTTCAAAGGAAAATCTTTAAATGCTGACAATTACACACATTATTAGTTAAAACATCTAGTGTGTTTCTACACTGTACAATTGGTACAGAAATTGTATGTTAAAACGCCTTAAGACCTGTCCATGTGTCGCATTCTAATATCAATGGTAAGAGGTACCCTCCAATATAGTCTTGTTTGTCTGTGACAGTTACCTATTGAGAATAATCACTCTACAAATTATGGGATAATGAACTTATTACTTGGTAAATATTTGGTAGGAGCACGCAATGTTTACTATCAAGTAATATATTGTTGAAAATCCCTTCTAAATTTAAAAAAAAAGTTATTATAGAAGTTATTATTATAAAAAAAAGGGATCTTAAAATAAATAAAGTTCTAAGTAGAGTTATGAATGTGGACAGTTATAAAATTATACAAGTTAAAATTTTATAAATAATATTGAAAAGTTAAGATAAATAAGGCTCCTACTGTTCACGTGTTGGACTTAAAAGTATTTTATAAATATAGAATTATTTTGAGATAATAAGATAGGATAAGCTTCTACCCTCTTTGAGTAAAAAAAAACAAATAAATAAGCCTTAACTCCGATAATAACAAAAATAAATTGTAATGTTAAAATTTCCTTTTAACTGATAAAGCGTTTTATTTTTCCTACTTGGTCAAAAATAACGGTGTTAAACTCGGTGTCTCTCTGGTGTCGGTTTGTATGGGAGCTCAAAATGATCGCATAGTTAAAATGACCCCTTTTTAATTAGCACTTCCATTCAATTTAATTTATCATTGATGCGACAGAAGTACTTTTAATAGTAGAAGTTTTTTTATGAATGATTTTTATTTTTTAATAAATAGGATATATTTTTTCGTGTTCTATGTACAATGGGCTCTATATAACGAGTATGCTACACTATCATCGCCTATTATAAACTCCACTTCTAAGAGGTAGATTCCTCCCCTATGGATAAAAATCATAAGGAGAATAAAACATAAATAAAGTCCGGATAACTCAGATAGAGAAAGAATGAGTCATAATAACCCACCATATATATTCGATGTGTATTAGTGGGTGCTAATGTCTCAAGATGTGACTGAATCTCAATGTGTCTTCCACAGCACAAAGGAGTTTAAAAGACACATTAAGCTGATATGAAATTATTGGCTTAAGTAATTACAGTCTAAATGAGCTAACCACGCCAATATCGAATATCTTAAAGTCACCTGCTACACTTCTAGCAGAATCCTAAACAGCGACAAACTTAACAGCAATCCAGTCAAGTTACACTTTACACCTCCAAGTGACTGAAAAAAGTATTTTTAATGTTTTTTTTTAAATTTCATAATAAATTAAAGCCATATTCGCTTTCATGGTATAAACCCACATCATTTGATCTTCTACACAAAACAAATAGTAACATAAAATGACACAGCGCCCGAAAGATCACATATCTCAAATCAAAAATGTTATATATATTGCTAATAAACTTACCAATTTCATTCTAGGCTAGTGTATCACATTTACACAGATGTCGAGACAGTACCAGAATACCTAATTATATATTTTTTCATTGCACTTAAAACAAATAAAATATATCTTACAAAATCTTTTAATGGAAAGTTGGGTTGACAACTGCTATTTCATCAAATTCCAAAATATTTGTTTTGTTATTATTATATACATAAAGACAATTAATGAAAACGAGTTCATTATATCTCCTGTACATACTGTTTTATTGTGTTGTGTTAGTCACCCGGCTCATAGCACCTACTAGTACTCACACTGTGTGCCACGCTATTGTATGCGTTAAGTCACCCATAACTCATACAGAAAAAGTAAAGAATCGTACAAGCGAATGCCATCATAGACTTACAATCAATGGCCGGACCATTGATAATTTTCTTTGACTGTAACATACTCCTTGTACTGCATTTATATTTAAACTGGCCTTTTGCTGACTTGCAAACGAAAAAGAACAGCTACAAAAAACTCGTCTTTCTCGTTTTTTCTTACTTTTTTCCACAAGCACTTATAGTGATTGTATTTCTCTGTATTGTTAATTTACTTACACGCATATAACTTACTAATTCACATTTCTTATCCTTGAAATCAATATAATCATTTTATATAATGAAACTTTTTTATATTTGGCATTGGAAATTAGGTTCATTATACACGTAAGTACTTTATGTGCTAATAAATAGCAAATAACAATAATTACTATAGTTGCATACACTTGACTTAACTATTTCAATGTTATTCTGAGTTTATTTAATTAAATGTCCCTAATGGGATACAAGGTTCGTTTAAAATAAATAACTAACAAGCAGAAATACTTGTTATAAAATATCTCATTTTAATTGGTTTAATTAAATCTATAGATTATTATAACTCGAATTTTATGAACAAATAAGAATGAACATAATCTGATCTGCGAAATTTTCGAGAAAATTGTTTATAAAGTTTTTTCATTGTAAAATGTTACAATTATTAATGTCTTGTTTTGTTAAACTTTTTGGTTATTTTATTGAACACTAAGATTTCTTTTACCTGTGACAGGAAAATTTTCTCGAAAATTTCAGAGATCAGATTATGTTCATTTTTATTTGTTCATAAAATTCCTGGCCCTGTTTTTAAATCAATCAATCACAATTGACTAATCATAAGTCTCATGAATATGATGTTCCGTATTATTGAATCGTTCGTCACCGTTTCTCCCAGTATAATACAAAGTAATAAAATTTTCCATTGTATCAATAACGTTACCATAGCAACACGTTAACCGCAACCGCTAACGGAAAAATATTTTATAATAGAAAAAATTTAAAGAATTTTGTACACCCGTGCGAAGCCGGGACGGGCCGCTAGTGTATTTCCAAAAAAATAGAAGAACTTTATTTCATTAAAACGCTGGTTTTTTTTATTTGAATAATTCATTAAAATTAAAATGGTAATTTGACATAAAGAGTTTGCGCATTAAATCAGATTAAAGTAGTAAGTATAAAGTAAGAGTCTAAATATTTAAATCGAAACAAAAAATTTCACATCATTTGAAAATGGGTTCGGTCTTTAAAGAAGAAATGTAATAATTCTATATTTTATGAACAGAATCCAACAATATTCAATACATACAAGAATTATATTATTACGTTAAATGACGTCCGAGTACCGCGAAACACGTGCGAATGCCGTCGCATTATAGGAATACCGCGAGGACAGCTCGCGGGATTATTAGCTCCCTATATTAATTAAATTATTAGAAATCCCGAGCAAGACTAATTAACAAAGAATTTCAACATTTCGGTCCACCTATCAGGTTTTAATTAAAATTGACAAAGCCGCGAGCGCTCTCATTCGCTTGCCAAATATCGCCTCTATTAACACAACGATCACTCGAAACTAATTAAATTATGGAGGTAATGGTGCGTGCAAGTGATACCGGCTTTGGAGTATTCGGACAACTTCATGTTACACCTGTGCCAGTGGTAATTACTCCGTATATCATTGCTACCCCAGATTTCAGAATTTCAGAATCAGGGTCGTTATTGATGGCGATCAATACTTAGCTAGAAAATAATGGCCAAAGGAAGCAGGTAATTAGTACAATATAATTGGTAGATATCAAAATATATTTACAACCTCATGAGGTATTCTGGGTAAATATGGAAATATTCAACATGAACGTAATATAGCAGGATAAGATTGATACAGACACGGGAAATTAATGTTACAAATAGACATAAAAAAGACAAACAAAAAGTTATAAAAGCAATTAGCATTAACAGGGAGTTTTTGCATCAATCCGCTACTGAACCAAACGGATACTTAATTTAACATTATGTTACAGAGCTGATGCTTATTTTATTAGAGCCTCATTTTTCTCGTGACACGTGGACGTGAAGCAGTAATAAAAAAATAAATATTTTAAAATACACTAGGCGATGCAGTCGCTAAGCATAAAGCTGCGGTAGCACCATATATTGGAGCGTAATACCTAAAAAAAGAAAAAAAATTTTTTGTTCGCTGGGAATTTTCGCGAACTTTAAAATTCCGTCACAATATGGTCCTATACCTGTTGATTCGATTCCACACAAAAAATATTAAAATCAGTAAGAACTCGAGAAGTTATGGCCTTACAGACACTGCGCCATTGACGCTGATCCATGGAAGTTTCGCTCCAATTAGAATAATTAAAGATATAAAACAACTTTTTCCACCACTAGCGAGTCGTCTCTACTCCCATGAAATACGAGACACAGGTCAGCATTCAGGATTATTATAAGTTCATAATTTTTATGTATATCTAAAGCAATTTCACTAGAAAAATCCGGGCGATTGCTCTTCCAATTATAATAGCCCAGATGACGAGATGGTTTGAATCACGTTAATGTTATCAAGTAAAATTGTTTGAGAGATAAAATTATAGCAGTACATGCTTGAATAACAAAAAATATATATAATTATGTCATCATTATATTTTCTGATCGTTATATTAAAAAAGTGAGAAAACGGTGAATATTGAAATGAATACATATCTCTTAGTTTAGTATTAGTATATTAAACAATGTCTACATCTTTTTACATCAATAGAAAATAATTAAAAGGTTGGTAATCCTTTTTCAGTGTGTCCTATATTGTAATTAACTAAATATTTATATTATTCAAGGGTGTGTCATTTACTCCGCTTAGCACAGAATTAGAGCAGAAGGTAGAACAAATATAACAAATGGGTGCACCGTTCATTAGAGCATTGTTGCCGACTCGCATGACATTGTAGGCGCAGCAACGTTAAAATGAGTAATTATAATAAACCTGATACGTCCTCATAATTAACTTACACTGATGAAGAGTGCTTTGACTAGTATTGTCGATAGGCAGCGTAAAAAGCGCCGCACGACCCTTTAAAACGTGCTTACTAAACGTATCAACACAAAATATTTCATGATTAATATTATATTTATATTTTTTGATAGTTAAGCTTTACAAAAGCTTTAAAGCAAGATTTTTAATTTTAAAGAAATGATTACTAGACCAAATCAAACTTATCTCAGATGCCAGAAAGGTAGAAATAATTTCTTTAGATAAATTTTAAATAATCACAAACATGTTTATGTTTTATTTAAAACTTATTTAAGAACATTTCTATAAGTATTTTTTATGAACAGATTTCAAATTTATGAAGTTTGAACTTCGATTGATTGAGATAAAAATTTCCAATAAAATGCCAATCATATGGACATCTTTTGAGATGAAAGCTTTACGCATTTGTATTTACTACATCATACCGCCTTAAATCATATTCTAGAGAAAAGTGGTCTTTAATAAAAATATATAAGTTAAGACTTCTCTAGCACATAATTAGTCTGTGACCTTTTACGATATTATGCTACGTAGCAGCGGTAAAGCGCTTAGAGGGCACACGCACACTTGAGCAATAGTGCTAATTAGAGTGACAACCCACTCCTGCCATAAAGCGCTGCAGATTTATCGCCGCAGATTATTTATATTATGTTTATTAGACTCCGCCCTGAGTCCTCCCTGCTTTAACACTAATTGAATTGCCGGGATTTTTATACGTAACAACACCTGAAGAGTTTATGAGTCAGGTTATGATGGCCTTTGACGTAATATTAACAACTTACATTTTTTATAAATGTGGTTTGCTCTAGAGCGTAAGACTGAAGGCTTAGTAGTTAAACCTTACGGTTAAACTAATGTGAGCAATTTAATAAAACCAACAATATATTCAAACTTAATTTATTATAGTAATTATCCATTTTACTTGCACTTAAGTAAATAAAAATACAAATATCAATTTAACATACAAATTGGTTTCACCAAAGTTTCTAACTGCAGACATAACTATACAACTTGAACCGCTAATTAAACGAGTGACCGAAACGAGGCGTCAGCAATTATCGTGCTAGCGACATAAATCATCAAGAAATACAAGTTATTTTGGCAATAGCTCGTTATGATCACCAGTTCCTCCTACAATGATAAATCGACAACGAAAATAAACTCTAATTTACAACAGTTTCCAATCCGCTCATGGTTAAGAATGGGCGGGAACAGTGACACACTTAAAAAGAGAATTCCGTGGAATGATATTAGGAACTAAACTAACCATTGTTATTTAAAAAAACGTTGTGTGTGTAGATACTTATTAATAGATTTTCCTCCTATGTGCCAGTACTCTTTGTTTGTAAAAAGAACGATAAATTTATAAATTATATAGTTATCAGTAAGAAAGCACGAAAAGATTAATTGATTTTCTTAATATCTGTAAACAGAATCAAGTAATATATCAAACTCAATTAAAATAAACCTATTATCCAATAATAATGCAAACATAATATCAATTTATATTGTAAACAAATAAAAAGAATACATACTGACAGTTTATCTCAAATGAATAAACGCATTTAAAAAAATATATAAAATAAAAACCACTTTTATCACGATTATTATATAAAATTGTTATAATATTATTATATAATATAAAATTGTTATTACTATGTTATAAAGTTAACCACCATATATCACACACACACACACATTTAAATATTTCAGTAACTTTGAATATAGTTATCAGTTGTCATGAAAATTTAAGAGAATTAGCGGTCAACTTCATCCTGTTGCTTTATTCCATATCGCTTTAAGTGACGGTGCGCGCGCATCGTAATAATTCACTCTCATCATTTTTCCCAAACGTACCAAAAGAAATATAACTTCAAAATTATTAATTTCGTAAACATCAGTAATTATTTACATAAAAGTATATTTCTGATCAACAGTCTTTACTTCTGTTAATGTTTCTCGCAATTTACTCTAAAGCAAAAAAAACACCATGATACTGACTTATATTAATCTCTTACAAAGTTGATGATATGAAACGTTTCTAAGTTAAACATTATTATTGAAAAAGAATTCCAAATAAATATTTATCCGACTACTAAAAATAATCACCCAGTGTTATACGTACCTATTCCATTAAAATACAACATTCGAAGTCTTCTACGTCTGTATGAATACTTTAAAATGACATCTCACGAACTGTCAATTAGCACACAAATTTCTCTAGAGCATTCATAAGTAGTAGGAACATGAACATAAAAATAATAAATAGCACGTGTAACAAATCATGATTTAATTGTAATTTAACAGTCGTTAACTGAAGTACTGTCACAGTATAAAAACTAAGGGGCTATTATTTAGACTGTGGTACTGTCGTACCTACTATGTATCAAATTGTATCAAAATGTTAAATGAGTGATATGAAGTATCTATAGGAGTATAATTAGGTATGTAGATGCTAGTACTTTAAGTTTAAAACAAGCCATACGACGAAAAAAAGTAGGTACCAAGAAAAAAACTATAGGAGAGTAGCCGAAGGTCCAAGTTGAGGGCCAACTAGTTTCATAATAACAAAATGTAAAACAATAGTAATATGTACTCTCCTGCTTATCCATAGTCGTATAAAACTCATGGAGTCAAAACTGGTAATTAAAAATAGGTAAGCACTTTTAACATCAAAAATAAAACACACAAACAAATTAAGACTTTAAAATAATTGTCACAGGAACTAATTTGTCGCGTAAAGATTGAAGCTGCGGTCTTATCCACGAATGGCGCTATCCGGGTTGTATCTTCGTTGATTTGTTACTTTGGTTTGCGGAGTATGTTCCGAAGCTAATTAATTTTAATTGGACTGGATTGCGAATCGTCGATTGTGCTCCTTTCGGTCCTTGCGCAGTGGACTTACTCGCTCTTTGCTACAAATTGTTCAAAATGAAACATTAGTAACCAAAAATAGTATTTTTTAAAGATTTGAAATTTATACGTGAGAACATTATCTAAAATTATCGTAAGCTATAAGCATGATCTTATTTAATATAGATGACACGTATTCATACCTATAAATGATAGCATAGTTACCTATAGTAGTTCAAAAATTCAAACATTTTTTATAAAAGACATGCCTGAAAATTCCAATACCTACATATAACTGAGATTTTACCCTCATAAATAATATCAAATCTACTTAATTCGATTCCAAATTATCAAGTCAATGTATTCATGTCAATTATGAATCAGTTTGACATTAATCTGTATCCGATTCTGGATGCACTTCTAATCCGGCGTTCAAGCCCGCTTAGGGCTGCCACCCACCAAACAGTCATATTCAATTGTACGCTCGTGTGACTTGCATTCTGGCTGACTGATTATGTTCAATAGAAATTTAACAAAGTTGAAATAAAAGATAGATTATAAATAATAAAATAACAAACAAATATTTGATTCTTATGGTTATATAAATATCTATTCAACTCAATGACCTTAAAAGTATTTTATAATACTAGAAACATAAATTTCGCATCCCTAATTGTTTTTTTAAGTATACCCACTCGCCCTTTATCAAAGTAATCCAGTCATTTTCATACTATACATTGCGTTACAAAGCATAAGCAGCGATAAGTTGTCTTTCATTAGATAAAAAAATACATTGATAAAATTCTTAACTCTCAAATTTAAAGTAAAATCAAACTATCTGAAACGCGTCAGGCCACTGCTCACTGTCTCTCACATTACTCACGACCGTCATATCCATCATATCGAGTACACAAACTAGGTACAAATACTGGCAGTTTTTAAAAGGCTGCATGTATACTATTTGAAAGAAAAAAAGACAATAAAATGAAGTTGCTCGCTTGTTTAATCTCATGAGCAGGCTAATTGTCCGCGGCAGTGACGATGACAGTTGCAGCCTGGGTGTGGGGTGCGGGGCACGTGACCCGTCACTCGCAGGGAAATTAAAACATTCCGTTATTATTTTCATTTTGCTAGTACTCGGTAGGGCTTTCGACGAAATAATAAAAACGTGCAAACAATAAATATATTAAGAAGAGCATATGACGCAAGGGCCTTTCAAGTGGAACTTGATATATTCTGATTAAATACCGACATGTACCTATATTAATATTATTATTATTATTAAATTTTATCAAATGTTCACATTAATTATTTGAATCTGTGTCACTGCCCTTGTCCTAACATAAATAACAATTTTAAAAAAAGCCAACCTTGTCATGTTTTAATTGTGTATACCTACACATTCACACAAATGGTGCAATCGACAAATAATGAGAAAGTTTTAATTTTACAAATGCCAATGAAAATATTTAATCTGCTTAAAATAAAAAAAAGGTTTACCAATTGTCATGTAACGTAATAACAACAGTATTGTGTATTAACAAATCAAAGCAATGTGTGCACGTAATAGGCAGCTATCTCGTCAGAACCCCATATCAAAGTAATATTGGCAGACGCCGCCGACGGCGTAGAAATTTTAATAATTAAAAATCACCCCTACCCACCATGAAGGGGTCTACACACTGCACATTACACGTTATCATTTTTAATTAAAACGCTCTGTACAGCCAACTATTACGATCAACTATTTCCACTTTGTTACCGTCGTATACAAGAAAGCTTTTTCATGATTTATGACGTATTTCTTAATGATATTGAAATAATTAATATAATTAGCGAACTAAGAAAGACTCACCGTAACGGCACTATGTATACAATTAATATTATTAATTAATAACGAGACAGCTGGACTTACATTTATCTTCATTAGATTAAAACAAAAAATAAAAATACATAATGTATGTCTGTGCTCTAACAAGTAAACAAGTTCATCGACTACTATAGTGTAAGACATAATTAAAAATATTCATACATTTGCATCAAGATACTGATACAGAAGAACATAAATTTGAACACCTGTATCATTTAGCACGCCTGCCTTCCACAAATTTAGTTGTCACAAAATTGCAAACATAATTTGAAGAATGTGTAAGCGAACGAAATTTTATAACAATGTCATAATTAAAAATAGCGCATCGTTCCACATGAGGGCAAATTAAATTTTCCATTTGATTGAATCGTGCGTTCGGGCAATATAGAAAAAATAGCAAACATTCATAGCGATTCCAATAGGCTAATCGTGAGTTATTAAACCCCTCGCGCGCCCACCTGATAGCCTCCCAGATATAATAGAAATACCAGGGACTTATTATTAAAATTGCTGCTAAATTGCTCCCCTCGCCCCTTGGATTTCGTAGATCTGACTTATCGACGTTATATTGTTGTCGTAATAATATTAATTTAGCATTGTGAGTGGAATTGAATATCGAACAATGTATTACAGTTGTGAGAATGTCGACGGGAAGTCACGACGTGGCAGAACTGTCACACACGGATATTGTAATTTGGAAATAAAATTCTTACTATTGTGATTTAATTAAGAACATCAAGTAGATTTATAGTTTTAAATCTGTTTAGAATTTAATATATATCTCTTATAGAAATATTTTGGGCATCAAAACGAATCAAACGCATTAAAATAAGTAATTAAAACGTGCATATATTAGCCCTTATTGTTAGGTAACTTAATCAGTCAGTCATACAACAACAACAGTAGGTACTGTAGCACGCGGACATTAATTAGGTAAGTACGTGGTACACGTCAGTTTAATTAATTGAGCGTATTATTGGTGCATTGCCCAACCGATGCGGTTTCACTAGTGCAGGGAAGTGACTCAGTCAGACAGATTTGTGAGTGATTCTAATAAGATTCATTCGGTGCGTTACATTTGAGCATTATATAGTATCTACTAAGAATAATTAAGACTTCGTTGTGCGTCAACAAATAACCGTTGAACTTTTTTATAACAATAAACAATGAGAAATAAAAGCAAATGTAGAGTTGACCTAATAGATTACGTATTTCATATTAGATATACCAAAATGCAAATATGTAAAAATATATTAATACAGAGAAATTACGACCTAAAAGTGTAAGGAATAAGTTTATATTTACAAACACATTTTTATGTTCGTGCATTATCGTTGTAATACCGCAACATCCTGTGTACAAATACACACAATAATTATAATCTTTGAAATTGTATATCCTACCGTTGTTATATTGTAGAAACCAAATAGTATAGAAAACGAATAAATGCATTTAGTTTTATAGTATTATTATCATTTTCAAACCGCAACGTACTTACAACTAAACTAATTACAGGATTAATAAATATCGTAAATTCAGTATATTTCATAGCTGGCGTCACTTTTTTGACGCTTTCTTAAAATAAATCTAAATATATTGTGCTGTTAATGCTAAAACTTTGTACTTATTAAAATCTTTTGCAGTGAACTAACCGAATTCCAAACAAGATGAAAGGGTCAGATGATTAAAATTCTCAAGATTATACTAATGACCATTTTATCGAAAAGTTATTATGAATCTCAATCTTATCATAACATTTTTTACCTAATTTACATCCTAAGATTAAAGCAATGCGCGTAATATTGTTAATTATTATGTATATTTGCTAACACTACACTACCTTAGCTCTACTTTCCCCATTGATTAATACTGTACGAAACCATTTTAAATTAAACAAGTTGTATCAAGCCTAATCTCCGATGAGTTTGGTTTGTAATTCAGGGCTGTCTTTATTATGATAATTATTAAATAGGAATTATTCCCATCGTTCAGCACCAATCTATAATACTTATTATCGTATTAATCAATAGTATTCATTATTTAGGTTAAAATTAACTTTACAAGCTTTAAATATATCTATGAAAATATATTATCCACTCACGTACGTATATATATTAAAATGAAACCTATCCTAAGTCCTAAGTCGGAACAAATCCAGTTTCTCCACTCAACCAATCCAAAAGTACTCAACCAATTATGATGATAATCCAAAGAATATCATCATAATTGGTTGAGTACTTTTGGATTTCATCGCGGTCAACCACAGTGACACGGTTTTTATATATATATATAGATATTTATACATACATATTTGAAATCACGCCTTTTTCGTGCAGGAATAGGCAGATATCATAGTGGAAAACTTTCCACAATCCTGATATATATGTCTTGCTTATATTTATAGAAATATTTACATATTTGTTAGCGTAAACCTTAGTCGCGTTGTCGTCATCACTCATACATATGCAGTTGAATCAATCTGGTTGTATTCGTTCATCTATTATAAACCTATGTATTATGGAAAGAAGCCAGACATTTCAGTTGTTACCGCTTATGGTTTGTGCTTGTGGAGATCAATCAACGTTCACAAGAACCATTCATAGGATTGATGACAAAAAAAATGGGGATGTAAATAGTTGAATTACTGATGCTGGTAGTATTATGCCATAACTATTTTATGCACTATAAACTTTCAAGGCAAATGCATGTATAACATAAAACTTGTCTAGTACAACCCTGAGGCGGCTATTTCGGATCACTGATTAATTGAGTGCATAACATGCATTACAGAGGCGACTAATCGCGCTGTAATGTGATCGTTTGTTGCCCAACCTGATTCTCATTGATTACTGCAAAACAGGCAATATATTATGTAACCAGACCCGACAGACGTTGTCCTGTCGACTTGACTTGACCAATTTTTGTATGGTGTTTCCTAAAAAGAAAATTTATTGACATAATTACATTGAAATACAATTTGTCCTTTAGTTGAAAAAAATAAGATTTTGACAACAAATGCTGCATAAAACTGCAGCCCTTAAAGACGTCAAATGCAATTCAGCTGTCGCTATCCGAGAACCTTCTTCTCCAGACAGCTTAAATTTTATTTATTTACTCGCAGATATAAATACTCTTCTTATACTATATATTACTATAAATAGGATAAAAAGACGATTTTACGGAAATTAAATTTAACAATTTACATCTGTTAGATACAAATAGCTAATTTGTCATTAAATATATAAAATTGCTTTAATAAAGCTTTTTGTAATGTGAGTCTAATAAACAATAGTATTATATTGCTTTCGGATGCCTTTTTTATAAAATACGCATGTTTTTTATTCTTAATATTGGTTGTAGTAATAAATAGGTACTGTTAATTAAACAATTAATATGTTGCCTATATTTTTTGCCTCCTGGGCTATAATAGTACATGTGGTTTTTATATGTTTTGTAAGGTAATTCCGTGAAGAATTACCTTACAAAACACTTACTGAATTGTGTTTTTGCAGACTATAAAAAAAATTGAATCATTTGATAATGAACAATTTATTTTCATTTATTGTCTGATTGACCGGTAGCTGTGAATGCTTTTATTGATGATGTTGCAGCAAAGAATAGCGCAGTAATCATCCTAATGTTCAGTCAACACCCCAAATTTTTCAATTCTTATATTGTTAGGAGCTCGAACATTCAATACGGATCTTTAACCAGCACGATTTTTTGACAGTGGGGTGATAATTCAATAGTCTGAACTCAATTGTATCATGTAGGTTCAGGTAGGCAAATCAATTCATCAGTACAGCGATTGTAAATTTTAAATTAGAATAAAATTATATAATTTGCAAAAAAAATACATTTTTGATGTTTTACCAATTTGACAAAAATATTTTGGAATATTTTGGATTTTTTTATTAATCTATAATTTAAGATCACAGTGGTTGGTGTGTTTGTCTGTCCACTCTTTTTCCAGCTCTCTTTTCATTGCATCAATAACGTTACCATAGCAACGCGTTAAACGCAAGTAGTTCGTCTACCGGACGCTAGATGGCGCTAATGGAAAAATATTTAATAACAGAAAAAAATTAAAGTATTTTGTCCACCCGTGCGTAGCCGGGAAAGGGTCACTTTTTGAATAATTAAATAAGCAACCATGACACAATGAAAAAAGCTTATGCTTTTAAGTTTTCGATAGAATCAGGCATCACTTGGCGAATGTCCATCAAAAAACAAAAGGGCCCGAAAGTTCAATATAACTCTTGATAATGCTTCGTGTGGGGGCGCAACACGTGTAGAATAGTTGGTGAAGGTGCAAAGTGTGTCGCTGTCTTTTGCGGGCTCGATCGGGCGATACAAATGGCCTCTATTTGCAGAAGTAAGCTAGATTATTTTTGTTTTTTTTAGATACTCATGCTTATCACACATACATTTTCCTTTGCCACGCTACAAACCAAGGATGTTATATAAAGTGACCAAATATCGAATAAAAGTAGGACATCCATTGATAAAGAATTTGAATTTCATTTTTCAACAAAAGTAACTTTAAGTATTAATATGCGATTTTTTAAAAGCTTTTCTTTACCCACAACATTACAGGATAATTTTTAAACGACCTTTATTTTTCGTTATTTTCCAAATTACTATTAACTTTTATATTATATCTCCTACATGACTAACAATTGGCAAGTAATATATAATCAGCATGAATGCATTTAATTAAATTAAAAAGTAGTTAGCAGATTTATTACGTCAAATATTAAAATACATTCGAGAATATTGACATTAAATATTTAATAATGGATAACCATATAAAGCTATTTATTAATAAAATATTAACAAACAATATAACCATATATATTGGGCCGTTTTTTATTATTGTTTCATAACGTTTCAAACTGTTATCTTTAAGATGTTTTTTTTTACAATTGATAAATCGAAATAGTGTATCATGTTGATAATTGAGTAAGTACATCTATATTATTATCGTGTTATTCATAAAAAAGTCAACTAATTAAATAAGCCTTTTTAGGTATTGAGGTGTCTATCCTATTCTATAAAGCTTAATTTCAATTTAACAAAAAATGACAAAACAGTACATTAGTTAAAATAGGTTTAATCGGCGGTTGACGTCTTTATGAATAATACGGTTAGTCTGTTCAGATCTTAACTTAACATCCGATGACCGGCATTTATGAAAGTTGTTTGATCTCCGCAATCATAGGTCAAACGCGATAACCTTTGCGCCATCGAGCTCCTCATGGTAGACATATAGAAGCCAAAAAATAACATGTTTTTTTATTATTTTACCTGTACGTATGATGATATGAGTGACATACCTGTAACCAGAATTAAAGTTGGTAAATACGATTGTATATACATACAGTGGCGGATTACCCACTAGGCACACTAGGCACGTGCCTAGGGGCCCCGGTGTAGAAGGGGCCCCAAAATGTAAAAATATAAAAAAAATGTAAATATTAAATTTTTATTTAAAAAATATTTTCTGATTTTGTATTTATTCACTCAAGAAATGAGTATTCAAACAAAATTTGAGGGGCAATTTGTCGATAAAAAATGTTATGGTTCACACCATTAAAGGCTCCGACACTGGTGACGGGACACATTGTATAAGGTAGCCCCCAAACATAAAGTGCCCAGAGGCCCCAGACAACCTTAATCCGGCACTGTATACATACTAATATTATTAGGGAAAAACTATAAACCGAACTTTTTATCTTTACCAAATCTTATAAGCACTCTATTAAAGTACAGAGAAGAATAACGGTTTTTTTTTAAAACGAATCACTTAATTGTATAAATAAATAAATGTAACACAATGCGTTACATAATGGCACTGTCACTAATCACTCCAATGTAAAAATCACGTTTGTACGTAACGAACTTAAAAACAAACTTGAAGCAGCTGAACAAACACATGCATGCGTGGCACATTCTAAGCAAATATTGGACCATCATAGGAACATATTCGAAGTCAATTGGTCGTAAAAACTACTGAGGCAGTAATTATACGAGCCAAAAGCATTATGTCAAACCGGCCCCATATGAAAGTCTCACGCATATTTTCACGGCAATTAAACATGAACACGTTATCCTAGTTATATTAAAACTACCATTGTGTTTGTCTTCGAATAGTTTTTCAAACCCTTTGCCAATTTTTATTTGTTTTATCTCGTTTGGTTCTCTAAATAGGTTTACTATACGATTTGTAATATTGATACATAATATATTATTATAATTTTACATCCTTACTATTTGTCTCCAGGGATTCCAGGACCCAGACGCCATTAAAACAAGTGTGAAAAGGACTTATTAGTCTCTATAGACTATTATGGATCAAGTTATCACAAAATTTAATAAAATTGGTTCAATGTTTTAGATTTTTTGTGACGGAAAATGATAAAGACTTCACAGATTACACGTATATTATAATGGGATAAATTAGAATGGGTAAAAAGTTAGAATTATAACTTTTTCTTTTGTTATGAAATTGGTAATAATTTTGAAATGGTTTCAAAAATAATATCTTCATTTCAAAGTCCCAGTACAAACAGACTAAATTGGCTACTAAATATTCAAAATCAATAGTCTATACGAAACATACGCGGGTAATTCGACAATGGCGGCCTAATTCAATTTGAATCACACACAATATTCTATTAATAGTGACGGACAGATGTAATCAATCCGCACGGCGCTAGTGATGTCCCGTGTCACATTAAAATCATGATCGCAATTACGGGGCGGTATTTACTCATACCACGGGACCGCAACGCATTAGTTTATTTGGTTCGCGTCCTAATTTATTTGTCCATAATTAATATTATCTGTCTGTAAAATTTAGAGCTTTTCTGTTATTGCATAATTAAGTAACCAATAAATAGAAACTAGAAACGGTAGGTTCCATAAAGGTATTTTAAACACTATTAAGAAACAAAATAACATTTGTCAGTTTTCGTTTTTTTTCTAACTATATATTTTTTTCTTTTGTAGTAAATCAAACAGGGTAGAAACCCTGTTTGGTTTGTTGTCTAACTAATGTGTTTCATAGATTAAAAAAGTGGTCCAAGTTACAAAAAATCACGCAAGTACAGACAACACGTACAATCGTGGCGGTAATTCGTTTAGTACAAATTTTCTACAGTAAAATAAATGTCAAATTTAAATTTAGTTAGAAACTCAATAGATAACATTAGCTGTGTATATGAACACAACTCTACACAAATCACTACCCAATTTAGCCAGTAGTATGTTTACCTAGTATGAATACCCCAGTAGGATTGGTACTGCTCATATTAATATATGGGGCACTGCCTATCCTGCCACCAATATGAGTATCATGTGTTAGTAAGATGATACTCCTATCACTGACAAGGCAAGGCAAAGTACAAATTGTCAAGTTGTACTAAGACGCATCAGTGTTGCCCCTGTACATTTAGTAAGACCAAATTGGGTTATTTCTTGATACTTGCGGATGGTTAGTTCGTCATTGTAACACTAACTGCAGTTTCCTGGCTCTATAACTGTATAGTTAACAATAAAAAAATAATTGACCTACAAATATATAATTTTAATACCCGATGGTGAAACAAAAACACGAGCACGATGTCGTTTATGCACATATTTATTAAGTACCTTTAAAATAACATAAAGAAAAAAAAATATCTTTATCTTTATATATATAATTCTTCTGCGAGTGTGTATGTCACTGAACTCCTCCTAAACGGCTGGACCGATTTGAATGATTTTTTTTGTGTGTGTTCAAGGGGATCTGAGAATGGTTTAGATTCACAAATCAGCCCGGCAGATGACGCTGCAGGCGGCACAGCAACGCGTGGCTGGGTCAACCAGTCTTTATATATATAATTCTTCTGTGAGTGTGTATGTCACTGAACTCCTCCTAAACGGCTGGACCGATTTGAATGATTTTTTTTGTGTGTGTTCAAGGGGATCTGAGAATGGTTTAGATTCACAAATCAGTCCGGCAGATGACGCTGCAGTCGGCACAGCAACGCGTGGCCGGGTCTATATTTTTTTACAATAATAACAAAATTGAAAATACTCCTTTGCTCTAACTGGATGAAATGGGTGGTTGGGTACAATATTAAAGGCAATTTCGGCATCAGCCTTTAATCCTGCTATAGTAAAGGCCGTTTATAAGGACAAAAACACCATAAGAAGAATAGAATAAAAGTCACTATGCGAGCAACAGTCACACACTGCAAAAGCGCGGGTGTCTGGTTTCCGTGGATTTTAAAGCACTTAAAACCTTCAATTCTGGCTGCATTACCAATGTTGCATCTACCAATTTGCAATAAGCCCGGGCGGTGTTATCATCAATAGGGACATTAATAGAATGATACCGATATATGATACCGAATATTTGTTTCATAAACGCTTTAAAAAATCTTAACGAGAGTAGCTGAAACTTTGCAAATATGTACGGTTATTGAATAAATAATCAAAACAAACAGATAACAAGAGATGCCAATTAAACAATACACTAATTAATTCCAAACATCGGTGTAGTGGACTTAATTAGAGCGGGAAACATTATCAAACGAGCAGTGCACACAACTACATATAAGCTTATGCGGCCATAAAAGATTAATTTAGGTACCTATCAAGTTTTATCTTTCGCGTCAACATTGTTTCTATAACCCACTCGAATTATTAATAATACAAGAAAATGTATTTCTTCATATAAAAAACTAAAATGTAATTTATAATAAAAGTGATTCAATAAAGCCATGTACAGACGGACTCTCACAAACTCAAGAAACAAAAACTCCTTTACGACAATCTCATAAAAGAAGCCGCACTAAGTAGATGGGTCTTTTTTAATATCGAGGCGAGAGCCGGCCGCACTGTCCCACGAAACATTTTCCATTAATAAAACGCGAAAAAGGAATATTACATATGAAAGAGACATATATCCGTATCGGTGGACCCGTCGCTATCTCCTTGGAAGGTAATAACTTCTTTACAAGTCCAAAGTCCGAGGGATTGAAAAGCAATTTCAGCAGGACACCCCGCACGAGTGCGGGCCGGACTCACCATATTTCTTTTTCGCCGCTACTGTAATTCGCCTTTGATTTAATCTCGAGAAACAAATCTTTGAATGTGAAACTTTAGTGATAGGCATCAGTGGAACTAGTTTCGTTGATTGGATTGTATCCCCCGCTTGCGGCCCGGCCTTTCCTACAATTTGAATTGGTCACTGCAGATACCCTATTTGTCTGATTCAACTGGAAGATTGCATTTCTTATTTTTAGGAATCGAGTATTTGTCGGATCTGCGACAACGTTTAAACTGTTTTACATTTTTGTAAGGAACTATATTCTACTACTTTCCACCTAACTACTTTGGGATTCTATTTCTTTATAAGATTATTTGCTGCAGTGATGTATATTTCTGCAGAGTTACTCTATATTACACACACATTCCATAATTATGAACATATTCACATAAATTAAATAAAATGAGCATTTAAATTCCTTTGAGTGTGACTTTTATAATTTCGCACATGAAACAAGAAAGACTGAATGAAATTGAGACCTAACCTATTCACTATACGTTCCGATTCCAGACGGTATCTAGTGTCAACGGATCAATTTATATCGTATCAATATATGCAGATTCGTAACCTTATATATCCGCATGATAGGGTTGCAACAAATTTCATGATGCAGTCGTGACCGACTGAATTTTCAATAACAGATTTATGGCCGCTGGGTTATTATAAGTTTAATAGCAGTGACAGTTTTTACTTCAGCAAATTATTAACTCACCCAAAACATTTGCATTCTTTTGAAATAGCAGTTCAAAAGCTATAAAATTAAAAAAAAAATCATACAAACCGTAATTATGTCAATTAAATGTTACGATTGACAACATATTCGTATATATTAGGTACCACAAATAACTTGCAAGATACTTGACAAGAGATTACATGTTAAAATTGGTATAACTTGTAGGACCAACTAAAAGTTATTTTAATGGTATTTACATGTACAAGTAGATAAAAATCTGTTGATATCCATGAAAAATATTTAACATCTTATATTTTCTTAATTTTTAAACCTTTAATAATAATGCGCCAATCTTTAAATTCGTTTGGCTCAGTTTGAGTCCTGTATGCGCAGACATTTCTCATGGTCATATTTGCTTTTTAATTTTCATCGTGTATTGCCATCCCTGGCCAGAACACGGCGGCACAAATTATATCGAATTTCTACAGTATCAGTGTTTTTTGAATATTTATTTTAGTTACTTTTTACTGAATCTCAACCTCCATAAACATATACTTTTAATTTTATTTTATTATTTATAATGGGTTCGCTCTTGATCCCAAATGCGCTCGGAGGTCAATACAGGATCCACGATGAAACGAGCTAACCCAGAAGGTGCCTATTCACCCTGGCTTTGAAAATGGGCGGGTTATAAGTTCTCGGAAATACAGACGCAGGGAGGGAGTTCCACTCCTTTGCTGTGCGCATTATGAAGGCTGTTGAAAACCGCTTGGTGCGACAGGTAGGAATAGCAACCAAGAAAGCGTGGTAGCCTGCAGTGCGTCTGGATATCTAATGAAAAAAAGGAGATGGCGGTATGAGCATATGCAGCTCCTGCGCACACTCTTCAGAATTCAGTCTGTAGAAGACCGACAGACAGGCAGTTTTGGGGCGATGAGCTAAGGTGTGAAGCTTGCTCTTCACCAATTTGCTGTCACTAATGAGCCTCTCAGCTCTGCGCTGAATCGTGTCCAGTGCAGCAAGTTGGTATTTTGCTTAGCCGTCCCAGAAGTGCCTGCAATACTCCGTCCAAGATCGGACTTGAGCTTTATAGAGAGTTAAAAGCTGCCCCGGCGTGAAATATCGCTTCATATCGAAGTCGTGACGTTTAGTATATTTTCTGTTTAATATAGTTATATGTGTTAAAATTGCTGTGATATGAATCATATCTATCTCTATATACCTTTATTATGTATTTATTACCCATAGATTATATAATGTATTAGTGATCAAATTACATATTTAAGATCAGAATAAATGGTTGAAAGCAAGTAAATCTATTTGCTTTTTAAGTAAAGAACCGCTCGTGTAATTGTAAAGAAAAAAAAAATTCTTGGTACCAGGAATATATAGAAGGTTTACATGCTCGAAACTTATTCACATATAAATATAAAATGTAGGTGTCAATTTTTTTATAAAATATATACTAATCATTCATTTTACGCAAATACGAAAATATTTAATAGTAACCATCTTCGTCGTAGCAACGGCAAAAAATCTTAAAACCCATCTCAATTCGGGAGCAGAGCCCTGTCCGTCCGCAGATCGCTATCGAGTAAACTATTAGGGCCGCCTTATTTATATAATCTAACTATTTGTGAGGGACAAACACCCTTATGATGTTATTTCCTTTTTCTGCTCTAACAAACCTTTATAAAATTGACTTTCTTTACTAACAAAAGATAGCTCTGGACGAAACAATAATACTTTACCTACACAAATCCTCAATATTGGACTAAAATTTATATTCAACAATAATTAAAAAAAAAACCGCAGGATTTAGTTGTCATAATCATATGTATGCAAATCTTTTCGGTTTATTCTGAATCATAGCAGTACTAAATATTATATGATTACAAGCATAATTAAAAAGCTTACAGCTACAGAAATTCTAAAATGAAAGCTTAAAAACGAAAAAATAAATAAAGCATACATTAATATGTAGCTACTTTGTAAACATCCCAAATGGATCTCCTATAAAATTATTTCCCCTTGCCGAGCGTCTGACCGCACGTCAGCTTATGATTCAATTTCGATAAGTATTACAATAATATTTGCACTTCCTTATTCCTTCAGTTAACATGTCTTAACCATAAGCAATAAACCCTACATTGTTTCAATCTTTAAATAAATATAGATTTAATTTAAAATGTAAACAAAAACTGAAACATTATTATTTGCTGTTCTTTCCTGCGTTTATCAAAAGGCAACTTTTCTATATCATGAACAAGCATTGTTAGAAATAATATAATAACTTTGAACCAATTAATTTACTGGTGAATTGACTTGAATATTTTTCTATTGACTTTGTCCAATATTTGGATATGAATGTGTGCCACAATTCTACATATAATTTAGGGCGACTTTTTGGATAGCATTCCGCCAGTTTACGGGAGTAGACCTCGCCGGGCCATTTGCCGTTGTTTTCAATTTGTCGCCGGTCGTACATCAGGCACGCACCGTGGGCTCGCCAACCTGAGTATACATAGTTCAATACAGTGCACAGTATGTAGGATCAGAATAACATTCTGATAAAAATAAAAAATAAAAGTTTTCATGTAACCAAAGATGTCATAAAAAGTATAACCCCAAATAAATTTTGGATATATTCAACCAGCTACGTACAGTTAAATAATCGAATTCAATATATTTTCTTTGGTAAAGCTATTTCTATTATTTGTATATGTCAGTTACTGACTACGTGCTGTTACAAGAAAACAAAGAAAAATATTAAATCCATTCAGGGCATTCAATGTATACGTTCACTATGTTCACCGCTTTAATACACTTAAAGTTGACATTTTTCCGCCCATTATGCATTCTACCTTCTGCTCACCGATTCTGTAAATACCAGTAAGTCAATAGCGGTAGCACAGTTCTTAGAAATACGATTAAGCCACATAAACTGCTTCAGTATACACACCTAACGTAATACTTGCTTTCAAACTAAATAAAAATGTAGAAAAACAATTTCTTTTTCACGTATGTCAAAACAGAGTCGTTTATTCTGTCTAGGTTTTTGACACACTTCTAGAAAAAAGTGAAAATTACGACAAGAGACTTAATATCCATAATAAAATGTACGAAACTAATTCACCGTTTTACAACTAAAAAAGTCGTTTTTTTTTTTTTTTTTTTTTTTTTTTTTTTTTTTTTTTTTTTTTTTTGCCTGTAAAGTCGGTTTTACGGGCGAAGATTTTACGTGACAACGTCTTTTTCTCGGTAGAATATTTATTGATATGAATATAATTAAATTGCACAATGCGCGCGGCAGACCGATCATAGTTGAGTGGGAGAGAGACGCAAGGCATTCGGCGGGCCTCTCTCTCGTTCGGTGACTCATCGTAACGTTACCGAGCGTTACACTTTTTCATAAGTGACTCCCAGCCGCAACCAATTTATAAGACGTTATCACGTCAAAAAATAATACGAGTAAGGATGAGACATATCGATCAATAATTTTGTTTCGACCCCACTCTAAGCGAACTCATAATGCACTCAACTTTTGCATTCTTAATTTTAATCTAAATAAACATTACTGTATTTCGTCCCATTGTGCTAGTCACATTTTTAACCTAACCAATTAGTTTTATTTTTGTAACGTTTTAATAGTATTATGTATTATAAGAAATATTCATAAGTTTAGCTTAAAATAGTGACGTAGAGAAATTAAATTAAAATGTGGTCATGTCTGATTTAGGCCACTTTCCACCTAAGCGGCCCAGTGCAGTGTGCTTGCTTGAGTATTTAAAATAATAAACGTAACTTGTGACTGTCGGAACCTAGAAGGTATGTTACAGTTATATATAATCAATTATGACGCCCTTTCCATCATTCAAATTAGAAGCGTTAATGAAATTTTCACAGATTTCAATAACAGTAATTTATATAAAATCCAACTTCTCAGTAAATTTTAAAATAACCTAAATCCATTTTACAGTATTCACTAATCTTAGCCATTTATCGGTTCACTGAATTCCCAGGAAATTAATAAATCGTGTTTCCAGATTTGTCTCGCTGTTAAGAAATTTACACTGGCTTACGGAAATTAGAACTTTTGTGCCCTAGGAAGACAACTTCTTTTATCATCATAAAATATATTTATCGATTTTGTGGTTTACTTGAACGGTGGGTTGAAATGGCCTGCAATAGAACAGCCAAATTTTCATACGCAAACAATACTGTCAACCACCTGTTAAATCATTTATTTTTATAAGCATTTTTTTATTGAAGGCCCTGCAAGATAACTTAGATATTATGATTAAAAAAAAAAAATGCAAATAACTTAATTCGAATGCACTTAAAATAAGTTGTTTTGAATCGTCCAACATTTTTACCTACCACCCATTCTTTTACCTACTTACCTACTACCCAAGAAGAATGGGCGCAAGAAACTTGTCAGCTTTATAGTCTCCGGCAAATAAGTTGAACATGATTTTGAAATCACGTGACATGCGCAGTAGTGAATAATGTGCCTAAACTTGCGCACGTCACGTGATTTCAAAATCATGTTCAACTTATTTGCCGGAGACAAGAACAGAAGTAACGACATTTACAATATAATACGTCGTCACCATACATAATCCACAAAAAAAAAAAAATCAAAAACAAAATTATTTTGTTATTACAATATTAGTAGTGTTATGATATCATATATTCATTTATATTACGTTAGACACACTATTTAGTATTATTTATTAAATATCTATGTCAATTTAAAATACCACTATCAAGGTATTGTAGTATGGGAGAATTATTACCTACTCTATGGTATAACTCTTATTAGTAACTTTATGATCGGTAGTTGACTCACTACGAAAATGCTCTAAATCTTGTTGTACGCGAGCCAAATTATGACAATAATGGAGTCTAAGCTTCAGAGCTGAGTTCAATTAGAGTGAAGCTAATTAATATCTGCAATTTAGACATGCTCCTACCCGGGTACTGATACGCTCAGCTTAGCAGTGGAATTGGCTCGGTCCACTCGGTGTTTGAAGAAAGGCCAAAGCGTTGACAAATATTTGAGCAAACTTGTATTTTGATTCCCTTTACTTCGTTGCAGAGATCGCATGGTGTAAGCCAAGATTACTATATTGTTGAAATAATGTTAGAAATCTTAATTTTTATAACTTATCATTTAAATTAGTATACATTTACTTTTGTGACAATAATTAATATTCTTTGTATAAAACGTAAGAGTTAGGGACCTATTGTTTTTTTTAATATTTTCTTGTAGGCATAAGTTGATATAGTTTTTAGGCTGGGAATGGATAAAAGCTAACACGGAATGTTATTTATTAATATTTTATTTCTGCTTATTGTATTATATCTTTTACGTGGACATTTCGATTGACATAATTAAAAATAAGCACATTTTTTACACTAATCTAGGCTAAAGCCCTTAATTCAATTAAAATTTATGGCCTAGGCTTTAGCCTAGATAAGTGTAAAAAATATGCTTATTTTTAATTATGTCAATCGAAATGTCCACGTAAAAGATATAAAACAATAAGCAGAAATAAAATATTAATAAATAACAAATACACCTTAATAATACAAAATGGTAAACGATTGTTGATATTTTTAACGACTCTCTTAACTTCTTTTTGCTCCAAATTTTTTTTTCCAGTCTAGTATAAATATATCCTGGAATACCTCCACATTTTTGTGTCGTAAAAAACACTCTCTTGCTTCCACAAACGATCATTCAGTGGGTTGTAATCCTCTGAATTAAAAAGTGTTGAAAACGGCGCCGGCTATTATTTAGAGCAAATGAAGAATAAAAAACTCTACGACGAACGGAACAGAATCTTATTGATATGTCTATGATCGCTAACCATAGTGCTGGTAACAAAAATATTACTTGGTCGAATTTAAAATCTTTTTCTTACATCTCAATCCATAACTGATTGAAGCTTCACATATAACATCAGCTCCAGAATTATTAGAAATGGAGATTTTTGATTTTGTTGATTGTGGACGGATTTAATCATATTTTTTCCGACAAATAAGCGTAATTTTAGACGAAATGTCTCGGTTAACAACTCTTTTTATGTCCTGAGACACTATTCTTTTCTTGTTTTATGTGTTGCGTGGCTATATAATATTTACTTGTAATATTTCGATCACCGAACCTCCCTACAGTTCTTTTTTAACTTTTTCTGGACGTATCAGTTCACCTTCGTTGTATTATCTGTGGCTGTAGAACCTATATAATTACCAATCATGCAGAGAGTGCTATTGTCCAGATAAAGCTGATAACATTGTTGCTTCTCGTTTTCAAGAAATGGCAAAATATTCTTATATCACAGACAAATAAATATTTATACAAAAAGACATCGCATCATGTTTTATTTTTTGAAACTAAAAAAAAAGTTTGTCTTTATGTAAGACATAAAATATGAGATTTACTACTAATTATCGGAAAATGGTTAAACAACGAGTTAATATGAGCTTCTATATTCAAGGATATGTCATTTGAATCGTATCGGATTCCAATTTACTAGAAATTATAATGGTTCAATTCCAAAGCTCAACTAACCACATAAACAGGACGTACCTAATAAATAACAGCAGCTTGTGTGTCATAATGTGACTCTTGATAAATTAACTTTTATGGTAATACGGGTATTGATAAAAGGAACAAGATTGTGAAAAACCACATTCGTAAAACGAACGAAACGAAGATGTTAGGTCTTGTAAAATTATCTTATTCACACTTACCATTCCCCTCTTGGCCCGGGTATGTTTATCCCCCAGATATAATAACAAAATAAGGCCAATTGTACAATAAAAAGTGCGAATTAATATAATTTGCCTATAGTGCGCTCATGCAGTGTCTAAGACATATTAATCTAATTTAACCAGTACACGTTGTACTGGTTAAATTGCCATAACAGAAAGCAAAAAAATAACATATCCCCAATTCTGGCAACATATTGTTAAAAATGCTATGTGTCTCAAAAAATATTTTCAGTCATTATCATTTTTTTAATTTTGAATGAGTTCGCTTTTGGCCAAGACAGAATCCACAATGGAACGAGCTAACCCAGGAGGTGCCTATTTCATATTAACATTTAGTTTTTATTTATTACTAGCTAGTTTGGCCACGTGTTACTATATTATAAATTAAAATGGAACCTATCCTATGTCCTGAGTCGCAACAAATCCAGAAAAATGAAAAAAAAACATCTAAATCGGTTGAGTACTTTCGGAGTTTATCACGGTAAAACACTGAGACAGGAAATTTCTATATATATAGATTATATATTATAGCCACTTGTCAGTCCACGGTAGTAATTACTACCAATAGCCAACACCCCTCGTCAGATCCTGGTAGCAATTGCTACCATATTCAAATTTCCGCGTGGCCTGCTGTTCTTTTTTTAAATTACGATTAATTTTTGAGTTACAGAGATCCAAATATTCTGTGGTGTGGTCTTTAATCAGCTTTACGGTAGTATTTTTTGTTTGATCGTAGCTTCATTATTTAGCAAGAAAATTGCATTTTTATCTAAGAGTCCGACGAGAGGGGTGGAGCGCGTGGTAGCAGACTGACAGGTGGATAAGGTAATTTAAATTTTCAATTGATTGAGTTAAATCGAGATTGGGGTTACAAACTGTTTGTCCAATTTGGCTACATCATAAATTCTATTCCCGGAACCATAACAAAGGAAGAAAATTCTAATTCCAATTGCTAATTAATTTCCTTGTTGCATTCATTAAAACAGCCATCGACCGAGTCGCATAAAAGGCATTCGTGCAGTTCAATCACAAGTAGGTAACTAATACTAGGGTGGTTACCCCTAACTTCAATGTGTGTTTATTCATTTCTAATTGCGTGTATGATTAAACGTAGAAAGTTCAAACTCCTTAAAGTTAAACTTTTTTTGCCGTTCGATGACGTTTATACTTTTCCTTTTTTTACAAAACAAATTAAATTTTGTTAATTAATCGAAATGTTGATTGGAAACTAAATAGAAATCGATCGATTGCTAATTATCGGTAAATATCGGTAATGTGCTCTAATTTATGAGATTTCTTATTCATTAGAGCACAATACCGATTTTTACAATATGGAAATGCTTTAAGTCATAAATTTGTAATATCGACCCTTTCAAAGGACAATACCACAAGCGGAGAATACCAACTGTACGCTAAATTCTGATACAAGCATTTCCGTAAAATGGCAACATCGCAAAACACATCAGTTAATTTACGCACAAACTAATCACGTTTAATACTCAGGTATTACGAAGAAAACAGAAGTCAAAGTAGGATCCCAAGCAAAATACCAACTATGCTTGCCACTCCCAGGTTACAGGTTACAGGTGGTAAGTCCATCGGCGTTTTAGGGTCCACATATCTTTCGTATGCATGGATTAAGAGACTTCCAACGAAGCGGCTATTGTATTTTGTTTCTTTATTTATGATAGGTAGGCAATAGAATAATATTATATCTTATTATTAATTATGATTAAAAGTATTTTTATTATTAAAAGTCAAAGTTGGTGTTTTACGTAGTTGGCGTTATACTTTTTTGGGATTTGGCGAAACCAAAATTTTTATTGGGATTATCGTAAAAATAGCATTATGGTATTTAAGGTATAACGTATTAATATATATACATTTTTATTTTGCGAAATTCGAAAATAATTTTGTTGGTATTCTCTGTTTCTAGTGTTGTCCGTCGAAAGGCTGTTTCTGTTGTGATTTCGCAGTAGGTAATCCTTTCTGGTTGGAAACGCTAATATCGAGTGGTCATTTCGAGAGCTGTTAGTGCGCGCCGGCCCACTGAGCGTTCAAATTGCCGTGCCTCCTCATTACCGCGCAGCGTTTGCTACTCCACGAATCAAGTGCTGAGGAAGTGAGTGATTCCTATAGATGAAAGTGCAATGAACTTCTTTGTTTTCGTCTAGTTTTGCTAATAATAAATTTATCTTTAGCTTCTGGATTGCATATAACATAATTATTGAGATGTTTCCGTTTCTTACTCCTTTCTTGATAATGTTTATTTTTATATATATTTTTTATCCATTTTTCAATGCAATCTTATAAGATGAATTATTATAATAGAAAAATACTAGAAAAAATCGACTCGGGTCACAAGTGAATTCTCAGACGGGAATCGAACCCGCAACCTTTGGAAATCTGGTCCAATGCTCTCCCAATGAGCTACCGAGACTTGTGAACACTCGCCGAAATTTTATAGTACCTTTCTGATTTTACGCTGCAGGCCAGCGTTGTTTCATCAATGAGAAGAACATCCTCTCGTATTCGAAAGAAATATTTTTACAAATGTTTCTTTCTTTCTTATTGCAAAGTACTTTAATTATTAATTCATTGTTGCAACAAATAAAACAAAAGAGGGACTTAATTTAATTCGGATTTCTCTACTAGTCAACCAACCACGGTGTATAAGCAAATAAGTAAGAGTAAACTCTCCCAAGAAAGATTATGCACACAAAAATCTTCATAGGACTTGCAAATATTTCATTTTATCACCTTTTTAATTTAAATCTCACCAATAAATTGACTTTTCAATTACATTAACTTATTTTCAAATATTCAAATTCAAATATATTTATTCGGTAGAATAATAGAAAAAAATGGTCTTACATAATGTTTTCCTTAAATTATATAACTTACATCTACCGAAATGGTCTCCACTCAGCATGTGTTACAAACATTCATTTGCAACGCTGATCTTCCTTGGAGCCAACACGTAACTAAAATAATATAATATACTTATTAATAAATAATAATAATAAATAAAATAAATTAAAATAAATTATATACGTATATAGGAACTGCACTGAATATGTATTGTTTCTCATATTTATGTATGTTGTTAGTGGCATGGACTTTAAATTAGGATGGATCTAGCTCATAAATACCTCACTTGCATGCATTACGCATACGTTTTATTTTAACATTAAGTAATATCCTTTACTAGCTAAGGAGCCCCCTAACGTTTTAATTTTTGGTTTAATCAAAAGACTTCCGAAATAAAGTAGTAAAACATGGACAGTTTGTTCCACCACTTAATGTTAACTTGCGACAATTTGCATAAAATCTGCCGACCGAAAGCCCGTTACAAAGTTTTGGGTTGTCTTTATAAGTACTAAAAATCGAAATTGCTAATAAATAGGCGCCCGACCTGACTTTTAGGCTTCGCTGGCATGTTTAATAGCTTATTTATAAATCGTCGTTAAATTTGGAATATTAATAGTATTTCTATTATTTTATACGGTGACTTTTCGTATGCTTTATGATTTTATTTTTGGTATCTATAAAGCTGATAAAAATGATATTATTGCATGTTTGTTATATCACATGTAAGAAAGTTACAACCCTTTGAATGACCCAAAAAAGTTCTTTAACTTTTCTCATATATCCGCCAAAATTAAGCAAAAGGGAAATCGATGAACTCTCGACGATTCATGATATTAGATCTAAATAATGTTTTACGTTGAATTTAGAGTTTTGTTTACGACCTGTTGAATTGATTTTTACTGCTATAAGAAACAGCAGCATATTTAAAGTAAACAGTAATTACGAAACTGTTAATGAATGCCCTTGGCAAACCGCGGCTATCTTTGTATACCGTGTAATAAAAACGGTCACATCTTCATAGATATTGAATTAATGTTACGATAATGACGTCAAACATAAATGTAATGCTTTGGGCTCACAAGTTTATCTGCCTAGTTACATATTCATAAAATAACGATATCGCTCAATGCACTTATAAATAACAAAGCAATTTATTATTTTACCCGCGTATTTTGATAGTGAATTCAATTAAAGATAGCTCTTACCTACCAGTTAATTAATATTGCTTAAATAATTTTAACTTGTTAGCTTATGTAATCTTCATTTCACATATAAGGTCAAACCTACCATTACCGATTGTGGTTAAATATGAATATAATGGTACCTGATTAAGAAAATTGTGATTGTTTATATCTGGCATCCAACGTAGCAAAGTTTCTGAAGCTCATTTAATAAACTGGCGATGACGATGAAAAGAGAAAAGGAGCCACTGCCAACCTCTTGAGTACCTACGATACAGACAGTAAATGTCCCTAATGCCGATAACGTCCCGGTACCCGATAACTAGTAAGTTTTCTTATGTTTGCGCATTTCTGTTAAAAAATAGTTTAAGTATGTGAATGGCAATAAACTCGTTGTAATATTCTGTGCAATTAGAGTGGCAAAACTTATCCATAAGTGTAATGGCGTCAAAACTGTACAACATTGAAAGTGCGTTGTCAGAAAAAAATAAATTATTACAAAGTTTTGTCATTGAACTACAAAACCACCAGGTTATATTGCTAAGCTTGCTGTGCTGCTGCGAAAAGGTTTAGGGTAAGAATGATAATTTACTTAATTATGTGACTAAATTATCTACTCATTTAACCTATAACTTGAGGCAAATTTTATTGAAAAGTAATTATTATTAGATTTCACATATATTGGTACTTACTAATCCCTACTTGACCTAGTACCCGTTAAAAACGTAAAATATTTTAACGGGTTTTGGTACACGCATCAACCTAGTAATAGCCGATGCTCCAAAACCCGTTATTGTATCCTATTTCCTGGAATTAGATGTCATTTTACATCAAATTATTTAAATTAGTTAGAACATACCATTTTTGTTTTGTGAACGATGATGTTAAAGAAAAACCTCATTTCTTTTTGTGTTTCAGTATGTATTAAGGTAATATTAACCGAAAAAATTATTGATTCTATTTTGATTTGTATTATAATGACAATAAAATTATTAGCTTTACACAGCTTTTGGTTTGCTTCACACACGTAATCGCACAAATTAAAGAAGTAGTGCTCTAACCACCTGTGCCATCGAGGCTCCTTTCTTTACATTTCATTACATTAAAAGAAAAAAAAACACTTACATCGTCCTTTTAAACATTAACATATATACCTCTGCTTGCATATTCTTATTAAATGCCGCTATTCTTAGTTACATAAAAACTAGCCCATGAGTATGGTTTTCAAGATATTTTCAGTTAGAAGTTACATGACAATGGATACAGTATCAAATATGAATATTGCCCCCAATGTCATGAATACATGTCATCCATACTCTGCCAGACATCACGCCTTCCTTCGCTTCCGAGTCATCTTTATGATCTTGTTTAAAAATATATTTATAATATCACTATGGGTTCCGTTAATCTAACAAATATTTTATTTTTAGCTAGTCATGACTGAGAAGCAAGAGCATTATTTGCATTATTGAAGGCAATAGATGCAGTAAATAAAAAAACCTCGATTTCAGCTGCTTCTAGGCAGTACAGAATTCCACGATCGACATTAGATGATAAAATTAGTGGTCGCTATACAGTTGGATTTTCAAAAGGACCGCCTACAATTTTTATCAAAAGAAGAAGAACATTTAAAATATTGATTATCTTCATGGCAGATCATGGATTTTCAGTGTGTAGAGCACAGTTACTGGATAGTGTAAGTTTATCAATTAAAAAGACGAAGCGAAAAAATCCGTTTCAAAATGACAGACCAGGTCGTCACTGGCGCATATGGGGCATTGAAGCATTTTTTAAAAGGCACCCCGAAGCAGGCCAATGAGTGGCGTAAAACCTCACGCTATAGCGTCGACTATTCAAAGTGTGTGTCAAGCCTCAAAAAAAAATCAGCTGCACCAGACAATATTGACCAAACAATACCTGATACCGTCAGCCATTACTTTGAATCACAAATAAGTCCTGAAAATCTTAAGTCTTTTTGCGACAATAATAGTCCAACGTCATCATCATCATCATCATATCAGCCGTACGCCGCCCACTGCTGGACATAGGCCTCCCCGAAGGATCTCCACAACGATCGGTCCTGTGCTGCCCGCATCCATCGTTTTCCCGCGACCTTAACCAGATCGTCGGTCCACCTCGTAGCGGGCCTACCCACTGAGCGTCGTCCGGCACGCGGTCGCCATTCGAGAACCTTTCCGCCCCAACGGCCATCAGTTCTCCTTGCTATGTGTCCTGCACATTGCCATTTCAGCTTCGCAATTCTTTGAGCTATGTCGGTGGATTTTGTTTTCCTACGGATCTCCTCATTTCTGATTCGATCGCGTAGGGAAACACCAGGCATAGCTCTCTCCATTGCCCGCTGGGCGACCTTGAGCCTTCTTACAAGACCCATTGTGAACGACCACGTTTCACTGCCATAAGTCATCACTGGCAACACACACTGGTTGAAGACTTTCGTCTTAAGGCACTGAGGTATTTTGGACGCGAAAATGTATCGCAGCTTCCCGAACGCTGCCCACCCGAGTTGGATTCGACGAGAGATCTCTTTCTCGAAGTTGGACTTACCTAACTGTCGAACGTAGTAGGGTGATAAGCTTTAAAAGGACTGTTTGAAGTTTGGAGTCAAATGAAGATTTAAAATACATCTGACAAATTCAACAATGGGCCTTCAAGTTCGACGCTAATGTCTGGTAAAGGTTATATCAATGAATCTTTATCAGATGTAATTTTCCAGGGCTAACAGATATGTTGGACTCAAAATTATTAAACTCGAATGATTTCAGTGGTTAAGTATCGGAATATGACAATCATAAAAAAAATGTGGGAAAGATAGAAGTGTATGAAAATTTGAATGGGACGTTGACGAAAACACGATTTTTTTATTATTTAGGATGGGTTAGCTCTTGATCCATATCCAGCCCTGGGGCCAAGACAGAATCCACGATGGAACGAGCTAACCCAGAAGGTGCCTATTCACCCTGGTTTTGAAAATGGACAGGTTATCTGGAAATTTCAGCCAAGGGATCTGTGCTTGCAGATATATTTGCTTTTGAAAATGAAACACACAAGCCAAGGCAACGACATAATTTTTAAGCAAAGTACTTGTTCATATTACACCGCTATGTAATATGTCTCTAATTCTTTAGAAAATCAAGATGACATCTCCAATTGCTGGCACGTCTTCTCATTATACACAAAGCGAAAACACGAGCGCCGCTTAATAATAACCCCGAGCAATCAAAAATAACATTCCGGTAGTACCGATACCGTTTAAAAACAAAGTACTAAACGCGGATATGGTAACAAAAATCTAAAAAGAAATTATTAGATACCAAAGCAGTGGAAATTACAATTGAAAATTGGTATTGTTGTTTATGCCAAAGAAGCGAAAAATTTGACATGCGATACCAGGATTTACAAATGTGTCATTTGTAAATCCTGGAATGACATGATTTGGGCAGGAGTTTTGCTATAACAAATAATTTTCCATTGTTCTAATTGTATTTCGTCGGATGAATACGTTGCACTATTTAATCAAAATTATTTAATTAAGGTCTCTTAAGAGTAATTTAATATTTGAAGAGATTGATTGTTGTGTTTTCGGTTATCTTATCTGTTTAGATGCAAAGTTATAATTTTGGCACAAGTTGTTAATTGTCCAATAATGCCTTTTTTTGTTGTTCTGAAAATTATGTTTTATTTTAACCTGAAAAAGTACTTTTTGTTTTTTTTTACATTATTCGTTTTAAATATATTTCCTTCAATTGATGTTTCTTCTTAAAGAAATACCTCTACCAGGGAATCCTGTTTAAAGCACAGACACAAAAATAATATTTCTTTGAACTTTAATGTCAAGCAACAGAGTTCAAATTTGCGATAAATAATACCGGATTCTAGGACAGTTTAACGCTTACTAGTACATATCTAACGGGTATTGGTACATCTCAGTCATTTTTATTGTTTTATATATTTTTTAATATATACTTTTACATAAATAGGAATAAAACTAATAATTTCATAACTAGATTAAATTACTTATATGTTTATGTAAATTTCATTTTTGTAACTCTACAAATTTGAACGTGGCAAACTTACAAAGTCAGCAGAGTTCAAAAACTAACGGATACTGGGACGTTTACCTTAGAAAGGGAGTGTGTTTAATCTCTACTTCGGAACATTATGATTACATTACATTACATATAAATAATCAGGTGAGTAATCAGATCATATCATATCATATTAACCTTTTTTAAGTTATCAGCAACGATTTTAATGCATTTAATATTTATAGTTGATTGATAATATTTTCATAAGTACAAGTAACAATAATATAAAAAAGGCATTAAATCTGCAAAATGTCACACCACACCAAGTATAACGTCAGCTTTATAATTAATATAGTATTGAGTGGCAACCACTCCCTAGAATGTTTGGGTTAACTTTATATTAAATAAAGATAACGTTATTCGAGAGCAATTAATGAATATGGAGAACACTAGCTTCGATTCTATCGATTGAGATATTAGCTCTGAAACAAGTGAACTATGAACTAGCGCGCATGGGAGACTTTTGTCCCATGTCTGTTTCGTCACTTCTCTCCGGTCTATGGAGATGTACGGAGGTGCATTTACTTTAAGCCGTCACAATTTGGTGACTTTACATAGATTTCCATATACCAAAAAGAAGTGACGAAACAGTCACGGTAACAAGTCACCCGTGCACGCTTACTTTAACACAAGCATTTAGTTTATCAAAAGAGGAGGTCGGAAATATGTGCTGAACGCATTGGCAATCTATTGAAAAGCGAGGTCCTTTTTTGTTTATTTTTTTACATTAATGGGTACACAACACAAACCTTATTATAGTAATTTAAGTTATATACGGGATTGTTACCGTATACCTTGTTTTTAGTAAGTTTCCGATATTTCGGGACTGTTGCAAGCGCCATGATCACGGAGCAACAGGTACATGGTAACAATAAACGGAGCAACATTTACATGTAACAATAACATATTCATGGTAACAATCCCGTATATAACTTATATTACTATAATGTTAGTGACCATGAAAGTTTAAAACAACAAACACATATGTTTTATACGCGTATTATATCAAGGGAAATCTTAGGAATCCCCGTTTAAAAAATCAAAAGTGTAACGCTTCTACTCCTTTATAGAAGCCGTTATTACAAGATAATTAAGGTAATGATTGTCATACATATACTAACTACCTTCCAATATCGAATAGTAGAAACGTTAGGATTAAATTAAAAAAAAAACTAAATTAAATGCGTGGTTTTATTTAAATGTGTTATAGACGCGGTAATGAAATAAATAAATATAGATATATTTCTACATATAACCTTAACTTATTTCACACAAGTTTAGTTAGTTTACAAATATATATTTTAACTGTACAAGGAGCATGTATGTGTTCTGAGTAGCACCTGGTTAATATTTATAATCGAATCGAAAATAAAAAGTGGTAAAATTTTTTTTGTTCACTCTGATATTTTTAGAAATAGCATCAAGTCATTTATCTCCTCCCCCAAATGATAGTGCGCTTGCGCTTGATGACAATTGGTCAGCGAATAATCGACCGGTCACGGATACAATTTGGGCATGCGAATAGCGTGCGAATGTTTGCTTAAATCCATTAAAGCGATGAGCAGTGTAGAATAAAAAAATGCAGATAATATTATGAGTTAAAGTGTGAAATTGTAGTTTCGTACTGATTTTTTTTTTCTTAGCATGAAATATAAATTATATTTATTCAATTAAAGTATCTTCTCCTACTAATATATTTCTGCCATCTAATCTGAAGATAATTCAGATTTTTATTACCCAAAAGGTTTTTAAATCGCGGAGAAAAACAGACTACTGCCTACACAGAAAAAGTTACTTGTGAGTGTTTGGTGGACAAGTGCCGGTATCGTTCAATACAGCTTTCTAAAATCTGGCCAAGTGATTACAGCAGATATCTATTGTCAGCAACTGCAAACCATGATGGAAGAACTAGCTGTTAAACAACCGAGGCTGGTCAATCGCTCTAGGCCACTGCTGCTTCAGGACAACGCTAGACCACACACTACACAACAGACGGCTGCTAAACTAGAGGAGCTGAAATTAGAATGTCTGCCTACACCCACCGTACTCCTTGGAACTTGCTCCAACAGAATATCTTTTTTCCGGAATTTGGATAATTTCTTACAAGGAAAAAAACTCCGATGTGGCAATCCAAACCGCCTTCAGAGAGTTTCAACGAACTACCTATGAGATGGAAAAAGTGCATAGATGACATTTTACAAAAAATGGGCTTTATATCCTTCCAATACAAAACGCCAATTTCATATGTAAGCACCTAAATTTCGACTGCAAAAGCGGCCAATACAAATAAATCATACAAAAATAGTACTGATATTACGAGCTTTCTGCTGCTTTAGACCCGCGTCGAAACTAGTATTTTGGTATGTTCAAATGTAGGTATTAATTTTGCGTTTCTCTATATCTAATGTCTTAAATATTCATGGTCACTAAAATAAGTAGGTTATAATTTTTAGTTTTAATTTATATATAACTAGCTGACCCAGCCACGCGTTGCTGTGTTATAAATTAAAATAAAACCTATCCTATCTTTTAAGTTAGATCAAATACCAGATAGTTACGAAGTTTGATCAAAATCGGTTAAGTAGTTTAGGAGTCCATCGCGGACAAACAACGTGACACATAATTTATATAGATTAAGATTATAAAATCAGAAAGTAAAAAGTGTTTGATAGAAATAAATTTACTTTTCATATTTATGATGGCGCTTAAAAATGCAATTTTTACTTAATATCGAACTTCATATTGTTTATCGAAGCTTTCTTGGTCAAAAGAAAGCTTCGTAGAAATATTTTTTATACCTTATGTTTGTAACTTAGTTCTAACTTATTCTCACTGTATTTCATTATCATAGACGTAATCCGTTTTTGTTTCAGTTCAAATCTTTCAGGAATATTGAACCCAAAATAATATTTTTAGGCTAAACGTGCTTTCGGCGAGCAGTGTAGTAAAACAAAAGTTTATAACTGTGAATGGCTCTTTATAAGTTGGACAATTTGTTTGAAATATTGTTGGCTTATTTTATAAGTGTCACATTCAAAAATGTGATGTTGTGTAGCGATTGTAATAATGAATTGTAAGTAAAAGTACCATCGTTCGGATTTTCCTCCATATTTCTGATAGCTAAATTGAATTAGCGTGTCATTTGATCAACTTAAAATTTTATGAATTTTTATGGAAAAAGGTACTTTCAAAGCAACCATCTTACGTTAACAAAACGAACTCCAGTGCATTCGTCTAGCTTGTGAATGTGAAAAGTAGTGGTCGTCTTTCTACGACTGTTACACGAAAACGTGTTAACAGTGAGACATTTGGTTAAAAAAGGCAAATTACATACGAATCGATTCAGCATATATAATATATAGATAAGATCGGGAAGCGCTCACGAAATTCTACACGAGTACCTTCGCGTGAGAGATATAGTGTCGCGCTGGTATTCGCATAACCTCACCGAAGCTCAGAAACAGGCCCGTGTAGAATGCCGCAGTGCCGTGACTGATTTGAAGCAGACTCGTCTCGGCGCGTTTACGAAATGTATAACAGATTAGGAATCCTGGATTTCTATCAATGCTATGTAGAAACAAAGCATCACTAGATTGTTTGGTTGTTTCAAAAAACAACTGCCAACCAAGTGAAGCGATCAAAATGTGCAGCGCAAAATATGATCATTTGTTTCTTTACTTTAATTGGTTATCTCATAACGATTCCATAACGAAAACAAAGCAGCATCAACGCCGAATGGTATACCATGAAATGCCTGCCAGAAGTTTTTACTCCAATGAGCAACAAGCGATCGAACACCGGACTACGGGGGTTACTGCTTTGCCAAGGCGACTCCTTTTTATTCCCTAAAATAAAGAACCAACCAAAAGACATACAGCTTTCATCGACGCATGAAACATAGTTCTATAGACTGGTGGAAAAACTTGAAAAGAATAAAATATTTTATTTATCCATATAAGGTAGCTTTTCACGGTCTCGAAACTAACTTTCGAATTGTCTCACGTATTCATAAATGAACATAAAAATGAAATGAATGCTGCTAACTTAAAACGATTTTAAGTAAGGTTTATGTCGTCTTAAGTAACTAATAAAGTAATCGAAAATTCTAGAATGACTGTAAACAAATTAAAACTATGTTTTGTTATAAACTATCGTGAATAAATCTAATTGAACTAATGAAGGAGGAATTTCTTAATTAGTGGTGTTTCGAACAAGTCATAGGCACACGTACTCTACCGAAACGGGTTAATTACCATCGATAACTCTTTAATTAACCCACCTAATAACAGAGTATTTGCATTTGAACCGCCAATGTAAGACCAATTAGCTAGATCGATACATTATATTGTTCAATTTGATATATCTATACATAAATACTAGGAAACAGCCATCACCAGGGAACCATTGTTATTATTTATGTTTTTATTCTATCTATAACCAAGCACGGGATTTTATATTTTTAACATTTGTAATAATTTTACAAAAAGGGTTGCTGGTTGTAAATTACTACATACGGACTGCATGATACGAACAAACTGGTGACAAAATCTAACCTTAGTATTATTCTATTTTAAAAGGAAGACATTATAAAAAATAATTCGTCATAACTATCTTCCTGATCTGATGTTACCTCTACCTACTTTCTTTGTATGGGCATATTGATGATGACTTTGACGACCTTTTTGTTCATCGATAATGATCCCGCCTTTTATACCACCGGTCCTGGGTTCGAGTCCAGGATGGAGCAGATATTTGTTTGATCAATACGGATATTTGTATATATTTCTATAAATATAGTATATCTATGTTTCCCATATGCACATCTTTCCATTACCCTAGCATCCATAACACGAGCCTTACAGTCCTTACTTTGAGTTAGGCTAATTGGTGTGAATGTAAGGAATATAGAAATATATAAATCTTTGCTATAGAATTCTCTGCTTTCAAAATAGCATAAGTAAAAATCTAATCTGGATATCTTTCATTACAAAATTTTTAAATTCAAAACAGAACTAATAAATATGTTAGTAGCTAAATCATTTTAAATATCCTTTTATTTACTTGTATTATGTACTTTGTCTTTTGTAATTTAAGGTAAATTGCATGCCGTGGGAGACTTTAATTAAGGAGACACTATTAAATTAATTTAAGTAATAAGCATATTCTACTTATTTTTAAGTGTTTTACTTGTTGGTTGTCCTTAAATAAATGAAAAAAATATGATCATATTGTTACATTAATAACCTACTACAGTTATGACCCTAGTAAAGGATATTGATAACAAAAATAAGTTATTATACACTGCATATAGAAAGTAAAAAATTTATTATAAATAACAAGAAAGATATTAATTGATATAATGAATTTTTTTTCTCATTAAAGTACTCTATTTTACATTTAATAACCTTTACTAACATTTTAAAAATAAACGTAACTAAATTTTAACTGATACTTCCAGAATCTAAATGAGAATTATTAAAATCTTGCCCCTTATTATAAAAATATTTCTAAAATATTTATAACAAGTAGATAAACCTTGAGTATTTAATTAGCGACTCGAATTTAAGGAACCGCTCACCAAGGTAAAACGGACACCATTACGAGCCAAAACTACGCTTCTTCATAATGGTTTGCTTTAGCGAAGAGTACAGGCATGCCAATTAGTGGGCCCAGTGATGTGACAACCGGTCTCACAAAAATGCCTCGGTTTTTCACTGCACTTTCGCCATTTTACAAAATAATATTAGAAAAACATAAAGTTGGTTGGTATGAAAAATATATTAAATTTTCAGAAATTTTAAAAGCACTATGTGATAAGAAATTTAATGCCGTTACGTAATGATAATGACCTTATTACTAAACAACTCCAAAAATAATTGTCTCTCGCAGCAAAAAAATTTTTTTTTTGCTATTTGCTCTTAATATTTCAAAGTCTTCATCTTGTCAACCAAAAAACAACATCAACCTTAAGATTACGAAAACTTAAAAACAATATTTTTTTCTTTTTTCTAATATTTTACTTATAAAGATATTAACGGAAATATTTTTTAAATCCCCTTATCTCGTTTAAATACTAAACCAGTTAGTTTAAAACAACATTTTCCTAATTAAGTTCTATTGTTGACGATGGTGTTAAATCATTTATTAAAACTAGTTTCATAGTTAATTTATGTATGTTGATATTTTTAGTGTTTAATTTAAGAAAAAACGTGTTGCGCTCACTTGCTATCCATAAGTCTGTTTCCATGTCAATATTTATGGTGACATTCAATGTGTCCAAAATTATTAAATATTTTGACACTCACAAATATATCAGAACCTATATGCTAAGTACTTTCTGTTAATTTAAAATTTTGAACTTCACAAAAAGTACGGTATTAATTACGGTAGTAACACAAGTAACGGAAAAAAGGAAAAATGCATTTGAAATTGTTACAAAAAAAATAGTTTAATGCGAATTAAATTATTTATTGGAATTAATAATATTGTTTTTAATAAAAACACAAGAAAATATTATTTACTTTTTGACATTTTTTATTGAAATAAACTATTTTATACTAAGATAAAAAATATCATGGGACGTGCCAACCCTAATTTGCGTCCGCGTCGGCGGTGTTCATTTCTCTAATTGGTTTGTCAAAAATCTGGAGATAACCAATTACTGTAAACGTTTATAAGGCCTCCTTATATCTTAATCCCTTCTCCTTCTAAGACAACTATAATTTACACCCTTTGGAAAAACGAGTGTCAAACGATCACATGTTTAAATTTTTAATTGCGTTTACTTAGAGTCCATAAGATGAATCAGTATGTAATAAACAATAGTAATGACATGTCTGTCTGTTTTTTACCCGACTGAGTGACGGAGGGTAATGTTTTTCTCACTTAAATAAGTATGTTTGTAGGTATGTAATATGTCCTCTCGGTTTGGACCGCCAGTATCGTAAACAGCTTGATCGAGACCGATTTTAAAAACTGAGGTGTCTTTAGATTCGTATTCTTTCCCGGAGTGTCAGGCTAAAATAACTTCAGCACAACACCCATATTGTGATACCCAATCATTAACATTTTAAGGGTAACGCCTTAAATCCATTTTCAACATATTTTTAGTTTTCTTACATTCAGTCGGGGTGCTTTAGCTTTTAAATTAACTTTTCTTGTTGAAGTAAGAAAGAGCATTTCTTAGTACTTTAAAAAACAATTAAATATTCGTTTTATTTTTCATTTGATGTAGTTCTGTTATTAAACCATATGTAACTGAAAACTACTGAATTAATTTACTACCCTTTCAGACATTAGTCTATCAAGGTGAACTGAAGGAGTTTTTAGTCTTCTGCTCAATCACGTCTTTGAAATGTCTGCAAATATTTGACTAATTGCATTAAGTTTACCATCATTTCATCCAAAAGTCGTCCAGTGTTGAAAGAAAGCCTCCCCCAATAAACGGAGGGTTTAGTCATAAACTCCGTGCTTCGCTGGCGGGTTAGAAATCACAGTGAAGGACCCTAATTTAAACTTTATTGTCTATTTTGTGGTGTACAGGAGCTGTATGGTGTTTAGCTCCAGTACCATAAGTCGCATCTTACAACACCCTTAAAAATAAAAGTCTACCACATAAGTATTCATGGTTCTTTAATTACTACGATAACCACAAAGGTCTAATTAAAAAAAAGAGTTAAGTAAAATATTTATCACAATTATGCTTTCAAAATTTTCAATATGCAAGTAATTCATATAAATTGGACATTAGCATCATATTTAGAGGACTGGAGAGCCAATCGGCCCTGATTAATTTATCATAACATCCTCATTATTATAGCCGGTTTATTAATTAACCAAATTTAATTACCTAATGGAAATGCTGCAGCTTATATGAAAGCTTACTAGCCACTCTGCGGCTGACTATTTACACATAAAATGATAGCTTTCATAAAGGTCTTTTACATGTGTTTGGTAATATTACAAAAAAAAATATTTTATTGGTGAAATTAATAATAAATATGTTTTAATATTTTAACATAAAGTACTTCGCGCTTAGACGCAGTTAGGAAGAAGGTAGTCTCATTATGTTCAATAACCACGATCAAAATTACTTCTCTTACAAAATAATAAGGGATGTTTGGGACCAGTCTTGGTCAACATACTGGACGGGGAGCGTACTATAATACAATTTGTGAATAGCTTGATTTATTAGTGTCGTAGTTTTGTTTATTATCATTAGCCTAATGTGTCCCCACTATTGGAATTACATGACTTTCCTATGGATAAAAATATAGTAAGTATAAGGGGTGGTTTATTATATATCAAAGAAAAGCTAAATCCAATTTATTGTTTGAAATAATCATCATCCCAATGCACCAAAATAAATATTTAATAATTGAAACATAAGTTAAAATAATATATTGTTTTAAACTTTCATGGTCACTAACATTATAGTAATATAGGTTATTTGCGGGATTGCTACCATGTACCTTGTTATTGAGTTTCCGATATTTCGGCACTGTTGCAAGTGCCATGATCACGAAGCGATCATAATAATAATAAGTTAAAATACTTACAATATGAAATGTGTAATATGTTTAAATTAGAAGAACTCCTAACATAAGTTATCTTTTGTAATATAAGCTACATTATGAACTTTTTTGTGTAGATTAATAAACAATAATAATAATAATTTAAAAACTTAAACATTAAGTAATTTTACTATTTACCTCTTATAAAATCTTATCTCTTTAAGAAAATATATCTATTTTATTCATTATTGATAACATGCATATTTCTTTATGTATTTATAATCATTGATTGTATAAAATTGTTGTTCTTAGCCCTTGGATATTAATGAATTTTTTTATCCAAAGTTGTTGTTTTCTATGAAAAAGGCTAGGAAGGAGGGCCACATCTTATATCGAAATATCGACACTTACTTTATGAATCCCTAATTAATCTTTTTGGTAATACATTTTTTTAAACACTTTTTATTTAAGTATGACAGACCATATTCAATACATCACATATTAGTTACCTACGGTAACTTAAAGAACTGACTTAAAGGATATCAAAAAAATCTTAGCTTTTCTTTAGCACAAAAGCTTCTTAATTTCAGGAAAAAAAACAATATAAAACTGATTTAACTTGAAAAACATCTTGAAGCAATATCCCACGTAAAATCGATCATTAAAAGGAAAACAACTCAAACTGGCAATTAATTATAACGAGCAATATCATCCTAAAATTAATATAATTGGTGCTTACTTTAATCCGATTCATATAAACGTTCATTATGCTACAGATAAACAATAAAATGTTGACCATTAATTGTGCCCAGTAATTATAAGAACAGAATACAGTATTTATAATTAAAGCGAATGAAGCATTGCAGTGCTCGTGTACTGAGGTCTAATGAGCCACTTGCTAATTAGAGAATAAACAAGCTTGCTAGGGATTCTAATTGGCTTTTGGGATGTTGCTCGGCGGCTTATAGTTACGTAGTTGTTTCTGTCAATAAAAACAAAAACAGTGCCTCATATTCAGGATTATCCGAGTATTAATAAAATACTAATTAAAAGCTTTAAGCGTTATTAAGTTTAATAAATGCACGGCATAAAAACTAATTGGCGGATATCTAAAATTGTTGTTGCCTTCATTTAAGGCTCTTGTTACATTAGGTTTAAGACACATTTTTATTTTCACTTTAGGTGAAGTTAGTGTCAGTTGTTTTGAAAATTCACGTACATTGATAAGAGGTTAGCATACGTTGGATGACTAATTTATAGTGACTTACAAATATTTACTTTATTTTATTTAGCTAAAATGCAAAAGTTATCAAAGATATTTTATATATACATAAGTTATATCTGTTATCTCACTCTGGTAAACTTATATTAACTTTGATAGTTCTAAGAGCAAATTTTATTAATCTGGATAAACATCGTAACTTGTACGTGTGTGCGATAAAAATTAAATAAAATAGATAATGTTTAGAAAGTATTAAACATAAGCAAACGAACTTTACAGTTTGTTAGTATACAAATATTCAGGTGTTCTAAACAAAATTTTGTCTTAGTCTCAAGTTTCAATAGTTTGCCAAAGGAGTCGTTCTACATCCACCGTGAAGATCATTAAGCGGACTCTTCAAAGCTGTCGCCGCATTACACTAATTGACGCAATTAGAGGGATTGCCGAACGGAAATAAAAGTCGGCTCACCTTCATGAAACGCCGGCCCAGCCAATTAGCTTACTCGTAATTAGCCTCTTCAGTACACTTGTGACCGATTAGTCTTTACACGGTTACATAAAAACACAACACAATGAAATGATCGTGTCCATTTTTTGGTGCCGAAAAAATAATTGTCACTGCACTTGAAAAAGTTTTGTTGCGATCGCGTACAGTAGCTAATTCGGAGCGTCACGGAGACGAGCGTTCGCCGCAACCGCTTGCAAGCGAATGAGCTAAAGAGAGAGAAGTGACCGCTGTGAGGCGGGGTGTGCTTTCCTTTTCCCGTACGAAAGCTCTACAATTGCGGAGCTTTTCGCACAAAGCCAATGACTGACTTACGCTCTTATTGCTCTGGGCCGACGCTTAACTCTGTAAGTGGGCAGATTCTGTTCTATTGCATTTAGGCCGAAATAAAAATTATACTTAATAATTTTTATTTCGGCCGTAATTACTGAAAATATATTTCAAACTTTTTATTTCATTACAAGGCATTGTAGTGGCTTACTAAAACCTTGAAGTTGTAATTAATGTAACTGAAAATAAGAAATATTCGGTAAAATAAATATAAGGGATGTTTCATAATAAACCTTGTCATAATAAATATAATACAAACCACCGATGCTTAAATCATTATATTTTACAAATTTTCAACTATATAACCTCAAAAAATAAAAATAATATTCTCGTTTTATTCTGTTATGCTTATAGTCACTAACGTTTGCAGCCGACTGGTTTGTACAATGTATGCTCGTAGATTGCTGTCTCGTTAACCATCTTTTCTTACGCAAGTGTATTGAACCAATTACGGCCCAGTAAAGGGGTGCATGGAACCATGATTTATTCCTGCTCCCATAATGGATTTTAATTAATATTTTAAAGGGCGCACACAGGTTTGTACTATAAATGGAGCGTTGTAACGCATTTGTAGATCGGTGGGTTATTGGACCCATATACCGCTAGGAAAACTAACTTTATCGCCACTAGAATATACCAGACATTCAACTAAACATTAAAACTATTACAACAGGTGCGACAAAATAATTATTCGCTTTATGTATCGACAATTTGAAACTTTAGTTTTTTCTTTTTAAGATAGTTATTTGAAAAGTGTGGGAACTAAAAATTTTATGTTACTTTAAAATAGGCATACTATGCATTTAAATAATATACTCGTTACATATGGATTCCAAGTAGCAAACTTTTTCAACGCAACTAATAAGCATTTCACTTGTAATTTATTCTTTAGATTCCAATAAAAGTTACACCATGTGTCATTATCAAAACGTCACTTCCGAAAACAGTAACTGTAGCAAAACATAAATAAACACATTGAAAAATAGAACAATGTCCCCTTTGATTCGTGAACCCGAGAAGAATGGCACAATTTAACAGTACCAACATGACATGAATAAGCAAAAATTCCTAAATAAATCGAAGGGAATGCTTTGCGTTGCTATATCAATTTGCGCTCCTTTCAATTTAATACAGGTCCCACCAAATACAAGGATGAGGTAATTTGTATATTTTCCATACCTAATATCGATACATAATACTATCGACGCAATAATAATTTACCAAACAACTCACGCCAATTATTTAGTTCTTAACTAAAAAGAGCTTATTCTGTGGAATCTAAAAACGATATACTACATAAATAAAAATATGTAAAATCATGACTTTGTCACAAAGTCTTAGAATCATCACACAAACATATGTTTCAAACAGGATTTGAACGTACAAGCTATGAGTAAAACCGTTACCGTTACACCAACCGATCGTATAATATTATATTGTTTCGATAGTCTATTGTATTAATTGTTAGAATTTTGCGTTTACTTTTTGCGTCGAAAAGTCAGAATTAAGCAAAACATGAAAAAAAGTCAAGTTAGTAACTAAAGTTCGTTATATTTTTAATTATTTATGTGGTTAGAATAAGAACAATTCTTATAAAATTCGAGTTAAATATCCGAAAAAAATAGTAAAACTTTTCACACTATCTTGTGTGCACGTACCATTTTCATGAATATTATAATTTTACAACAACCATTACAACAGTCTTTTAACTGTATTGTTTAAAGGCGTGTCTTTTGTTTATGTATAGTTGGTGCCTAATGGGTAGTATTAAAGTAACTATTGAATTATTTTTAAATTAGCTAGATACAATTCATCAACCAAGAATTCAAGTTAATTTTAATTAAGCAACAGACGACATCTACGCCTTCAATGCATTCATCATGATATCCTAACCCCACCTCGTCAAATGAGAGCAAACAACGTACGAAACGTGTTACAACATCGATAAATCACGTGAACATCACTATGGCACGGCGATGCGGCCTACATTGCTGCATTTATTTCCAATGCTTGTTTAATTTATTACTTTGTAACTCAAGACATATTCACTCACAAATCATGTTATTCTGTATACGTTTTTGGAGACATATCATCGGCTTCTCGAGCCCTTTTGAAGGGTTGAAGAAACATGGTCCTACAGAATCAAACGTGAATAGCACCAATCTTCTATGACAATAATTATAGAATCAAGACTCTGCCATTAACGTTATAAAGTTGGCTTTAGACTAACGACCCTTTGAATGCTGAATAGATCATTTGCGACCCCAATACATTCAACTCGATTTCTTTGAATAGATTTTAATTTCCATTTTCTTCTAGTGTCACTAAGAGCGGAACCTGTTTCTATATGAGGCGTCCTTTTATTAAATTTCATTTTGTATAACCATTCTTTTGTTGCATTATTAAACTTTAATAAAAGGGTTGCATATTAATCGTTAACAATGGAATGTCCATTAATTAATAATCTACTTCCTGCTAAATACGACGTAGATCATTACTTTTAATCCAATTTTAATTTACCGTGAAATCATATTTAAGTTAATTTATGTTTTCCATGGATCTTTTGATGCAAAGGTAGCGATCCCACCTTTCGCACCGACGATCCTGGGTTCGAATCCCGGAAGGGGCAGATGTTTGTGTGATGAATACGAGCTTTTTATATATAATTAATATTACATACGTATCATATATGTATTTCTATGAGTTACCCTAGTATCATCAATAACACAAGCCTTATAGTGCTTACTTCGGCCTAGGCTAATTTGTGTGAATATAAGAAGTACTATTATTATTACATATTTAGTTTAGTATTTGGTTTAGTAGGTTGGAATACGCATTTACCTTTTAAAAATATTTACGTTTCAAAAAGTTTTCTCCAAAAATCCACGAATGAGGCAAACTTTTTATCACATATATTTTAAGCCAGCTTATCCGACAGAGAAAAAATCGGCGCTTCGTATCGCCTTCATTGAATTCGGTTTAACCAATTAATCACTCTTATCGGGTTGTTTTCTAGGGTTTTTTCGACTAGGGCCCGAAGGCTGACCATTGAGCCGTTGTGTTGGGGTAAACGGCTATTGTGGACGAGGCTTTTGTCCACGGATCATGGGCAATTGTAACTATTGTGAACGAGACTGATGGTAGCAGCGGCCGTAAAGTGTAAGATGTCGATTTGTCTTATAAAATAGAACTCCTCAACATGAACCGACTTATCAATTAAAGGGATTTAATTGAATTAATTGCTAATGTTTTTTTTTATAACTTGATTTGATCTCATTTCATTACATCTAAAATAGTATCGTAACCACGTTCTAAAAAATAGAGAAAAATAACATAAAGAAATAATACAGACAATCTCCATCTTGGCTTGTATATACGGTCTTAATTACAGTTTTAATATCATGGGGCAGCTAAATATATCAGTCATAAATAACAATTACTTTTTTTTATTAGATAACCCTCTCATAATACTCTTTAGCAAACTTGATATAATGGAAGATTAAAGAAATTACAATTACTGAAAACACTCTTAAAGTTTACGAGCTCTTAATGCCTCACTTCCCTCCCCCCGCAAGTCTCAGCCAAGAAAACAACGAAACAGGAATTAGCATAAATTAAGCTGAACCTTTCGCCAGTTCACAAAGTGTGTTAATGTAGACTTAAAGCCCTCACGCGAACCGATCCACTGACAAGGGCGCATAATCAATAGTAGCTTTCAAGAAAATCCTTTTTTGTTTTCGGAAGTCGTAATAAAAAAAACAAAATTTTAAAAACCTTACTTAATAATATATAACAAAATTTTTTCCTCCTTCCCGATATCGACAATACCGAAAAATAATAAAAAATATTTTTACGATATAAAAAGTTGAGTGCTAAGTAAGAGACAAATACATAGTATATAACCTACACCGACATTCGTAAAACATAAACCGTTATATAGAGTATATATTTTAGGGAAATTTCTAATATGAAATATAAGGATATTGATGACGCAATGTTATGCAACTTTCGCAATCCCTACTTATATTATAAATGTGAATGTAAGTTTGTTTGTTATGCTTTCACGCAAAACTACTAAACCGATCATCATGAACCTTCGTAAAAAACATATGCTTGGAGGTATTAGAAGTAACATAGGATACTTTTTATTAAAAAAATAAATTGCGAGCGAAGCCGCGGGCAAAAGCTAGTAATATATATAGTTCAAGCTCCTAAATTCTTCGGAGTTCACGTTCAGCCGTTGAATCTGGCTGTATCTGTAGTTGGTAGCACCCACTATTCCGCATTGAGTGAGGTGAACACGTCGTAGAGAAAGACCCATTCCCCTGCGGTGTTTTATTCCGTTGGATCTTTCTATGCTATCTATGTAATGTGTGCCTTAGCAGCGTTCGATGATGATGATTTGTACGAAATCATCATCATCGAAAATTCACTTCCCTTCGAAAATATAGATTATACATAATATTTTTATTACCCCCATTTTAAACTTTTTACCGGTTATACTCATTTATTTACCATGAACTTGATATTGCGAGAAAAGAAAGAAATAATCTTATTTTTTATTGGACCCTTATACTGACCCCTTAAACGGAAGAGAAACATTAACAATAACCAAACCATACGATCGTGAAGAAAGATTTAATATGACAGGAATGTTTATATCAGGATAATTGAAATATATGCAGACATAGATTTTTTTATTATTATAATACTTTTAACATATTAAAAATATAAACGCTTTGTTTTATTGAATTATGTAAGCAAGATTTTATCCGATGTCCCATATTACTATCAATTTAATTTATTTATGTAACATATATGTTTAACCGTTAAAGTGCTTGTTGGAAAAGGCTAATTGGTGTCAATGTTAAAAATATTATTATTATGTAAGCTACAAAATCTCTTAATTATAAATGAACAAATTATTTATTAATTAACCCACATTAATATAATTGTTAGATAAATCAAACACTTTCCAATATATAAACCCTAACGTGAAATTATCGACTTAAGAATGACAGGTTTTAATGACCGATACTGAAAAAAACAGTAGTTATACATAATAGTTATTTATTATACAAGAGTGGAAAGTTCCTTTTTAACCGCGTGCTCGATTTGGATGACCGAGCAAGCGAAGGATTCTAAAGTTGAATCACGAGCGCAGCGAGTGATTCTAAATTAGAATCCTGAGCGTCAGCGAGGGAAACAAACGAGCACAAGGTGAAAAATCTTTCCACTCGAGTGCAATACGTAACTTTTCATCCCACCTCAGCGAGGAAATGACAAAATGAAAAAGAAAACAATTTATAATGACAAAATATTTTTATTTCAATTAAAACACATTAAGATAATCTATAAATTGAAGAAAATAATAAGAAGTAGAAAATAATTAGGAAATATTAAATGTAACGTTGCTACAGTTACTTATGTTAAGTTTAATATTTTTGTTAGGTAATGTTATGTTGGTGTTTGTGAATTGTGCGCTGTTTTGTGGTAAACTATCAGTAATTTTAAATAGTTGTGCCGATTCATTGGATTCTATTGGCGTAAATGTTGGCGAGAGAGGGCTATTGTTTCCAATCTTATGGGGGCTCATTTTAGATGTAGAAGGGCGAGACCAAGAATCTGACAGAGGTTCTTTCAGCGTTATGGCCTCCACGATACTATTACAAATTTTTGATTTACTTTGGATTGAATCCTCTATGTATCCCTCTACAACCGAATTAGACTTCCAGCCTCCATGGCGCTTAAGCGATAGAAGATCAGCCCCTGATTCGGCCAAAAGTGTGGCTGAGGTTCTTCTAAAACAGTGACCGGTGTATAACGGGGGTTCTAAAAGTCCGAGAAAAGTTGCTATTTCTCGTGGAATACTGCCAATTTTATTCTGACCCATAGGTTGTCGGATACACTTTCCGTTGCGATATTGTAGAAAAAATCGTTCAATTGGGGTGTTAGAAGGACGTAAAGCTTGATATTTCTGAACAATGTTTACATATTCCTTGCGAATAACGAAGTTGCGGTCTTTTTTTGTCTTGGTATTTAGTACATTAATTAATAGCAATTCATCAGAATTATGAGAATATTTTGATACGTTATTGACATTAAGTAGTGTAAGTTCATTTGTTCGACATGCTCCGGTTATACCAATAATAAGAACAACCTGTAACAAAAGAAGTATTTATAATCGTAAATAAATTAATCAAATTAAAAATATTGTAAGTACTATGTACAATTTTATCAACAACAAAAAATTACACGTATTGACTTACTTTTGCCGCTAAATATACGGAATCAGGTGCTTTATTAATAAACTTTGCAATTTCAGATGCTGTGAAAACCTTCGATTTTTTTGGCTTATAACCAGATGAGGCTCTTTTTAAAAATGCCACTAATTTATGATAGGTGTCGATATGAACGTCTTTCTTCATCTTAATTGTTAATTTTAGCATTGAATACGTACTCCATAGCGTGCTTGCTTTCTTGGTCTCAGATAATTCTATAAAATATGCCAGCAAAACGTTTTCGGAGAAAGTTTTTGCTCCTTTAGCTAGTCGCCACATGTTAAATATATCGTACTGTTTCAAATACTTCTCTCGTGATTGCTGAGGGAGAAGGCTCATTTGCGCATTATTAACTGTTTCAGTTAACTCAGTTGGCGTTAGATAAACTTCATCGTCGCTAATGTCACTCATTTTAGTTGATTTTTTTGTACAGTTTTTAGGTTATGTTAATTATATTAAGCAATAAAACGTGAAAAACTAGAATGGCGCGAAGCACGCAAATAAAACAAAGAAACCAAGAAGGTTCCAAATTTAAATTTTTTCACAATTTAAAAAGTTCTTATCATAAATTTGGCACCATAGAGGTTACATTAAATAGGTTTAATGACGTTTTGAATTTACAATTATATTGAGTACTCATTATATGTGATGTTCTAAATTCAAATCTACTTTGCCGCTCAAGCGAATAAAATAGAATTTTCCAGCCAGATTTCGAAGCGCAAAATTACACTTTCCGAGGTGGTGGGATGAAAATATTTTTTATCGTCAAACAATGCATATGCCCAAAGAAAGCTCTCAACAATTTTTTTGATATTAATAAAACATAATTTCATGTAAAAATGCAGTCAAGTTTGAACTTATTTAAATTTTGTTTACTCCAGTTGAGGTTTAATCGCCTTCATTATAATATCTTCTTAAGACTTGGCGATTTGGAAATTATACCGGAATAATTATTCCGCCTTCAACTTTATCTCGTAATTTATTGACTTCAAGATTTTGATAACCGGTGTCGTTTTAATCTTTTTTTATAAATAAGTTATTAAAGTTAAGATAATTATGATGCCAGCATAAACAGAAAAATCAGTTTTTATTCATTAAATTTTAACCGCTATTATGTGGTAATTAAAAAAAGACTTGCCTTGTGAATCTACATCTCTACTAATCAAACACTTCTGATATGTCTTTAAATATAAAAAATTATTTACATTCAAGCTAAGGAATTAACGAAGCCTTTATTTAAGATATAGATTATCATTCTATAGAAGTCATGGAAACATCGAATAAAAAAACTTCACAATTATAAAACGAGGTCAACTCAACATCATGGCAGTAATGATTTTAGATGCAATAAAACTGTTCGTTTGAGTGTAAAATAATTCCTAATTTCGTAGTTGCTATTGGAGGTAAAAAAACCTACTTGCAATGGGCGCGCGTGCGAGACGCCCGTGAATTTATTGTTGATTATATTTCAGTGTTACAAAGTTTTTTTAATATTTGGGAGATTATCCATTTCATTTTTATGGAAGTAATATCTAAATCCATCCCTGCTATTAGGTTATTACATTTTCCGAAAAGTTTATTATCAAAAAAAATATATTTCATGAAGAAAATTGAATGGCAAAGTAGTTTTAATATGTATATATTTTATGTAAGTACTATATCCTTCCGATTCGAAATTTTGTATTTTATTCGTAGTGAGACAGGCAAAGCATAATTATTAAAAAAGAAAAATTGTATTTTTTAAGTAACAATGTATCAATGCATCAAATTGGCGAACCAAAATAAAAAGGGCCATATACATGTTTTTTCAATATCAATCAGTTTTAAATAACTGATTTTTGTTTTCAGCAAAACTTAATAATATGTTGTGGATTCCAGATTGGTTAAGCAAACGGAAACTGCTATTGTCTTGCTGAACTGAAGCGGATACTAGCATCTAGAAATAGGTAAAATCAGTTCTTGCATGTGCAGGTTCTTCAATCATTTGTTTCATTAAAAACTGTGTAGGTAATAGCGTTGCAAATAAACAAGGCAAACTTTGTCACGAAATTCGTGTTTTTTTAACGATGTTTCATTCTTAAAGTTTTTTTACTCCTCATTTTTAATAAATTTCAACTTTTAAAAAAAAATAACTTTTTAACACTAATAAACCTGTGAAGCGTCCAGCTTCAAAAGAAATTCTTAACAAAATTATTTATTTCAAAAGAAAATCTAATGCACGAGTATACGTTTTCAAAATCTACCAGTGCGCGAAGGAGGGCTGGAAAATATAATCGCAAGGTATTTTTTATATTTTCTTTATAAAAAAAACATATTTTTTTATACAAACAACAAAGAAATCTATCAAGTGCTATGTTTGGGGTTTCATCATTTTGTCATCATTTCATAAAAAAATCATATATTTGCTACAAACAATAAAAAATCTATCAAGTGCTATATTTTGAGTTTTCCAAATTCCTGTTATTCAATTCAATTCAATAGTTATTCAAATTGGCTATTACTGTTGTGACGTATTTCAATTATAGAGTCTAAAAGCACTTCAACAAAAAAAAGAAAGCCAATTGTTTTTACTTCCTAGAGTAGCACAGCTCTTATGGCATCTGATACCGGTTTACATCCTGGCAGATGTGATTCAACTTAGTGTTATCGATGAGATTGATGGCGCAATGGTTTACGCGTTTGACCTAATTCTGGAAGTTAAGCTGCATTAGTGGTGTTTACTTACTAAGGACTCACAAAGCACGAAGGTACAAAGGGGGGTTTTAGTGGTGCAGGCCGTTTGAGACACACGACTCATCACAAAGTAAAGACTCCTGTGGCGTCGACGAAAAGGGGCCTCATTGGCGCTGCAACCTTATCGCCAGCAGTCATTTATAGTATTTGCCCTCATCAAAAAAAAAGGTAAGGCTACATTCTTCAGGACTGATCATCCGAAGGTTAATAAAAAAATTACTATAGCGAGATCATCCATATTACGAAGGCACGTTAAGGCTTTGGTCACGGCTGCGTCTGTGCTCTTTATCCACTAATCCGCACTAGATCCGCGTAATGGTTATCATTATCACCTAATCTTCCTACGCTGTTTTCCATAAGAGATGATCAGTGTTATACAAATAAAACTTTTTTTATGGACGTCTAAGATGTGTTATAATTCATTTATTTAAAAGCTTTGTTGACCAAAAATACATCGTCACAAAAGGCAAACTCAATGCTACTAGAATTCTTTTTCAGTCAACCTTTATTATGGCTAGGCAACCTAGGCATTAACGCATGGTACACAACAGATAGTTAACAATACAATTCCATTAATGTTATTCACATACGAATAATACGCAGATATTCATACCTAAACGTAGATTAATATTTTTTTATAACATTTATTAAACATAACATACAAAAATAAAATATATCACTTTATTAACAGCCGTTTTCAATACTTATCATCAGTCGAGCTACTATAATTTTTTTGTTTAGATATTTCTGTAAAGTGACGGAAAATCACAGAAGTAACAAATGGAACTAAACTTATGCCTAATCTCAACGTTGATAGTTTATTTTAAATGGCTGTACGACTACATACATATTGATGGAGGGCTTCTATTATCTTAATATATATAAATTACGTGTCACGTTGTTTGTCCGCGATGGACTCCTAAATTACTTAACCGATTTTGATCAAACTTCGTAACTATCTGTTATTTGATCTAACTTAAAAGATAGGATAGGTTTTATTTTAATTTATAACACAGCAACGCCTAGCTGGGTCATCTAGTTTATCATATAATGCACTATCATTTGTTTACAAAATCTAACGAAAAAGTAAATGCTGTACTTGGTATGTTACTATTTTTTCATTGGCCAAATATAGATTGTGTTGTGCGTATGGTGCACCATCGTTAAATACTGATCGATGTACAATGCTAAAGTAAAAGTGCTATAAGAAAATCATTTCATTAATAATTTACTGAAAATTGTCTTAACTAACTTTATGATTTCATTATAATCGAAAATATAAAAATAATCACAAATAACGATTATATTCTTAAGATATTCATATATTCATCAAAGTTGATGTAAGCGCACCCTTATGTATACCTAAGCGGCATCGGTACAATGCTTCTACTATTAAGAATTTTATCCCTTTTTTAAGGAGATAGAACTAAAAATAAACATTTATAAATTAATTATTAAAATTTATTATTTACTCTAAATTAGGACAAAAGTAGTCTTATGATTGTTTGAGTTGACGTAGCAATTTAAACACTTTAATATGTTATAATTTCAGTTATTGGATGAAAGTAACTTATACATTTTAGATATTATTTATTAGAGACTGGATAAAATAGAAAAAAATAATAATTCTTACGGAAAATTTTCAAAACTTGATGTATAAGGTAGTAGTTAGCTAGTATCCTTTAAAAGTCGTTTTATTTAAATAAATCCAGATGTACAATTACGTTACTACTACTCCGGTACTGCTACGATGTATCCGACATAGAGATAAGTTGTATCGCAAATCCAAAAATTATCTAAATTATAATATTTTAAATATTTCTTACAATAGATATAAAAGTTTATGTAATAACTTATTCAAAATAATAAAAAGGAGTGTGAGCGCTCAGAATTTAACAAACATAAACTAGTTCCGAAAAAAGTTTACAATCTCGTTAATAATATTACTTATCTTAAGCAAACTAATTCTACCTCCAACTGTGACGATCTATTATCGAGATATAAAGATCCGATTACTGCTGTATCAATAGTAAATACAATTTTTGCTAGTGTTGGTAAAGACTTGACCTCGAATATCAAAAATAACTGTCTAGGAAACTCTCCAAGCAGTTCTATTGATTTGTACAGTAACTCTGATCCAAAGTCGATGTCTTTATTGGATGATCTTGAAACCGAGATTGAGAAACTTACCCTAGGGTTGAGACAGGACTGTGCAACAAGCTGGGATGAAATTCCTAATCAAAATCAAAAAAGCAAGTCACGTTGTCATTCCAATTAATAATTACATTTAACGCATTTGAACAACCTTTGTATCTCGATTGGTGTCTTCCCAACTGTGTTTAAGAAAACAATTGTTCATCCTATTTTTAAGAGTAGAGATAGATGCAGTATTACCAATTACAGGCCAATTTCTGTTTTGTCAGCTCTGTCGAAAATTTTAGAAAAGCTTCTTAATGAACTTGTTAATTTGACATGTTGTTAGAATGAAATTGTTAATCGGTTGTTACAATCCTTCATGCTAAAAATGGCTCCAAATCAATTCGGTCTTTGATACTGTATCTGTCCCCATTGTCTTGCAAAGCTTCAACAGATGGGAGTTAGAGGTATCGTCCTCAATTTCTTCAAAAGCGAACGCAGCGTTCGAGTTGCTAATAACACTAGCAATGAAAAATTAATTGAATATGGTGTACCACAAGGCAGTGTACTTGGTCCGACCTTATTTTTGAAGTTATACTTCTTTAGGCGCGTTATGCAAAAAATGTTGAGAGTGAAATTTTAAGATGCGCGTACAGCACTGTGACACAAAATTATCACGTTGAAGTTGGCCGCAAAAGCAACATAGAATAAACCAGCAGGATAAAGTTAGCCGCTAATTATGAATGTGTGTGTATTTGTGTGTGATTTTAAATTATATGTGGTAGTTAACAATAATTTATATAAAATTATAATAACAATTTTATATTAAATAATAACAATACAACAATTTTATTTAAGAGTGGTTTTTATTTTATAAACTTTTTTGAGAGCATTTATTGATTTGAGATTAACAGTCGGTATGTATTCTTTTTATTTGTTCATAATATAAATTATTATTATTTTTACATTACTATTGGTTAAACAGTTTATTTTTAGTGGTTTTTGATATATTACTTGATGCTGTATACAGATATATAGAAAATCTCTTAATCTTTTAATGCTTCTTACTGATTATTATATAATTTATAAATTTATCTTTCTTTTCACATACAAAGAATACGAGCACACACGGGGAAATTTTTAGTTATCCTTGTAGTTACAATAACAAAGTATAACTTCTTACGTGCGTATATAAGTACACACAACAATTTTTTCATTTATATCAATGATCTGTGTCGGTTAAGTTTGCTAAACTGCAAAATCGTCACGTATGCTGACGATACAGTAATTATAACTCATGGGAGAACTTGGTACGAGGCTAGGTAGTTCGCTGAGTCGGCACTTAGAGCAGTCATGTTATGGCTATCAAGTAATTTGTGCCACAAGTGTCCTTATAGCCAGTTAAAAATTTATTTAAACTACACATAATTGTAGCATATCCTCTAGCAATGCCTTCTCTTGCCTTTCCATTTCACACACACACGAAGTATAAGGTATCTGGGGTGTTATATTTAATAGCTAGATGTAAATTATACGTTATATTATAAATATACGTACGTACATATACGTTCATTGACAGTGCAAATCAGGAAGTTCATCTTTGTTTTCAGTAGGTTGTGCCAATCTGTTGATTTAGCCACGCTCATAACTACTTTGCTATAGCGCAGTCAATTTTAACGTACTAAATCACTAGCTATCTAATCTAAAAAAGGCGCAGAGAGCAGTCTTGAAGGTTATGGCTTTTAAGCATATTAAATACTGAACGTATTTAATTTACTATTTTAAGGAAGTTCTTTCTGTCTTTGAACTCTAGGTACCTTACAAAAACATGATTCTTCTATCTTTGTAAACAATAGGAGGAAACATAGAGTCTGTGAGACTCTGAAATTTAGAATAATATTGATAAAACGTCACTATGTCTAAATTTCTTCAATCTTATATAATAAAGTAAATGAAGAACAGAATATTTACCCGCTTTCGAAGTATAAATGTAAGGCGATTTTGACTCAATGGCTTCTTGTGCTTGATAACAATACTGCGGAATCTTTGATTAAATAAGTGTAAGTACTATAATATTAAGTTTAAATCACAGGATCACGAACACACAACACACACACATATTTACATTACTTCTAAGCTCGTCCAATTAAATAAGTTATATAGGTAAGCACTATTTATTGTATTTATAATTATGTTGCTTGTCCGTAACGAGGTAGGCACTAATAACTCTAACACAGTCTCTGCCTTTGATAGTTATTAACGCAAAAAATACTTCTGTACCATGTCTTGATAGTAAATAAATAAATATTTAATTCTCGCAACAACGGACTTATAAAAAAATATCAAAATAAATACAATATAATTGTTCTGTATCTATCCTGCCCTAACTTAACGACAAAATAGACCCTTAATAATTCTTTAAACAGACAAAACTTCATTCAGTGAAATGTTTTTTCATCTTATACTATAAAATACTACACAAGTCGTTATACTTATACTAACTTAGTATAATATTGTTACGATAAGACATAAAAATGTTTTTAATTAAAAACTGTAGTTACACGCAGATTTTTTATTCGTACCTTTCGAAATAATGTCGCCAAGAAAAAAGTCACCAATTTTACGCTACGCTAAATTTTCATCGGCCTTACTTTTTTAACCGTGCGATTATAAACTTCTTACAGTTTAAAGTCACGCTTAATTACGTCAATTTAGAAAAAGAATCGAGTAGATTTATTTTTATGATAACAGGCCATTCATTAATAAGACTAGCCTAATTGTAAACGTTTCAAGGTTGAAAATGATGCAAGCAACTGAAAGCGAATTGGTTTTTGTGTGATAATAAATTAATGATAAAACCTCATTACTTTTTTTTGTTCATTAATTCGATCTTCACCTGTTTAGGCACTACAAAAACAATGCCAAAAACGATAAAGGTGCATAGAAAATTATGATTTAGTGTAACTAAAAATAAAAATCAAAAAAAAATATTTTTCTTCTTTGGCTAGGATTACTACAACGAATTTAAAAATAATTTTGATTTGATTCTCAGTATTATTTATTGGAGCGGAGCGAGCGAAGCGAGCGTAGCTCCCATGGATCAGCATCAATGACGAAATGTCTGTTACGCCATAACTTCCAGAGTTCTTAACCGATTTTAATATTTTTTGTGTGGAATCGAATCAACATGTTTAGGACCAGATTGTGACGGAGCCCGAATTTTGAAATTCGCAAAAAATCCCATCGAAATAAAAAAAAAATTTTTAGATATTACGCTCCGCTCCAATATGTGGTGCTAGCGTAGCTTTATGCTTAGCGACTGCATCGCCTAGTATTTCATAAAAATAATACAATAAAATGTGTTACGCGTAATGTTCTACAACTTAAGTTCCACAAATTTTTAGCAGTATACTAGTATGTAGTACTAGACAAACAAAACAATTTAATACTAAACGTAAGTAAAATATACACGAGTTACGCGAAAACTATACTCTGAAAAGTAATTAATACTTTTCCGAATTTCATATTTTTGAAACGGCTTGTTGAAATAAAACATTTTACAAAATATAGTCTCATATAATAAAATTAAATGCTGACATTGACACTTGTAAGATGTTATTTTTGTAAGTTAAAGGACTTTCGCATGATACGGTAGCGCAACTTCAATCACGCTGACTTTAGAAAACTTTAAGTGGATACTTCCTGTAGGTTTTATTTGATTTGGTTTTATTAATGAAATGATATTGAATAAGTTAAATATTTAATAAATAATAAAAACAGGCACCTAACATTTTTCTGAGTCAATCAATCAATCTGTCCGCTAAGTTTCACCCAAATCCATTTAGCCGCTTTTGTAGGCTTGAAAAACAAACATTTAAACTAACATAATTAAAATATAAATAGGATATTTAATTACACTTAAAAATTTAAATTAATTTAAATACACGTCAAATGTTGCCATTTTGAATCAGTAACTTAACTTGTGGATAAGGAAATATAATATTAACTTGAAACAGTTGGTGAGTTTTCACAACAGAATAAGACGCCAAGCGACACGCCGAAAAGAATTTTAGTACTATGTTATTACCTATAATGTGTCTATGTATTCGATAGTCAGTCAGTGCTACAGTTGCGATCCAGTCTGAATAAATGAGGTGCATTTATGCATTGTATCCGCTATTTAATATCCAAATCATAAGTTCTGCTTAGTGTGGAACAAAAAAAATTATCGTTGTCCAAAATTTACTTACTTAATCTACTATAAAAATGGGCAACGTTACATTAAAAGTAATTAAAGAAACTTATAAAAAACCTAACAAAACATACATTTAAATTTCAATAAGTTGCCTTAATGTTATCTAAATGCTACATTAGCACATCTAGCAGGTTAATAAATGCAAAAATATAAAGTTCAACATATAGAATCCAATAATATACTGAGTTTTTGATTTAAAAAGTTGGCCTACATACTTAATAAGCTATTGTATACACCAAAGTTAAATTTAACATCACTTCTCTTTTTTTTGTTACTTTGACGACAACAAAATAGATTGACCTAATATCTTTAGAAAAATATATATAAACGAATACGTTCAAAATTAATTATTTTGCTCATAACGAAGTTTCATGTCAATTGTGTAGACTAATAAATCGATTGTAATAAACATTGTATGTAAGTTATTTTCCTGTCATAATTCTTCAATAAAATTGACAATAACACTTATAAAAATAATACAACAGAAAAGAAAATAAATGGGAGTAAACAAGATTTTTAAAAACCACGTTTTTATAAGCGGGTTAAAAAGAAGAAAATATTTTTTTTCCCAGAATTGTAATGGAAAATTCTTTTCCCGGAATGATAAAAATTCCAAAGGTATATGTTCAAGTACTATGATGTAATATGACTAAAAAAGGCGCGGGCGGTTTTCAGGCTTAACTAATTTAAATTCACTTGGTGAATTCTTTTTCAGGCGCTTGGCTGAGAAGTGTATTTACAAATAACGAGTTAAAAAACGAGTGAGCTCTTTAGGAGAATCAGAAGTGATCTAATTTTGAGTTATATTATTAGAAAATTTTGCGGACAGCCAGAAGGACAGATACAATTGAAAGCAAGTTAATAAAAACGTGGTAAAAAGCATTTGAAATGACTAAAATTTGAAATATTTCAGATTCTAATAAAAAAAGTATTTAACTAAATGTATCTTGCTAAAACTAACCGGTGATATATAATATACACTTATAATAGAATACCTATAGATATATAAATACATACTTAAATCCTTACAAAATAGCCAATCGTTTTTGAGCAATAGAGCCTATGCGTAGTTAAAGGTCGTTTCAACTTTCAAAAAATTCGTGCAAATCAAATCGCCGCCGGTAGCGCGCCGTGACAAATCGAGAAATTATCTATGCGGCTTAAAATAACGAGATCAGTGGCACCCCGGAGCATGTTGCCATGAGAAATGTAAACACAGGGGAACTCGCACCATTATACCTATGCTAATCCACAAATTACTCGCTAAACGTTTGACCGCTGTATAATAAGCCCTTTTTTCTTCTCTATTACTTCTTCCTATACAATAAATTAAATCAATTATTTTTTCTTGCTTTCTTATATATTTGAGACATAGTATTTTAAACATCTTAACAAATGAACTACACCCTATGATTGCACGATCAACATAACAAAAAGGTTAAATAGTCGCAAGTGCCAATTTTCTTTTAAGTATGTTTTGGCTCAAAACTGTATTTTTTTCATTAATTATTTATTTTTTATCAAAGAAATCTTAGAATTATCTGAGAACTTTATCTCGTTTTTCCGTTATATATTTATAGTTTGTCAATATAATATAACAATATTTCCTACGTTCACATCAATTGGCTTAACCTAAAGATTGCAGTGTAAGGCTTCTCTTATGGATACCAGTGTAAGGTTTACAACATAAATTATACATAGATATTTAATATTCAAGGACATATATACATCCATGTACATATATACATTATTATATCCAGGACTTGGGTGCAAATGCTCATATTTATAACATACAAATCTGCCTCTTCCGAGACTCCAGCCTTGGACCGTCGTCTCGTCGTTGCGAAAGGCAAGAAAGAAGAATTAATATTTTACATGTGTTCTTATTAGTATGTAAATTATACTAGCTGAGCCGGCCACGCGTTGCTATGTTATAAACTAAAATAAAACCTATCCCATGTCCTAAGTCGGAACAAATCCAGCAAAATGTAAAAAGCAAATGGTGTACAAAACGAAGTATGTGTCTTGATTTAAGCCTAGCGGAAATTTCGCCTGATTAGATCTATTTTAATAAATTTGTCACATTAAAAATCTCATCTGAAGAGAATTTTACGACACATAAGAAGTTTCGCATTTTTAAGGGCTAAAGTAAAAGATTAAAATATAAAAAGGCTCTTGTCTTATTCACGAAGACTTTCACCCGATTTTCTAGAAGATTTTAATCTAATTTTGCCCTATTAATGTCTTTATTGCTAGGCGCAAGCCTATTTATGTAATCAACGTAAAAAGAATGGGTCAATAGCCCATAAGAGCGGATTAGTGGGTACTAACAAATGCAGATACAGCCGCCTTCAGCTTCTTAACATGTCTTTTGAAGCACGAAGGAGCGCCGACAATACTTTTTTATTACCAGTTCTTCCAAAATTTGCTTAAACTGCAAACTCCTCAATAAAGCAGCAAAATTAGCATAAAAGTGATTTATCCAATCACTTTTTCTGTAAGATGTTGTTATAACACATTTTGATTTGTTGTTGAACATTTTTAAAATTGAGCATGTCCCATTTTTGTACAGAAAAAAGTATCCCTCGCACTATATCCCAAGAAATGAACAGGCGGTGAATGATGTCCGAACGGAACAGTATGATGTTAACCCCAAAGTCGGCGTTAGGCCCAATCGTCCATTCAGCACGCGGCGCGGCCATAAAATTAAATAAATCCGTTATTTTTCAGGCTGAGGAAGCCCAGGCGCGGTCAATCGGCCGGCACGATAACGGCCCGCATTTGTAAAGATTTCGCCGGGCCAGTCGTGCCGCCGGGGACTATTCGCCGAACTAGTGGCCATACGCTTCTGCACCTATAAACGTTTAGATGGCGCCAAACTGTTTATTCATTCATCTTTTTTATTTTAAAAAAATATTTAGTAATCTTAATAAATACTTATAAATTATTTTTCTTCCTGTACTGCAAGTTAGTTAATTCTTTATCTCTCTTTATCCAACCGGAAGTGTTAAGCAATAAGGCCACAATAATAACATTTTTATAACTTGTTCTATCTGCTGTTTTCTCTGTTATCTTCTTTGACGATGTATCTATATACATATAAAATAAATAAATTTTATACACCAACTGTTACTAAGATAATAAGAAAACGCAAGCTAAATTATCTTAGTTAAATATAATATTTGTAAAATTTACTTACTTCGAAAATACTACGTAACGCTAGAAGTAAAGAAAAAAATAAAAATCAACAACTATGCCATGGCTTCGTAGGTCATACTTCGGGAGAACTTGTGCCGAGAAGAAACCACAAGAAACTTCACAAGGAGCTGTTTTATCCACCATTTAATATGCGTTAATGATTTTTTTAATAAAGGAAACATATTATATTTTTTGTTATTCAAAGACAACTGCTAGATTTTCATATCTATAGAAAATTACAAAAAAAACTTATCTCAGGTATCACTTTCTTAAAGTAAATTTTTATAGCGCTGCTATAGATGCATCAGAAAATTTTACTATACAAAATATGTATTAGCAGTGTAGTTATTCAAGTAAAGGTCGTTAACTTCACGCATTTTTGTTGTTGTCAAGAATCATCACTTCTATATAGCTTTTGCTCATAAGAGTTTTCTGACACTTTTAGCACCATATTAGAAAAAAAAATTATCCAAAAATTTGCCTCCTGTTTTACAATCTGAAGGCTGGAACAGTAAGTTTATTTTTGTTTGCAATATTAAACTCACACTTTTAAGAAAAAGTGTTAAAATATAAATATTATATTCGGAAGACACAATAAGTCCTCTAGAGCTTAAGTTATAAATAGCGCGCTCTGCTCTTTTTTGTAGAATAATTTGTATTATCAATATTAGCCGCTGACCTTCACATGGGACATACTAGTAGTTAGTTTTTTGTTTGTCACTTCTAACAGTTGTCCAGTCTACAGCAGTCATCACGCACGCACTAGTACGGCTAAGCCGCGAATAAATGAAAATTGATTTTAAGATTGCGCTGCCCGGCGCCGGTTGACAAATAACTTGGAGCTTAGCCCTTCGGCCTTCTGTGTTCGCCTCTATTACAACCAACTCTTACATTGATTTTCTGTTTTCTTTTACTTCGTTAAATAGAATATTGCATTCCCCTCTAATAGCAAGTTCATTAAGATGGGATACAAAGAAAATTAATTATCTTTTTGAGTTTCAAGACAGTGAGGTCGAATACAACCACAAACAAGTACAGTAGTAGTTGTGATTTAGTGATAAAATACTCGTGACTTTCTGAGGTAAATATGTTCAAACTTGATTTTAGTGTTTCCTTTTTATAAGTTGAATTTAAAACACCTAGATGTCGTTTTAAAAAGCTGTTATTTACTGTCGTCAAAAATCTGTCACGAGAGCAGTGCCAATTTGACACGGGGTGCGGGGAGGAGCGCGAAAGCTACACGTGCCGTCACTCATCTGCATCGAAACCATGGCTGATGCAAATTTAAACACAGTTTAAACTGTCCCTTTTTACGTCGCTTAATTTTTCCATTTTGTGCAGCCCGCCACTGACGCTCTGGCTCAAAAATTAATATTTGATTGGACGATTTCAGGCTATATAAGTTCTTGAATTTCTCTGCAAGTTAATTAAACGAAAGTTTTATAGTTGTGCGAGTCACATGCAGGCATTGAGTTTGGTAGCTATCTTTTTTTTTGTCAAACAACAGAAACAAAACGCTGTTAAAATAAAATAAAATAGACACATGCAAAAGGAGTTGCCTTGACATTTTTTTCTATAAGTACTTATTTTTTCATGGATATAATAATACACCTTAATGTAATGAGCTAACACAAAAAAGTTGACGTTAATATTAACAATGTACTTACAATTTTAATTCTTGTTAATTTCTTCTCGAAAATAATCTGCGTCAAGTGTAAAAAAGTAAAACAAATTTTGTTTTTTTTTTAAGTTAAAAATAATCTCATTCAACCTTAAAAAACGGAACGACCTATTTAAAAACTTTATGAATGAACAAGAAATGCAGCGTGAACGCGTTACGATTACGATGCGTTGCGTCACGAAACTAATTTCATTGTTAAAATAAAAAAATCACTTCGTGGGAATTCAAGACACGTAATGAGTTATACAGTTTTTTTCACTATTCAATATTATAAAACGAGAGGGATGTGATTAAGTTGGGGCTTAATATCCGGCGGGGATGCGCAAGAAGTAATGCATTTTGGTCTCGAACTAAGGGTTGCCATTGTCACTACTCACGTTGAATTAATTATGATTTTTTATACCAACTACGAGAATGGAATAAGAGTACTTTCGTTACAGAAAAAAAAGTCGGTTTTTTTTTTTTTTTTTTTTTTTTTTTTTTTTTTTTTTTTTTTTTTTTTGCCTGTAAAGTCGGTTTTACGGGCGAAGATTTTACGTGACAACGTCTTTTTCTCGGTAGAATATTTATTGATATGAATATAATTAAATTGCACAATGCGCGCGGCAGACCGATCATAGTTGAGTGGGAGAGAGACGCAAGGCATTCGGCGGGCCTCTCTCTCGTTCGGTGACTCATCGTAACGTTACCGAGCGTTACACTTTTTCATAAGTGACTCCCAGCCGCAACCAATTTATAAGACGTTATCACGTCAAAAAATACCAATAACCAACTTTAACTTTATATGCAATGACTATCCGTTTAATAATAATAAATTCCGGACAAATCACAACAAATACTTATCCCTTAACTAAGCTCAGCTTGTACTATAGGTATTAAATAAAGGATAGGATACATAAATAAGTATATAAACGACCATGACTCGGGAACAAATGCTTATGTTCTTCACACAAACATATGCCCCTACCGGGATTCGAACCTGGGACCTTTGGCGTAGAAGGTAGGATGGAAAAATGTTATAATAAATGTGGTATAATACAATGACAAAAATGAATAAAACCGGCCAAGTGCGAGGTGGACTCGCGCAACGAGGGTTCAGTACAAACTTTTATTTAAGTAAAGTTCATCACGGTAATAAAAAATGAAGGTTGTATGGGACCCCCCTTAATTATTAATTTTAATTTAATTTCAAGCGTCTACCTGTTACCGTTATAAAAACGAGCAAAAAACACGTTTGTTGTTAAATATTTTATTGTGTTTTTAAGTATTTGTTGTTATAGCAGCCACAGAAATAAATCATCTGTGAAAATCTAACAGACAGACAGACGGATGGAAAGCGGAGTCTTAGTAATAAGGTTCCATTTTACTTTTTGGGTAAGTAACCCTAAAAATGTTGTCCATGGTAAAAATACACTTAATAACATTCATAACAAATAAATTCAATAGAAATTTAATTAAGTGAGCACTGTACTGGTGAAGTACATAAAATAAAATAAACTGATAATATTTTCGACGTGCAATAACTAAACAACAAAATTTGTTTTATTTCGAATGGGACAACCCTGCTAATTCGCTACATCAACTGGCCAGTAGCGAATAGAATACACCGGCGAAACAGTAGGGACGCATGACAGCTATTGTTGCAAACTACACACCGACAAATGGCCGTCAAGCTATTCAATTGTGGTTGTTATTTCAAAGCATTAAAGTCGACCTGTAAGAGAAAGTTGATTAAGAAGCGGCATAAAATATATTTGCAAAACAGTCAGCAAGGGAGAGACGTGTGTATGACGTTATAAAATAAAATTGAAGCCGCAAGGGCGCTCTACACGGATCTAATTAAATGATAAGTACGATCTAAGATTAATGTCCTCCAACTAAAGAGATGAGAGACTAAAGCACTTAATATTTCGCATTCACATCTAAGACCTAAGATAAAGTCCAGCTCATTATAAATAATGAATCGTTGATGTTGAAAAAGTAAGAGACTATTTGTCCCTGGCTCCAAGTCTGAAGAATGGTGGTGCGCTCACATAGCGCTATGGCAAGTTGGTGACTTTAAATACATCTCCATTAAGTGACGAAATAGTCACGATGATAAAATTCACATGCGCACTCGCTGTAATTAGAAGCTGGTGGCAGCAAAACTAGATGCTATGCAACTTCTTCTTCATTTATTGTCAGAGACGAAGATAATAATTTTACCAAAGGATGTCAATTCTTATAAAAAAATTGTTGCCACTGCTGGGAAGCAAGACTTCTCAAGGGATGAAAACTCAGTAGGCAGAATTGGTCACAACCGACCTCGCTAGCTCAATCAATGTACAGTGAGTGCTAATGAGTGCAGATGCAGCCAGGACCAACAACGGTTTAACGTGCCTGCACGGCAAAACTGAGATATTATTATACCTATGCGATTGTTCGCTCTCGAGATAGTTGTTTAATTTTAATGCATACATGATCTAAGTGCGCTATCCATTGAAAACCAATAAATTATTCCATATTAAAAACAGTACTACGGGTAATAAATGACAGATACACTACAAAAATAAGTTCATCAGCCCCTCCCAATTGAAATATTTGGGTTTATTTCTCACGTTTGATGGTGCTTTTGCGACTTATTTATTATCTGTTAAGAAAAAAACAACACCCAACCCAAAAAATGGCATTTAGACATATTGCAAGAAAAGGCAATGAAATAACAACTGACAATCCATTTTGAGTTTGACACTAAAGTACTAAAAAACAATAACAGTAACTGACAGCCAATATAATATTTTAGTTAATTTTCCAAAACACTAACACTAGAACATACATTACATGTTTATTTCAGATATTCTTAAATCTCTCCCCTCTCCGAATCCGGATGTTATTTCATAGAGTTAATTAATTGCGAGCAACTAAAAAACAATAAGGTGACTACTTCAAAAAAATTTTTATCAATATTTTTAGTGAAATCGACACTCCGTTCATTAAAACTTGTTATTTATAAAACAGAGACATTTTATTTATAAGAATATATATCTCTTAACCTAATTAGAATTATCTGTGGTTATTGGTGTTGGTTTTACAACTCGTTATTTAGATTATTAATATAATCATTAAGTAATATGTATTGTGAAACTGTTGTTTAACCCTAATAAACTAAAAAAAACTATCCTCTTCCTTCAGTGCCTACGGTATTTTATAAAATAAGTCATCAATATTATAAACAAAAAAAAAACGTATCCTACAATTACCCCTGGAAACAAAAATGCTGTAAGAAAAAGTTTAGGGTAGTACGAAAAATTACGACTTTCTGATTGCGTGAAAGTGACTCAAATTTTCAAGTTATGACAATTATTAACACCGAAGACCTATCAAAATTTTAAATTCAAACTACATTAGTCTATAATTGTAATCCTGTCTTGAAATAGAGCAGCATTTCTCTCTTTTCTAGCAAAAACACTGTATTGTGCAAGATAATCACCAACACAGCACTAACTACAAATAATAAATCAATCATTGATTACGTGATAATCTGAAAATTTTATTAGAGTTCATCATTTACACCCACAATACAAATTCGACCCTCGCGTTATAGTGACACAAAACAAAACGTGTCATTTTGTTTGCGCAAATCTTTCTCACGACACTTAACCAGTCGTTAGAATAATCCTTATTTATTCTGTGGTGTGCCGGTAACGCCAAACTTAATGGGACGTAATCTCGATTTAACATTAACGCTGAAATAAAGATAAGGGGACAAAAGTGCAGCGTAACACCGTATTAGTGGTGCCCTTATATGAGTTGGAAAACCATTTGAGTCGGTTATTGCTTTCAGCAGAATAATATGCGATGAAAAAATATGAAACGATACATTCCTGCTTATTCCAATATTTTAGTTGCTAATGCATAATGTACTTTATATCATATGTACCATATTATACAGTTTTAGGATTGTATTGTATATTATAAGATGCAGCAGATTATTTATAATTTGAGAGTTGTACCCGTCTCTAAACACATTCATTTTCTACCTTTCAATTGATTGCCTCTTTCTATCAATTTCTCACGTGATCACGGTTGCTTTCGGTAGGATAATTTATAAGTCCTATGACGATCCGCAATCTAATTCAATTCTACGGATCGCACGTTAACTCAATGCGTTCATAAACGTCTGTTCGGTGGCGTATCAAAAGCGGTTCGTTCGTCATTAGTCGCATTACCGCAGCTTTGCTGCCAATGTCGGTATTGCATTGCGCGGCTGTGTCGCCCGCAGATGTCAGATAGTGTGACGCGCGGTAAATGATCGCCTACTCCCATTCCGGGGCACACTCTGCGACTATAGAATTAAAAACATACTAGACGCGACATTTAAAGCTTGAACGATACGTTGAACTCCTAACTGATAGTTATTAATATTTCTATTTTCTAAGATCTTCATGTTTTCTTGAGCGCGTACAAAAATCTATTTGTGGTAGAATTTTTATTTTACCACTTACTAACTTTTTAATAATTTAAGTCCAACAACAGTGTCGCTTTTTTTTAATTCCATCTTATATGATAAATTAGTTTTAAAAGAAAAACAATATAAATAATCAACTCGGCTCCCTAGTTATTCTCAGGCGGGAATCGAGCCTTTGGATGTCCAATTGAGTTACCGAGTCTTGTGAACATCCGTCGTTATATTCTTTATATTTTTCTAATTTTTACGCTTACACAACACGCATTTTTACAGTGTTGTGTCATCGATGAGAGGAACATCCTCTTGTATTCGAAAGAAAGATATTTACAAATGTTTAGACACTTGATTAAGATGAAACAGCCGTTTAGTTTTAATCATAAAAAGTAAATAAAAAATCTATATCATTGTATAAATCCATATCAAAATCAAACTTGAGCAAACTTTAGCAAACTATATCTAATTAATCATAAGTTTAATTTTTGACCCACTGAACCGTAGTTACCTCAGTACAAACACAACGATCTTTCTAGCAGACTCTATGCTAGATATCACACATTTTGAGGTACGACTTTCGACAGACTTAGACAGTTCTGCTCTTTCATAGGTCTTCGGCAGCGAAATGGCTGCACGCGTGGGCCACGCGACTCGCGGTCATGCTTTATCTCGGTTTATCTATCAGAAGTAACGTACGCATACGCACTCATTTCTGGGGACGTAATGACCAATGACTGCAAACGATTTATGACTAAGTGTTATGGGAAATTCTGACACTTGAGATTTTGTGGAAAAATGGGGGTTGAATTAATACTTTCGGGTTTAAGTGACGCGATCACCAAATGTATTTTATGTAGAAAAAAAATTATACTACAAGTGTTCGAAAAGTAATTTGATACTTGTGAGAGAACAGGTCAGTAACTTAATCATTATTAACATAAAAATATGTAAAAGATAAAATAGTATGAAAATCCATTACTTTCTGGTGAAAGCAATTACATCCTGCTAGTGCGGGCAGCGGACGGTATAGTTATTTGAAAATCTTTTTACTTGCCCGCTGGGTTTTTTTATTTTGTATACTTTACAAAGATTTAAAATACGCCTGTCAAAAGACAATCATATCTTGCTTGTTTTTTACAGGCGCATTTTAAATCTTATAAGAAGTTCTTATTTCCAAATTTAAAGAGATTATATTGGCTGCTTGGTCTTTATTTTAGTTAAAAAAGGAAAGATGCCTAATGGCATTTTCGTTAGTTGTATTTTTTTATTTTATTTCATCTATGCATCTGCACTACATACTTAAACAATTATCCAAGAGATATCTTGACTTTTCTAGACGACAATCTAGTAGTGATAGTAACGATTTTATATGTCGCCCCAGAACTAAAGATGCCACCAAACCAATCATTGAGAGATTCCTGAGAATTCGAGTTGGAAATACGATAAAGTAATTATCATATATTGTTTTAAACTTCCATGGGTCACTTTCATTATAGTAGTAGTAAATTAAAACGGGATGATTACCATGTTTGATTTATTGTTAAACAATTATCGTGATTTCATGCAATAGAAAAAGACGAAAATGAGCGTTTAAATTCATATAAAGTTAAAGTACTATGTATCACTCGAGAGAAAGTGCTGTTTCCGATCCGGGCGCTTTTATTTCCCTCTATAGTCCGTTTTTTTTAGCATTAGAAAGAACAAAATTTGGGTCCTTTATTGTACAAATATAATGTAACAAGCAAAACGTAACATCGTAAAAAGTTTACACTAAAAATACCTTAAGAAGCAGAAGTTGCAAACTTGTGGAACGAAACGTTGGTCAGTTTGACACGACAAAAATTAAAAAGTACATGCCGATGTTGTAATACGTACCATATTAGGTGATTTTTAAAATGGTCGCTTAACATGGCCGCCATTTGCAACAATAGCGGCAAATGTCAACGTCTGCATTTATCTGTTTTGACTATTTTGGTTTCTTTGGTTTATTGTAAAGTTTCTATTGTTTTTGTTGAAATTTTTTGTTAAAAGTTTTTGTTGTTATTTGTTATTTAATCTGTTCTACAATGGACGAGCCTGAAGCCGGTCAAAGTGGACTCCAGCACAAGGTTAGCCACCACTGCTTATTTGTTTACATAATTTCTAATGCTAAAAAATATGGACTATAGTAAAGGTCACTTTCACCCCTTGGCGAACAATGTACTATGACAACTTTTAACAGATTAAATATGTACACAGCTACCGATATCAAAATAATTTCTGAAAATCCCAATAACGATACTTTTGTGTTGGCTACGTTCGCAGTTCATTGACTTTATTAACAAGTGCCAACCATTAGAGATAAATTCGTTTCAAGGTTTCACGATGAAAAGACATCGTCGAAAATCACCTCTGAAACAACAACATTAATTGGCATACGTCAAAATTATTAAAATTAATATACTAGTTGCGAATATCTGTATCCAACGGACAAGCTGTAGTTAATAATGAACATTTAAAAGAATATAAACTTTTTCAGTAAAGACCCCGCCATCTTTGACAAACTAAATTATAAAATTTATTAACTGCGTAGTTAATAAAAAATAAGGGTTTAACTAACTTGTTTTTCTATGCAATGCAGATGTCGATTCTAACTTAACATTACCTCAAAATCCTTTCTGTTTATTTAAAAAACACTATTTTACGACTTGTCCATCAATAAATTCTGCTTTAATGGGTATACCCTTAAAATTTAGAACTCGCAAACTAATTTTTCTCTGCTACTGATTCTGGGGCGAACGATACATGGACGCAAAACAATGTCCTTTCCATATAAATAATAAAACTAATCACGGATGTTGTTCCAGGTTCTAAAGAATTTCTAAGAACACTGTAGCTGCAACTTAACTCGTCATAAATATAGCAATCTAGGAAAAACCTTTGTTACATAACAGTATAAGAGCCTAACCTCAAATTTCGAAAATAAGCATGCATAAACTGTCTCTACGCCGAAGTGATATCAACTTTGTGAAATATTCCTTATTATAAGTCGAACCTCTTGACTTTCAGTCTGTAAAAATGAATTAGATTCCGAACCCAATGTTATAAGACAAAAGCTCCGTAAAAAAAGTCAACGCCAATAATAAAGCAGGGAGCGACATGATAGCTCGTCAGATCTCAATAACCCGTACCGTAAATACCTGCATTGTGAACGTACCATGACGCTCATTTGTACTGCCGACATTTTAATAATCACATATTTTTATACGAGTTGCAGACACTTTAGGAATAAAGCCGATTTCCATTAAAGCCAATTTATTTTTATATAATAAATTTTTCTTTGTTCTAATTTCAAATAAAATATATGCAGACATAATAATAAACTGTATCTCTATTTTCTTTGTCAATATATTGTTTTAAGCTTTAAAACACATAAAGTAAAAAAAATACTTCATTGACTGCTAGGAAATGCAGAGAAATAGAATCATATACAAACAAATATAGCAAAATTTAGTTTTTTGAAACAGACTGTTTTGATCTAACTCCTAAGAAAAATATAATCGTGATCACTTTGTCACCGAAATCATAACAATAATATTTATCTACCAAACATACTTTTGAAAGGTCAAATCAGGCACAATGACTACATCACCCGATCACCCTGCATCCCGGCCTCCCCGCACCGTGTCTTTAGAATTTTAATTAAATTGTTCATTGGCTCAATTAAATCGATTATTAAAAACCTGGAATCAGGCAACTTTACCGCCTTCATTTGAGAAAACATGTGTAAATGCCTTTTCGCAAATATTTATACTACAGGTATTCTCATATTTAACTAGCGTATTTTATTTGTTGTTTCGGATAACTTTGGAATGTTACCTACTTCTTATATAGTATAATAAAAATATTTTAAATTAATACGTGTCCTATTTTAGTATATTCATTTCTACAATATTGCAATTAACAACTGGTTTCTGGGGTGTCTATAGAACATGTAATTTTATATTATAAGATAATATATTACGTTCTTAGTCCAATAAAAAAAACTAGCATTATACTACAGTCACAAAAATACAAAAGTTTTTGATTACTACAAATGCTGTTTAAGAACATGTCACATTGGGTGCGCTCTGCGAACTAAATGAAATATAGCGTGTAGTACTTAGTATCATGTGAAAAAATATTTAGAACATAATTTATCTTATAAGATCGCATTGGAAAATGTATAAAATATACAAAAATTATAAAATTTAAGAAACTAGTGTAATAATTATTTTAGACGTGACTAATGCGTTCATAATTTTCGTAGTGGCATATCAAATAGGGTTAAAGCGGGCAGCTGTCATACGTACATAGACCGAACTGGAGCTACGCAACTCAAGATCTCGTGCTGGACAAGTAATGGCCACCTCAAATATGGCGACATACGAATATTATGGGGATGATGTGTTATTACGGTGACGGCATTCACAGTAATAACACATCATCCCCGCCATATTTGAGGTGGCCATTACTTGTCCAGCACGAGATCTTGAGTTGCGTAGCTCCAGTTTGGTCTATGTACGTATGACGGCTGCCCGCTATTCCGCCCGCTCGACTTTTTCTAGCATTTTTCTATTATAATAGAAAAATATTAGAAAAAATCGACTCAGGTCACGAGTGAATAGTGAGTCGATTTTTTTCTAGTATTTTTTATAAAACTAAATGGCTGTTTCATCTTAATCGATTGCCCAAACATTTGTAAAAATGTTTCTTTCGAATACGAGAGGATGCTCCTCTCATTGATGAAACAACGCTGGCTTACAGCGTAAAATCAGAAAGTTACTAGAAAATTTCGACGATTGTTCACAAGGCTCGGTAGCTCAATTGGGAGAGCATTGGACCGGATTTCCAAAGTTTGCGGGTTCAATTCTCGCCTAAGAATTCACTTGAGACCCAAGTCGATTCTTTCTAGTATTTTTCTATTATAATAATTTATCTTATAAGATCGCATTGGAAAATGTATAAAACCAAATGGCTGTTTCATCTTAATCGTTAGCCCAAACATTTGTAAAAATGTTTCTTTCGAATACGAGAGGATGTTCCTCTCATTGATGAAACAACGCTGGCTTACAGCGTAAAATCAGAAAGGTACAAGAAAATTTCAACAAGTGTTCACAAGGCTCAGTAGCTCAATTGGGAGAGCATTGGACCGGATTTCCAAAGGTTGCGGGTTCGATTCCCGCCGGAGAATTCACTTGTGACCCGAGTCGTTTTTTTTTAGTATTTTTCTATTATAATAATTTATCTTATAAGACTAGATTCTTCTCATTTACTTAGCTCCTGGACTGTAGTATTTCATGCTTAAACAATAATGAAAGATAAAATTATAGTGGTTAGAAATATTTCAATATAGCTTCGAATTTCCAGGAGCTCCAGAACTTCATAGTTTGAACACACATCGCAAACCAATTCCAGAGTTGAAAAAGATCCGATTTTCAAGCCCCGTCCAGCACCATCACTGGCTGCTGAACGACAAATAATGTTCACACATGGCTCGGGCAACGGTGACTTTGACTTGTTACAAAGAACAAACACATTCCGTGTTACGCACACTTTAGAGTACAAAACATCGGTATATAATACGATACCGTAGTGCTGCAAGGTCTGTCTCCCAAGGAAGCTGCCATAAAATAAGTTTCCCTACTAATTGCCTATTCCTTGATTGCGTTACAACCTACACGAACGATTCTATTATGAAGCAAAGGCCCGTAAAATACCTTTTACGAAACATCATTATGAATCGTTCCAATAGGTGCTCTAGAAACTAGAGTGCTCACTAACCTGGATTAAGTAACGTTAGTGTGAGTACATAGATGAAAAAATCAAGATTTTTTAAATATCATACTCGTATTTAAATAAAACAACTTATGTAGGGATTTTTACGCATAATTATATTCAATCTTGATGTTTCGACTCCTTTACATGAACCGTGTTCACAGTTTAAGGCAATGGTCGTCATAGATTTTTCTACTACCTTCACAATTAAAAATCGAGCACGTTTCTAACTGTTAAAATTTATAAAAATCAAAATAACTCGTACTCTAACATTTTAAAGAAAATAATTATGCCTATATGATACTTTGTTTTTCCTAACTTAGAACGCAAAAAAACAAACCTAAAGGATGGGGCAGTATGTTAACGGCGACTCGACCCGAATTTCCCCACATTTTTCTGTTTGTCTGTCGCGTATTTCATTTAATGTATAGCTTAGCTAACTTAGTCTAAGCTTTGGCGGAAATAGCTTTTCTAAATAGCACATTATTTGTGATAATATTTCTACTAGTTATAACTAGATATCAAGGGCATTTTTGTAGATCTTTAAAAGAGAAACAATCGCACCATGCATTGTTTTGGGATATATAAAACGGATGAGGTAGCGTTTTAAATGAAAGCTCCCAGACGGATTGATTATTTCTAATAGCATCAACAATCATCGTCATATTTTAATAAAATGACACAAAACAGCATATAACTCTAAACGTTACCCTTAAATCTCTCTACCTATAGTTGCAAACCGTATTTAAGTCGGTCGATTAGTTTAAAAGATCTAAGCGGACAGACGGACGGCGCGAGGGCACTTTGTGTTATGCTAGTCATAGTCGTATAGTCATAGTCATATAATTTATTGCAACATGTTGGTTACACAAGCTGTTACAAAATTAAATAGTACCATTAACATGATCCTCTAAGGGATTTTAAATGTAAATACAAAATAACTTAAAACTAAATAAATTTTCAAACTAATGAGGTTTTTAACTATTTAACAAAAACTTTAATATTCACTTAAAATTTAACATATTAAAGTAACAGGAACAAAAACAAGAACAAAAGCTGGGAAAAGAACCAAAATATTATATATATGAGATCAGAGAGGCCTTAACTAATATTAATTAAAAAAATATTTTATTGTATATAAACATGTTTGTATTAAATATTCTTTTAATGTAGGTATTATAAAAATCTGTTTCTTTTTGTAAATCCTGAATTTGTTTTGGTATTGTATTGTATATTTTTATTGGTAAGTAATTTTATGGTAAGTTCCTGAACTCACTAAATGTAACTTTGTAAAAGGCGCTGCAAGTCTATTTTTATGTCTTAAATTACGTGACTGTTGATGAGAATCTTTTGCTTGCGGATACGTATATTTGTTTTTCCTAACTAATTTACATATTTCAAATATATATAGTGACGTTAGTGTAAGGATTTTTAGTTAAACAAAATGAGGTCTATAACTTTCCATATCTTCTATATTTGCCAGTATTCTAATACATCTTTTTTGCATTACAAACAATTGGTTAACAACAGTCAATAATAGAAAACAAACAATTAATTTGGTTTTTCCTTAACATTCTAAAAGAAAGAGATTTTGTATTTCAAAATACAATGTTGCTTATTTGCACATCTTTACTAGGGAACAATTAGATAAGATAAAAATATTCTTCGTCAGGTTTCCAGGTTCGTTTTGCTAATTGGCTCTTAACAATCTCTCGTAACGGGCCCTGTTTATTTCACTGCAGTCTTAAGAGCTATTATCAATAGTACTAAACTGCCATATCGACGCGAAAGTAAGGGCTCTCAAGGGCGTCATCAATCTCTAATTTATTACCTTCCTTAGGAATGGTAGTAATTTGAGGTATCAACAGTATTGGTTGCAATAATTTACGGGAAATTAAACTTGATTTTATAAGGTGCACGTTTATAGACAACAAAGGTCTAAATGTACAGACGGTCATATGTACTGTTTGAATAAGTATTTGGAATAAAGATCTCAATACTTAGAAAACAAATTCTGAAATATTTTACAAGTATTTTTCCTTTTTTTTTGTTTACTTCATTCAATTACTCGAACGAATTTGTGATTGCACCTAACCTATGTGTTATTATTGTGATTTTTTCTTTAGATAATAAATAAATAAATAAATATAATAATAAAAATTTGACATTTCACACCCCCCTTATTTGTTATTTTTTTTTTATTTTGTTACATTCTTGTTAATGCAATTTTACATTTTTCGCTTATTAACATTATTTTTCTTTATTGTCAAGCTAATTTAATTTAGTATATATTATTTCTTTTGTCAACATTTCGTAATTTGTAATTAGTATGTGCAAGTTCCATTTAACTTTGACCTTAATTAGTTTAGTATACGTTATTAAATAATTAAAACGTAATTGATAATTTTAAAAGTTATCTACAATCATCCCTCTGATATTTCTAATTATTTCCAAAATAATAAACTAATATCCCTACTAATATTATAAATGTGACTGTAAGTTTATTATGCTTTCACGCAAAAACTACTAAGCTGATCATTATGAAACTTCGTACTTACATATATTCTTGGAGGTATTAGAAGTAACATAGGATACCTTTTATTGAAAAAAATGCGAGCGAAACCGCAGGTAAAAGTTTGTATAACATAAATCTATAATCTAAGAACACAAATTTGTTGTTTATGTGTTTGTCTGTCCGCTCTTTTTCCATTGTATACGCGTTACCATAGCAACGCGTTACCGGGTCAGCTAGTATAAGAAAACATCACATACATTGTTCTAGCCAAGTTAAGAAGCTAAGGCCCTTGTCTTCAGAACAACGACGGTATCACAATACCCAGACCCGAGCCAATATAGAAATGTTCGTTTTCTTTACTGACTCTGCCAGGGAACAAACAGAGGCCCTCGGAGTGGCGTTACTATAAAAAACGCTATGCGACCCACTCGACCACAGAGGAAGTCATATCTAAATCGTTAATTAACTAAATTTCTGTTTACTAAGTAGTTATAAATAACTTTATTATTCACTAGCGGCCCGTCCCGGCTTCGCACGGGTGGACAAAACTCTTTTATTTTTTTCAATTATTACATTTTTCCGTTAGCGCCATCTAGCGTCCGGTAGACGAACTACTTGCGGTTAATATGGTAACAAACACACACAAAGTATTGTCATAATATAATTATTCATAACATTTAATAGATCAAATATGACTAAAAATGCTCCTTCCTTTGTTTTTGAACTACCCATTAAAAATAGATAAAGTCCTACGAACGACAACTTCTGAGCGTCTTAGATTTGAAATGCCTTTGGAACATATGTTGAAGGAAAGAAAGTTTAAATACGGGTAGAGCTCGATCCATCACCAACAACGGGACCGAAGCAGCACCCTCGGGGAAAAAAGTTGAAGGCTGATTTATTGGCGTAGTTGGAATTATCGCCATTTGCAATTCTTGCCGCGGCAACTTTGGCAAACAAGGAGAGATAACGATGCGTGGGCGACTTTGTGCACCTACGTGTCTTTACTTAAACTTATTCGTTGTCTTGAATTTTTAGAAAACTAATAGTGAAATGTACTTTGAAGTATTTTGAAGTTTCGTTGTTTTAGTGTAATCTTAAATGTAATTTTATTTTTTTGTATATAAAAAAATGTTTTACAGCGAAAGATTTAGGTAATAAGGATGACATTATTGTACTTTCTACTTAGTTGTACGGAAATATAAGTTGAATGCACACATATCCAAAACCTTTTTCTATCTCTTTTCATTGAGAGGAGGACATCATCGGCAGTGACGATCTTCTTTATAATAAGCTCAAAAGCCTTAATCATAGACGTCAGGTAGCTAGCCTATCCGTCATTTATGGGATACGTTTCGGAGAGTGTGCA